>OY540817.1:22629599-23282099 GCA_961205875.1 Sialis fuliginosa | reverse complement strand
TTTACATTAAATAAAAAAAAACACCAAAATTGCAACGTAGAGTACATTTTTGTAGAGGATTTTTTATTCAAAAAGATATGCACATACATATAAATTAAATTGATTGAAAAAAATGTGGCGAAAATAAAAGAAGAAATGAAAAAAATAATGACTTTTCATTGTTACTTTTTGCGCACCTATCTAGAGATATAATAAATAATGAAAATGTTAATTTTTTCAATACTAGGCAAAACACGCCGATCAATCGGTTTCAAAAAAAAAAATTTGCCCCCCCCCCCCCCTGAACAAAATCCGCCAAAAAACGCCCATGTCAATTGATCTGATTGAAATTTGCAATATTATGAACGACGCCGGCATTGTAAAATGACAAGTAAGTAATGACAAATACACGAGTGCAAGTGTGAAAGACAAGTCATAGATCAGTGATTTTACCCCACCGTCTTCCCCTTAAACGTAACTTTCCAACCTCCTTAACAAAATTTTAAATATTTTTTTGATATTAGGTTACATGTTGAGACTACCTTGATTTCAAATCATGTAAGCCATGTAAGGCATGTAAGTATCCACATCCATACTCTAATATTATAAATGCGAAAGTGTGTTTGTCTGTCTGTCTGTTTGTTACCTTTTCACGGCTAAACCGGTCAACCGATCTTGATGAAATTTGACAGTGAGATAGCTTGCATCCCGAGGACGGACATAGGCTATTTCGTATCTCGAAAATTCAACCCCTAAGGAATTGCAAGGGGGAGGAAAATTTTTAATTTTTTTTTAGTAATTAATATTTTACCCCCCGTTACATATGAAGGGTTGTAAGTGGTTTTATTCGATCCGGCGGGAAAAATACCACGGAAGCGAGGCTTTAAGGGGGAAAAACAACCCTCTATCTCTCATAGGAGCCGAGATATTTACGATTTTGTACAATGAAAGAAAACTAAAAATAAAAAAATTATTTTACTCCCTGTCACATATGAAGGGTTGTAATTAGTTTCATTCGATCCGGTTGTAGCGTTGTAAATCATAAACCCTTACAACACTACATTTTATTATCGAAACAAGACAAGGTTATTATGTACCTGTCAATCTAAGATCAATCCGACACCAATAGAGATCAATGGTTGTCTCAGCACACAATCTCCGAATACAGTCGATGAGGCCCGAATAATGTGTTCGTGGGCGAGCTTATGCGTGATTTGACAAAAATCACCCTCTCGGTGGAAAAACGTCGTCTGAGGTAGTCGACGATCGGAGCATTTTATACATCTATAATGATATAGTGAAATTTTGAGGAAGAAGTATTTTCTTTTTATGGACACCTGCAGGACTAATTCCCAGGAAGTTCCTTTCAGTCAATTTAAAAAGTGGACGAGTTCATGGAAGGACCCACAAACAGTTTTCAACAATACGTAATATATATCTGGCCAGTATTCTTATATTTAAAACATTTTTAAAAGTATCTATATTTGCATAACATTCTAAAATCTATTTTATTAATTATGTATACATTTAAATATTTCTTATTGTTCATTTAAATTATTCGGGGTGATACCAAATTTTGTGTTTTCTATTGTTGCTTTGTTAGGTCTGAACTTGTCGAACCATTTTGCAAGTTCACACCTACCAAATAGTAGTGCGTAGTATTGGGAAGTTGCGTAATCTTTTACATATTGATACTTTGTATTTGTGTCTCATGTTAATGAATGTCGATCGTTTAAACATATCCTTTTCTTTCTTACGAGATTTTGAGTCGTGTAGTTTGGTGTTCTGGCTTTTATGCCTCGTTTGTTGAGAACCTCTGAGTTCTCATTGTTCAAAACCTCGTACCCTTTTTTTATGGGAAGTGATTAAGCGATCGCATCATAACAAGTGGATTACCCATTTGATTTTCTATTATTCTGTGTTATTTACATTTTCCAAAATTCTTATTTTCTGCAACGAGAGAGAGAGAGAAAGAGATAGTCACCGTACTGAGAGTAAAGCGTTGTTTGCGCGCGCATTGTAGTGGAGTTTTACGTAGGACTGTTTGCTATGTTCACTCATATCAGCGGCCATGCCGACTTTATATTGCTGTGACAGTTCATGAATTTTTAGAGGTTATTGCGGCGCTGTTGACGTTTTATTTTTATTTTGTTGTGAGACGAGTGTTTGTTTTGTTGTTTTGGTGATCTGTCTTTCTCTGCCTCGTGTGTATTATTATTGCAATTTTGTATTTGATTAATATTTTAAAGATAGTGTATTTCAATTTCATGTTCGATAGATATTATCTGATTAACGTATTAAAGATAGTGTATTTCAATTTCATGTTTGATAAAGTTTATTTGAGTATTGTATTAAAGATAGTGTATTTCAATTTCATATTTGATAAAATTTATTCGATTTACATATCGAAGATAGAATATTTTGATTTCTTATTTGATTACTTCTATGATTATAGACTCTTGTATTTCACCTTTGTAGCCATTCTTATTTATTTTGGTTGTGACTTACAAGCATTGTCTGTGTTTAATAATGAACGAGTTTATCCTTTGTTCGTTTATATTACTTTGAATTTCAAATTTGTTTTATTTGTCAATAAATTCTTAATGTTTTGTTTTTAAGAAACACTTGGTATCATTCATCAACAACCTGGCCCTTTCTTTTAACCTTTTAGTTTACAGTGAGTAAATACAGTTAACATCTATAAGCAGTGAGGAGTATCGGCTACTCCTGAGTAATGTTCTGGTGACGCGGACATCCCTAGGAAATGAGGTCTACGATAGGCATGCCGACATTGCGTACACTCTGTTTGACAGTGATTGAAACGGTGGATTAAATATTTGAAGACAGTGATTAACCCTGTCCACACGTATTAACTTTTATATTACTTTATTTACTTTGTGCTTTGGTTGGCGCAGGCAAGGGCGCCAATCCCTTTACGATCTGTTATTATTATTATTACCCTTCCTGGTAGCAGAGATCTGTGCCATGGTTTCAATCATTATTATTATTAGTCTATAAGTCTTATCGTAATCTTTAGAGATTTTCCCTTTTAAAGCGCGCTACGTAGGACGGTGGGGCGATAATCGTTTATTGTGCCGAACCCACCTGGAGACGTAGTTTAAACTCACCGTGACACTGTGTCCGGGGGTTTATTTATTTTAACGCCGCACGGTGGAAAAAATATCATGGGGATGGGGGTTTCGAAATCCACGCGAGCGAAGCCGCGGGTAGCAGCTAGTTGTTGTATAAAACAAATGTAGATTAATTTGTTATAATAGTTTATTAAGTCTTATGATGAGTAGTTATTTACAGATTCATAGTCAAAAGCCACTAAAAGGAATGTTCATTAGTGCCACAATAAAATTTCACTATTATTTATAATTATTATATCTAATTATTTTTACAACAGTCGTATCAAATAAAATATGTGCCAAAATTCAAAAATATAAAAGTATGAACATTATTATAATTTTTAACATGAACTCGGACTGTAATAAATTGAATAATTTCGTTCATTTAGGTTCGAGTTCCTATACAACAAGTTCAAGTTTATGATTTTAAGTAGAAATATTTAAAACACAGATATAAAAATATTTTTCTCAAAGTTTGACACATTATTTTACTGATAGAACATTTTAATATACAGAAACACAACAATAGTATTTTGAATCTATATATTATTATATTCACATTAATATTATGTTAGAGAGCTTAAACAGGTTGTCCCAGCTACAAACCATTTTCATGGCTTTTTCTCCTCTTCAATTTTTTTATATCATTTTTTACTCAAAATTATTTCTCCAGTTCAATTTTTATCGTATCATAAAATTTCTGCACTCCTTATAATCTTCATAAATTAGGGAATAACTGTAGTCCTTGTGTTTTTGTTCTGTTGCCCCGTAAAGGAGTGAAATCACTCTTGAATATAAGAATATATTTCGTTTTTATTATTTACTGGTAAGATTTTTTTTTTAAATTTGTAACAAAAATTACTCCACTCATTTAGGTCTATGTAAAATATAATAACATTCCCCCTTCATAAAAAATCTTGGTTACGCCACTGTATTAAATCAGCCCAAAGAGATATTCAAAAGTCGAAATTAAAGTTGGTTTAAAAAAAATTGACTGATTTTAAGAAGCTGGGGCACCCTGTCTATATTAGTATAATTAAATTAACGTTGTTAAAAATAACAATTTTTTTAAATATTAATTAGAATTTTTGATATGTATTTTGTTTTTGAAAACTTCTAAGAGAACATACATTAATTACGTAATACCTCTCCCCCCGCAAGAACCCCACTCTCTGTGTAAAGATTAGTAAGATTTTATAGAACCCCTTGTATTTCCATCCCCCCCCCCCACACTGAAGTACTTTTGTAATTAATGATAGAATCAATAAATTAAGTATCTTTTCAAAAACATAATACATTGGTTTTTAATTTTTTAATAAACAAAAAATATGAGTGTTTAATAATACATACAAACGACCCAATCACCTTCGTTCAACTTCCCTTACAACCATTAAAGGGGTAAAGCCAATGTGACGGGGAAAAAATCAATTTTTTTATGCTTTTTTTTTAAATATACTGTATTCAAAAATATGTAAAAAAATTAAGTTAAAATTTCGAAAATTGACCGAGTTACAGTGAATTTATTAAGAGCAATTATGACATTCAGAAAACTTTAAACATAAAATAAACTTTACCCCACCCAAAATAATTAGTAATACCTGTGAAAAAATGTTGACACGTCACATTGACTTCCCCCCATTAATTTGAATAAATACATGAAATAAACGTTTAACAAAATAATTTTATTTTACGAGAATAATATTTCTTTAAACAATTCAATCTCAATATCATCACATTTATTTAAAAATACACGCAATCGATAACTGAATAATAATAAATAATAATTATATTCTATTAAACAATCAATTATGGCAAAAAAACAACGATAATATTTCTCATAATCCAACATATTTGAGTATTTTAATTAAAATTATCAAACTGTACAAAAATATAAAATCTTTATGTCGTTATAAATAAAAATATATATATATACGTGACTAAACATATGACTTTGGCGTATTCCACGAACCGGGCCGAGACATCTCACTGAATACAGGCCTGCAGCTTCTCGATCCATTCCTGGGCAGTCGATGCATCTACGGCGTAAAAGTTGTATATCCTTCGATTTGTACGGAGCTGCAATTTCAAATACCTTTAAAGGATCTCCGTAGCCATTCTCTAACAGTTATTTCATATTGACCAAACTTGTGACCGTTAATAAATAAAACTACAGTGTTTTCATTTCATTCATTTACACTTACATCAAAAAACGATTTATCATCAGTTTTCTTGGGCAGTCCCGGAGCAGGCGATGCCGGCATAACAGACGTAACTTCCGCTAAATCTGTAAAACAATTCAATAATAGAGTACTAAAACAACATCTGTTTACCCGTTAACTTACCTATTCGCCCTTTACAGTTAGAATCCTCCATCGAATCGTAATACCTCAACTCATGTTTGGGCGAGTCGAGAACAAACCAACGTTGCTTCCATCCTTTGAGGAGAGCGCCACGTTTAAACAGGTAACCTTCGTGGGTTCTTTCATCGGCCACGTTAGACGAATACTGATCGTACAGATGTTGACTCGACGGGGGCATTGTTGTTACACCTGTTTTTAAAAAGGTAAATCATGTGGGGGTGAAAAAAAGGAACAACTGTTTAATCCACTCTTTTAATCCTTGACAAGGGTTTGATAAAAATTATTAAACTCGATGTAAAAACTAGAATATTATAACTGTTTGAAAATTAGCTTTTTTTAATTTTGTTTGAGGAGTGAATTTCAAAGTTGAAGAGATGTTTTACTCACTAGAATTAACAGAGCCGCTGTCTCCAATGCTGCGTGACAAAGTCTGAGATGCGAGGGAGCCGTCTGTCACTGTTTTGTATTTGGTACAGTTCTTAGGAACATTTTCTATGCATTTCTCATGGCAGCTGTATCCGCAGTCGATGCAACGCATTCCTGTCTGTAAATTCAATATTTAAATAACATTTGTCCCATTTTAAAATCAATATCTCCTAAGATAGCAGAACATTTTTTAAGGGGGAAGTAAAATTATCTTATATAATACATAAGAGACATGTTTTACCTCAATGTATATACTTTAGAATAAAATAAACCTGGATGAAATCGGACAAATAGTATTTGAGATAATAATTCCCAAAATTCTGCTCATATGTATATAATATATATTTACCTTTACAGGCCCCCACAAAACATTTGAGCACAAATCACAGTACGTGACCGTAGTACAGTTATATCTCTCAAATCTGTGCGGGTGAGAGTAAACGTGAACGGCTTCCGCAGCTCCGACCATCTTCCCCCGCATTAGAATCTCTAGCGTGGACCTCTTGTGCAATAATCTACCGTGATACCTGACTAAAGCTGTACTGAACGACGCGTGCCTCTGTAATTAACATACAATCAACTCAAATTATCACCACAAGATGTCAAACATGATATTACCGTTAAAGAATCAGTCGTCGGTAGTTCTAGTTTATCCCAGAGAACTTTCCATTTCTGCGGAAGCAGGCCTAGTTCTGTCTCTAGATTATGTATTTCCTCTAAAAGATGACTGAAAGCGTCGGGGACGCTGCGTTCTATACAATCGTAACTGAAATTAAATTAAATTTAAGATACTTCAGTATAAACTACGTACTAGGTTAACAACAGCTCTGATTTGAACAATAATTAGATACCTGGAAGTGACGACCCTTCTGTTTGATTTGTTTCCAATCCCATCGGCCGCTTCATTCTCTTCCTGTTGCTGGCAATCCATCTGAATCACTTCCAGATCGAAACTCGGCCCGTGCGCCAGTTCCTCGTCTAAATAATACTGCCAGATCTCTAGACAAGGTATGTGAGACTGCGGCCGCAATACCGGATGTTCTAAATCCGGCGTGTACATGAAGTTATAAAACAACGGAGATCTCGTGTGTTGTTTCTCGATGTAGTCGAATACGGACTGTCCGAGGTTAGGGCCGCTGTTTGTGCCGGCGTATCGGCCGCCCGGATACACGCCCTCGTCGTCCGTGCCCGTATCGATGCTCTTGTGATGCGACGACAGAGAGCCGCGTTTGTCTTCTACGGCCATGACGCCGCTCTCGACTCGTTCCAGCTCCGAGTCGAACAGGAAGGTGCGGAAACGGCACGAGACGTGATGGTACGCCAAGAAACGCAGGTAGTATTCGTTGAATTCGAAAGCCAGAGGAAACTGTTTCTGGATCTGTCAGATTGTTATGTTTTATTTTATTATATATATATATACTGCAGCTAACAAATATTTACAAACACATTCAAATGGTTAAAAATACTAAAACAAGACACAAATAAAATAAAAGAGCATTAATATACCTGATGCACAATATCCAAAAACTGCAAAAACGTCGGAGTAAAACCACTAGCTTGAGTATCCGGAGCCAAATTACTTCTGTAACTAAACCTGTGTCCGAACCCGATCCACTCCTTCTCGATCAACACTCGGAACCCTTCGATCGTACGGTAATAAGGATCCAAACACATCTGCGCTATCGAAGATATCTGCGTCGTAATGTCCCAGCCGTCTTCCAAACAGATAGAAACAGAAGACCCTTGGACGTCCAACAGATCCACGACAGCTCCGGCAAGTTGCATTATGTTCTGTAACTGATTCAACCACTCGGAATTCTCCAACAACTTGTAAAAACTCTGTTCGGGTTCTTGGTTTAGCGTACTGGGAACGCAAGCTCTCATTAGTTTCTTGAACGCGGCTTTGATGTGTCTTATGTCGTGGTACTCGACGGGTATGAAATCTGCTTTAGGCGTTGAATCTATCTTGACGCCTTTGGTTTGTGATTTCTCACCGAGTATGTAAAGCGCGGCTCTCTGGAATGCGTGAATGCAGTCTGTTCCTGAGTCGGCGTCTGTCGACATTCTGATTGTTCCCCGTTGTTGTTGAGTCATGAGATTCGTTAGAGATACTTGAGATGCCTTTTTGTTGTCTTTTAGTGAACCCCATCTACCAAAGTTCTTTGGTCCTTTGCCTCCGCTTGAACGGGGAAACATACTGCAATAATTAATTATATATGTTCTTGATATCAATTATTTTTAAATGACCGTAGAATTCAAATCAGTTTTGTTAAATATTAGATAATTTCTAACCTATTTTTTTTTGCAAAATAACAAATGAAAATTGTTTTGAGTTTCTGGGGTTTCAATAATTTTTTACTCAAGAACCATGGGCGCCGGGAGGCAATGAAATAATTAAGAAATACAATTGTAATTTTAATTATTTTATACATTTGCACCCCCCTGGCAAAATGAAAAAAAATTTACTTCGTGTATAAAAAGGTGATACAATCGATATGTCAAGTGGGAACGTGGATGGATGAGTGAGAGACAACCGGTAGGGTTTTAGTGTGTTTATTGTTTTCCTTATACAGACAGAAAATATATTATGTATTGAGTGAGGTGTCGGGTCCGCTATCCGAACAGCTCAGGCATCAGTCGCAGCCGCTTGAGACGTCGCAGGCGGTAGGATGGCGGTCGCGGCGGGCAGGTGATGGCGATGAGTCGATGCGGCCAGGGTTGGTCGTCCAGGAATAGAGGGCGGGGAACTCCCTTCCTCTCGGCGTCGGTCCTCGGCGGAATCTAGCTCCAGGGAAGCTCCGGGAGTCGGCGGGAGGCCTCGCGGTGCTGAACTTGGCGGCGTCGGTAGGGGCGCGGGCCGGCAGCGACGAGGGGAGCAGCCACGGAAGTCCTCGGGCTTCAAAGTGGTGCCGGGTGTTGGTGGCGCGTCCCGGAGGGGCGTCCTCGGCGGATCGGTGGCGGCGGTAGTCGACGGCGGCGAGCGGCGCGGCTTGACGGGCGTCAGGGGTGGCCGGTTCCGGTCGGGGCGTTGTCTCTTCAGTGGTCGGAGTCCGGCGCGGCGTCCTCGGCGACGACGGGGCATGGGCAGCTTCTGGAGTTGATGCGGCAATAGATATTGCTGTCGCGGCTGCACGGCTTCGCGGTGACACACCAGCGCAGCGTGAACAGTAACGACAACAAATATCAATGGTGGTCGTGACCACACGGCGTCGCAAGGTGCGGCGAGATGTAGAGGCGTTCGTCAAAAAAATCACAATGTCGCAGCTGCACGGCTTCGCGGTGACATACCAGCGCAGCGTGATACAGTGCGACAACAAATATCAACTGAGTGTCGCAAATACACGGCGTCGTGAGGGGAATGCCCCAGCACGGCGAGATGTAGAAGCGGCGAGTAAATATCGATGTCCAGTTCACAGTTCGGTTAAGACCGAGAGCTGTCAGGTTGGGGCCTGTGGTTATGAGTTCACTTAACACAGAGACTCTGGAGGTGTAAGAACCTCTCCTAAGCATCCGTCTTGCGACGGTATTTATACGGCGTGGCTCCGCCCCTTCCCTAGTCCAGCGGGTGGAAAGGGTGGTGGTGGGGGTGCATACGTCATCCCTTCTGCCTCGTCTGCTGACCTAACTGGAAAAAAAACCCAGCGCGCACGGTGTCGGCCACACCCCCGACCCTTAGCTGAAGTGTACGTGTTAGGATGAGTCATACGGCAGGTAGAAACAAACGTACAAGAAATGCACAGGGTGGTATTCTGGTCAGGGCCGCATCATTTTTATAAAAAAAGTTGCACAGAAAAAAAAAATTCTCTGAGAATTCTTGCTTAAATCCAAGTAATTTTTTCATCTTGGAATTTATCATAAAAACTGATAGTTTTCGAATAAAAAATTATTGAAAATCCAGAAATATCTGTTTGTTTTGCTCGTAACAAAAAAACAAACACATCAGACAAAGATTTAAATAAAAACACCCACCTCAGAGTTCCCATTGCTTTATTGAAAGGATTCTGTCGTCTAGCAACCTCCGGGGTAAGAGTACTCCCACCATTGATATGATCCTCGGCAGCGAGCAGCAACGAGTCAATGCTCAAACTACTGTCCGACATTCCCCATCCGGAACTCTGTTTCAATATGTGCGACACGATGGGCGTCGCCGACACCAAAACGTTCAAATACTTCTCGTGCTCGACAGACGACGTGGTCTCCGTAGACGCGTTCGAAGCCGACGGATGCCCCTTGAGCATGCCCATGACGCCTTTGCTCTGCAGTCCGGCTCCGCGCAGCAACAGAGCCTTGGTCCGCGGGTGTCTCCACGTGACGCAAGCTATCCTGCTCTGGTGGTAACATCGGTGGAAGCGCCGTATGCTCTCGTCGCTTATAGAAGCCGGTACGATGAATAGAGCCGGGTAGCTGTAACAGTAAAGTGCGGTTACGTTCCGGCCAACGGTCACACCGTCTCGCGTACCTTCTGCATATCATGTAGGCGCAGTTGACCGTCGTGACTCTGAACCTGTCGTGACTCTGTTTGCAATTCTGATTCGTAGGGCTCGAGTTGATGAGACCGAGCCTGTACCAGTCACGCATGTAACTTCTCTCTGATATGCGCTCTAATGTTTTAGAGTCTGTAGGCGGAGCTGTTATCATCGGCGTAGACGGAATCTCAAACTCATCTGTTGGAATTATAAATAATAAATACCGATTCGAGCGTTCTTTGTCCGTTTATTTACCTGATAGATCGTCATCGTGACTGCAGTCATCGGGGGTCGGTAGATTCATTCTTCCTGGCGAGGTCATGTACTTACTAGAAACGTTATTCGGATTTTGAAGAACGTATTTTTGTCTTTTCGGCGATACTTTTGGCTTGAATCCGGCCTTCCGTGCTGTTTTCAATAATGTTTTTTTAGCAAATCCTCTGTGAAAATAAACATGAGTACTTTACTCCAGAGTTGTACTTATTAAGTACAAAGAAATGTACTTAATACAAAACATACTTGAGTAGATTTGTATGTGTTTAGTTAGGTAGAGCTCTGCTTTACTTACTTAAGTGTAGCATTCTTCTCCTTGTCCTTGTGAAGAGGAGTCTGCAACGCAATCACATGACCGCAGAAAGCAAAATGATGGAATATGTGAGAAGGATGCCGATACTTATTCAAGTGTTTTCTGAACTTCTCGATGTTCTCTTGCGTCACCTCCTCGTCGAACGCAAGCTTTATCAACTGGAAAGTGCAAGAGCGCAGCTGCAGACCGTCCTGCAGCAACTGATCAAAGTGATGCTGGACTGCGACTCTTTTCTCTTTCGTTAAAGACGTGACGGGGAATGAACGGACCACGAGCTGTTCGCAAGCTGTAAGTTAATCGATTACTCGGGTTATTTGTATTTATTATTCCTCGGTATATTTTACCTAATTGATCGCAGGGCGTTCCTTTAAAAACTATACGATAATTGGTAAGAAATATCGCCCCTTCTGCCGGGAGTAACGGAGTGGGCCCCAATATCCCTGCTGTACTGTCGTCTCTTCCGTCAGGTAAAAGATACACTCTCAGCCCGTCTATAACGACTTCTTCTCCGACCAAGAAATTCGGTGTTAATATTTTCGGCTATGAAAAAAAAAGTTGTAATTAATTTTCCTTCAAATAAGAAAAAAGCTTTAAACTGTAATTACTTTCTGTATGGGCGGAAGTCGTTTAGACTCTCTCTGCACAGCCTCGAGTGTTTCTATCTGCATGTGGACAACACCCGGGACCATTTTATGAAGACACTTTATGTGGTCGCTGCTGACGCCGCCTTCCGTGCAAACTTTATCAACAAACCGCGATATCATTTTGATAACCGCGATGCCCGTCTCTCCGGAATCTTGTTCCTCGAAGCCGGACTCTGCATCTATACTATCGCTTTCGGCAACGCTAAAAGTATTTCTTTTTAAAACAAATAATATTAAATTGTTTTTATGAAAGCTTTAATAAACGAGGTAAACTTCAATAAAGGGTGAATTTTTTATCTTCGGGGTCAAATATATTTGAGAAAAAAAATGCAGATTAAAAATTTTTTTAATGTAAAAAAAAGAAAACAAACAATTCAAATTGAAGTTTTTAAAAAAAATTTTCAGGCAAAAGTTTTTTTCTGCTGGCCTAAAACTTTTCCATGAAAATTGTAATTTTTCCAGACACAGTCTCGATATAAAAAACTGACCCGATGAACAAAGGCCAAAATTACCTATTTGTGATACTATTGCTGACCCGTTCTTCATCCAAGACATTATCGTGTCTGACAGACTTGGTCCCTACGTCTAACGGAATCAACAAATAAACCATTCTATTAGCATAATGTATTGCCTGACTGTACAACGTGGATTCTTCACTTGCGACCCACTCCTGCTGTTTGTCCTCATCCAAACTGTTCCACTTTCTCATTTGCTCCGCTGCGATTTCAAGCGCCGAAGGTTCTTGAACCCTATTGAATATCGACCGTCGATTACTCCAATGAAACTCTTTGTTCTCCCGCGGACTCAACGGACTTAAGATCGAATCACAACTCAGCCGAGTGTTCTGAGATATATTCGACTGCGGTAAATACAAAGCTTTGATCTCTTTCTGTACATCTTGATAGAACGCGGCTTCCCAGAACTGCTGGTTCTGCCACACGCGATGTTCCTGGATACACGTGTAGGCAAACTGTATAACGCCCGTGCACAGCTTTCTGCAGAAAGCCGTAGCCAGAGGCAGTAAAGCGGCCGCGACGCCGTATTCGTCCATTGCGGAATCGTCCTGAAGGGCGCAGTTCATCAGACGCACGACCAGATCGAACTGCTGGTGTTCCAGTGTAGCTTTGTTACCGACGACGTGCTGGGACAGTTCGCTGCATAATGCAAGACGGGCGGCTTTGGATTTCAATGCACGAAGAACGGCAGGGAACGATTTTCTTGCGTCGGTGATTTTGTTTTCGAATATACAGTTTATACAGTTTCTTAGTACCTGGAACATATTTTTTTCTAGTCTTTAAATTTTCTACAAGATTAATTTTATCGTAAAATCTAAAGTTTTCTAAATAATTTGAATTTTGCCTTTTTACAGATAGTTTTTTAAATTTGATTTTACCTCTAATCTCCTGGCAGAATTACTGACTATATTACGGTTATCTTGAATGTTTGAAATATGCGGACCCGTTGGAACAATTCGAGGCTGAATCGGCTTCAAGGAAGCTAACCTAAAATGTATGACAGAACAATATATGAGAAAAACTGAATCACGTCAATTATTCTTTCAATAATAAAACTTACCACGTATATTCTCCACTGAAGATGGAAAAGAAAATCACGTTAATTATATGTTAATTACAAAAACCTTAAACAATTTACCCAATACCTCATGCATTTTAATATACATATAAGATAATTTAAATCTTAAGTCAAGATAAGTACCTAGAAGCCAAGACTAACATTATATAATTTAGAATATATTCTTTGATTCAATTTAAAACTTAATAAAAATTTACTGTTATTATTTACTTAATTTCATCTTCGAGTTTGGTTGTAAACACTTATAAATTATTAAAACAAGTCTTCTAGTGTTTTTTTTCTACTTAACCATCTTCAAAAAAAGGAAGATTTCAGCAAATGTTTGTTTGAAGATGGTCCCATCAGAAAAAAAATAAAACTGACTTAAAAAAAACACTGAAAAGTATAAAATAATTATATTTAACAGTTTCTGAAGTCAATAAAAAATTTCAAAAACTGTTTTTAATTTTTATATACTTTTCCATTAATTTCCTTATGTTTTTAGTGTTTAGCACTATTTATTCTAATATTTACAAAACGTTACACCATATAACAATTTAAAATCACATAAAAATATCAACTGTCACAATCTAAATTAAAATCACTAATTGTTTTTCAAATAAAATTTTCACTTCACAGCTAACTATTAAAATTTATATCACAATATACGCGATCGCTACATAACCCCCCTGCTGAGATGATGACTTAGGGGTCTATGAGTCCGCGAAACGTACGCGTCGGCCGGACTTGTTTGCCTTCTGGGGCGATGATGTAGTAGTGATGCGTGTCGTCGAAGATACTGTGCAAAGCTCTACGGGCTTCAACGCAGTGATTGTGTGAAGTGTGTTGGCAGCTTCATCGTCTTGTAGAATGTACGCTGGTTTCACTCGGTCGATTGTTACGCAGTCTTCTCGGCCTCGGATCTTAATTACCACATTCTTTTCATTTCGACGAACTACCGGATATCGACCGGTGTATGGAGGCTGTAAAGCGCCTCGGATAGTGTCGTCGCGGAGAAATACGTGTTGCGCCGTGGTAAGGTCTTTAAATATGAACGTATTTTGCTTAGTATGTCGAGATGCTGGCTGCGGTCGGATCTTGGCGATGACGTGATGGAGTCGGGTCACAAAATCAGAACTGTCTGATGACATATCTGAAGAAGATACGATGAATTATCCGGGTAAACGGAGAGATTCGCCGTACACTAGGTCCGCTGAAGTGGCCTGGAGATCTTCCTTCCACGCCGCGCGAATACCTAGCAAAACGAAAGGTAGAGCGTCGGTCCAACGATTATCGTTATGACACATGATCGCGGCTTTCAACTGTCGGTGAAATCGCTCTACCAACCCGTTAGCGCTGGGGTGGTAAGCTGTCGTGCGCGACTGCTGGAAGCCGATGAGTTTAGCAAGTGCCTTAAATAAATGAGCTTCGAATTGGCGACCTCGGTCAGTCGTGATACATTGCGGCGAGCCAAATCGAGAAACCCACATCGAAATGAAGGCGGTAGCGACGCTTTCAGCGGTGATGTCCTCCAGGGGGATTGCTTCAGGCCATCGCGTGAATCTGTCAACGGCGGTGAGGCAATAACGATAACCAGCTGACGATGGTAGCGGTCCAATGAGATCTATGTGCACGTGGGCAAAACGCGCTTTAGGAAGTGCGAAATTGCCGAGTGGTGAATGCACATGACGGGTAATTTTTGATTTTTGGCAAGGAATACAAGCGCGCGTCCATGCGCGGCAATCTTTACGCACCTGGGGCCAAACAAATCGTTCAGTTACCATCTTCGTAGTGGCGTTAGCACCTGGGTGACTGAGTTCGTGGATACTGTTGAATACTTGGCGACGGAAGGGGGCCGTGACGAAGGGTCGAGCGCGATCCGCCGAAGTATCGCAGTAAATTTTTTCGTTTGTTCCGGGAATAGGAATTTCTTGTAATTCGAGAGCGGTACCGTCGTGTAGTAATTTTTTCAGCTCCTCGTCGTGTTGCTGGGACTCTGTCAAGACTAACATACATGTCAACTGGAGCGGTCACAGCTTCGGTTCTCGAGAGGGCGTCTGCAACTACGTTATCTTTACCACTAATATGTCGCACATCTGTAGAAAACTGAGCTATTAAATCTAACCACTTGAGTCGTCGTGGAGAAGCTGAGTCGGCAGATTGTTGAAAAGCATATATAAGTGGTTTGTGGTCGGTATAGATCGTAAATGGACGGCCCTCTAGAAGAAAACGGAAATATTTTACTCCTTGATAAACTGTATAAAGTTCGCGATCGTATGGCGCCCAGAGTTTCTTTTTATCGTCGAGTTTTCGCGAAAAGAACGCAAGAGGTTGCCAAGTGTTATTGACTTGTTGTTGGACGACTCCACCGATCTGGTGATCTGAAGCGTCAGTGAACAGAGCTTGGGGAGCTGACGGTTCTGGGTGCGCTAACAGAGCAACGTTGGTAAGGGCGGCTTTACATTCCTCGAAAGCTTTGCACCGTTCCGGGGTCATGTTGATTGGCTGTGAACCTTTTAGCTTGGGACCGGATATGGCAGCGTCCAGCGGGGCCTGGAGGTACGCTGCATTGGGAATGAAAGGTCTGTAAAAATTGAACATACCCAAGAATCGGCGAAGCTGTTTAGCTGTTTGCGGTACGGGGAAGTCTTGAATAGCGGCGACTTTCTCAGCTAGCGGCTTCGTACCTTCAGCGGAAACTGTGTGCCCAAGAAAAGTAAGTTCAGTTTGCCCTAAGACGCATTTGGCTGTGTTAATTAATATGCCGTATTCACTGAAACGCTGCCACAGTTGACGCAAATGTTCTTCGTGTTCTTGCGTAGTGCGAGGGTATACGAGAACATCATCGATGTGACAAATACAGAAGTTTAGTCCGCGCAACACTTCATCCATAAAACGCTGGAAGGTCTGTGCTGCGTTCCGTAGACCGTATGGCATATATAAATATTCAAAGAGGCCAAATGGTGTTGTAATTGCCGTTTTTGGTATATCACTTTCAAACATCGGAATTTGTGTATATGCCTGTACGAGGTCGATCACAGAAAATATTTTGCAACCAGCCAAGTCGCAAGAAAAATCCCTTAAATTTTTGACAGGATAACGATCTGGAATGGTTCTGTTGTTTAAGGCGCGGTAGTCTCCACATGGTCTCCACCCAGTCTTTTTCGGTACTAAGTGTAGAGGAGAACTCCAACAACTTTCTGAACGTCGTACAGTACCTGCACGTACTAAATCTTCAAATTCAGATTTTGCGATGCGTAGTCGGTCTGGAGCAAGTCGTCGTGTGCGGCAAGCCACTGGCGGTCCCGGAGTAGTGCGAATATGGTGCACGGTTGAATGTTTCAAAACTCGTGGTGATATCTGGAAACTCGGTAAGTAAATTATTGTACGTCGAGTTACCGCTAATCGTCTTTATGCTCACGTACGACGCCTGCTTGACTACGCCAAAGACTGATAATGACGTAGTACCATCCAGTAATTTTTTATGTCGTAAATCTGGCAGAAGGTTAAAATGTTGTAGCAGATCGGCCCCAATTATGGGCGTGGGTACGTCTGCTACGATAAATCGCCACGTGAAATCTCTTCGTAAACTGAAATCCAAGTGAAGTAATATCCATCCGTACGTTGAAATAATTGACTCGTTCGCGGCGTGTAAATTATAATCTGTTTTCACTCTGCGGTCCTGGAGATTATTTCCGGGGATATACGCAGAGATCGGAGCCAGTGTCAATTAAATATTGTACTTTAGTACGGCGATCAGTTACAAATAGGCGGTGGGAAAATAAATTTTCTTGACAGACGCTCGTTTCCGCTAGCGAGGCCTGTCGGAGTCGTTTCCCTGGTTGCAAGGTTTCCGGCACTTGTGCGCCTTGTCACCCCAATGACGATGGTACCAGCAGAGTCCATCGTTCTCTTCACTCTGCGAACGGCTGTGTGACTTGTTGGAGCGACCTTTTGAACGTTCGCGTGAATGTTTGTTCAATGCGAGAGCGGCTACTTGACGTGACAGATCGTCGATCCGCTTCACAAGTGTTTCTATTCCCGGAGAGTTTGTAACGGTATTAACAGCGGGTTGTGGCGTCACTTCATGAATTTTATCAGCCAATTGTGATACCGCGTCCAGTGAAATGTCAGGCTGTGATGCAATGATAGCCTGCACGTGAGTCGGTAAACGGTTTGCCCACAAAGTACGTAAAAATACATCAGATAGTTCATTTGTACCTGCGAGGTTTCTTAAGTGCCGTAAAAATTGTGAAGGTTTTCGGTCGCCGATTTCTTCTTGAACTAAGAGTTGACGAAGTCGTTTTTCTTTAGAATCAGATACACGGCGTATCAATTCTGTTTTCAAACGATCATAACGTCCTTGTGCAGGTGGATTTGTTATGATATCTTCTACTTCCGCCGCGTATTTGTGATCGAGCTGTGACACTGCGTGGTTAAATCGTGTAGCATCTTGTGTTATACCACTTAAATCAAATTGTGTTTCAATTTGGGCGAACCATAATGCTGGTTTTTCAGGCCAAAATTGTGGTAACCGGAGAGCTACTCTATATACCGCAGGTTGTTGTTGTTGAAGTTCTTGTTCTGCCATATGTATTTATAAAATATCTTCAGAATATAAAAACTTCGTTTCGTCAGACGTCGGGGGTCACCACTTTAGTGTTTAGCACTATTTATTCTAATATTTACAAAACGTTACACCCACAGAATATACTACTAAGCAGAAGAGTCATAAGGATACGATGGCCATGGTCATACAATTTTACTTCATATGAACGACCCTCAGAGGCGCCACTTGTACTGATTTGCGCCGCGTTACCTAGATTACGTGTTTAAAATTATGCATAATAATATTTACCTTTTGTTTTCTGTCATTTTCAATTCTCATTGTTAATGAAAATTTTCTAACACCATGTTTAAGGTTTTATTGTGTATAGAATTATTATTGAAAAGGTAAGTGCAATAATATATATTCAAAAAAGTGTCTAGCTACCTACTACCTATTGTTTTTTATGTATAAGTGTAAATTGTTATTAAACGATACTATCCTATCCGGGGAAAAAAACAAATTTAGATTTACAGGGATTAAATAAGATCTGCGTAGATCTAGGAGCGGACTAAGGAAAAATATAGTCCTAAGCAAGGTTGCGGGCTTCGTTAAATTAAAATCAACATCATTATTTTAGCAAATTTAATTTAAAAATTGACCGCATTAATATCTAAAGAATTTTTTGTTCTCTTCCACTTTTGAAAATCCGGGCTTTCAGAAATTACGGGCCCTAGGTAATTGCCCAGTCTACTTAGGCCAAAATCCACCCCTGCGAGATTTAAGATCTAATTAAATCGTTAAAATTGTCAACAAATAATTGTGATTGTATAGTAATATGTATAATGTAATGTATTAATTTATTTATTTTTTATTTAGAAAATGTCCTGCAAATATAGAAAATGTGCAGTGAAAGTGTGCAAAGAAAGGTCAAATATGAAACCTACCATACAAATGCACCGTTTTACAAAAAAAACAGAACCTATATGGCTGGGGAATATAAATGAAATAGATTTATTTAATTTAACAAAATCAAAATTAAGTGATATGCGATAAGCACTTTTCCACATTTCAGTACGAGACGTCCGAGAGGAAAAAATTAAATTTTAATGCAGTGCCAACATTAAATTTACAGTCAAGTATAGAAGTAAATTCCAATCTAACGCCATCATATTGCTTTGTGCCACAAACCATGACGAACGTAGTTAACGAGAAAAACCGTATGTATAAGTAATATTTTTTTTAAAACACGACAGTCAAATTACTTATATTTATTTTGAATGATTGTATGTATGCAATTAATTCATATACTGTATTTCACAGAAAAAGAAAATAAGTATTTGAGATTTAATATAGGCTAAGGATTTAAAATTATTTTTGAAATTTTTAAGCAAGTACTGTAAAAATCTACATGTTATATTTATATGAATTTCAAAAATTCTAATTGTATTTTTATAATATTGTTTGTTGTTTTATAATTATTACTACATTATCATTAATTGTGCCTGTGATTAAATTAATTATACCTGTCTATATATATCTGTTAATTGTTGTTTGTTTGATTTTAATATTGTTAATGTTCTTACTGTTATAAAATTTGTTTGTGTACCTGTATATTTTATATAGAATATGTATATAATATAATATTTTTTGTACTGTATATTATAAATATTTTTTTTTAATAAAATCAGTTAATATTAATATAACCTATTATTTTAAATGCATTTAAACATTTTCAGAAAATTTTCAACATGATAACTTTGTATTACTACTGATAATATAAAAATATATTAAATAAAATAATAATTATAAAATAAATAATTTAATTTATAAATCCCGCCGATGATTTTAGTTTTCATATTAAACGCTAGATGGATAAAATTATATTTTTATGAATAGCCCTTCTTTTATTTTTTAGTTCATATGAACGAACCCTAGAGGCGCTGTGGCACAATATTTAACATTATATGTCCCTTCTACTTGTATATGTTCTGTGGTTACACCATATAACAATTTAAAATCACATAAAAATATCAACTGTCACAATCTAAATTAAAATCACTAATTGTTTTTCAAATAAAATTTTCACTTCACAGCTAACTATTAAAATTTATATCACAATATACGCGATCGCTACATGTTCCACAATTAACCCTTTAATAATTAAAGGGTTAAATACAACCTGTACGTGTTAAATTTCTAGAACCCATAACCTTCAGTTTAATAATAATAACTGTAAATTTTAGTAATATTTATACAAAGTAAAGAAAACATGTACTTAAGTACATTCTGTAACTGCAATTACAATTACATTTGTACTTGAGTACATTTGTAATGTATTAAGTGCTTGTGTTTGGTAACAATTGCATTCCAAAGGAACACAAACAATTCAAAAATCTAAACTACCGTCCCTTAAATCAAGAATAGTTAGTCAATCAATCAATACATATAATAAAGCAAACATACCTTGATTTGATATTATTCTTTAACAACCCTTCATCGATAATTTCCTGAACCAACGCCGCGTTTATCGGAGGCAACGGAGGCTGGTGTATCCTGGCAAAAGCACCTTCGGGAGGCTTGAGTATTTTCTGAGCGTACGGCTGCGGGTTCGGATACTCGTTGATGTACAGCTGTTGAGCCAGTTCCTGGATATGCGTAAGCACGAGACTCTCGTCCTGGGCTTCTTTCCGCAGCTGTTCCGTCAGTCCGCTGTACAGTTCGTCCCAGACGTCGCAAGGACGCCAAGGAGGGCCTCGCTCTGATATGAAGCCGTTGAAGAACATGCAGTCTAGGACTCTTGTTGTGAAGTCGCATTCCATCAGACCGCGCTCGCCCAGGAATGCCGCCTTGTGGAATGTTATCACGGGTTTTGGATGGACCCTGGTCAAATAGAATCACAATCATTTTGACAATGTTCAAGAATTTATTACCAAGTGGGTACTTTTTGTAAAAATCGTCATTTTCACGATATCTCAAAAACCTGACAAAGTCAATACCTGATCAACGTCAAACAACTTCTGTATCCTTGCAGCAAGTAAGCAAACGTTCGCATGAAGACTGCGCGTATCTCTTTATCCAGCATCGCCGGCTGCGGTGCCCGCGTCGGCAAAGGCGGGAACGCGTGGTCGGCACAACTCAGCTCCGGCTGCAAAACCATACTGAGCGAATCCTGGGTCAGAGTCAACAACGGCTCGGGTAGCAACGCCAGCGATACGCTGTCCGGTATCATGATAGAACCGCCGTCGAGATCGGCCACTATCACGTCAATCTGTAAAGTGATATACCTGTTTATTACAGTCCGAACGGAGACACGATATCTTGCTACTTACCAATTCAGATACTTCTGACTTGAGCGACGAGTGCACTCCGATTACGAAAGGGGTCGGCGTAGATAAGAAATCAACGAGGGCGGCCGGCAGTAAAGGAATGTACACGTGGGTATAACGGAATGGATACATCAGTGCTGTCAGTGCGCAGCAACCGTCCGTCAGGCGGTTGTAGCTCTTTGAATGGAACAGAATCTTGTGCTCTGTCATTATAGCGCAGAATAAAACCAACACATTCCTGATACCTACCCCGTGGTGAACAGAACAATATATATTCAACGTGACAAACAGTTTCTAACCTAACTATTTTCAATTTTATTCAAATATTAAAAAACTAGACAATTTTCACTTACCTAATTGATAAAACAACAAATTAACGGACGTATGCGTGACAGGCAACGACGGGCTAATAGGTGGCTGCAGTGCTTGTCGATCTCCGGCTCCGATACTGAATCTCACCTGCGGCCCGCCGGGCGGGGGAACTTGAATACAACCGAGGATGTTTCCTACTAACGTCTCCAACGGCACACCGTAATTCTCAATATAAACTGTATAAATAATACCGAGGCAATTCTGGAACAACAAATACAAAAGAATCACAAATTAATATAAAACAAAACGTCAACACTTACCCTAAACGTTTCTATATAATCTAACCGCGAAACAAGAACTAAGCACTTTGGTGCGTACATAATACTGTGATGAGTGATTGCAGGTATGTTACGAAGTGCAGGCTCTCCGTCTACAGGGTCTTCTTCCTATAAACGTATTTATATATTGAAATCAATCTAATCCAGCGAGTTTAAAAGAAATGTTACCTCGTCGACAGGTTTACTCGGCGTTATGGAAATTGTTTCATTAAAGCACATACAAGCACAGTAGTGACGGTTTGCGTCTACGTCTGTGAGAACCGATACAAAGAACTTTGGTTCTGAACGTTCCGTAGATAAAGCCCATCCTTGTGGTTGACAAAACTACGGAACAATCATCAAATATAAATAAATATTCAAGTACATAATGACATTGATTTACTTACCCATTCAATTCCATCAATAAACGGTGTATCATCCCAATCTTTTTCTGGAAATCGTTGTAATATTACACCGTTGCTTATCCCACTCCCTGTATTTAAAAATTTCAGAATAAGTTGGAGAATATTTATTAAGATTGTAAAAACTTACGTTCTTTATCGTGGTCATATCCGACAATAACAAAGTAATCTGCCAACCGTGACATTATAATGTTGTATTATAGTATATTTGTTATTAGGTGATAATAATATACATGCTGAAGTTTATTGAATCTTTTGAAACATTATTGAACCTATGCAAACAAATATATGTATTTTATTAACATATTACATGTTTGTATGAAGTAGGTACCACAATATTTTGTAAATAAATATATTCAACAAAGACACACCCACTTACAAATAAGTATTCTGTTAAATTATTAATAATCAGTTTACTACCAAAAATAACTCTGACATAAATTCCAACATAACTCTTCGAGTCCACAATTAATTATCTGTGATTGTAACCTAAAGCACCTTGTCTACACTTGCCAATCACTTGCTTCACAAAGCGCTTTTTGTTAAATGATAAAATCACTTGTTTCCAATGGAAATATTTTTATGACGAATAGTATTTTGGCAAGCCGGTATTACATCGCGAGATGTTTCAACGGTATTTAATACAAGTATTTTTATTGATAAATTAATAAAGAATTTATTTAAACACTCTCGCAGTAAACAGTCAGACTTTGGTCAAATATTTTAACCTTAAATACGTTCATTAAAGTCTTTTGATAAATTTTTTCTACGAAATATAATTTACAGTGTAATACCAGCCGTACTATAATTTCAAAGTATTTTATTAGGATATCCTTTTCACACCCACGTCTTTTGTACGTCTGTCTTTTTTAACACGTCAAAATTGTTTGGTTATAATTTAACGAAATAAATATTTATAATACTATTATAATGTTTGAATTGTATTTATAAATAATACAATCTGTATTTATATAAAGCAGATTAAAATAAGAATGAGGGTTTATAAAATTATTGTCGTTGGTGATTCAAATGTTGGAAAAACATCTTTAACCTATAGATTTTGTGAAGGAAAATGTTTAAAAATTGCTGAAGCAACAATAGGTGTAGATTTTCGTGAAAAAGTTGTCAATGTAGAAGGAGAGGAAATCAAAGTATGTCATTGTTACATTTATTTTATTATTGATATTTTCCCGAGTAGAAAATAAGAGCACTAATTTTAATTCTCGTTTTCAGTTACAATTATGGGATACAGCGGGTCAGGAACGGTTTAGAAAATCAATGGTCCAGCATTATTATCGAAATACACACGCAGTGGTTATCGTTTACGATGTTACAAAAATGTCTTCCTTTAATGTACGTAAAACTAATGAAATTCTTATAAATATTTAATTAATTAATTAATTAATTACTTTCAGTCTATTCCAATTTGGATAGAAGAATGTGAAAAAAATATTATAAATCACGATATACCAAGAATCTTGGTTGGAAATAAGTGCGACTGCTCTGATAGTTACGCTGTTAATACAAACGTAGCTCAAAGACTAGCCGATAAATACAATATGCCGGTAAATAATAATGTGTGATATATTAATTTTTAGGTTAGTTTAGTGACATATCATGTAAATGTGAAACTAAAAACCTGTTTTATCGACTATCATGCCAAAATCTGTATTATTGTATAAGTATTTATAATGTTTGTAGTTATTTGAGACATCTGCAAAGGAAGATAGCGAGTGTGATAACGTAGAAGCTATATTTCTTACGTTAGCGCACAAGTTAAGGAGCCAGAAACCATTCATGCCTGCAACATCGGGTTCAAGGAAACTACACCAAATAGCAAATGCAAAAACTTTGTCTGAAGATCAATCATATGTTGATTCTTGTTGTTAATATATTTTTTTAAGAATTTGTTTGAGATTATTTATTTTTGCATTGTGAGTTATTTTATGATAAATTAAAGTAGTATTAAAGGCAACATAATTTTACTTTATAATTTCTTAACCGTACTTTTTATATTTTTGAAACAAAATATCTTTATCATAACACAATTCACGATGTATATTTTTTCTTATGTATATAATAGATTTAATTGTTTTATACGTTATAAAATATTTATATAATTAAAAAATATACTTCATATCAATTAAAACTGAGTTTCATTATCTTCATTTTTAATACTTAAAAAAAAAAAATAATATTCCCTTAAAGTAGTACCATAATTTTAAAAAAATGTGATTAGTTTGTTCTTATGACTTATTTATATAATTTATATATGATAGAAATATAATATTATCTTTGTAAGACTTGTTAAACATACTTTATACCTAAGATTGTGCCTAAAAAATTATTTTCTGCATTAAATTTATTTATAAAAAAAATAAATAACAATAATTATTTCATAAAAATCGTATTGTTATTTTTACAATCAGCTTGTGTATAAATTATTTTTTTTAAACTATTTTTTTTCGAACGCCACCACTGAGTTGCTGAATGTGGTCATCCAAACAAATACTGAATAGAACGTCGCGAAGAAATCTTGACTACTTAAGTGGTCCGCATTAGTATTCATCTATATATAACGGCATACGAAAATACTTTATATTTTAACAAACAATGTAACATTTCGAGTACGACGCTCTATATGCATAGTGGATAATACTGGTTCGGGATTGGCTAGAAATGGTACATAAACAGCAAAAAGTTTTGGGCTTATAAATAACGATTCCAATACTGATTATACTGTATAAAAGCATAAACTTTTTGCTGCGACTGTCACGATGGTAATACCTTAAAAAAATGAAATAAAAATATATTTAAAGCTAAATATGTAAACATTATTTTATTGTAATATCAATGATTAATACATTTTTAATTATTGCAATAAATAATAACATGTTAATATACATTCTGTATGATTTAAATATTAAATAGATTCAATCACAACATATTTCTCTCTGTTAAGAAATTGTACAGTTTTCATCATAAAAATACAAAGTGACCTAAGTACTAAGTAATTTCTACTATAATTGTTCTGTCACCATGCTCGAGGAAACCAAAACGCAGCCACCTAACTAAATAGATGAATCCAAATATATTCAGTCTCACGATCAGCGCGATGAACATCCAAACAAGTAAACTCAGCGAATAAATTACAAGTGTTGCCACTGCGTAGAAACAAGACTACTGCTTGTTTCAATCGCACGTGCAATCTCTTCGTGCAGACTGTGACTCAGCCACAGCGTGTGCAATTTCTTATATCTCTCTTCGCACAAATGCAGGGCGTTCCCTCGTCTCAAACCCTGATCCGTCTCGCCGTAATCGTCGAGGTAAGGCGGCGAGACGAAACAACCCCGATTCGGACTGGCCAGAAACAATATCTCGCATTCTCTGACTCTGAGGAAGATGCCGACCCCGGCCCCGCAGACGTGCGTGTGGTAATTACACGCGCCGACCGACGATTTGTTCAGGTTAGTCTGGCAGCAATAACTCTGAGAACAGAGCATTTCGCCGCACACTAAACACATTGTAGGGTTTCTTGAATCGTCGCGATCGCTGTTCGGACAAGTGAATAGAGAGACGGTATTGATCAAATCGCTGTAATCGTTCGGAAGGGGCACTAGCTTTGGTATGAACAGCGGATTCGGTACGGGTATATTGTTTTTTAGTTTCTCGTTGAAGTATTTCTCAATATTTGGATGGTGGTACCATCTAGATATTAAATTATGACTTAATAAAGGTTGGAGAAGTTCCTCGCAACTGTCTTTTAAACCTAGGTAATTGCACAATTCTGTAAACGTGTCTCTTCCTACTTCTTTTAAACTAGCCGGTGGCGGAACGTCAGTCAAGAAGTGGAAGAACAATGCGCAGCATCTTAAGAAAGGAATACTGCGGTCCTTTATATCATTCCAAACTTTATGTGTGTTGACACCGTCTCTGTATTTGTTTATTAATTTTAATATATCGATTATCAAAGTTTGTTCTTTTGTAGATAATTCTTCTGGAATATCTATATCCATCATATCGTCTTCAGTGAAATCTAATATTAATGATTTGGCTATGTACGACAGAAACACAAGTTTAAGAATATATAAATCCTGAAGACTTCCCGAAGGTACAGGGGATGTATCTCTAGAGAAAAGACTAGGTAAAGATAAAACCAACGGTATCAAAACACCGAAGGAATCCCATTCGAGAATGCAAACCCCGTCAGACGTATCAAACAATAATGATAATAATCTCAGTGAATGACTCGCTATCACAGACTGTTTCTTCCACGTGTTTCCCAGCACTCCGACAAGTCTGACGAGATTCTCGAGACAGTCTTTCTGACGACACGACAAATCACCGAGCAGAGGTTTATTTAAATCCCTGAGTAATATCTCCATTGTGCGTATTGTGTAAGAACAAGTCTTCCATGCTAAAAGTGGAAATCTGAAATCGTCAGTGTCTGGGTGTAAGTCTAAACCTTTCGTGTATGCGGTTTGCGAGAACAATTGAATCATTGCGACTAAATTATCACTTAAATTCAAATCGTGTGCGGCGAAGAAGAACGAAAATGCTTTTCCCTGTTCTCCGAGCTGATGGAAAACATTCTGACTCGGGCACGAATAACTCACTGGATGCGTCCATCCTTCTGTTGTCGTCGTCGTCGTAGTCGATTCAGATTCACTGTTTCCTGTACAAGAACAATTGTTTTTTACTTTATTAGCCGAAGCTAATTCCAAACCTTTCAGCCAATCGTCGAAACTAAGATCAGGTAAAGTAATCGACGGTTGTAAAGTTACCAGCGGAGGAATCAGAGGTAATACAGTGTTACTGAGACATTCGCACAGCGGACATAAGTACTCTTGTTTCTCTATATCAAAACTCCCCGGGTGACGATTTCTGAACGGTCTTCTGTTTTCTTTCGATACAATATTTTCAAAATACTTTTGCCAACAGCAGCTGTGCATTACGTGGCCGCAAGTGCTGGTGTACGAAGATGGTCCTAAATTCTCTGCCATGTATAAAGGTTCAGTACTCAATTCAAGAGATTTGATTTCTTCTACAAACTTCTCTTGGCACAAGACGGTGGATTGTTGAACAAAAGCAGCCATGACTAAAGCAGGCCCATCTTTACTGACCGTCTGTTCTTCTTGACAAAGAATACACGTGAATTTACGTTGTACGTTAAGTCTGGTCGTCTGTTCTTTACCCAAGCAAACAGATACTTCAGAGCTGTCTGAAACCTCCATAGTCGCCGCGTTAGTTCGTTCGTGTGTTTTCACAGACGTTTCAGATATGGTTTCTTCGAATAACTTTGCATTTTCTTTCATGAAACTGTTCTGCATTGCGGCCATCTGTGCCATCACTTTAGCTCTTCTCTGTGCGGCTAATTTAGCTCTCCTTTCTTTCTCTTCTTTTGTCGGATCCACCGTAGACTTTGAAGCTTTAACTTTACTCGAAGACACCGTCGATTGATCACTTTTAGGTAACGCCACTTCTTTGTATTTGTTCATCGTCCAAACAATTAAATCTTTGTGAGATTCGACTCGTGCGCTATTTGATAAAAGCTGCATCAATTCGAATAGCTGCCATTTGTTAGCTCTTTCGGTAAACAACAGAAACGGATATCTGTGAGATTGCTGCTCTCGCAGAGCGTACCCGATCAGATGCAACACTTTATGGAGTTGTGGTTCTGAGAAACTACGAGCTCTGAGATTCACGCTTCTTTCTAAAACAGTTTTCATAACGTGAAGCATGACGTCACTCTGTAACAAGTTAGTGACCATATTGAAAGCTTCGGTGAGTTCTGGAAGATCAGGAGGAGGACAACATTCTAAATCCTCAGAAAGCTTTCTTCTCTTGCGTTGCGCTTCTTCTGATTTTGATAGTTCTTCTCGCGTGTAATGGTAAAAGAACACGTTGTAATGTTCATAATATTCTGGCTTTAACTCGTAAACTCCCTTCCCGTTGGCTCGTGTCGGTTTCTTAAAAACAGCGACTTCATTGATAACACTGTCTAGACAGATACCTTCGACGATTTCTTCCGGGATTGTTTTGTTCAGTTCCGAATGAGGCAACGGCTTGATGCAAAGTTGCTGGATTATCTCTTTCTTAATACGATCTTCCAGCGTCACTTTACCAATCCCAGGAATATAACGTTCGCCTATAATTGTAACGAGCAGCCCGAGAAACTCCTCGACTAGATTTATCGTCTGTCTCATGCTGTCTTCTTCAGCTGTTTTATCTAGACTGGTTATTTCGAAATCAGGAGCGACCCAATTCATCAGATTATACTTATTTAAAATATGTATAAGAAACTCGTTGCTTTCAATCAGAGACGCGGCAATCTGAAGAAGCACGATATCACGATCTAACATCTCGGTGCGACATTTGACGTTGTGATAGAAGTACAGCTGGTTTAGAAGCGCGTAACCGTTCCGTCTCCACATTCCCGCGTTCACCTGCGATATCATAGCTTGTGTACGCAATACAGGCTCCATTATCTGTTCAGGTGTCGGTTTGAGAACTTGAAACGAAGTCACGAAATGTAAATCATAAGGTTCCAAGTACAGATGTAAACCAGCGAGAAATCTAGACAACGGTAAGTGTATAGATATCGGCTGAGACGCTACGTTGTATTGCAAACACGTAGCTGCGTGATCGGCCAGTTCTTGCACTTCTGTTTGATTCGCGTCGTAACTCGGATGCTCGTAAAGTTTTTTGAGAGTTAATTTATAAGCTTTTAATAAAACTTTTAAATCACTACCGCACCATTCTAGCGCTAAGGAGATAACACAAGCCAGTTTGATGTGTAGATTAAAAGCAGATTCCCATTCCGGTTCGTATTCCATGTGCTGGCCGACTTGGCGAGTGACAGCGTCCATGTCTTGCATCATCGTCAGCAAATCTAGAATTACGCTGAGTCCGTGTAAAAAACCCCTTCGTAAATCGTCCGTCCATTCTTTGGGTTTTAAACTTAGCAAGTAGCGGAGATCGTGAAGGATGAACAGGGCTCGTTTTAGCGTTCGATTTGAAGCGTTACGTTCAAACTGAAGTTTACCTTGTCTGTTACATTTCCTTGAACATTCCGATATGAATGTGTTGAGTAATTTAAATAAGACGTCTTCTTTTGCTATTAAATAGTGCGCTAACGTCGGGACCGTGAATATTTGAACAGATAATGAAGATACGGAGAACGAATGGTCGTGATCGTCTCGTATGAAATCTTTCATGTGGTGGGCGTAATTCTTTGTGAAGATTATAGCCAGTTGTTTTTTGTTTTCGTATTCCATAAGCATCCCGGCGATGAGTAAACGATGCCAGTGAGTTCGAGCAGATTTCCACATCTGCGAGTCTCTGAGAAGAACTCCTTCTACGATAGACGTGTCGGGTTCTTTTGAAGTGCCTGCAACTTTACTGAACACGGCTCTGAAACCTTCACCGTGAGATAGGAACGCAGGCAGCCACGACAACAGCTTCAGAGCAAAAGTCTGGTGAGCGATTACGTGAGAATGCACGACTAACACTTTCAACGGCTTGTTTTCGTGACGCGACGTATACTTTTCTATTTCTACTTTCAGCTCGTCGCAGTGATGGAATGTTGAACATTTTACAACGGCCCGCCCTTCCCTGTCTATGTTTGTTACGTACTCTATCGAGTCCCGTTGGTCACATTTAATAACACGGCTCAGGGTTCCGATAACTTGCTCGAAAGTGTGAGTCTCGTCGTTGTAAAGAACCGTACAGTACGGATCGTCGGTTTCTAAGAAATGCAACGGATCTCTTTCGCACTGTTTCAAACGTAAATCAGGCGGAAGTTCGGGGGCGTGTTCGAGGGTTAAAAGATTATACGCGTACCAGAGAACGGAATCGAATACGATACGAGCTCTCTCGGCTATGTCTTCAGGTAAACTGCTCGATTCTTCTGTTCTTGTGAACTTTCCCACGTAATGAACATCACAGTAAGGTTCCGTCTTCCACGCTTCGTCGTCGCCGCAATCACAACAACCGCCGCCGGTCGACGTTCCCATTTTGTACTTGTGGTTACGGTGTGCCGATTGTTTGAAACAGTCGACGCACAGGACGCAGGTCGTGTCCATACCGCACTCACGACAACTGTACGTAGGTTCTCCCATTTTAAAAACTCTGCCGCAGACGGACGGAGGTTTGTCAAATTGAGCTAGATTTGGTAGAACGTCGTCGGGGTTTCCGTTGCAGATGAAGTGTTCCAGAGGTTGGAACAGTAATTTCTGGGCCAAATCTTCATTGAAATTCCAATCTAAGCACTTTCTGTTTGTAGGCGGGCTGTACACGTGGGGAACTGTTAAACGCCAATGCTCTTTGAAATCTGTTATGGACAATGAACCGGTCAGATGTTTCTCCATCCATTTTGATATACACTGTTCTGGAGTTATGTGAAGTGTTTGTCTAATCGGATACATTTCTACACCAATTTCTTCTTCTATATCGGTACTTTGATCATCCATTGATGATTTAACTGAAATAGAAATTATTTGTTAATATAAAATAACAACAGTTCTTTTTTTATTAATATGTATTTACAAAATTATTAGTAACAATATGTTAACCAAAATTTTAAAATATAATATATTTTATTTAAATTTAATTGACCTTACATACGGAAGTAAAGAGAAAGTCGAGAAAAATTATTGTAGTGTGAAAATAGGAAATGTACATTTACTGTAGAATTAAAATATAGAAAATGTAATGATGTATTTATAAAATGTCATTCTGTTATATTTGTCAGCAAGCTAAAATTAGCAAAAACGCAATATCTTTTGTCTACTTACTGCCAAGGATACTATATAACTTCAAAAGAAATTATACTGAACGCAAAACAACGCAATCAAATCGTTTTTGTTATTAATATTGCAACAATAATACAATTTTAAAATAATGTACAAAAGCTTCTCAACTATTCGATACTACAGATTTTGACGTTTCACTTTGCCATTGAGTCGTGCAGTAATAAGCAGAGAACATCGCAGAATAACATATACACGACCTACACAGCAGACGAATAACGGAATAGTATCTATTTTCTTCTGCTTTACAAAATGTATTATAAAATGTATTGTTCGGTGTACTTACTTATTGTTAGATCGTATATATATAAAAAATATTAATTACTTTCCTACTTTAATATTTCAAATTTTATCAGACGCATAAAACTATAATGCGAAAAAATTTGATCAAAATATAAAACTATTACTTTTCCTTATTAGTTTAGTTATAGAGATAGTATATTATCACCAAAGTTCAAAGATAAAAATTAGTATAACATCTCTATCTTTTAAATTATTACGAATATAAAATGCATAAAAAATTTTTAATTGAGTATGCGTAAATTTTTTATCAGTGGCGTTACATATAAACACTCACTAAACACTAAACAGACAGACAGACGGACAATTATTAAAAGGACGCATTTAAACTGAACAAACCCAAAATATTTTAATTTACGAATTAGCATATTGATATAAATAATTTTATTTGTCGAATTTAATATTTTTAATATAATGCAAAATAAATTAAATCCGTAATTTTCACAGTTCAGAGAATTTTCACATAGAATTTAATTGATTTGAACGCACCTTTTTCAATTAGGATTGACAACGCAATAGGTATATGAGATAACAATGGAATCGATAGAACGTAATGGAAATTAAAAATAATAATACAAGCCTAATCTGTACAGTATCTACCATAAAGAAAATTGCTGTATCATGCTATTTAAAATATCAGTGACACAAAATGTATACCCACCTCGCATCTTGAATGTGTATGGTTTTTATATAAATGCATCAAAACACTAACTATGAATTAAGTGAACTTTTTACTAAACTGTTAATTATTATAACTGTGCTGTTAACTTAATTCTTCTGTTTCAAGTTTTAGAAATTTGAAGCTCAACAGAAATCCCCTTCCATTTATTATTGGCACCTTTCCAATTTAATATTTTATTTATTTTGGTAATTTCTCTGCATTCCGTTTCTACCAACTTTAATTTCATGGATATCAACAATTGCAGTATTGCCAACGAAACAATGCAACAATTGATACGATAGATTATTCGTGATCATAATATTCTATCCCTATGGTTTAATAATAGAAAAAAATGAAAAAAACATTATTATCTATAATATTATAATTTATGTTGTAATTGTATCCAGTTTTTCAGTATAGATATATGGATTTCTTTATAATAATGTATTTAAAAAGTCTTGTGTTGGTCACATCAGTTTATTTATAGTCTTGATTATTTGATAATATAAAAAATACAAACCACGATAATGCATATGGAGCAAAATTGAAAAAAATAATTTACAAACACTATACAATAATATATAATACATTTTTTTGAAAAATACGGAAGTACGAAATAATGCAAAATGAATGTAGGTACATTTCCTTTAGGACTTATATGGCAAATAACATTGCCAACAATCGACTATTATTTGAAGGATGTAAAACAACTTTTTAGATACTTTTCAATGCCATTATAGTTTATTTATGGATATAAATACATTTGTGTAATTACGCGTTTGTTCAGGGCCGGTTAATGACATTTAATAACCAAAAGGTGTTTTATAAATAAATTAATTATTGAAAATGTATTTGTGGTTACTCGAGCCAACAATGGTATATTTATATTTTAAAGGTTTAATTTATATATGTACTTAGTACTTACATAATTACATTTGTGTTGGCAGAGAGATTGTAAAGTGATTTGTTTTTGAATTATAACTTCTAACTGTCCTTGATTAGGACGATTTTTTAATCCCTTATTGGAGCGAAATCGAGTTGATTATAATCAAAACTATAGTTTTGGGTTGTTTTTAAATAATTCTATCAAATAAAATAAACTCTGTTCTGAATAACTATATACGTAATTATTGACAATTATATCAGCGACCACCCATGTTCTCCGTATTAACGAAAATTACAATAAAGTTTATATATACATTATAAAATACATTAATATGATTTATGTATATAATAAAAACACAAAACAAATAAATATTCACCTTTTTCATAATGTAATTAATTACAGAATACTTATATATATAATAATTACCCATTAATTACATATTTAAAATATTGAAATTAATAGTACACAAGGTACACAACATAATACATCTAATACATAGTTAAGTACACGGGGGTCCAACTCTTACCGACCGAGAATGAGAAAATTTTTCTTGTCACTTTTAGTTACTGATTCCAGTAGTAGATGGCAGTACCAGTATTAAATCGAGTTTAAAAAATATTTATACATATATAGGCAATACTCTTTACACTTGTGTTATTTAAGTAAAAGACAAAATTTTTACAGTTTTGCTGAAAACTTTTACGGGTTAAGTACATAGGGGACATAGGGACACTTGCCTATCTATAGATTTCAATCATATATATAATAAGACTATATCGCGCATTCTCCATACAAGCAATGATATAAACATGTCCCCATGACTAGGTGATAGCATTATTGGGAAAAGATATATCTGTCTCATAAGTTAAGAAAGCCTCGGCTGCGCATGTCTAAAATTTCCGCACTAAATTCAAAATGTTTAAAATTTAATATTCACAAACAATTCACACGTTAGTTATTTTACAATAGCCACTTATTATTTTCAATTTTTCGTTAATTTATGAATGTTTGTTTCATTTTCTCATCAATTATGTTCTTTTTCACTAAACGTCATTATAGGATTATACCGCCATATGCAGTATAACAACCAATAGTGTTCAAGTATTAAAGAACATGCGCAGATCACACCATCTCAAACTGATAAAGTGTTTAGATAAATTGCCTAGAATTGGTTAACCATTTATTTTTGATACAATTTTACTAAAAAATATTAGTTCGAAATTTTTCTTAAGACACACCTGATTATATATTTTTAATTTTTTGACAATTTCAATCTAAATTCAAATTTATGCAAACATCTCATTTAACATATTCTATCTTCTAGTGTGAGACCGACGCCTCTCTTTCTATGCTCAGTATATTCTTTTATATGTATATGATTTCAATACATATTTAATGTTCCTAGTGATTTTAGTTTTGTCAAACCGCCGAGGGTATAATTGACAAGTACCCATACGACCCATACTATATTTTAGAATTTGAAATGACAGTTTTTTATTGTTTTTTAATTTGAAGTGTTAAATATGTCTAATAAACAATATTTTAAACATTATTTTGGTAGAAATAATAAACAAAAATCGTTTTTCGTGTGCCTGTGTGATATGTGAAGTGTCATTTGTTATAAAATAATTAAAACAGCGTTATGTATTCGTGAATATCAGTTTTATGGTTATGTAAGTATTTTCATTTTACATTTCATATAAGTTTGTTTTGATCTTATGTATGCGTTATTCTTTTGTAGAAAAACAAGTCATTTATAAATTTTACATTAAAATGCTCAATGACAATCTTGTATGAAATCAAAATCTACAATTTTTGTCCAAGTAAATTTTGTAAAAAGTAATTTTTGTGAATTATTTCGTAAACAGTTTACATTAAAATAGTCAGTTACAATTTTGTAAAAAAATTAAAGAGGACGCTGATTCAACAAATGGTATAGTATTTAATAAACATAATATACAAAAAGTTCAGCGGAACCACTGGATTAGCAGCATCGGTTAATTTCATCGATGGCATCGGTTATTAACTTCAAGTACTGGCCGACAGAGGGCAGGCAAAGCGCATACCGGCTCGAGATGGGAGTTTTAACTTGTTAGAGATATACATAGGTACATACTTTATGTAATATTAACCAGCCACGTGTCAAATATTATGTGTTTTTAATTTTTTACGAGTATTTTTACAAAAACGAGACAGTCGCAATAATAATAATACAGTCATTTACGTTATTATTAAAGTTATAATTATAATTTGTTGTGTACGTGTGTTATAATTGTAGATTTTTATTAATTAAGTGAATTACTTTCATAATTTATATGTACTTAATAAAATAAATAATAAATAAACATTTTTACAAAATGGCGACGGTTTGAATTTTTTTTTTTAATTTTTAAAACAGTATTTCTCTAATTGTTTCAGCAAACATTTGGCTAGATGAAACAGTTAGTTGTCGTGGTGTGTGTGATGCAATGAGATGGTCTGTCTTCCGCTGAAGAAAGCTGACAAAACTAGATATAATAATCCAAACGGTAAGTGCATTAAATAATGTTAATTAATATTTACAATGTTATAAAATACAAGACAGATGTTGTTATATTTATATACAGTACATGTTTGTATATTTGCGGAATTTAATTGAATGTACTTGAGTGAATTTTGTAATAATATTATTCATTATACATTGATTGAAGTAAAACAAAATAAAAACGGACAGTAATAATAAAGCATTTGAATTAATCCGGACGCCATGTTATAACTTCTACGAGACGTTTCTTGCATCGTCTTAATTCCCTGATTGGATCACGTGTCAGAAAACCAATGTTGTAAATTGCCTCTAAATATTTCTCCCTCAATTCTTTCCGCATTCTTGGATGTTGTGCAATATTTGTCAACCCCTAGAATTTTAAAATTAATTATGAAAATACTTTATTATTTAAAATTTTTTTTTTTAATAATTAAATAATTAATGTTTTTTAATTATTAAGAAGGGGGGGGGGGTGATAGGAATAGTGTCAAAAGAGGAAGGAATAAATTTTAACGAAATTTTTAATTAAAAAAGATACACAAATGTTTAAATGGGGACTCCAGATGGCGCTATCAAAATAATTTTTTGGGACCATTCAAATGTTAAATAATAATAAATAAAAAAATGAATATTCGTAATTAAATGATTATTAACGACACTTACTTTCAATACAAACATTTGAGTGTACGGCTGATGAACATTATGAGCTATTGTTATAAGTTGTTTTACAATATCAGGTTGTTCCACTGCGTCCAGTATCAAATTAGCTGCTATCTTTTTACCTATGGTTGTGTGAGTGCAGAAAGGTATTGTCTTAACTGCGGCTTTGTACACCATGTCTCTCTGCAACACAAATTAAATACTATACGCATTAGCAGGGTTCAATTCAATATCTCCCCCTATAACTACGTGTACTAATACATATATGCCGGGACACACTTTGAAACAGGGCCGTAACTACCACCGGGGCAAGCAGTGCTTCCCTTACTTTATGGGCAAATTAAGTCAAATCTGTGTTTTCAGTTAATAAATAATTTAAAAATATTATTAGAATATTCATCTTTATGCGCAACTCAAACATTTAATATTAATTTACACGCTCAGTTATAAAACTATAATACCTCTACGTCTTATTTTCTTGTATTTTAGTCGATATTTGTATGACGAGTTGAAGTTCACTGCAGGAAATTTCACTAAAAAATTTAGAATTTTTGATTTCGTTAAAAGTATGTTTATTGTATAGAAAATGACGTGAAAAGTTGTTTGTTTCAAACCGCAGGTCTGTATCTCAAACCGTTCTCGAGATATAGCCTCTCAAAGTTTTAGTTTTTTCGAATTTTTTGAGAAAAAAGGCCATAACTTTTTAACGCGTGGTCGGAATTGATTTTAGTTGACGGATTTGAAATCAGCGTGTCGAAATCTATATAGTGACATGTATAATACTTTAAAATTCGACAAAAAATTTTTGGCCAAAAATCGACATTTTTTTTTTTGAATTTTTTTGATTTTTCGTGAAATTTTTTTTTCCGAGTTTTAAGGTATTATACATGTCATTATATAGATTTTGACACACTGATTCCAAATCCGTCAACTAAAATCAATTCCGACCACGCGTTAAAAAGTTATGGCCTTTTTTCTCAAAAAATTCGAAAAAACTAAAACTTTGAGAGGCTATATCTCGAGAACGGTTTGAGATACAGACCTGCGGTTTGAAACAAACAACTTTTCACGTCATTTTCTATACAATAAACATACTTTTAACGAAATCAAAAATTCTAAATTTTTTAGTGAAATTTCCTGCAGTGAACTTCAACTCGTCATACAAATATCGACTAAAATACATGAAAATAAGACGTAGAATCATTTAGTCACTATATAAATATTTACGTAAGAATTTAAAAAGGTAAAAGCTGAACCAAAAATATGAGATTAAATACTAAGTCATATCCCCGCCCCCCATCGCAAAAAGCTATTTACGCCACTGCTTCCATCCCTCAACCCTTAAATACAGTAGCATATAAAGTTAAATTATTAGTTGTGATATTATTAGTTTCTGCGGTGCCCCAAGTATTTTTTACCTTATCGAATATCAACTTCAGCAGCTCTTTTAGCAGAAGAGTGTCGTTCGCGAACTGCTGTGCTGGTTTGTGTGTCATTATGCGAGACATCAGTTCCAGAACATGTGCAGTTACTTGTTGATCGTCTTTTTCCATTAATTTAATCTAAATGGAGTTGAAAATGAATACAACATAAATTATAGATAGTAATATTCTTCACAACATTTACATTAAGCATTCCGGTTGTATAATACTTAAAAATGTAAAACATACCACAATTGGTAGGACATTACTTTCATATGCTTCTAATTTTCCCTCGCCGTATGTTAAATGATAAAGACTCTTCAGATGATACACCAGTACTTCGTTTTCTTCATCTGTCGTCAGATTTTTGATTAACGTAGTTATGAACCCTTTTTCGATGAGGGCGCCAGAACCTATCGTTCATAAAATAAACGAATTTCACACATAATACAAAACGATACAAAAATTACAAAGGGGGGCGTTTATAAAATACGTACGCAGAAAGAGGGGAAATGGGGCAATCGCCTCTGAGAGGGGACAGGGTTCGAAAAAATGACATGACGTATTTTTTTTAACCACAGACATTATTTTAAAGAACGTTGTTTTTAATTATCAATTTCTTCGTTAATAAAAATAATCATTCATGGGGAGGGGGGAGGTTAAAAATGCGATAATTTTGCGTGACGTATTTTATGTATGTGCCCTAAATATTACCCAAGATAGAAAATGCAATCATTTCTATACAGCCGGCTGCTTTAATCCGTACGTAATTATTATCATCGTCAATTAGAAGAGACAGATTTGTCAGTATGTCTTTATTCTGAACAATTCTTTCTGCCCCCGCTGCCTGCGTGGCGACAGTGTATAGAATTATGCATACTCTTTCTCGAATCGATTCATCTTCGTGCAACATTAATTCCATTAATCTATATTTATATAAAATTAACCAAAAATTAAAAATAGCATTTAATATTAATTTACACGCTCAATTATAAAACTAAAATACATCTACGTGTTATTTTCTTGTATTTTAGTCGATATTTGTATGACGAGTTGAGTGTTTTGTCAATAGCCTTCCAGCTTAATAAACATTTAGATGGGATGCTGTATAGATAATTAATCATTTATAACATGATGTACGTATTTGTCAATTGAATCTTAACCTTGAGTTCAAACAATGTATTATATAACCTTTCAACAATGCACAGTTTAATGGCTTCAAAAGTTTTCTCTGGATCGTGAACAAGGTCACTAATACTGTTAATAGCGCAGGCCATAGTGTGGAAATCATCACTGTGCAATTCGAGTTTCTGAAAGTACACAGATGAAGTGAATTATTATTGAATTTATCTGTCGAGTATGTGTTTTTACTAATTTCGGTAATGCCCATCTTCCAAATGCTACCTTAGCCCTCGTCACATCAACCTTTTCAATTGGAATGCAAGGTTGTGCTGAAACTACGCGTTCAATCGGCGGTTCGAAATCATATCTATCGTGTTCTATGTCTCTGACTAAATATAATATATCGATTATTTTATTATTATTGACATATTAATGTAAAATACTTACCTGTATTAACAATTCGGTTGATTAACCTAGGATTTAAAGGGAATGCCCGTTGAAGGTACGAATTTTTATTAATTGGGAACATAATTTATTTATTTTTCTGTATAACTGACGTTTAAATTATTATTTTTTGATAAATATTGTCATAGTTATATTTTTTAAATTCGCGCATTTTTTATGATCTGTCAGTGTGATACGTCAAATTTTTCAAATAAGTAAAATGGCGATGTCCATTAATTTGATTTCGAATCTTTAGTGATATTGGCGTTTTTGAATCAATTTCGATAATAAAATACATAAATTTACATTTTATAGCCTAAAAAGAGTTATTAATTTTACAATTGTAATATTTATATATAGTTATTTTTTTTATTTTTTGAGGTTATATAATGTCAGTACGCGTTTTATGATTTTGGAAGTGTTTTAACCAAGTCAAAGTCCAAAATACTATTAAGTCACAATGTCATCAATCTTGTTTTCATTGCCCGAGTTTTTTGAAAATTACAAAAGATGGGTTAGTTCTAACCCGCTCGTAGCAAGTGATTTTGAAACTAGTACAAAATGGATATCTTATTTTATCGCAGGTATGTTTTGTAACATTTTACTGTTATTTAAATCGTAATTAAATACATGATACGTGTTTCAGGACGTGTACACAACTCTCAAGTTCTTACAGAACTTATTTATTGTTTGTCAAACTTACTCGTATTTTTCAACGATCAAATTATTAATAATGTAAAAAAATTAAAGCTTCCAAAATCAGGCGATGTTATGAAAGTATGGATGACAGTGCTAGAATATTCCGAAGTATTCCTCGAGCTGTCTGCAAAAAAGTTATGGGGAGATTCAGGCAAATGGATTATTATCTTAGCAATACAAAGCTTCAAGTAAGTCTTTGTTTAATTGTTTAAATTACTCGATGCATAAATTTTTACTTAATTATTTTAGATGTGTCTCGCGATTACTTCTTCTGTTTTATCACAAAGACAACGTGATACAAAATCCTCCCATTCCAGCGTTACAACGCAAGAACATTCTAGTTAGTAACGAACAACTGGAAGCCGTTCCGTCATGTTCTGATCAACCTGCATCGCAGGTTTCATTTACGCTCAAACGCTCCGGGCGTGTGATTAGAAAAGTCGATGCATCTCCGCCCGTAGCTTTACGCACGTGGCAGCCCCTGGTGCCAGCAAATGACGGCGCTGAAGATGTTCCTCTGTCAAACAGTTTACTAATAGCAGAAACTATGTACGCAGTCAAACCGCTCCTACATTTAGGGGCTATGAAATTATACGGCCGTAAAAACTGGAAGCCGTATATGTTTGCTTTCGTTCTAGATATGTCCAGGTATAATTTGTTTCTTCATTTAAAAAATCTGGTGCACTGATTGAGGTGTTTTTATTTTTAGTTTATATCTGTATCACAAATACAGAAAGACGTCGTCAAAGATTCCGTTGAGTTACCAGCAACGGTTAGAATTATCAAGACGGAGCTTTGCGTTATTGTTGTATTTATTGCGGTCCCCGTTCTACGATCGTCATTCGAAAGAACGTATCCAAATAATGCTAAAGAGTATTGCGGATACTGTTCCGTTAGCTAGAATGATTTGTAATCCTTTAGCTCAGTATTTACCACACTGGCAGGATACGTATTTTTATATGTGGTCTACTTAAGTAAGGTATGATTAAACCATTTGCATTTTAATTTAGGTATAATATATATTATATAATTATGGTGTATTGCAACTGAAAAAGAAATCGCTCAATATTTCAGGTCTTTGTTGGTTGAGGGTGTGTCAAGAAGTAGGGGGTAAAGTACAAAATTCAGAGTGTTATATGAGTACTTGAAACATTCCATGATATTAAAAATTTCCTTTTTCTCGGATTACTTACATTTAATATAATTAACTTTTTACATTACAAAATATTTATGAATTTATTATGAAAAAGTGTAAATAAATAAAGTAGATTTTTTGATAAAATAAATGTCCGTATTCCTAAATAAATAAATGTTTAATATACGGTTGTAATAACCAATTGCCATTGTCAAGAATTGAAACGTGAAAAAATGATCAGATCTAGCTGGATCTAATTAGATCTGATTGAATCCAGTACAATCTTGTATAGTTAGAAAGTAAAATCATGCTGTTAGTGAGAGTTAACTTATCTAATTGGATTGCAAATAATATTTTTCCTAGGTTAACTTTGTGGTTGCTATTCAAGTATTAATGTACCTAGTTATAGTTGAATATGTATGTTATGTATGGGAACAATGTTGTTGAATGTACAGGGTGTTTTTTATGTATATTATAAACTATTTGTTATTTTTACGAAGGTTTTATTATAGTTGTGAAAGAATAAACTATATTTTAATAATTTTACTGTTGTTTCATTTGTAACTGTTTTGTTTAAATACATTTTTGATTAATTAATTAACTGCTCAGCTGCATTCAGTGATAGCGTGATGATATGTCTCCTATGCGACTTTTGATATCCCAAGGAACCATCCGTTAAGGTTTCATCAAAATCGGTCCAGTAGTTTTCGAGATCATTTTTTTTTTATAGTGGGAAAAAAATAATAATAATTCTGATATGTGTTAATTTTTTTATTATAAATTATTATATTTTATAATACCAATTTAATACAACATTGTGGTCCCAGAATATTGTCAAGATAATATATAATACTACAAATATATAATTTCACAAAACTTACAACATAATATTAATTAAGTACAGTTAAGTACAGTTCAGTTAGAATCAGTCCGAAGTTAATTAAATACAAATATAAGTTATTTTTGGCGATTTTAATTTTTTTGTTTTTTCAACTCTCCAGACCGATACTAATAAATAGCATAAGTACCAACTGTAAACAAACCAAAGTATTTATACTGTACAAGATTTAATCAGAATCACGACACAAACTTATGATTCCGATTAAAATTTAATATTAATAAAATATACTATTTATTTAAATATAAATATTTCTTATAAACAAAATAATATGATGATAATATCAACAATTGTAATGAACAGTCGCGTTTATTCATACGAAAATTGATACGCGTTAACCCTTTAACGATAATCGATCCCCGCATATCTTAAAATCTAGCCGTAGTTAAAGGGTTAAAATGAACGATGATGATATGTTTTTTTTTTACAATGAAATCACAGTATTTGAAATAATTTATGTCATGGTAAAAATTACCGTCGATGCATCATGGACAAATAATATAGTCTTAACTTAAAAATATAATTATCACGCGTAGTATAAAATGAAATATTGTCAAAGCCACGGCAAATAGTGCAGTGCCAGGCTCATTCGCTCAGAATACACTGCGCTATTGACAGTAGTATTTTAATTACATTATATATCGTATAAAGCCACGTCAAATAACAAAACGTCGCTAAGGTGCCAGGCTCATTCGTTCACAAGGTTTGAATTCACACTGTTATTTGCCGAGGACTTTCTAGTACATTAATTTCATTACATAACTGTTTTGGTGTCGTCACCAAAGGGTTAAATATATGTGAAATAAAAATCTGTTTATTTGATTATTATTTCGTATCGAGTATAACACTCGAAGGTATGCGTATCTGTTTGTGTATGAGGTTATAGTTGATCTGATCCGATTCCGGAACGCTCGTGTCTGTGATTAGAATATTTGTCGTTTGATTGTCAAAGTCGTCGTCGATTATTTTAGATTCGGTTTCAATGATTTTTTCAAACTGAATCTCTTTGTCAGAGTCTGATTCATCGATGATGTATTCATCTGTAAAATAAAAATAATTGTTCATTTGTTTGATTATCATTGTTGATATAAAGCAGTCAGGGAATTTGGTTGGAAATCAGATATATTTTTGCAAAAATGCAAAAACTTCACCGCGTCAACTCGATTCAGTTTATTTTACAGAAAGTTCCCGCAAATAGAAAAAGAAAACGTGCACAATTTTCAAAAAAGTTTTATTGTTAACAAATAATTATGTTTTATCACGTGATCTATTCTTACCAATCAGAAATGCAGCGCACTTCATGTTGTTTTTGATTTCTATTGTTGAATGTATTAATGGTTTTTAACAGTGGTGATATTTAATTTATTTTGTTATTTGTTATTGAGGATAAATATTTTGATAAATACATAATTAATTTCGCGAATTTGATTCTGATCATTTATTTTACTTTTTTCAATATCCGGGAAAAACATAAATTCACCTGAGTGGCCGCCCTGCATAAAGAAATGAAACAAAGTAATTCTAGAGACTATAAAATTATATCAAGGTTTAACCACCATCTTGAAAAGATAGCCGACAAAACGTTTTTTTGTCATATCTCCTTTCCAGTTGGTCCCAGGTTCGAGACAGTAATAATCATTATTATAGAAGAGACAATTCCCAACAACTTTTACCCCAAATATTTTTTTGTATGTTGAATAGATTCTGAGATACGACAGTTTTAGCGCGAACCGTCATAACTCACTGTTTGTAACGACCGTATCTCAGAAACTATTTAACCAAAGAAAATATGTTTATGACAGAAGTTGTTGTTAATTAACTCTTCTATAATATTGCTTATAACTGCCTTGACCGTGGGGCTAACCGGAAAGGAGATATTACGAAAAAACTATGATATTTTAACAAGAAACTTAAAGTAACACTGACCTTCTTGTGATTCAGTCAGCCATGTTGGATTCTCCCATTCATTATCGAACTCTAACTGTGTGTTGGCTTCTTTTTCATTTAGCGATTGCATTATATCGCATTCGGCGTCTGTTACATCGAATATCTCTGTTACTTTGACCTGGAAAAAATAAAAATATTTATAATTACTGAAGATAAATCTGAATTTATTAATCCCTCCATTTACGCTGTTGAAAAGTGTTTTATATGTTTTATAATCTACTAGACACCGGTTTGTCACCACGCACACGTATAACATAACTCGAACTTGACGTGTATTTATTCCGTAACGTATTTGTGTCAATTTATAGTAAACTTCAGGCCCGGGGCCCCCCTGCAGTAAAAAAAAGGTCTTCGATTTTTATATTTTGCATATAGTGAGGGCCCCTCGGTCACTTGCTGCCCCGGGGCCCCAGAGCCTCTAGTTACCGCCCTGTTAAACATATGTAACAGTGAATTTCTGTGATTAAAAATTTGATTGATTACGAATAATAATTATTAACAATAAGATGCTATATTTTTATGATAGTTAATCAAAAAACTGTTTTATTTAAAAAATAACCCACTTGAAAATATGGAACTGAAACCTATTTTTTACACAACTTTCTCCATTGCTCCATGTTTTCATGGAACCGATTAACCGCGTAAACGGAAGGATTGCTGTGTATATAAATTCGTACTCTTTATTTATTTTTTATTCCTACGATACTTACTTGTGTATTTGTATTAATGAAATCCGTTTTAACTGATAGCGTTAACAAAAAAAACAACACGTGTTTTTTAATTATGAAAAATTGAAATTGTAATTTTGAAGTTATACTTCTTTAGACGCGTTGAGGGTGTTAAATTATCTATGCATTGTGCATAATATATTGTACCTGCTGTTTATGATAATCGGTCAGAGGCGGATTAAATGTCGAGAGCGCCCTAGGCAAGCACCTCATCGGCGCCCCTCCATTCCACCGTAACGTAACTTTTCATATTAAATATAACAATGAAATTTCCGAAATTCAAATATTTTCTTATTGTTGCGTCTATATTTTGTTTGTTAAAAATCTTTTTGTGCACACAAGAATCTTTTTATATTGTGTAAGTAGGTGACGCGCGCCCCTTTGTAACTTCGCGCCCTAGGCACGTGCCTTGGATAATAATCCGCCTCTGTTTGTGTTGTTGTTTATTAAATGACGCCAAAGAAGTATAACTTGTAATATATAGGTAATAATTACTAATTACCTTATTGTTCTCGTCTAAGTAATAATAGGCCATAACTGACTCGTGATGTGACGTAACTTGTAAAATACGTTCGAACGTGTCGTCGTCTACAGATATTTCAGTTTCTTTGTACGTTACGCTGGGTCGTCTGACATCGTGTGTGTGTAATTCGTTGGGTAGTTCTTCATTACTGAAATATTAAATAAATGTGTTTTTTCTCCTGCTATTTTCATTATCATTATATGTTAATTAATATTCATTATAGGTGAAATTTTAAATAATGTCGTACATTCGGGTTTTATAGTTTTGTATTTAGGTAACACTTGTAATTTGTAAATATAGATCTTTTATAATTGTTAATTAAATTTCTTAATTTTATTAATTATATTCTAAAATAAAACGACCAGGTGCGTGCTTGGACTACTTATTAACTATTTAATAATTATAAAATGCATATAAAAACAATTCTTACCTTTCATCTAGGTTCATTGTAAAATTAAGATTAACTTTGTTCTTTACGGCTAATGGAATATTTTTATTAGATTCGTTGTCGTATTTACCTGTAAGTAATTAAAACATTAAATTAATTGTTTATAAAATGATCGTAGTACAACAAAGAAAGGGGGGGGGGGGGGGGGGGCTAGAACTTAGACAAGGAAATAACACATTACCTAGCGTTGTTTGTTACCACTCATCATTCAGATTTTAAAATAAATATAAATTGTTTTGAATTATAGAACTAATTAATTAAATTCAATTGTAATTTACGGACTAGCATTGGTTGTTATGTATCCATAGTCTTTCCTAATCTAAGGGTTAGAACCCCCTCCCCTGTAACACAAAATAAAACTCACTTCCGCTATATTCTGTCATTTTTAACTGGCAAGAAATCTTCGATGTTAGGTCATCTTTGTGAGATCTAGCTCGTTGAATCAGTGCAGTTAGTTGCTCCATTAAAAATTTGCTCATTTCCCATAAATTGTTTCCCATTTTCGGTGCTACGGACTTGAACCTGTAACAAAAGAAAAGTAATTATTGTTTTTTTCTTTTTTTTAATTAAAAGTAAGAATCGATTAAAAAAACAAACCAACACCAAAAAGTCAAAAATGATATGTAAAAAAAATTTATTGTTTTGATTTGAACAGGTTTTGTAAGTTAAGGGCCATCTATAAAATACGTCACGTAAAATTGACCCCTCCCCCCACCTTTTTTTCAACTCCATATTAAAAACAACGTTTTTGATATCACGAATCAAAAATAAAATGTATATTTAAAAAAAATAATGTAGGTATTTCAAACGTCACGTCACGTTTGTTTGGACCCCTTTCCCCTCCTAGTCACATATCAGGCTAGGCAATTTCCCCCCCTCCCCCCTTTTTACGTACGTATTTTATGGACGGTCCTTTAAAAAACACATTTCTGATATTTCTATACATTAACAGGATTGCCAGATTAGCTAGTCTCGCTCACGTACAGAATGACGCATTTTTAATGACCTAACTTTAACTGTCAAAAAATATTGTGAAAATGAAGCGGTGGCCGATTGATCGAAGAATTGTCTGTGTAGAGCGTTTTAGAAATCTGGGAAGCCTGTTTTGTAGAAGAATATAACGACAACACATATAAGCAATTGTGCATATTATTGTCTATACTAACCGATGCGCACAGGCGATAGAAATAGCATCATTTTTAATCAAGATGTTACCTAGCACCTTATAATCGAGTTTTCTTGTTTCTATTATGTTTCCAAGATAGCTGATGAAATTATTTCAAAGTTAGTATCGAAAAATTAAAACCTTACTTCTCGCTTTCGTTAGTGAACGTTGTTGTTAATTATAAACTTACTTTGTGAACGTGACGGCCACAATATCGGCAGGAAGAACGTACGGCAGTGTTAGAATCGATAACAGTTTCATATTCCTGTATCTGAACACCCAGTTGACGATGCCGTTGTTTGTTGTCTGGACGGCATTCTGAAATACTGTCAACACGGTTTCGGGTAGTTTGGATACCAAAGCCTCTTGCCGGTGAGTTTTGCAGTCGTCGCAGTGGGGATCGTGCTCGAACGTCTCGTTCACTTTCTCCGATACGATGAACGTCGACTGGACCGACAGACATCTCGTGCAACTGATAAGATCGTTCCTGTGTAAGAAGCGAAGCGCGTCGTCGAACCCTTGCTTGCACATGTGTGACATTTTCTCTGGTTGTGCGGGGAACACTATTCTAGCTAATCTGTACAGGTTTTGTTTTGATAACTCTATACTCGTGTTGGCGAAATTTATCTGTAAAAGTAATAAATGATGAAAATGTAATATCATTTTGTTATAAATTCAATTGTATTTGAGTTGATTTTTCTATGAAAACCCCGTTAATTGTGTGTCTTGTATATGATTATTGTATACAAAATGAAATTTTCAAACCGCAGGTCTGTATCTCAAATCGTTCGCAAGATATTGCCCCTCAAAGTTTTTTTTTTTGAAAAAAAATCGTAACTTTTGAACCATTTGACGAATTTGAAATCAGCATGTCAAGTTTTAAAGTATTGTACACACAATTATATAGATTTGGACACGCTGATTTCAAATCCGCCAACTAAAATCAAATCCGATCACCCGTTAAAAAGTTACGACCATTTTTTTTCATAATTATGGAAAAATCGAAACTTTGAGAGGCTGTTTCTCGCGAACAGTTTGAGATACAGACCTGCGGTTTGAAAATACCAACTTTTCACGCCATTTTCTATACAATAAAAACATACTTTTATCAAAATTAAAAAATACATTTTTTAGTAAAATTTTAATTTTTTTAATAGAAATATCAACTTAAGTACGCGAATTTACTTACGTGGAATAGTTGAGAGCTTTCGTCTCTTGGGCAGATATCGCTCTCCCCGCAGAAAGGCGACACTGTGATCGTGTTCTCGTCGAGGGTTGGTAAATTATCACTGAATCCGCCGTCCATGTAGCGGACGCCCCTGAACGAAGGCGGCACGAATCCTGAGAAGAACGGTATAAACGCAGACGCGAGTAGGGCCTGTATCAGGTCGTCTCGACTGTAGAACTTTGACACAATCACGTTCTGTCCGTCGTGGACTCGTGTTAACGAGATGTGTAGTTTTCCACTTACTCTGATGTGCGCGTCTTCTGGCAAGAACTAAAACAAAAATAATTATAAAAATATTTGTATTTATTTACGAAAACCAGGTGCGTACGCAAAAAAATGGGGGGGGGGGGGTTGGTGATCCGTTCAAATTTTGCATAAGGTTAAGAAATGGATGAGAGAATAGTGCAGCTAACGTGTATATTTTTTTATCATGTTACATAATGCTTTATATTGTTAAAATCATTAAACTTATCATTTTTACCTTTAAGAACTTATATTGGAAAACTTAAGAAACCTCGCAATTTTTTTCACTTCACATTTCGGGGGGGGTTTGAACCCCCAACTCCCCCCCCCCCCTTGCGTACGCCCCTGACGGAAACCTTAAAATAAACCCGCGGTAGAATGTGGGAGACATTTAAATTAAAGAAAATTGAACTTTGTTGTTCACAAACAATAGGTAATTCATTTTCTTATCATTTATCCACAATAAAAAATAATTTCAAATGAAATCAGAACTGATTAGCAACGTCACAATGATTGTACAAAATTATTTTTTATTTAATTTCAAACTATAAAAATAAAAATTACCTTTTCAAGTCCCTGTAAAAGGACTGTTTGTACTTTGAAGGACGGACTGAAGGGCCCCAATAAGGGCGTCCGAGCTTCAGAAGCGAGTCTAAGGGCATCACTTGTTAAATCACCTGTAAAGAAAAATATACATTTTACAATAAAATACTGGCTCAACGTCGATAAATATGCACCAAAAAATATATTATAGCCCTCTCTATCATTCTCACTCACTCACTCACTCACTTAGCAGTCTTAATTACTACAACATTAATATAAGTAAAATATATATCTTACAATTTTAATCGTCTCTATAAATTATAAAAATAATTGCAATACAAACAATAATTGTATAACAATTCCAAGTACCATAAATATAATAATCGATTCAACAAGGTAATTATATTGCCCATATTATAATAGTCGGGTGATAAAAGTCTAACATACATATATTATTGTATTAATTATTCCTATAGCGTTATATCAAAATAAAAAAATAAAACGTAAAATTTTTCTGCTTACAATAAGTATAGTAAGTACTTAAACTGTATTAAGCGATCAGTGTTGAATACAGGGGGTGCTGAGAGAGAGGGGGTTCCTTCCAATTTAACCCTCCCCCCCCTAGATAAAATACACATCCAATATAAATGTACAGCGCGTTAAAAAAAACACGTAAATATAGCTACTTATAGAAATTACTCCAATACGTTGTGTTTTAAAGTCTTTTAAAACTTTTCCAACCGTGTAAACGTGAATCCGCGTAAACGGAGAGACTACTGTATCCAATATAGACGATTTTTTACGTTACAGAAATTTAAAATTTGATAAGGTATCCCGAAAAACCCAAGTTACAGTATTATAAATATGGCAGTTATAATAACTTGCATTTGATGAATATGACAAAAGAAAACTTTGTTTAAATCGGTAGATGATAACGTTGCACAAAAAACTGCATATTGACCTGCAGTGCACATGACGTTATATTATAGATAACTTGTTTAAAATAAATTATCTCTTTAATTAATTATAGTAATAAAAGATATAAATGAATAGGTAAAACACTTTATTGTATAAATTATATGGAAATCGATATTGCAGCCTTTGGAACTAAATATAATTCTGAGGGGCGGGGGGAGATAAAAATCATACTACTTTTATCGCATTGTTTCTTTATCTATACATATCGAGATATAAGTTTTGAGTGACTGACTCATCAACGTCCAGGATCTAGAAACGTGTCTTCCTTTATATTTTCCGAATTTTAACCCCATGCATTTTAGACAAAATATTTCTCTATTAAAATAAAAATACTATCAAAATTCAACTCTTAAATATAAAAGTTATTTTAGATTACACAGGTAAAAAATTGACTTGAGCCAAGAAATAGTTGCTTTATTTTATAGACAAATAATGATAACAAAGATTTCTTGGCACAAGTCAACGTGTAATAGAACAAGTTTTATTAAATTGCAAAGTATTTTTATTATGTATATGTACATAATTACATTAAAAAGCATTACGAAATATAAAAAATCAAAGTTACAGACAAGTACAAAATATAGCAGATGTTAGACCGTCTAATAATAATTTTTACAATATTGTTTGGCGCGTAACATACGTATTATTAGGTATATTGCGTAAATCTAATAATACAAATTTTCACGAGATTCGATTCTCGTTTTAGAAAATCTATTAAAGAAAATTTTCAATTCCAGAGTCCAAAAAAACAATGCAGTATTATTCTAATGGCTTGTGGGTAGTCGTAATTTATTGCATCATTTGTAGCTAGCTCTAGCTGGCAACACAATACAATTAATATAAAAAAAAATACAATATTAATATCGTTAATTGATATTAAAAATTAATATTGCACCAAACAAAATATAGTTTTAAAAATGTACACCATCACTGTGCACCTATAAAAACACCCACAGCCCCCCCCCTCCCTCTTCCCCTGTCGGTAAATAGAGAATTAAAACATACAAATTTTTATTTTGAATACATAATTAAACATTTTTGAAATATATTATATTTGATTGATTTAAAATAAATTAAATATTATTATTGCGGTAAATTATATTTATCTTTAAAAGTAAACTGAATCAAAGGCTTGGAAGCTAGAGGTTACAAAACAAGTTATTTTTAAAGGGAGAAAGTGAAATTAGAAAATGATTTGATATAGGTAGGTAGTAATATCAAATGATTCTGTTAGTAACTTTACTTACTTACTTACTTATACTATGTATATTACCTATTCTTCTAATTTTCAAAGTGCATTTAATTAAATGTAAAACAATTATTTACTTTCTATGTTTTATACCTAACTAGCACATTAGACCCGGTGTTACCTGGGGATATACGTTTAATCTGTAATAAACATTGTATTCACTTTTATTTTATTTATTTCCTCGAGAAATACTTTATCCATTAGTGAAAACCGGAATAAAATCCGTTGTGTAGTTACTGAGAAAATCGTGCACAGACAGACGGATAGACAGACAGACACGACGAGAGACTTTGTTTTATACAATGTATAGATTAATATTTTTAAAACGGACTGGCAAACTACCTTAAGTTGAATTTAATACGTTTAATTTTATTATAAAAACATTGCAAATTAAGTTGTATTATTAAAAAATTATTTAGTATGTAATATTTAATCACTGATTATTTTTGTTATTTTTCATCGCTTCATATATTATGATGAAATAGTGTTTAAAGTCAATATAGATTATTTATAATAATTAATTTAAATAAATACATTATTTAGTTGACATTAATAATCGGTTAGAATTTATTGTATAGATGAAATCATCAACGCACGCGTCTATTTGTTTGTTTCTCATCTGTTCAACAAACATAATTATGTCAAATATCAAAAAAGATTCCTTAGTTGACACATATAGTATTGTTTTTACTTGGTTTGATCAAAAGGTTATCACTAATAGATAATTGTTATTAGACATTTCATAGGTATGTACAGTCGCCTGCATTAATGGTCTTGCAGTTTGTATTCATTTTCGTTTATCACAAACTTAGTAGGCTCCTCCCATTTGTGCAATTATGATATTTAAATCATTTCTCCATGTATCAAACAAACACAGATATTTAGAAATTCATTTGCTAGATAAAGAACTACTCTTCGTTTATAATACATAGGTACTCGTATATATTTGTGCAATTAAATTATTATGTAATCTATTGAAAATTGTATATGTACGTAAATTTTATGGAAATAAATATTTGATATTCCGAATTTTAGCATTTAAATATATTAAACTTGATAGAAAAAGATAACCGATGATGTTTGTCTTTAAATTTGGAATCTGTTGTAAGCGATTCTAGCGTTTAGGGTGGCAGACGAGTTCTGCAGGCGACTGTACATATTATGTAGAAAACAAAAATCAACTGTGTATCTTATTATTATTAGTTTAAAAGTGGGGTCGTTCGCAGAGGTTTTACTGAAAATACACATATACGCGCAATAATATTTATAAGAAATATAAATTTGGAAAAAGCCAATCAAATTTTAAAAAAAATTAAAAAACTACGATAACCTATATTTTTTTCTTCTTCAGATAATCACATTCCGTACAACAAAAGCAATCAAAACATAAAGATAAATACATTCGTAATTAGTGAATCAGTAAAAATAGAAATAATACAAATTTCATAATTAAATTCAACAAATAAGGTTTTAACAACAAACAAAGTCTTCCGTGTTTGTTTTGTTTATACGATTATTTCTGTATCTGTGCTGTTAAACTTTACATGACCCCCGGTTATCTTAGGGGGGTCATATTTTTTCAAACAAGAACTATACCAACGACACGCCTATTTTTAATCGCTGCGTTTATAATACATATCTAACATATAAACTAACGCATTGGACCCGGTGTTATTCGGGGATATAAATTTAATCTGTATAATTGTTTTCAATATACACCTAAACATCCCTCGTGAAACAAAACAACAGCTATTAGTGAAAACCGGAACAAAATCTGTTTAGTAGTAACTGAAAAAATCTTTGTTTTATATATTCTATGTAAATAAAAATAGCGACTTTTAAATGCACGATTTGAAGAAATTTCACTGTATTTTATTCCTTAAGTTTTATAAAGTATCTGACTATTTTACCCCCCCCCCCCCTCCCTTACTTCCACATACTTGATAGTAAAAACTAATTCGATGTCAAACAAAACTATATTTTATAAAATTACTTGAATACCATAATTTGTTCTTTCGTAGAGCTTAAACTAGTTGACCGATTTCAACAAATGAGGTTTCATTGGATTCGTCTTGATTGCCCCGGTATCATAGCCTACATTTTTTTTTGAAAATTCAAAATGGCGGCCGTGAGACGCCGATGAAAAATAATTTTTGTTTATTTAATTTGTTCATAGTTGTGGTAAAAGTTTGTTAATAAGGAAACAAATGCTGGTCCATTTATTTACGCATTTAACACTCTTTTATAAAGCAATTGTCAAATATGATATTATATAAGCGAATAGAAAGTATGCACCTAAACTATTTTTGTCTAATAATAAAAAATATATTGTATGTGCTACTTCTAGATACTTCAACGATAGAATTTAATTCAATTCATGATTGCACGTAGTTACTAGACTAAAAACTAGCATTTAGATTTTGAAATACATATTCTAAATTAGATATACGTATGTGATTTATTTTTTAGTTTTTTAATTTTTACTAATTACGAATCTATTAGTCGATTTATACATTAATTATAAAATTGGGCTGGGGGAAGAGGGGTTTATATAATCTTACTAATCCTTACATGGGGAAGAGGGGGGGTATTCCAAACCGTTCTTTAAGTAATTTAATTTTGTAAGTTAAATATTTTTGAAAATCAAAATTATTAAATACATTTCTGCCAATTAAATAATAATAAAAATTAAAAACTAATACATTTGAGATAAAATTTAATCAGAACTAAAAAAAAGTTCAATAACAAATCAAAATTAATTCACAGTATATAAGTAAGTACGTATTATCAGTAATTGATAAAAATAGTTTTTACGCGCAATTGCAAAAAATAACGATTACATAATGAGTCAAGTATTCGCAAAACGAAATGCGTATTTGGTCATTGCAGTTTGTACAAAATCATTTACTTACTTACTTACTTACTTAGTGCCAACCTTGACAGCTAGGTTTGTTGTAATATAATCTACAATGGCATTGAAGTAAAAGTTATCTTATCAACCAGGTGAAAGAATGAGAAATAATGTACTGAATCACCTAATTTTCTCATCTTATGAAAGAGATGTACTTATTTCTGTAAGTACAATTTTTACTTAAGTTAAGTATAGGAATACTTTTAACTAGGTACAAAATTTTGAAACAGTTAGTAAATGGTACGTTCTTATTAAAAATATAAATGACATATTTTTTTAAGTATTGCAATTATTTTATTTGAGTTAAGTACACTCTTAAGTAGGTATTTGTTATTTTTTTTAAATAGTTAATAAATGGTATACGTTCTAATTACAAATAAAAAGGTACTTAAATTTCTAAGCTTACAACAATATTTTTTTATTTGGAGCCCAACTGTAATCAAATTCATTAATCACTTTTTTTCACTTCATAGATTACTTTCACTGCAAAGTATTACAGGCATTATTCTCACTGTATCGAAGAGAAGCTTTGCGATCGTTTATTTAATGAGAAAAAAAAAGTTGTACAACATTTTCACTTGATCTTTCAATTTCAGGCCAAGACTTAAAAATTAAAAAATATATATTTGACAGTCAGTACTTTTTTTTAGATTATTCGATCTAATAAGAAATTGTAACTATTTATTATACCTTTCTCAATTCTTACACAGTGGAACCTTGTTAGTATGTTTTACTTTAGTACGTTTTTTTTGGTTATAGCATTATTCCATAAGACCCCATGTTAAAATATTTCGTTAGTACGCGTTTCCCCCCAGACCCAACGGTACTAACGAGGTTCCACTATAACTAGAACTAATAACGGTTTCCCTAGGAGGTATGTTATTTACATAAAATTTTTAACCCTCTACAACTCGAAGTTATCATTTTATGACCTCTATGTTTTGTAGACTCTAGTATTTACAACTCAATTATTTAGCAATTCCCTTGAACTTCGATCTATAGAGGTTCTACTGTACACAATTTGGTACCTCATAAAGAGAGTTTATTTTTAATTTTGCTACAATACCGGGCTCGCTATTTGTTTGTTTTTAAATCTAAAATAACTCTATCGTCACACATGTTGTATACGTACTTACGTCACGTTTCTGGCACAACCGTGACGTCACGCGTGTGCACTATAGACGACAGTATTGTTAAAATTGGATTAAAGGATAATGCCTTCTATGTCACGTTAAACTACGACCTTGATGAAGGTAATGCGCATGCAGATTTCCTCAACAGTCGCGTGCTGGCTACATAGATGTTATATGGCTTCTTTAATCAATATATAATCCAACAAAACCTATGTCAACATTTTTTTTTACAAATTAATTACAATTTATTACATTTGTTGTTTTTAGGAAAACTAGTGTAAAGCTAAACGCCACACCCCTAAGATCGTAACAGGAGGGGGCTCAATATTGAGCGAGTTTTGCTCAAAACTGACATTACAATTTAATATGAAAGAATGTCAAAATTCTTTCAAAATCCACTGCATCTCGATTATTTTTAAAAATCGAACGAACGAGTTTTGGAACTCACCTCTTCATTTAAAGAAAGTAGTACTGAGTGACTGACTCATCAACACCCAGCCCGAACGTGAAAAAAATGAATAAATAAATTCGAGATCGTTTTGGCATTTGAATTACCTGTACAGTTATATTCAATTTACTTAAACGCTTTGGTCCAGATATAAAGGGTGTGCTTGTGTAAGCCGGTTTGTGATAATTCACGATTATTATGTCAAGATTCGTGTGAATTTATGCCGAAATCAAAAACTATGTTCCAAATTTTTTAGCGAAGATTTTATCTGTTTGTTTGTTAATTTTCACGGCTAAACCGCTGAACCGATCTTGATGAAATTTGACACGCAGACAGCTTGCATCCTGAGGAAGGGCATATGCAACTTTGTATCGCGAAAAATTGATTAAGATAAAAAAATTGGTGTGTTTACGTTTATACGCGCGATAGGTTAGGTCAGTGACATCTAGCGTGCAATTGCGAAACTAAAAACCTATTTTATCGACTATCATAACAGAAGTCTGTATTACCTAACATGTATTCAACGCGAACGAAGTTGCGGGTAACAGCTAGTATAATAATACATGTAATATAGTTTGTTAAAAGAGTTACTTTTACTTAATTAATAATTTAATACTCTGTGAAATATTTGGATGTCTTTAAAATACAGTTTTGATTGATAATTATTATTATTGATTCTAAATATAAAATCAGATCGTTGTTAAAAAGATTAAATGTTCTTTTGAAGTTTTGATATAAATAATAATAACAGATAAATTGTTTTTGAGTTCGTCTTTGTTCGTATATAATATGATTTGACAGCACATGTAGCTTATCTTAGGGTTCATCATCTCATTGTCAGAGTTTTACTCACAGAAACAGTGTTGTTTTAATCACATATCAAACAAAGAACGATTTGATTTGATTGTTTATTTACTTCATAGAATCGATTTAAATAAACATTTGAACAATGCTTTTCTATTTATTAATTCAAAGTATTTGTTGTCTGTTGCTAAACTCCTGAGCACCCCCCCCCCCCCTCCCTCCGACCCACTTTAAAAAAAACATTGCACAAAATTTAGAATAGTGTGTATTAAGTTTTGGTTAAATTAAAAAAAAAACGAAAACTTTTTTGAGTCTGTTTTTGATAAACCAAATATGGGTGACTAATGAGGTTAGGACGTGCCCTGGAATAATCAGGGACGTCCTTGGTTTTGATACATTTATATTATATATTGTAAACATCCGTTTCCTGTTTAGAAACGTCGGTTAAAAAACAGGAAGGTATTTTTTATAATAAAATACATAACATTTATTTTAAAAATAAAATCTGGGTTTCATATTTAATATATAAATAAAAATAAAATAGAAATGATTGAATTGTATTGTGAAATATATTTAACATTTTAATAAGTAACAGAAAGTTATTTATTATATGTATATATCACAATGCAAGTTATTATTAAAAAAAATTGCGTAGGATACACGAGAATATAAAGTAAAGTTTTTAAATACGATAATATAGCATAATGAGTTTCTGTTTCACATTATTTAATAATATGAATAGTTACAGAAACAATGCATAAAGATAAAAATAATATGTATAGGTACGATTAAAAGCAGTTGAATTGTCATCTTTAGTATATATTATCGTTATCATAAATATCATATAATATATTAAATGGCATACAATTCGCTTTTGCTTTAAATTAATTATTTGTTTTTCTTATATGTATATCATAAAAATTTAACGATTGTAGATTATTTGTACACATATACAAATAATAATAAAATTAATAATTAATTTATGTGTTTTAAAATACATATAAAATATTAATAAATATTGTTTTTACTTGTTTATATTTGTTTTCACTCAACAAATTATAAAATACAACTTTTAAACATTACAAGATAATAAATATGCATTTTTTTTACAAAACTCAAGTTTGTTTTTGTAAAGTAATATTTTCGGAATTTGTTTTAATCGATTATTTTATAATAACAAATAGTTGTGAAATCTTGACCTATAAAGTGTTTTTTAAATGTTATCTTGTGTACATGAAAATACAGTAAAAAAATATTTGTTATAAACATTAGGATTTTTTTTCCTATGAGTACTGACTTATGGGACGCCTGTGTTTATCGATTTGTATAAATCGTATAAAATATTGTAAATTATGATTATTTAAACCGGTGTTAGTTCTTTAACACTTTATTAATATATGCAAAAGAATAAATTTCGCCGGTTTCGTATGTTTACATTACACTTATAGAATGTATTCTTTTTATTAGAACAGCTTGTTGACAAAAATATTTTTTGTGTGTTTTCTCCTAGCTTTTTAATAATCTTACTGTATTTACTATAAACAAAATGCCATAATTAATAATAAAAAAATTAAATTACAAAAATATTTACTTCTATTTTATATTATCTCCATTAAGCAAAAAAAATGACGTCAAAAATAATTTCATATTCACATAAAAACACTGAGATAAAATAATAATCGCAAAAAGTGGAATGAACTTAATAAATAAAAATAGCAACACACTCGTATGAAAAAAAATCGAGCGGAACTGATTTAAAATATCGTAACAGTCAAGGACAAGCAAAAATAAATGTGTAACACATACCTAGCGGAAGATCGCACAGAAGGCAGCACGCTGCCAACGCTCCCGCGGACGCTCCAGATATCTTGTTCAATAACAAATGCGGCGCGTACTTCCTGAAGCAAACGGCAACACCGACATGGTATATACCCAGAAACCCACAACCCGCGAACGACAAATTCATCTTTAAATTGTCTGACCTCATTTTACTAACAACACAGAGCACACTCGATTGTTAAATTACACCAGTTAATTGTTACATTCGCACTGCAGCTGGCTGTGGAAATAACTGACAGTCTGCGGATAATGTCACAGCGTATATAATAACGTAAACAAAGTAATGATGTTATTCTCTCTCAGCTGATCGCGAGGAGTGGGGGGCACTTGCTCTCTGTGACGTGTACAGAACGCGTGCGTGTGATTGGTGCGTATCTCGTGGTGTGGTACTTAGCCACACCTACTTTTTATAGAATTCTTATCACAGTGTTTTCAATACTGGTTTGAAAAGTGTCAATGTAACCGTTGTAACTTTAAAATAATTAAATGCTTTTATTAAGTTTTGTTGTAAATAGATATAAGTTAATGGCACCAGTCTTGGATCATACCACAGTGTTGGACACTTGTTTAATTAAATGTACTAAATATTTGTTGATATTTGATTACAACTGAATTATTATTATAAGAATATTCATCTTTATGCGCAAATCAAACACTAAAAATCATAAATAGCATTTAATATTAATTTACACGCTCAATTATGTAACTATAATACCTCTACGTCTTATTTTCTTATATTTTTCGTCGATATTTGTATGACGAGTTGAAGTTCACTGTAGGAAATTTCACTAAAAAATTTTGAATTTTTGATTTCGTTAAAAGTATGTTTATTGTATAGAAAATGACGTGAAAAGTTGTTTGTTTCAAACCGCAGGTCTGTATCTCAAACCGTTCTCGAGATATAGCCTCTCAAAGTTTTAGTTTTTTCAAATTTTTGGAGAAAAAAGACCATAACTTTTGAACGTGTGGTCGGAATTGATTTTAGTTGACGGATTTGAAATCAGCGTGTCAAAATCTATATAATGACATGTATAATACTTTAAAATCCGACAAAAAAAATTTCGTCAAAAATCGACATTTTTTTAAGGTATACCCCTTTGAATTTTTTCGGTTTTTCGTGAAATTTTTTTTTTCGAGTTTTAAGGTATTATACATGTCATTATATAGATTTTGACACGCTGATTCTAAATCCGTCAACTAAAATCAATTCCGACCACACGTCCAAAAGTTATGGCCTTTTTTCTCCAAAAATTTGAAAAAACTAAAACTTTGAGAGGCTATATCTCGAGAACGATTTGAGATACAGACCTGCGGTTTGAAACAAACAACTTTTCACGTCATTTTCTATACAATAAACATACTTTTAACGAAATCAAAAATTCAAAATTTTTTAGTGAAATTTCCTGCAGCGAACTTCAACTCGTCATACAAATATCGACGAAAATAGAAGAAAATAAGACGTAGAATCATTTAGTTACTGTTTAAATATATAAAAATTTATTTAAAAACGTAAAAACTTGAACTTAAGGTGTTTCATAACTAGTTTTTTTGATGATAGGAGGGAGAGGATTGACAAAATATGCTTCCCTTATTAAAAATTTCACGCCTCGCCACTGTAGTTAACTGTAAAACAGCTTAATTTGATGACAATCGGCCAATAGGTGTCAAAATGGTGGACATTTAAACTAATTATTAGTATAATTTATTTATTAATTGTTTCAAATTTGACGATTCTTTCTTTTATATCTTTTGTATCGTAGTACTTATCATTAGCAAGTGTCCATCACTCGGTGCCCATTACTGGAGAAAACACATTAACAAAATGAATTGCTATAATTTAAACCTATATTTGTGGACTTTGATAATTAAATTGATTTAATAAAGAGGTAGTTGTTTTATTAGTAACATGAGTTCACGAGAATTACAAAAAACAGTACACCTTGCTCTTAAAGCGACCAAGACTGGTGCCAGTAAAATATATGGTTAATAGTTAAAATCAGCTATTTATTATCGATAGTTAATTTGCCTTGAACTAATTATGATAACTATAAAATAAAAAAATATTAACATAAAACTAAAATGTGCATTTGGCGCGCATCTAGATTTACAATGGGGGGGGGGGGTATTTTTAAATGCCTCTCCTAAGAAATCATATTTTTGCAGTTATCATGTTACGATTATAAAAAATATTACGATCTGGGATATTAATGAACAAAATTGGTTTTAAATTTTTTTATACAAGTTATATTAATTAAACATAAAAAATTAGTTGAATGAAAATATTTACAAAAAGATAAAACTCGTACGATTCTAATAAAATATTTAAATAAAAAATTATTTATTTACATTTATTTGTTTATTAGTTTAGATAAACTCTTTAAAAAAAATTGATATAATCTAAAATTTGGCACATGTCAATGCGTATAACGATAAAAAACTATATTTGTTTAGTTCCCAGCAAATCTGCGTTCTAAAAAAATAAATTGATGCGGCCACCATAAGACTTTTTGTACATAATTATTATACAGAAACGATAATCTTGAAAACGGCGTATTATACCGGAAATAAAATAATATTCCTTACAAGTTTTATTTAAAATATTTGTTTTTTTTTTCAAAAATGCATCTCGTTTTAAAAATAATCAAAAACAGGAGGTGCACCATTGTGACATTCACGTAATGGTCGTATGGGACCCTAGAAAAAGGGTAATTTCGTTAAAATCTCGATGTTATTAAGTCAAATGTAATCTGGGTGACATCATCAATTATTTATTTGTTTTAGAGGCACATCTCAGTTGATAAAAACGCTAACCAATCCCCCCAACACCCCCCAGGGGTCGTGTGCAGTTTAAGTAAATATTTGCAGGGGGTGAACTGTTTTATCAGTGGCGCCAACATATTCAAACAAGTTATTTTTAACAATTCCAGGGACGTGGTTTCTTATTATTATATTTTTAATTATATATTAGTAAACTGTAGCTGTTACTTATACAGGTTTTTATTTTTTAGTTTCGCATTTGCACGCTAGATGTCTACGCCAAAAAAGTATAATCTTCGCGCGTACAAATGTCACACACCCATTTTTTTTTTAATTTAATAAACTTTTCGGGATAAAAATTAGCCTATGTCGTTCCTAAGGATGCAAACTACCTCCCTGTCACATTTCATCAAGATCGGTTTAGCGGTTTAACCGTGAAAAGGGAAATAAAAAAAAAGGATATTAATTTTTTATATTAAACTGCCACTGTCATTTTTGTTAAAGTCACTTGAATATGTTATGAAATGTTGAAAAATGTATTTATTTTAAAATAAATATTTGTGTACAATATCTGACTAATATGAATATTTATTAAAAATGTTGATAACAGTTAACAAAAGCTATGAAACAAATAAGAGTACGTGTCAATAATATTTTTATATTGTTTTGTTACTAATGTATATTTACAAAGATCCGATATCTGTACATTTCATTGATAAAATAGGTTTTGTTCGTTTCAAATACAAAATAAATTATTTCTTAAGCAAATATTAATTAATATAATATATATACATATATAGAACATGAAAGCAATTTAAATATGTACTTAAGTACAGGAACGTGGCAACTTATTCATCTTTGTTTTATTAATTACATATTAGTTTGAGTAATTTTTGTTGGCTTGAATACAGGGGTGTAATAAAATATAACAAACTTTCTGTTTTTTATATTAGTATGTTAGACAGACAGACAGACATACGACAATGTGAGATTAATAGAATTGTAATCGTAGATCTACATATATAACCGCTAAAATAAGGGTTGAACTTTCTCTCTTTATGTAGGGTCGACTGGGGTAAATATTAAACACTAAAAAAATGGGGTAAAAGTGAAACAAGCTTGCAACTAAAAAACTAATTTGTTTATAGGAGAATTATAAAAACCGACATCATCATTAAAGGTTTGTTAAAGTTTACTGAAAATATGAATCGGCTAATAAGTGATGTGTCACCCCTTCTACACCCTGTTAGTCAACATACACATGTCTGTTAGTTAATTCTTTGCACATAACTTTCTGTATAGCTCAGATATTAATTCAAGTTACAATTTCACATTGATATGCCACAAAGAAGATAAACCAAACTTGCCAAACTAGCTTTTCTTTTAATTTTTCGAGAAATATTTTCCATTAGAGGCCTGTTTGACTTTTTCCCAAATTAGAGGTTAAAAATGAAACACAGTTTTTTGATTTTTAAAGTCCGTGTTGTATCGTACAGTTCAAATTACGTAAGTTTTTAAAATGGTTATTCGTAAGCGCATCTAGTACAAAAAAATAAAGTATGAATTTGTATCGTTAACTGTCAAAAAACATGAAAGATTTGTATTTTGTTTGACTTTTACCCCAGTTGACCCTATGTATAGATATAAGGCAGACAGATGGACATATGACAAAATGATATTAATAGAATTGTAACCGCTAAAACAAGGGTAGAGTAGGTATGTCAATATGAGAATTATTATAATTGTTGTAATAATTATAATATTATGTTATATTGGTTGAAAAGCTTGTAGATTATAGCGGGTGTTGTTGTTGACCGTGGTAGCCACTGACCTGTGCGCGATGATTGACGTCAGTGGCCCCGCGACCCAGCCAACCTCCCGTTCACAAAAAAGCGCTTTGAAAACACACACTGCTATAATATATGGTTAAATAATATTGCTTCCTCGCAATATCGAAGATACGAGAAGCTTTGTGATCGTTTTAGAATGAGAGGTTAGATTAGGAACTGTCAGACATAAAACTCACGAAGAAGGAAGGTTAGGTCAAACAGATTTCTGTTATGATGGTCACACACCCATTTTTTTATCTAATAAATTTTTCGAATACAAAGTAGCCTATGATCTTCCTTAGAATGTAAGCTATCTACCTGACAAATTTCATCAAGATCGGTTTAGCCGTAAAAAGGTAACAAACAGACAGACACAATTTCGCATTTATAATATTAGTATTTTTTGATTCATCGATAAAAATTGTATTTCGATTTGGCATTTAGGGTTTTAACTTCAAATATATAAAATAATTGAAATATTGATAAGCAAATCTGTTCACTTATACCATAAGCAGTGTATTTTATAAAGTTTTATTTAGTTAGATCAAAAGAAAATGTAGGTCATACTGAAATTTTCTGAATAAATTTATCTATACAAAATATTAAAAACTAAAATACAAAAAAATATTTTTTGATAATTTAATCGATTTGTATCAATTATTTATTTCCTATTTTTGTATTTACTTTTCTTTATATACCTATGTTAAAAACTTTATGTTTCAGGGTTAAAGTTTATTTTAAGGACACGAGAAATAATAAATAATAATGCAGAATATATTAAATAATTCTTCTTATGCTGATCGAGTGAATTTTTATCAATTTACGAGTTGAAAATGTCGCTACTTCCTTTGTTTAATTCATTTCCTTTTTTATGTACCTATTCAGCAATAATTATAATAATCAATTTTGCGAAATAATAATAATATAATTAGAAATAAATAGATATTGTTATATATTTAAATATGAAAAATATAAAAAAATTTTGTCTCGTTTTAAAACGATCACAAAGCTTCTTGTATCTTCGATATTGCGAGGAAGCAATGGTAGATATTTTGGCATTAGCAGTACGTGGGTGTAAAATCAAAAACAAAATGGCAACTGCTTTATCTGTCTTGTTGAAATGAAATCGTAACTATTTTTTATTTTTTTTATTTTATTGTTGGTTTGATGAAAAAACAATGTGTTAATTTAATTTTCAGCATTTCGATCATTTTAAGGATATCGTTTTCCAGATAAACTGGTTTTTGCCATTCTTAAAATAGATCACAATAATATAATAAGTAATAAGAATGTTATCTTCAAAAAATAATAATAGTTAATTAATATAATTGTTGACCTTCTTTTATAATATATCATCCACTTCTGAAACAAATACCATGATGCATATCAGATATACGAGATGAGATTTGAGTTGAGTACATTTGTTACATAACGCTGTTAAAAAATATATAGTTTAAATACGTCATTCAAGTCCCTGAATTGAAAATTCCACTAATTGCGATTAGGAAATCCTTGGCAATGGCAAAAACAATAATATTTTTCAAAATGAAAATTACAATTTTAATCCTTTCAGAGGTACCCAAACAACATGTAATAAATTATTCTGATTAATATTAATTATTATTTTTTATCCAATTTTTTTTCAAATTCGAAATATCCCAAATTTGAGAGTACTTCTCGTTAACTTAGAATCTTGAAATTTGGCACGAAGGGAGGACTTATAGCACAAGTTAAGGAAACAGTTTGAAAATTATTAGTTTCTTATTCTGTGTTGAATTATTACGCGACAAACTTAATTTTGTTATTGTCGATAATTTAATTTTATATAACGGTACGGAACACCCAGGGCGCAAGTTGCACTCGCATGACCTCCGCAAAAGTTGGGCTGAACTTTTTTGGTCGTAAAAAAATGATAGGTTTCTTAACAGAAGAGGGCCCGTCGAAAATCCTGGCCCGGGGGCCCGCGGTAGGATTTGGAGACCATGCCTATATAGTTTATCGTTTATCTTCTTTATATTTTATAGGTACAATCAAATATTTGTATGAATAGTAAATATTTTAAATATGTAATTTTGATGATTTAATTTTATTTATTTAATCTACATTGCTCAACTCATAAGGTTATCACAGCTTCGAGTGTAAATGTGATATTTGTTTTAGAAATATTTTCAATATAATAATATTTTTATTGTAAGCTAACTGTTATCCGTGACTTCGTCCGCGTGTATTTTTTTTATCTAATAAATATTTGTCTTTCCTCAGGATGCAAGCTATCTCCCTGCCAAATTTCATCAAGATCGGTTCAGCCGTAAAAAGGTAACATAAAAAAATAAAAATTAATATACAAAAATGAAAAAAGTAATAGAAAATTCGTTTATATAAGAATACATTATTTTCATGCAATTAAATGTTTTGTACAAATGATCAAATAGCTTCCCATATCCTTCGGATATGGCGAGAAAGCATAAATCAATTAATCTGAAAAAAAATGAAAACATTAAACTTGTCTTTTAATTAATCTCAAGGGCGGAGGGGCAGAGAACTGTGCCCAGGTGCAAATACAAATACGTTCTGATACTTGTATAAAATTATATTTCTTTGTGTATGTTTTATGATACATAGGGTCAACTGGGGTAAAAGTCAAACAAAATACAAATCTTTCATGTTTTTTGGACAGTTAACGATACAAATTCATACTTTAATTTTGTCTACTAGATGCGCTTACGAATAACCATTTTAAATACTTACGTAATTTGAACTGTACGATACAACACGGACTTTAAAAAATCAAAAAACTGTGTTTCAATTTTAACCTCTAATTTGGGAAAAAGTGAAACAGGCCTCTAATGGAAAATATTTCTAGAAAAATGAAAAGAAAAGCTAGTTTGGCAAGTTTGATTTATCTTCTTTGTGGCATATCAATGTGAAATTGTAACTTGAATGAATATCTGAGTTATACAGAAAGTTATGTGCAAAAAATGAACTAACAGACATGTGTATGTTGACTAACAGGGTGTAGAAGGGGTGACACATCACTTATTAGCCGATTCATATTTTCAGTAAGCTTTAACAAACCTTTAACGTAGTTCCAGCGTGGTATAGTATAATCAGACAATTTACTATAGATAAAAATTTAGAAGCCTCGGCACACAGACATTCACACATACAATTACATATGGTTAGTTTCAGTGATCTGGCAACGTTGCTCTGAGTGTTTATGTATTTTTGTTTATGGTCTCAGTATGTACAAATAGTATCGCGTTTTTATTCTACACTATTTCAGAGAGCGTTGCGCACAGCGTTGCCAGATCACTATAATCTGTTGAGTGAACAGGTTGGAAATGGATCGAAAATTATTTTTTTTAATTATTACATCTTGATAATAAAACGGCGAGGTGCTATTTTTATTTTGTTAACTTATTCGAAAATCATTTCTCAACACTCTCCTAGTTTTTTTTCCAATTCTGTCGAGTGAATTTTTTAATATAATAAAAAATAGTTGGAGAGACCGGACATTTTACATGCTTTAAATGGGACATGACCCTCAAAATCGCGAACTTTGTCTTTAAATATCTCGCGATCTAAACGGCCAAAAATTATGAAATTTTAGGAATTCATAAATAAAGTTGTTATAAACCCGAGAAAAAAAATTCGGCCAAATCTGTCGAAAAGTGATTTCATGCTGGAACTACCTTAATGATGATGTCAGTTTTTATAATTCTTCTATAAACAATTTAGTTTTTTAGTTGCAAGCTTGTGTTTCACTTTTACCCCATTTTTTGGTGTTTAATATTTACCCCGCTCGACCCTACATAAAAGTAAATAATTTATTTTAAAATATAAATTTGTTTAAACAATACATTTGTATTTATTTCTATGCAACAAAGAAAAGTATTAAATCGATTGATTGTTATCTATATAGACTTTAGATTTTTCGAAATGATTCATATTAATAAAAAATAAATAAATAATTTGTTAATTAATATTAATAATAAGGCTATCACCTATTTGTTTATGTTTGTCTCTAAAAGTAAGGTTCTATTTTTGCATTAGATTGAAAATAAATTAAAAATAATATCAGTTTATTTCATAAATCAATCAATGTTAAACAAAAAAAATTGATTTAAATTTGATATCATAATCGATAAAGTTTTAATATATGTGTAGATTATTAATATATGGTACAATACACTTTATTATAATGCATTGTAAAAGAGTTTATAACTGGACATTAGCACTTGACATTACTTAAAAATCGTATTATATATTTATAAAAATCATACGATATTTTGATCGATTTGAATTATTATTAATTTTTCTACAGATTAATCTTCACTTTGAAAGCTAATATCTCCAGAAATAATAATCGTAGAGCAATAAATAAAACGCTAATAGATACCTTACATAGTTTACATTACAATAAAATGATTTTTAATTTTTTAACCCTCCGTCCCCCAACCCTTAAATACAATAGCATAAAAAAGTTTAGCTAAGATTTTAGTACATATATATCAGATCTCAAATATTTCGCCCCATGTTGCAGATGCAGGGTTGTAATTGGTCTCATTCGAACAAACGGGAAAAATCCTACGGGATGTAGAAATATCCATATCTTATCTTATATAGGAGCCGTGATATTTACGATTTTGTAAAAAAAAAAAAAATATTTTTATTTATTTTATTTCGGATTATTCCGAAAATTACGAATTTTCAGAAAAAATGTTGGGGTTGGGTTTTCAGGTTCATCTTTTCTTTTTCAAAAATTTATTGCAGTTTCGTAATTTATTATTGATATTTTTTAAAGAAGGCAAATCAATTTTTATTTTGGGTTAATCAAAATTTAATTTTTAAATTTGTATAGAATCGATTCTTATATAAATAATTACTGTTTGAGGAACCCCGTTAATATTTTTGTATGCGTTAGATTTTTTAAACTATAAGTTCTACACGCCTTATTTCCTTGATAAGAACTTTGTTTATTATGGTATAATTAATTTTTTTTATTTTCAAATTATTATCTGTATAATCCTAAACAGAAAATGACCTACATATATACATATATATATTATAGGCCACATTGAATATGTTTTCTATTATGTTTGTTATAAATTATGTCTAAATGTTTAAATTATTTAATTAACAAACCCATAATATTAACCTTGAATTAAATATTATTTATTAATTTTGATAAAACAAAAACAAAACATCCTTGGTAGTTTTTGATATATTAGTTATTTAAAAAAAAAAGTATTGTTGGAATATTTTTAATATTACTTACCTATCAAATATTATTACTAAATGGTAAAAGGATTTTTAATAATCATTTAAAGTGAATTTTCATGTATTTTAAATTTAAAAAAAATTATTCACTGACTGACTCATCAACGCACAGTCCAGGAAGTTTTTGATTATTATTATTACTAAATGGTAAAAGGGTTTTTAATAATCATTTAAAGTGAATTTTCATGTATTTTAAATTTAAAAAAAAAATTATTCACTGACTGACTCATCAACACACAGCCTAATTTCTTAATCCTTGAAACATGAAAATTTATCGGTGTATTTCTTTTATGGGGTAAGCACCTACTAAGGCGGATGTATCGAAATTCAAAAGAGGGGGAAAAGGAATTAATTTTTTTATTTTGATTTATATTAACACAATAAATATCTAATTTATATTTTTTAGGACAGAATAAGTTATGGGTATATATAAAGTATATTATAAGTAAATTCAGTATTTTGTAGTAAAAATATTTATTATATAAAATAATCAAATTATAATAAATTACAAAATATAAATTACTCAGAAAAAAAAAATCACGAAGTACTAGGCCATAAATGCGATTTTAAATATTCTAATTTCTGTGCAGGTTTTGACATAAAATGCGAGTACCATAAAAATGAATTAATGTAAATCACTCTGTAGCCAAACATCTCTAAATGCCTTTGTTTCAGTTGGTATCTTCCTTTTATATTTTTGTTTATCGTTGTCAGCATATTCGGTTTTAAAAGTATAAATGCAACCCTGAAAATAAAAAATAAAATCACTCCAACAATGAAAATAGAAAACAACAATCTAAAATTCAAAATACAAACAGCTGTTCAACGTCCGCCATATTGAATAAATTTATTGACACTTGTAATGGATAATTAAGACGTTTTTAACAGAAAATACAGATATTTAACAGAATTATCTTTAATCTTCCATTTAATTTAGTAATTCTGTGCAATCCAGCATAAATTATGGATCAAAATTTTTAAATTAGATCAAATCAAATTGTTTGACATTTTGAAATTTGTCGTGATATAGGCAATAATATATACATACAAACATTTTTATTGCATATCCTGTCATTTTATTAAAATATTAGAAAACAATATGTCTCTCTACTTATAAATCGAGAACCGCTGATCCGATTATCATGCGGTCTTCTTTCATATGTAGGCACGTTATTCAATCAGGTTTTAATCGATTTGTTTCCTGAGTTATATAAAGTAATGTCTGTATGTCTGTCAGCTTATAACTATAGAACTACTGATCCGATTTTGATGTGTTTTTTATAGGTTTAAGTCAAATTTTGGTGGGCAAAAGTTAGTATTTAATAAAAATAACTTACTTTGAGGCAATTTCTGATGATTGTGGATCTTTAATTACATTTTGGTGCCGATCTAGGTTCACTAAATAGTCTATTTTATAATTATACGGTGTTAAACTTTCAGTTTTGAGAGCATCTTGTTTTCCAACGATATCTAATAGAGTACTCTTAACATCATCAAAGAATCTTGAATGTTGTTTTTGAGCTAAAAGAGTAAACAATTATTATAATATTTATAAACGTTTGAAATTAGAATGAAATACATTTTTTAATTAATTTTTCTGTGTATTTCTCGTGAAACCAAGGTACTTCTGTCTCTGGGTAATCTATACAAACGGCTCTGTTCAATAGCATTAATACATTTCTTACACGGATTGGATAAAGATCCTAAAAAAAATTGTGTTTATAAAAATATTGCGATTTTTTTTTAATAAAATAAATTAGATAACACCTTTGAATAACAGTCCTTTATTTCTTCATCAAGCTGCTCTAAGAACTGTTCAGTAAATATATATTTTACTAACGATAACGGTAATTTTTGGTAATAACACAACGCTAAAGATGCTTGAAGTAAAGAAAGCCCTGATAGTTTTTCCTTTTCTCTAAAATTATTATAATATTAATACAGATTAAATTAAAAATAAGGAAAAATAAAAAAAAATCTTTTTATATCCATTGTTAAGACTGTAAGTTAACTCTCACTAACAGCATGATTTTACATTTTTACTAAATTTTAGTTATTGTTAATGTAGATATATTTATGTAGATCTATATAATATATATTCTCATTGGATACTTACTCATCAATAACTTCTGCACTCTTTTCTAAAAATTCTTCAGATCTATGCGGCGTATATCCTAAATAATAACACAAATGTAATAACTTTTCAACTGTATCTCCTAACAGGTGATCTTTATTTTCTATCACATAATTTGCCAAGTTATCTAACACTTCAGGAACCAAACAGTCATTAGTTTGAAGCACAAACGTCAAATCTCTTAAAAACCGTGAAGATATTTCATTATTTCGATGCGCAACTAAATACTTCTGAACCAAATCATAGAACAATCGTGTTTCTCTTTGGTATCCGCAGTTTGTGTACGTCCTCAACATCATATTAATCTCTATTAGATCCATGTCCTTTTGAATCTGAATAAGAGTACATCTATTCAATATATCGTTGATATCGTTATAAACTTGTAAGATATCTTCAGGCACTTTACGGTTATTTATGATCTCCGAAGATATGCGAATCCCTCGCGATACGTTCAAGCAATCGGTCGTATTGAACTGCAAATGAATTGTTTGTAGAATTGTGCGTACCTTTTGTAGTAACTGAAAACAGTTATCTAGATTCTTGCCGTTGTAAGCATAACCAATGATGAAAGAAACGGCTCTCGCCGCTTTAGACGGACTGATGCACATATTTCGGTTATCTATTTCTTCAACAAGCCACTGGATTATCTGCTGTTCGAATTTATAGTTTCTATAAGTCCCCGCTAAGTTGTTATTAAAGTGCATGTAACGGTTGCAGACGCGCAGTAACTTATAATCTACCCGTTCTTCTGGATCATTTCTCAAACAGTCTAACGTTTTCAACCAGAATACGTCGCACAGTTCAACGTCACTCGTTTTTGTATGGCGTAGAATTTTAAACAGGGCAGGAATTGATGATGGGAGTAAATCATTTTCGATATATTGACGTGCTAATTTTTCAAAAGTGGTTTTCTTCTTCGGTGATGAAAATGGTACAACGCAAGCTAAAAGTTCCGCCGAATACGTGTTCAAAATAAGTGGATCTATTATATTTCCTGATAGATATTTATAAGCGGTCTCTTGGATTTCTGGTAAAACCTCTTTCGGCTCAAGATGCGTTTGAAAAATCTGCAAAATGTTTAAAAAATATATATTTATTTAGATAACTATACAAAATTTAAATAAATACCTTAAACACTAACAGAAGTTCTTTTACATCTAGCTTTTTTATGTGGTTTACGAGAAGTAGCATCAGTTTTCTTACTAACGCTAAGTTCTGCTGCGACCAATGAGGGTAATTTAAAAAATGCAATACCCTTAATAATGTTTTTATATTTGTTTCTGAAATAGTCTTATTTTCAAACAGTTGATCTATTTTGTGTTTGTACTGGTCTAATATTTCTTGAGTAATTAATATATGCATGTTATTCAGACACATTGTAATCAGTCGTAGATTTTCAGATGTTTCACATCCATCTGAAAAAATATATAAAATTAACAGCAGTTCTAGCGTCAGTGTATAATGTAACCTAACCTAACTCTTCTAAAACTATGCGGAGACAGTTTCTTGTTAGTAGTATTGGATACAATCCTCTAACGTTAAATACAACCACTAAAAATTTAGCTAAGCTCGATATTGAAATTTGACCATTGTTGTCTATTAAATCAACACACTTTGTAATAATTTTTTGCATGGTCTCATTTTTCGGAGATATTCCCATTTTGAATAAATAAAATAACGTTGACGTTAGAGCATCTGTAGATAAATCATCATAAGTTGCGTCAATTACATTTAATAGTTTCTTAAAGTCATCATGTGACGTTACTTGTTTTTTATATTTATCCATAACTACATGTATGTCTACGTTTGCAGTCAACGGTAAAAAATCAAGCAGTATCGTTTCTTGTTCGCTTGCGTTATTAATCTTGAAAAAATTTCTTTGCAAGTCCCATAAAATTAATATTGCTTGACTAGCGCGTATTGCATTAAACTGATCCACGTTTTCTTTAATTATATCAAACGTTTCTTGATTGGATGAGCATAAATTTAATTTTTTAATTATATCGTCTTGCGAGGCTGGGTATAAAGATTCTCTTATTGTTTGCAAATCACTGACTGCATCTGCCTCATCGACAATTATTTCTACGTTTTCATCGTCCTGATCAATTGTATTATCGATTTTATGATCTGAAAACTGTTTTTGATTTTTTGATAACGCGTATACTGGTTTCGGATGCTGTATTATTTTTAAATTGTCAGAATATTTGGAATGCTTAGTTTTTTCACTAAACTTTATTGAAATCATTCTTTTATAAATATATCTGGATAGAAATAATCGTGTGTGGTAAGAACTTATATTAAATAAAGTCATTTTATGTATAATATAACCTTAAAATAAAAATGACTAGAATATAAAATTATGTAACAATTATTGATTTATTAATTAATTAAACGAAAAATATATAATGAATCATAGATATAATCTTGCAATATCTTAGTTAAAATAAAACTATTGTATGCACTACATATTATCTTGTTGCAAACTTTGACAATTGATGTAGATTTTGAGGTTATATCAGTTTTGTAAACAACACGTGATAGAGCTACGTAAATTTCAAAAATGACATCGAATATCGAAGCATCGAGAAATGTTGAAATTAAAGCTAAAGTCTCCGATTTGAAAGGTATAGTTGAAAAAGCTAAGTTATTGAGTAAATCAGACGGTACGATTATAAAACAAAATGATGTTTTTTTCAACGTAAATGAGGGTAGATTGAAGTTACGACAATTTGAGGTTAGTAAATTTTGGCGCGTTCTTAGTTTTTCTTTACGTAAATTATATTTTTTGTATTTCAGGATAATTCTTCACAGTTAATATTTTATAATCGACCAGATCACGAAGGGCCGAAATTATCTAGCTATAAAAAATGTGAAATAAGTAGTGACGAAACGGATGGGGTGAAAGATGTTTTAAAAATGGCTTTGGGGACTAAAGAAAATGTTAAAAAAGTTCGCACTTTGTTTTTAGTTGGACAAACAAGAGTGCATATTGATGATGTAGAAAACCTCGGTCATTTTATGGAGTTAGAGGTAATTTTCTATTCACTAATTATAATACATTTGATTTTGAAATAAATAATATACATATTTATCATGTAATAGAATTTTTTGGTGTTCAGACATGTTATAACATTATTAATTTATGTCTGATTTTATACACAAATTTCATCTTGGCTCAGTGGCGCCGCAGCCGGGGGGCAGAATACCAGATAAACTTATGTCCGGTATCATAAAGGACCTAACAAATTTGTTAGCTAACAAACACTTTCAACTGAGGTATCAAACATATATGACAGTTCTTTTGGAGTTTGTTGATGACTTTGACAAGTTTCGCGCACGCGTTGAAGGTAAATACAAACGGTATTAAAACAGTGGTGATGTTATGAAAATTATTTTGTACGGTCAAAGATGCCAACTGTGTTACAATTAATTGAAGTGTCACTGCTCTAAATTCCATAACTAATCCATAGATACTAGTACAGTATTAATACCCCATATGAATGTAATTGCTAGCTAACAAATTTTGTTAGGTCCTTTATAATACCGGGCATTAGGTCAGCTTTATTTTTGATGTTCATACTGCCCCCCCCAGGAAAAATTTGTTACGGCGACACTGTGTTGTGTTCTTTGAAAATTATCGTCGAAAATCGAAAAAAAATTCCCGAAATATAAAAAATATCAAATTTTATTTAATTTTCGACTTTTTTATTTTAAAATTAATAAAAGTTTTTTTCGTAATTTTGCCTTTAATAAATGTTTGTTATATACATTATATAATATATTTTTTAAATTTCGCAGTAATATTTCAGAAGTAATGTTTTCCTAGAATTTTACCTGTTTACTATGTGTTTTTTTTTTGGGGGGGGGGAGACTGAGGTGGGGCTCGTTTGGGTCACTATGTTTAGTATAATATACTTGTAGGGGAATTGTGCGCAAAATTTTTTTGTGTGTAAAAAAAAATTTGGAGAAAAATGGTTGTAAATTTTAAAATTTTGAAAAAATTAAAATTTTGAGAGGCCGTATCTCGAAAACGGTTTGAGATACAGACCTGCGGTTTGAAATTTTAACTTTACACGTCGTTTTCTATTTATTGCACTTTTAACGAAATCGAAAATTTTGGGGAAATATTTCATGCAATAAATTTCAATTTGTCGTAGAAATATCAATTTAAATATACTTAATAACTTACTGTACAAACAATAATGTAGCAGTTACATTGAAAATTATCATCATAGAAGTTAATATTTCATTTTTAAACTTCAAAATCGAAACAAGGAAAAGTGAATTTATTTTCCCAATTAAACTGCCAGTCATTGCCAACATAGGAAGCATTTTTTTTATTATCATGCGTGGGTTTACCTCTTCATTAGTTGTATACAATATTTTTTGAGTATAAAAAAAAATTATGTCAAAATTAATTTCAGATTCAATAAAGTTAAGTAACTTAAAAATATATTACTTAATTAAATACTAATTACTTACAATCTAGGAACATCAGTTTATTTAAATATAATACATACATTATAAAATAGAATCATCAAAGCAAATAAATTTTATTTCAAATATATTTACTTAATAAATTATTATAAACAATATAAAATCAAACTGAGTGCTTTTTAACGTCAGATACTTTGCATTTCCATACGTCAGTATTTCCATTATGTTTTTTTTTCTTTGCCCAGAAAATATTTGCGTATTTAAAAAAGTAAAAACTGGTCTAATTAATTCCATTTTATTTCTAATAAAGATATTTTTAGATCTACGAAAAATGTGTTTTAAATTAAAAATTATTCAAATAATTACGCAGTTATTAAATGCAAAAGTGCATCTGTCTGTTTGTTACCTTTACACGGCTGAATCGATCTTGATGCAATTTGGCAGTGAGATAGGCTATTTTTATTAGATAAAAAAATAGATGTGTGACATAGGTTATATTTTTTTACATGATAAAAATGACGTGGTTTGGAACGGAGGTGGTGGAGGGGGGATTGAGGCCCAGAGTAGAGTGTTATTAAGTTTTTTTCGTCGTAAAAAGAGACTTGTGGGAGGCCATTACATGGGTATAGATATAATTTAAATTTGAAATGTAGCTAGTTTTGAAACCGCTGTTCTAATACGATTTATATAATATTAATTGAGAAACACATGTTTGCATAAAACAGCACATACACGTATATGTATGAATTGGTTTATAAAATAAAAAAATAACCTTGACTGTGACTTGTCGAGTAGTAGTTTTTATTTTTAAGACAATATTTGTTATAAATTACCGGTCGATTTTTATTTAATATTTTTTTGTTCTTTAATTTTTTTTTGTTCGTTATATGACTCGGAATACATTTAAAATGTGCTAGGATCGACCTAGAGATGCTCCGGTAAGAATTACGACAGCGTCGCCATTTTTAGCTAAACGTTACTATTCAAAAATTCATTTATATATTATTTTTAGCGTACGTAAAAAAATAAAATTAAAATTGGACGTAATGTAATTTAATGATATCTATATCTTAAATATAAAGCTCAGCGTCTATCTGTCTGTCTGTCCGTTAGTTAACGCGAGCGAAGCCGCGGACACAGCTAGTTGATTGATTCGAGCTGTCAGATATCTTACGAGAAATATCGATACAAAAGAAAGCACTGCAGAATTTACTTAATACAGTTAAAGGGGGGGATGCCTCGTTTGCCCCTCGCTGCAGACGCCCATGAATACAATTTTAGGAAGTCAATAGTAAAGAAGACTTGTTTTTTTTAATAACATATCTTAGAATATCGATAACCGGAATTAAGATTTTTAGAATCTGTTTCTTCTTTGTCGTTTATCAACTCCTTCCCCCCCTCTTTCCCCGCCCAGCACACGTTTAAAGAATCGTTTTGTTGACGTTTCTGGGAATTATAGCCCCGCCGTGTGAACTTGTAGTGGATTTAAAAATAGAATCGTTAGATTTATTTTTGTTAACGATGAATTCAACTACGCACACAATTATACTGAATTTTGGGAAACAATTTACATTTTTTGTATTCGCTTAGTCAGAATTTATTAATAAACATTTTCATAGAACGCATTTTTCAGTTTTGATAGTATGTGATTTTTTTCCTGAATTTATAACTTGTTTTTCAACATATTATTCAAATTAAATTAAATTTAAGATGTGGTAATATTGTATTAAAAATTGACATATATTAGGGCCAGTACCCCCCTCCCCCTCGCCCACTCCTTTTGTTGTGGTTATTCACTGGCGGTATCCCCACTAAATTTGGTGAGAGAAAAAGGACATTATCGAAGAAAGGGATTCAAAATATTTAAAAGTACAAAAAATGGCAATATTTAAAGTTATATCTAATTTTGGTAAAAATGATTACAATATCTATTTATAAGCGATGTTTGCAAATTTAACTTTTATTAATTTTTTACCAAGTTACGGGGTTATAAAAGAAATTTTTTTTTAATAATTTAATCTCATATAATTATTTGATATGGTTATATAATGCCCTTAATTTTTTTTACAATTATTTTATTTCCAGTTTGACAACCCTGAACTAAAATATAAAAAAAAAACTTAAAATACAATAAAATATGCACATTATCAAAAAAAAAATATCATTAAATTAATTTTTGTTTCATTTATGTCAAATTTGATGCAATCTTATTTATTTCATAATTTTATCTCGACTGAAAATATGTAAATTCATATTTAATTGTGTTGATTTTTTAATTAATATTTGCGAAATGAATCATACAAAACATCTCAACTCGACACCAGCTTGTGTTTAGATTTTATTTAGCATATAAATACGAATTTACGTAAATAGTGTGATTCATTTTTAAAGAATGGTATAGTGACCTCTATCAGTGCATCTTTTTTATAAAATATTAATATTAATTGTTGAATGTATTTATTTATTATTACTTTAGCAATCGGCGTTCGTTTTTTTTTCTATACTTTCTTAAATTTGAAGAATAAGCTCGCCAAAGGTCAATTAAAAAAAGGTTAAATTATTGTATAATGTAAAAAGTTAATAAAATTAAATTTTGTATTTTTTTTTCGCATATTTAAACATCTAAAATGAATAAGGGCAGGACTAATATCCCCTCCTCATTTCAGTACTATTTTAAATTTAATAGAAGAGTATTTTGCCTGTATTTTTTGCAAATAAACGTATACCAAAATAAAAAAAATGTTCACACTATTTTTCCCGGGATTGAAATTCGAAAAATCATTTCTTGGGGGATGTCGACGTTATAAAATGAAATAATCCTGAAAATTTTACTTTTCAAGTTCCATGTGTTGATGAGTCAGTCACTGAGATATTTTCTCTTTAAATTATATTATAAATATTATATTTAATTTAATTTTACTATTAGTTTAGTATCAAAATCTAAAAAATATAATGCTTGATTTTTGAAGTTTTACTTCTTTAGGCTTGAGAACGGTCCCATTTCAAAATCATGTGTAAGGGGGAGGAATGACATCCCAAAATATTTATTTTTTCAAGTTATCTCAAGAACGACACATGTTACGTGAAAATTGTATAGAATATTTTTTGTAGAGCATTCAATTTCCTATGTTATGGGTCTACCTTTGGTGAATTTAGCACGAGGAAGCACTGTGCATTTACTTGACAGATGTATTTTGTTTGTACATTAATTAATAAACTATGTATGTGTAGGTTGTGTTGACCCCAGATCAGGCTATAGAGGAAGGCCAAACTATAGCAATGCAGCTAATGAAGGAACTTGGTGTTCGCAACGACGATCTCTTGCACGGAGCCTACGCTGATATGCTTGCATAATTATCACACCCCCTTGTCAATTCACAGAAAAATGATTCACCCACACAGTATGTTCATTGTATTATATTAGATAAGATTTTTTTTCTATTTTAAGTGATTTTTTGAATGCATTTTTTCTTCTTCTATCGTTCAAGTCTTTTCAGCACATTTAAATGTGTTTGAAAGAGTCGATATGAATCAAGGGCGTCCGCTGAATATTTTCCAAAGGGGGGGGGGGGGGGGGTTGTGGATAAATAATAATATTAATACATTTTTTGGTGTTTTTTTTTTCATATTAATTTATTCGATCCCAGGATTGGCATGTGCCCTGTATCCTCCCTACCCCCCTTATATCGCGGACGCCCGTGATTTAATTATATCGTTACTTAAACGTTCCAGAATTTTTTTTTGTTACAATTGATTTTTTTTTGTTTAATAAAAAAAAACAACAATGAAAACTTTATTTTTTTTTTAACCTTATCAGTTATTATAAAAAAGTCTTGATGCAGATACTAAAATAATTCATGGAAATGTAAAACAGCTTAACCGGAAGTTAAAAGGTCTGAATTAATATCAAACTTCCTTTTCAATTTATTAATCTTTGCTACAAAAATATTTAGTACAATATTAATAATTAAGAAAAAAATAAAACCGACCTAAAATAATTAAATTTTAAATTAAACAGATTTTATTTTTTTCTTAAAATTTTTTTTTTTTTAAATCCATGGTCAAATTCTGATAAAATTTATAAGGGACCGCTTCGGGAGTATACTCTTTCAAACAAACAAAAAACCGTCCAAATCGGTACATATTTGTCGGAGTTATGCTCGTATTATCAAATTTTTTGAGTCGGTTAAAAATACGATTTTTTATTTTATTTATAAAAAAAGGTTTACTGTTTAAAATATCGGAAGTTTGGGGAAAAAATATGCGTATTAAAAATAGAAAATGATCTCTGATATGAACCCAAGCATACGGAGTAAAAAACTATGATCAAAACAAGAATGAATAGAGTGGGATTTTCTGAAACAAATCACATGATTGCTAATGCGTCATTTGAGCTATATCACAGTTGTTTTATGATCAGGAAAAGTTGTCAAAATTCACTGCAAACTGGTAACCTTTTAGCTCATCTTGAGCCGCACCCAAACGTAACCAAATGTTTTGTTTAACAACAAGGTTATTTTGTGAAAATCTTGTATTTAGAATACAATGATATTATGAATAAATATGTTAAATCTTCTTTTAAAATAGTGACAATAAATTTTATAAAAATGTCGAAATATTTTTTGTACTGGTAGTCGAATGTTTTTAAATTTAATCTCGTGGCAAGGACGTATTGTGAAAAGAGGTAATGGCGTATTTTTTTTTCTCGTAGTTTCGAAAAATGAGACGGTTTCAGCGATAGATGAAAAACTGAATTCAGTTTTTATTTTTTATTAAGACATAGTAAATTTAACATGGGGACAATTAGAAGTGTTGTAGTAACCTTTGGTCAAATTTAACGATGTGTGATTGGTGCATTTTGAAATGCCGCCACAAAATTTAATAAAATAGTCATTAGTATTTTGTTTTCAACAATAAAATAAAGTAAGCATTCTAGATAAAATTATAATAATATTTTTGGCAGATATAAATTTGAAAACAAAATACTATTGACTATTTTATTAAATTTTGTGGCGGCGTTTCAAAATGCACCAATCACACATCATTAAATTTGACCAAAGGTTACTACAACACTTCTAATTGCTCCCTTGTTAAATTTCCTATGTTTTAATCAACTTTTATATTATTCCATATCAACATATTATTGTAATATATCTGTTACTGTTCTACATAACATTAGGCAAAGCTGGGGGGAGGGGGGTAAAATGCTAGTTTACTCCAATAATCAGGGTATTACTCTAGTACCAATAAAGAATATCAATTACTCGTTAAATGCGCAACAATAAAATAAATCCCCAGAGTATTTAAAACGCGCGTTATGAATATTTATTATCAAATCTATAAATAGTAAGTAAATTTTCTGCACCTGTAATTCACACAAGTTATGACGCACTCGTGACTGAAGAGTGACGTCATTAGAGGCACGAGTCTAGTAACGTATATAGAGATATACCTATAGAGGTGTTTGTTTGTGTATCTCTCAAGTCAAGTAATGAACTTGATACAGGTTAGTGGGGGGAAGGAGGGGGTGAGAGCGCGGTTTCTCAAGTGTAGGTAAATATATGTGTTTTAATGGTTCAAGGTTTGATGGCGTTTAGGTATATTATATTCTCTTTGCATGCATTTTTGCGAATTTAAAAAAAAATTACTTATTTTCAAATTTTATAATATTAGTGGCAATCCCTCCTCTTTTTTTCAACCCCCTTCCTAATAATACGTCACGAATATACCCCCCCTTCCAAATGATTATTTTTATTGATCATTAAAAACAATGCCCTTTTATCGTGACTGAAAATAATTATCAATAGTTGAAAAAAATGCCCAATGTTTCGTTTACAACATTATATAGGAAATTTAAGAAATTAACCTTGCAATTTGTTTTATGCAGTAATTATTTTTATTACTGGATTGTAATGTATTTTTTATAAATTAACTAATGAACAAAATTTTCGAAATAAATATTTTAAGTACTAGAAATCTTTTATTAATTAAATTAATATTTAAATTTATTTTATTTGTAAATTATATTATTTTGTAACCTTTTCACGGCTGAACCGATTTTGGTGAAATTTGACAGGGAGATAGCTTGCATTCTGAGGAAGGACATAGGCTACTCTGTATCCAGAATAATTTATTAGATAAAACAATACAAATGTCGGATGTTGTAATGAAATTAAAATAATTAATAATTTATTTTCTATATCACCTGATATACGTATTCTTCGTTTATGTTATATATTTCATAGAAAACAATTAAATATGATACATTATTTAGCTTCACCGTATAAATCTGATTCATAAAGAATCTAAGTAGGCAAACAAATTCCGGAAATGGTCCTTTTTACCACAACGTGTGTGGATACTATATTTTGATTTTATTTCTTTAATATAAGAAATACCTTAAAAATGGTAATATGTATAGTGACGCCAAGATCACAAAAATTATCAATTATATATTATTTTTTTTCAAAAAAACAATTATTTTAAAAATACATAAGTACTTTTAGAATAGATACATATCTGTTTTCAAATAAACGTACTATTAAACATTACTAGAAATTCTTAACTTTGCTGAAATTCAATTAAACAAATTAAAAATTAAACGGAACGGAACACTAATACGCGAGGCTCGACTCGCATTTGACATTAACTTTGCTGAAATTAAATTAAACAAATTCAAAATTATACGAAACGGAACACTTATACGCGAGGTTCGACTCGCATTTGACACTTTTTTTTCTGAATAAGTAATAAAAATATTTATTTATTTATTTGTATATGCTCTAGTAATAATTATATATACTTTATTGTATAATATTTATTTGCAAATTTTCAAAAGTCATAGGTTATAGGTAATCCACGCATTTTGGTATGTTAAAATTTTCGGTTTTTCCAATGATGAATAAGAGTTATTAAATATTTGTTCCGGCTGATCTCTTACGAGTGACTTGGAAGGCGTTATTCAGCATTTTATACATACATATATTACCAAATACTAAATCAATCGATTTCTTTGGTAGAATATCGACAAAAACTAGATTTAAAGTGTTTTCAGTTTCGAAACGAGACCGAGACGGTATTAAATAAGAATTAATATTTACCAATACATTTCTATCTGACATTAATTTTAAAATTAACAAAATAAATTATAAAAATTTGATATATTTCAAAATTTGAAATGAAAATATATTACTTCCATGTTCCGAAGGAAATGGAAGTATTGTAATACCATCGAAAAATCGTGTCCGAGAAAATGACAAATTCTGATTGTACTAACTTCAAAACATAAAGAAAAGTTAATTTCCGCATGGCGGCTGTGCGTGTGTCTGTGTGTCTGTCTGTCAGGATGTAGATTTTTTTTCGTTCACGATAACTACCGTAAAAATGCACCGATCTGAATTATTTTTGGGGAAAATGTTTGTCTCAGTGAGTACTCCAGACCTATTGATTTTGGTGCTAATCGGATTAGGGGTTTTGGAAATATTCGAAATTTTGTAACTTTTTTCGTCTAAAAAGTGAATATTGCGAGTATTATCTCACTAATTTTGATAAGATTTGGTACATTTGCAGTTCAATTGAATCTAAGGGACATTTATTATTTGTACGTGCCTAAACAGCCATTAAAGGGATGAAAAACACACTTAAAATTTGAATTTTAAATACTAATATGTCATTAATTCATGTTGCCTTGGAAACAAATGCAACTAAATTCAAATTGTCAAATTAGTTTTTCTACGAATGTGAATTATGTTTTTGACATTAGAAAACTAATATTTATATACAAATGGCAAAAAGAGCTGTAACCGTTGTAAGTATATATGTTTTTTAATGTATTACGATATGTATATTCATAGTAGTAGGTTATATAAATAAAATATTTAAAATTAAAAAATGTATATTTAAAAATTATTTAATTTTTAGAAAAAATACGAGACTTTTTTCATTCTTTGAGACGAGATTCACCTTACTCTCGTCTCCTGAGTAACCCTTTTAATACAGAATATCACGAAATGTTATAAACAATATTATGGTAAGGTAGTGGCACCAGTCTTGGATCATACCCTAATATTGGACTCTTGTTTGTTTATTAAATTATAAATATTTGATTACATACTGCAATTACTGAATCATAATCTATAAACACTCAACTCTAAAACAGCTTAATTTGACGACAATCGGCCAAAGGATGTCAAAATGGTGGACATTTAAACTAATTATTAGTATAATTTATTTATTAATTATTATATTATCATAGCAACTGCTTTACATTGTTTCAAATTTTACGATTCTTTAATCTATAACTTTTGTAATTATTAACAAGTGCCCATTACTGGTTTTACTATATCCATTACTGGAGAAAAAACATCAACAATAATTAAAAAAACAAACTATATTTGCAGACTTTGGTAATTAAATTGATTGAAGAAAGAGATACTTGTTTTGTTAGTAAAAGCGACCAAGACTGGTGCCAGTACGTTATATTCGCAAATTAACAAAAAGTTCAAACAGAATTTATCGTAAACAACAAAATAACAATATTATTTTTTCTATTAAATCGATCAAATACAGTTTTGTCAGCTTTTTCCTGTCTGCGACTTTTTCCTGCTTCGTTGGCCAGTGCTCTTTTTTAAAAAACTCTATATAAGTCCACGTTTTCCTCTTATCGAAGCCTTTTTTAATGTTATTAATCGTATTTACTATACTTAATCAATATCCTTGCTCGATTTATGTTGATATGATTTGTTTACAAGATGGTTATTGTTTTGTAAGAAGCTTGTCTGAAACGTGTTACATAATATATGTTTAAATATAACAAGTTTTTATATGCGAATTAATTAATTTTGTAGCAACATGGCATTTGCATTGATGTCAGAATTTTTAAGTGACTTTGAAAAGAATAACAGATAATATAATTATGTAGATTTATATTCAATTTAATAGATTCTTTATATATTTGTTCCAAAACTCGTTCGTTCCATTTAAAAAAAATAATCGAGTGGATTTTGTAAGGCATTCTTTCATTTTGAGCAAAACTCACTCTCTGCGTATACAAGAGGGGGGGGGGGTCAAGGAGTCATGACCCTCCCCAAGAATTAAAAGATATCAAAAAGTTATTTAAAGTTGTACAAATCACTATGTATTAATAAATTTTCAACTACAAAATCATTTGAATAAAAAATGTATACATATTATATTGACACGTAGAAATGAATCTTGGCTTCTGGGTGTAAGCCGCGTCGGTTTGGTCGTGTTATCGGCCAACGTTTCGTCACACGTTGCAGTAGACATCTTCAGGGCTCTACTGAACTTTTATAGAAAAGCCCTATAAATGCGAATGAAACTCTGTTTGTTTGTTTTTCACAGTTAAACGGCTGAACCGATCTCGATGAAATTTGGCAGGGAGATAGCTTGCATCCTTAGGAAAGACATAGGCAACTTTGTTTTCCGAAAATTAATTAGATGAAAAATTTAATTATATTATTGAGCCATAGAAATTATAAATTAGTTTTTATTGAATCATTTATAGCAACATTTTTCCGTTTATTAACATCCGATTATTTCAGATAGGTATATGTTTATAGAAAACTATTGTATGATGTAATAATAATATACATATGTAAAGCGTGAAATTAAATTATTGGCATTTATTTCCTCTTTTTTAATTTGAGTACACAAATCTTGAACTTGACTTGTTTTTGCTCGCAGAATAGCCATGAACTTCAGATACATACATGCATGTAAATATTAGATTCTAATCAAATTTTCCTTAAAACATAAGTTTTTTTTAGGGGAAGATGTTTTTTTGTTTTCTTAAACCAATTGATCTAATTATTTTTGGTTTTTAATGTAGATGTAATACCACGTGACGACGTTAAGGACCGGGGTTATCACACTCCCCCCCCCCCCCCCCAAAAGGTGTAGTTTCTATTTTTGTATAAATTGGACGATTGTCACCCCTTTTAGACATTCAATGACAAAAAAAAGTAAATTGGTTTTATTTGTTTTACTTAAAATATCAAAAATGAGGTTTTGATATATGGGACCCCCTGCTTTCCTGCTCTACAGCTTCGTAGGTAATTTCTGTTTTAAAATTTTCGACGAAATTTTAAAAAGAACTAAAATAAATTATATGCAAAATGCCTTAATTCTATTTCAATTGAAAAGACATTTACACCTGTTAAAATAAGTTCATTGATAACTGTATACATCAAAAAATAGTCTCCCTGATCTCCTCAAAAGTCCCATGACACTCATGGCATATATTTCTCCTCTGTTATGAACCATTTGAATTATAATTAATTTTTTTTTTTCAAAATTACATTTACATAAATTATAGATATAGATATTACCTACAGTTTTTAACTTGACCATTTTTCTCTATTTCGCACTGTTTCAGAGTAATTCGAAAAATTAAAAAATCGACGTAGGTAAACATCCGTATCCGGTTGAAAGATCATTTTCAAAAATAGGACGTTTTCTTCCCAGACAAAAATTAATCCTAAATATAAAATTTCACCCTTCTACGATTTGTCGTATTTGAGTTACAGCGCTTACAGACAGACAGACACACAGACATCATGACGAAAATAGTCATAATGGATTCAGGGAAGGTCAAAATGGATAATTCCATTAAAATCCGGATTTCGAAAAAAATCGGCTTCAATACTTATACTATATGTATATATATTTCATATACATGGTATAAGAAAGTAAAAATAATTAAATAACGGTCTGAACTAAATAGTTTTCTACTTTCTTTGTATATCCAGTCACGACATCGTTTAAAGGATAATAAATCAGTTTTCCTCATGTCCTTGATAAATGTAGCACATCACGCCTGATCTGTTCAAATATAAAACAGTAGCTTACATTTTCATCGTAAAGTAAATAAATATTTAATAATAAAAATTCTGCGCCAAAGTCAAGGTTATGCAGAGGGAAGACACCTTTTTCCTGTTTTCAATTCCGAAAACAGTTTTTTTTTCTTGACAATGTCTATTATCCAACAGCTAATTGATACCCCCTCCCACCCCCTCCAGTGGTTCCCCTTCCTATATACATATATATCTCTGTACACCTGTGCTCAGCTGATGGTTAAGTTTTTGTTTATTATTTATTACATTGTTTTTTTCTTGTTTCACTTGCGTCATAAGAACTGGTTTCGATGATGAAGGGGTCCGCTTTGATGTGTTGGGAAAATGTTAGGATCATTTTAATTTTCGTATACACGTGTTTTTGTAATATATTATAGGGTTTACCAAAACTGAATGTTGATAAGTGTTTTGTCGTAGCCTTCTCTAGCCGTAACTACTGAACCGTTTTATCTATAGAAAGTTGAGATGTGAAGTTATAAAAATATTACGTTTTTTTAGGGGGGGGGGGGGTAGGTTACTTTTTTTTGCGAGTGGGGTATCAAATTATAGGAAATTTGGAATAATTATTGTAAGTGTGGACCAAAAATTAATTGGTGCTTTTTGAGAGGGGTAGGTTACCCAATATTTTTTTTATTCTGTCCCGGCATGTGGGGTATCAAATGAAAGGAATTTCAATATGTGAACGTTTCTTTTGTTTAAACAAATTTTATGGATGTCGAATTTTGTTGAATTACTGTAGAAGTCAAAATGACTAAACCCGCTTAAAAAATAACAAATACACTTAACTTGCAGTTAAATGTGAAATACAAAAATGATTTACAATTTAATTAATTAATGTAAAAAATTATATATTTTTTTGTTTTTCTAGAAAATATTTAACTAAATGACATAAGCACTTTGACAACTGCTAATGGCTGTCTTATTTAACAGTTATTGAACCATTTTCCTTGTTAGAGTGGACTAGACATGTCGGAGCCCAAGCGCAGTATTCATTTGGGCCACATTTCTTACATATTATATTTAATTGTATTAATGTATCTATATTAACTTTCAAATATCTCTTCTAAGGGAAATACATTTTTTTTTCATTTATCATATTATGATTTAAGACCATTTTTATGTTTTTTGAAAAATGTTTTTAAAAATGATTAAAAAAATAAAAAATAATCGAACATATCTTTGGGGGATTTTTCATTAATCCGGTTTTAGAATTTTTAGATAATGGTTAGGTTATTTTTTTGTTTCATTTGACGCTTAATGTTGGCAGTCATACTAGTTCGGCAGCTAAATAGTAATATTTAGGATGTTGCTGATGGGTCGATCATAGCTGGTTTACAAATAAAGAGGCCAGGATAACATTTTTTAATTTTTTTAATAATATAATAATTTTTTGTTCAAATTAGGTAAAAATGCGATTTGTGATAACTAGAGGTCGAAATTCAATTCGCAAATCTGTCACTTTAGTATATAGATATTATAGATGACTCACAGCGATTGTTATCATTTATTTAGAAAGGTCGATATTCAATATTTGCAACAACTTTTATTTAATTTATTTTTTTTAGATATTAAGGTCACTTTACATACCCTCTCTCTCCGTGTGTATCTCTTTTGTGTTCAGGTAAATTATTGTTTGAAAATCAACTAAGAACAAAATATGTTCATGTATAGATGTAAAAAAATAATGCGAAAAAATAACTGGTTGTGGTTTATCGCAAATAAGTTTCATTATTGTTCTCATATATGTACATCTGTATAACGTATATATTACATATGTATATATAGATAAATATATAATTGTATGTATTTGAATATTAAAATTTCTCAATATCTTACGTAATCTAGTTAATTAAACATTTATATTGTACAATAATACATCCTATACATGTTGTTTATTTACGTGTAAGGTACTGGTACCAGTATTGGACAATATCCCAGTGTTGGACACTTGTTTAATTAAATGTACTGAATTAGAAATACCTGTTGATATTTGATTACATACTGAATCATAATCTATAGACATTTAACTCTAAAACGGCATAATTTGATGACAATCGGTCAACGGGTGTCAAAACGGTTGATATTTAAAGTAATTTTATATAATAATTTTACTATTCTTTATTTTATTATTTTTGTGTTATTTATCATTTTGTAATCATTAGCAAGTGTCCATCACTAGGTGCGTGGTTTTACTTTGTCCATTACTGGAGAAAAAACATAAACAAAATAAAAGGCTATAATTTAAAAAAAAAAATTACTTTGGTAATTAAATTGATTAAATAAAGAATTAGTTGTTTTATTAGTAACATGAGTACATGAGAATTACAAATACAGTATAAAGCGGCCAAGACTGGTACCTTATAGTAATCTATTTTGTTATTTTGGAAATCTGTAACCTTGGTTTAATTATTGCAAATTAAAACTGAATGCAACTATTTCTCTTTTAATTAAGAAAGGTCATCTGAATTTAACGCCGACAATTGCTATCCAAAATCTTAATTTATATTTATTTAATTTGTTAATTTATTTAAAATACGTCAAATTTCTTAACTACGTATAGTCCCCGCGTCATACTTACGTAGCCATGTACATATTAAATACCTGTTTAGGTATTGCTTACTATTTAAAGAATTAGGAATTATTTTCGTGTCAGATAAAATACGTTCTATTGTATTAGTTTAGCGAGAGTATATCTTGTAAACTGGTGATTGTACATTAAAATATTAAAATACAGTTTTGTAGAGGATTAAATTCTCTACAATTTTTGTCATAGGCGTCATTCTGTACGACCAATAGTTTATGAGTTACAGCCCCATGAAAATATTTTTTTCAAAATATTTCATAAACTTGTAATTGTACATTAAAATATTAAACGACAAACTTGTAAAGAATTCAATTCTCTACAACTTTTATTCGAGACACTCTTCTATACGACCAATAGTTTACGAGTTGTGTCGCCGCAAAGTTTGTAAAAAAAAAAATTGTTTTCGTAATTTTTATCATACATTAAAATATATCTAAAATTACAAGGGCAATTTTTAGTAGGTAAATCTTCTCGTGAAGGTACAGACCCCGATAGGGGCCCAGGTTATAAGTTCACGTAATATATTATATAGAATAAATATATATATACAAATACTTATGTTTGGTATATTTTTGTGGTTTTGAATTTTTCTAGCGAGACAATAAGAATTGTTCCTTTCACTCTTGTAGATTTGATAGATATAATTATTGAAGCATGTATAAAGGATGTGTCCTCTGTCAAGGTCACCGGGTTATCTTGCTAGAGGTAGAGGTGTGTCACTTTTATGGCTTTACACTTTATAGAAACTATTCGACCAACAAAACTTGATTTTACATAAACAATACTCAACAATAAATGCGTTATTAAAGATAACCTTCTTTTTTTTTGTATCGTTTACAAAAATAGCTGCAGAAATTTGAATGAATTTAATATTGTTTTTATGTATTTATTAGTTATTATTAATAGTTCATTTCCTATATATATATATGAAGATTAACCTTACACGTGTTTATAATAATGTAAAATTCTTGGAACACTAGTATGGAATTGTTAATTTAAATAAAAGAACTATTGGCAGTTAGTTTTTATTTATTAATAAAAAGTAGAATAAAATATTTATTTCTTAGTGTCTTTAAAACTGTTTTTGTGTTTATTATTGCACATTTAGGTAAATAGTAAAACTTTATTCTGTACACTTTCTACCGTTATTTTTACTTAATAAACGAAATTTATCAAATTTTACAATAGGACGAAAAAAAACGATATTAATAGAAATAGAAATTTTTGTGTATTGCAGGGAGAGGGGCGGGGGGGAGGGGGGGGTAGTTTAAAGCGTAACTTACATAAGTTATATATCTAATTAAGCATTTAAAAATACTTGTTTTTTTTTTCATAAAACATTTTTGAAAAATGTATTTTTCTGCTACTATACAAAGAAAGGGAGGTCGAAGATTCTGAAAATTACCCTTACGTGATTAATTGATACTCCCTTAACATAAATCTTGTTAGTTTCAGTCGTTTAGTTGCGTTCTTTTTGAGAATTTATTAAAAATTAAAATAACAAATAACAGTATTAATATACAAAATATAAACAAAATAAATTGGCGTTTGTATACAAATGAGAAACGTGTTAATTTTAAATATGACCTTGTCGTAATACTCTACATCTGATTCATTCTAGATCTGGCCATTTCACTTGCAATTGGACTACCTGTTATTGGGTTTCCCCCGTTACTTTTTTACTCACGCTATTTTTATGTTTTTCGTATCAGGATGTAAGAGAACATGTGGTATACAAAAGTGACAATTTTAAATTGGTAATATACGAACTATTTTTAATTTACTTGGTATTGTGTATGCATTTCAAGAAAATAATGTAGATTATTTTTTATGATTTAATTTTTTTATCTCGTAGTTTTTTGATCCCAAATTTTTATTAAATAATTTTTTTCACATTTACTTGAGTTTATAAATCAATAAAAAAATATGTAAAAAAATTTTTTATTTTAATTTTAACTGTCTATTGAATTAAATTGACAAATATATTTTTTTCTGAGAAATAACCAAAAACTTGAAAAATATTTGTTCAGATACATGATTTGAATTTTTGTATCTATTTTCTATTAACACATAATACATTTTTCATATATTATGCAAACTTTTGTTATATTTTTGCTAGTTTATAGAATTACTGAAAGATATTTGTAAAAAATATAATTTTATTCCTAAATTGTTTTTATGTACAAAACATGTTAGAGTTATTAATGCACGTGATTATGGGGTAATCCCCTCAGTGGCACACCCATGTTTTTTTAGGGGGTAGACCTCCTCCCCTCCCCTCCCCGGAATTTATAAATGTACATTATTAAATTTAACCTACATCAAAAATAAAATTTCTTAAAATTACAAAACTCCCGAATTTTTTTCTGGATGCACCACTGAAGCTATAAAAAAATGTTTCCGATGTGAGGAAGATTTTTTATAGCACTGTACTATTCTTCGAAGTAATATTGATTATGAGCTAAAGAATTTTTAGCAGCAGGAAAAATGTGTACAAAAATGGCACTCGTTTTAGATTTATAAGGAATAAATTTTCTTTTATATACCAAATTAAATACATATGGATAATTCTTTATATACATAAATATGTATGTACTCTGTTGAAAAAATTACTTGCAATCGCTCGTATCTCTGGAGCAGATAGTTTATTTATTAGTATATACTATATTATTCGATTTATCGAAACCTTGCGAATTTTGTAACTAAATTCGACCTAACTTTTTAATTTAGAAAAAAAAATAATGATACGCTAATAAGTTAATTAAAGTGAATGACATAAATTTTAATAATAAATCCAACAGTTCAATAAAAAATAATAATTTTTCATACTTTAAAAAAATTATTTACAGAATTTTTTAATTCTCCGATTTTAGAATTTGTTTATTGTTAGCTTAGGTTGAATTATTTCTGAGGTAAAGGGCCCTTCCTATGAGTACTGCTTAAGGCCCTTACAAATATAAATCTGACCCTGTTGATAAATTATCAATTTTCTATACCAATTCATAGTTTTTATTTTTTTTCTCGTAAAAATTTGAACCTAGGACTAGCCCTATTTACCCTTGAAAAAAAATCATTCACACAATCAAATCACTTGAAATGCAATAAATATCTTACTGTTTTTTAATTTGCAAATGTATATGTTTACTTAAAAAAAGAAGACAGCTAAAAAACGTCAAGCTATAGAGTTTAGAAACGCGAGATATGATAGGACAGAGATATTGTGGAGGGGATGGGGCTATTGCCAATAACCGAGTGGGGATTTCCTTAATTATGTTAATTTGTTAAAAAGTGACGTTGCTGGGGAGGGGGTCCTTTTAAAAAACCTTGATGTAAACATAGGCGTCATGTGACTTCAAGTCATTCGTTGATTCATGTTATTTGTGTACGGTAGTGTCTGTCTGTCTGTAATAATAATAATTCATAAACTATTGTTTATATTTATATTTGATGTAAATATTCTTGTGTGAAAATGTCGCTAGATAGTCTACTGTTTTTCGATGATGTAAGTTATATTACAATATATTGATTTTTGTATCGTTTGTATTTTATTTTGTAAATGCTTAATATTTATTTTTCCAGGATAGTTTAGTTTAATTATTTATTTTATAAAATACTGTAGTGTATTTGATTTGTAAATTTTTATGTTTGGAATATTGAAATTAAATATTCTTCTTAACTTAACAAAAGTTTTTATTTTTTTTAAAAGGTGTATATTTATATAAATGAAATTATCCCTTTTGTTAAGTTCTGTAAGATATTTTCAAAATATTAAAAATGAAATGTAATACAGAACAAAGAGTGTATTGCAACAATTAAATAAATAATTTCACGATGAAAAAACTTTTTTTTTTCATTCATACATTTAGTTGTTTAAGATTGGATTTTTTTAGAAATATAATGATTTTTAATTTTTTCCGTTTCTTTGGCAGAATGAAAATCATACTTTGTATGATATGGACGCGTATAAACGTTGTGATAATAATAATAATTATGGACTTAATAATACTTATTGTAATAATTATGGTGTAGTTAGAAATTCTCTCTGTCAAGATTTTTTTGGTAAGTTCAGTTTTTTTTTTTTTTTTTTATTTTTTTTAGTGTTACGTTGCTTTGCTTATGTTTAAAAAAAATTGTCTGCGAATCAGAAAAAATAAATTTATATAGGTACATATAAAACAAATTTATTAACAAATAATACAAAATATGTTATAAAGATTTTAAATAATTAATTAACTGTAGTTTGTCTCCTATCCATTAATCCTAATAAGATCGCATCTGCTTCTAGAATAGTCAGATCTCGATCGGATCCTAAAAACCTAGTCGAAAGTTCTAAACTCCTTAGTTTTAATCTGACATTAGCGCCACGCACATATTTCCTACAAATAAACCAACGTGTAAACTATAACGTACGGATACATCAGCTCTAGAGACTTACTCAGCATTTTGTGAAGGTTTCGGACACACGCAATGAAATTTCCAACCGAAATCGATGTACAAGTCGTTGTCTACGATATGAAATATTTTCCCCGTCACAACTTTTCCTTCGGGATCACCCAACTGAAATAAATATAATGATTATGTTACACGCATCATTAAAATAATAATAAATAGGTTGTCTTACATCGATAAATTTAGAGTTGCGTAGCAACGAGGCGAACGTTTGGTTTTCTGCTGGTTTCGATGGTTCTGTGAATCGTTTTAAAGCTTGGGCAAATCCACCTAGTTTTTGTTCACTTGTATTATCTACGTTTTGTGAGAAATGTCTGGCATTGTTGTAGATACCGAACAATATCTGTTTTGTACATGAATGTTTTGAGGTTATGTTTTTTAAATGATTGAATGAAAGTATCATCTTGTGATGATTTCGATTTGTGACGTATTCCTTTTTCTATATTTATCCTTTTATTTGAATCCTTTATTATATTTCACCGCTTTATAATTATAAAGATTGTTATGCAGTTATTCGTATATTTTCATTTGACAACTTACAAATGAATGCGTTCTGTTACAAACAGCGCTGCGTGAAGCGTCAAGCGCTTGGCGCAACAGCGCCACTACATTCGAATCATCGAACTAATTTGAAATTATTGTCACTGTAATAATTATTTTATTTTCAGCTGTACTTTATAAAATGAAATCACGAATTTTATAACTTTTGGTTCCAGAATTAAATTTACAAGTTCCTCTTGATTCTTGGGCATACAAATCAATTTACCAATGGACAAATTTAGATTTCATGCATTGGATTATGTCTTACGCTAAAGATCAACTAATTAATTTCGAAGACATTCAAATGGAGAATTTCAACAATTGGAATGGGATGACTTTGTACGATATGACGTTACCTGACTATTTAGCATGTGATATTAAATACGGCGAGCTAATTCATAACGGAGTGCAAGCACTGCTCGAAGCTGATTATGAAATCAATAATTGTAAGTGGAATCCACATTTGTTTTTATTTATTGGAAGCTATTCTTGCGATATAATGGTTCTTCGAAAGTGCACGTTTGAAGGGCTGAAATGCGACGGTTGCATAAGCTGGGATAGCTTTCAACAAATACAACAAATAAAAACTAAATGTTCTTTATATCTGTTCGTATGTTTCACTAGCTAGCTCCTATACCATTGGACCAAATTAACCGAAACCCGATCAATTTCGTGGCGATTACCCAAAGGGGTCCAGTCGTGTTTGATCTCAGATCGAGTCCCGGTATGGGAAATGTACTGTCATTGAGCTAATATAAGTTTCTATAAGTTTTTATAGAAACTTGATTAGTTTTATAATTCGTTTTGACCGTTTAGCATTTTGTTATGACCAGGTTTTTTGTTTTCGCTATTTCAGATTCGCCCCAAAGCTGCACGACGACGACTTCGCAACAAGACTCTTACGATATCTTGGACTACCTGTGTCGAGAGATGGAGAGGAAGCCGTCTAACGCCGACTCCATCTGTGAGTCTCTTTCTTCTACACATCTCAGCATCCCGCAGACTGTTTCGGATATTGAGGATCATTCAGATAATGCCACTTCCGGTAAGCAGTTTTTTTAAATAAAATTTTCACTAGTTAAATTATACCCCCCCCCCCCATCTTTAAAAAAAAAACTTGCAAAATTTAATTTTTTTACGTCATATTCATTTTCTAACAAAATAAATATCGGTTAAAGTTAGGGGGGGGGGGGGGAACTTCTGTTAAAAAATAAAAATCATTGTAATTTGTAAATGATGGAACAGTCTAGTTATTTTTCTAACGAAAAAATTGGAAATTTTAAAAAAATTTAAACTTACCGAACTGAAAAATTACTCAAAAATCATTGAAATATTAAAAAAAAAAATTTTACCGGTAAATATAACGTTAAACGTAAAAAATATGTTACAAGTACGTTACAAATGTTAGAAAATTTAATTCAATTAATTTTTAAAGGCTTTAATAAAAAATGTTTTTTGATAAAGACCAAAAAAAAACTTGTTGGACCCCTTTTAGCCTCGCACTAATAGAAACATTCTCTCTTCAGATGGTGAAGGGAGCATTACAATTAAAAGTGAACCTTCCAGTCCAATGAAAAGGCCCGTTGGTCGTCCTAAAGGACAGAGGATCAAGAAAAAAGGTAAGAAGATATATATTTATTAAAAAATACATTATTTTTCCCGCTACAAGGTACTGGCACCAGTCTTGGCCCTTTTTTAGGGTTCCGAAGAAACCCTATTAATCTCACATTGTCGTCCGTCCGTCCTTATCAATCAAATTATACAAGCTAGATTAATATTCAGAAATGGTAGTAATCAAATATCAACACATATTTCTAATTCAGTACATTTAATTAAATATGTGTCCAGCACTAGGGTATTGTCCAAGACTGGGGGCCAGTCTATACATATAACTTTTCACAATAATTCCTTTATTTGCTCATCTGCATTGATAAATCTGTTATCAATGTCTGCAGTCTGTTTACAAATTATTAGATATATAAAATACCATTTGTCCTTGGCAATGACGCGGGGTCATTTCTGCAATTGCAACAAAATGCATTCGTTATCGATGTAATTGTGCCACACCTTGATCAATATTTACTTTTCTAATCGTAGGCATTTGTATGTTTCTCATCGTGTCTATATAATATGTATTATTTATCGTGAAGAAATTATATTGACACGTCTGCTACGTTGCATTTTCGGTAAATCGAGAAAAAACGTTTAAAATGTTAAACGTACATTCAAATTCTTTCTGGATAATTTTGAACCGAAAAAAATATTTTTGTAGATAGTTAATTGAATTCTGTACATGATAGAAATGTTACTTTTTCAAATATAGACTCCACATTTCGTGAAAATGTATATGTTATTCACATTAGAACCTCTATTTTTTGTAAAATCATTTTTTAATACTTCAGAAAATTTTAATTAATTAATATGGATCCATTTTTTAACCTTTCATTTTGAAAATTTGCAATACAAGTGTATAGGGGTTGAATTTAGGAAAATCCCTTTGTAGTTGGGGTTTAGGCTGGGCGTTGATGAGTCAGTCACTTATATTAGAAAGTCAAAATCCGTTTATTTTTTTGTTAAATAAGTGTTCCAATTTAAAGGTATTACTTTCCTGTACATATTTTGTTTTATATAATTTAAAAAACTAGTCGTTTGAATTTGTTTACGAACTTTTTTGAATATTTTATCGATAAACCGTGGGACTTGAGGAAAATAATGCAGTGGTTTAAAAAAAATAAGTTTTATAACTTTCCTGGTTCGGTCTTTTAAAAAAAAACATTTGTCTAAATTATAATTATTTCAATTATTATTTAATTATGTATTATACGCTATTTAGTAAATAATTTGATAACTATTATATATATATAATGAGTGACTGTCTCATCAACGCTCAACCCAAACGCCGTAAGCATCAATTAAGAAGGGATTTTCTTAAATTGAAATATTTTGCTTTCTCTTTAATTACAATGTTAAAATATTTAATCACGAAAATTTTACATAATTATTAAATACAGTAATATTACCTCAATTAACGCGGTTGAGAAAATTTAGAAAAAAGGGTGGAAATACTTAAAAAAAAAAAAAACGTAAATTGAGCAATTTCTATTCTGTTTTCATGGAATCAATTACCCGCGTAAATGGAGGGATTACTGTATATTAATTTTAGTACGACATAATATATAGATAAAAATCAGAAATAACCAAATTGCAACAAATAATTAATTTTATTTTCATTAAAAAAAAAAATATAACAAATAATTAATTTTATTTTAAATATACAAATATAGACTTATCGAAGTATTTTTTTAAATTCAGAACGTTCATCCAAGCTGTGGGAATTTATCCGTAATATGTTACACAATCCCGAATATTGCCCGAGCTGGATCAGATGGGAGAACCACGAGGAAGGTGTCTTCAAATTCGTGCAGACTGACAAAGTTGCCCAACTCTGGGGAAAACGCAAGAGCAACTCGAGCATGAATTACGAGAAACTCAGCAGAGCTATGAGGTAATTATTTTGTGTTATTTGTGGTCCATTGAAAACTCAATAGGCTCCTCTCATTTGATTGTTATAATTATTTAAATATTTAAATCATTTCTTCATTTACCAAACAATGACTGATTTTTTTATCGAAGTTTTGTCATCTTTTAAGGAACTTAAATCTCAAATTATTTAAATTTACAAGCCCCCCTCCCTCCCAACACAAACATTATTTTCGTTTTTTTTAAGTTTCAATATTATTTTTCTGTCTTAAAAAAAATTTCACAATTTATTGAATTTAGAAAGACTGTTGAAAGCTGAAATAAAAAAATTGAATTATTACATAAAGTATTATACTTGTTTGTATAGTAAACAGGAAATGTTTTGAATATTAGACCGTATTATTAAGTAGAGTTTTTCCCTGTGAGTAACGAACAAAAAATGTATTCCGAAAAATTGACATTTTATTAAATAAAAATTGATTCATCAGTTTAGATTTGAAAAAAAAACGTTATGAAGGTACTCAGTTTAGGGGGGGGGGGGGGGTATTAGGATTATTTTATTATTTGTAAGTGTTTCTTATGTTGTTTTTTTTAATAATATTGATTTTACATTAAAATGTTAAATGACAATCTTGTAGAGAATTAAATTCTCTACATTTTCTTCTATAGGCGTCGCTTTGTACGACCAATAGTTTAAGAGTTACAGCGCCGCAAAGTTTTCAAAAAAGTAGTTTTTGGATTTTATCTTGTAAAATATTGATTTTACATTAAAATGTTAAATGACAATCTTGTAGAGAATTAAATTCTCTATATTTTCTTCTATAGGCGTCGGTCTGTACGACCAATAGTTTAAGAGTTACAGCGCCGCAAAGTTTTCAAAAAGTAGTTTTTGGAATTTATCTTGTAAAATATTGATTTTACATTAAAATGTTAAATGACAATCTTGTAGAGAATTAAATTCTCTATATTTTCTTCTATAGGCGTCGGTCTGTACGACCAATAGTTTAAGAGTTACAGCGCCGCAAAGTTTTCAAAAAGTAGTTTTTGGAATTTATCTTGTAAAATATTGATTTTACATTAAAATGTTAAATGACAATCTTGTAGAGAATTAAATTCTCTACATTTTCTTTTATAGGCGTCGCTTTGTACGACCAATAGTTTAGGAGTTATAGCGCCATAAAGTTTTCAAAAAGTAGTTTTTGCAATTTATCTCGTAAAATATTGATTTTACATTAAAATGTTAAATGACAATCTTGTAGAGAATTAGGATTATTTTATTATTTGTAAGTGTTTCTTATGTTGTTTTTTTTAATAATATTGATTTTACATTAAAATGTTAAATGACAATCTTGTAGAGAATTAAATTCTCTACATTTTCTTCTATAGGCGTCGCTTTGTACGACCAATAGTTTAAGAGTTACAGCGCCGCAAAGTTTTCAAAAAAGTAGTTTTTGGATTTTATCTTGTAAAATATTGATTTTACATTAAAATGTTAAATGACAATCTTGTAGAGAATTAAATTCTCTATATTTTCTTCTATAGGCGTCGGTCTGTACGACCAATAGTTTAAGAGTTACAGCGCCGCAAAGTTTTCAAAAAGTAGTTTTTGGAATTTATCTTGTAAAATATTGATTTTACATTAAAATGTTAAATGACAATCTTGTAGAGAATTAAATTCTCTATATTTTCTTCTATAGGCGTCGGTCTGTACGACCAATAGTTTAAGAGTTACAGCGCCGCAAAGTTTTCAAAAAGTAGTTTTTGGAATTTATCTTGTAAAATATTGATTTTACATTAAAATGTTAAATGACAATCTTGTAGAGAATTAAATTCTCTACATTTTCTTTTATAGGCGTCGCTTTGTACGACCAATAGTTTAGGAGTTATAGCGCCATAAAGTTTTCAAAAAGTAGTTTTTGCAATTTATCTCGTAAAATATTGATTTTACATTAAAATGTTAAATGACAATCTTGTAGAGAATTAAATTCTCTATATTTTCTTCTATAGGCGTCGCTTTGTACGACCAATAGTTTAGGAGTTATAGCGCCATAAAGTTTTCAAAAAGTAGTTTTTGCAATTTATCTCGTAAAATATTGATTTTACATTAAAATGTTAAATGACATTCTTGTAGAGAATTAAATTCTCTATATTTTCTTCTATAGGCGTCGGTCTGTACGACCAATAGTTTAAGAGTTACAGCGCCGCAAAGTTTTCAAAAAGTAGTTTTTGGAATTTATCTTGTAAAATATTGATTTTACATTAAAATGTTAAATGACAATCTTGTAGAGAATTAAATTCTCTACATTTTCTTCTATAGGCGTCGCTTTGTACGACTAATAGTTTAGGAGTTACAGCGCCATGAAGTTTTCAAAAAGTAGTTTTTGCAATTTATCTCGTAAAATATTGATTTTACATTAAAATGTTAAATGACAATCTTGTAGAGAATTAAATTCTCTACATTTTCTTCTATAATTTATATAATATTTAATTAATCCATAATCTTTTCGTTTTAATATTTCAGGTATTATTACAAAACGCGAATTTTCGAGCCAGTCCCCGACAAAAGATTGGTGTACAGGTTCGGTCCATGCGCCAAGGGCTGGAGAACAGCTAATCCCAACTTCCAGTATTGAACCGACTGACATGAAGAAGATCTTCCCTCCGTGCAAAGTGTTTCCCGCGCTCGTCGATTTAAATATTATGTTTAAACCTAACGTCTGAGCGATTCTAAAAAACATTGTGCGTTGTGGTATTGACTTGTTCTTAATGTTCAAAATAACTTGTATCTGTGATCTTTTGCCAATTAGTTTAAGGATAAAATAAGGCGCAAATACTGATAATATTTTTTATATACATATATATATATAATATACAATTATATTCGTATATTTGTGGATAGCAAATAACGTATTATAATAAATTTGAGTGTCGTGTTATACAATTTTTAAAAATGACATTGTTGTGTAATTATATAAATCAATTGTTACATAAAATTAACTGTATTTGTGTGTTTAAAAATATAGAACACAGTTGAATTTTTAAAAAATATGTAATTTGAGGGTTGTGGTTAATTAAATCGATTTACTTTTTTCAAAGACAATGCCAAAACCAATAAATCTGTTGATTTTAACTTATTTATTTTATTTCTCATCAAACTGTTAAGAATTATTGATCTCATAGGAGGGGGTGTTTATAATTTATAATTTGCAAATAACAAAACGGAAGTACAATTATATTATTAAATGCAAATACTCATTATGTAAATAAGTAAAGAAAAACACCCTTCTATCATTCGTGGTTGGATAATTGATGAGAAAATTGTGTGATGTATATTTATTTATTAAAAAAAAATACTTCGTATGTTTATTTTAAATTGTTACAAAGAAATATGAGTTTTAGAAAAAAATGTTACAGGAAAAAGTTGTATGGTTTCAAATGAAAAGCAAGATGGAGTCTTTGGTTTTTGATTTGGGGGACGATTTTATTAAATTGGCCTTTAAATCATCCCCCAAATAAAAAATAGATTACGCTATCTTGTTTCCACTTCGAACCCCTATAACTTTTCCCCGTAACATTTTTTTTGTAAAATGCATACTTTCTGAGATATGTATTAATTTAAAATGTACGCAAGTTAGCATATTTATTGGTTGGGGTTGTTTTTAAAAATTAGGCCGGAGATATTTTTTGTAAGTAATAATTTTAGTATTTGTTACATTTATGATCTTGATGTTCTAGGTATGCAAATGTTGTGGATGTGTAGATATATTGTGGGTAAGTAAAAGCCTTTATAAACATATAAACAATTCTGTATTGTCGACGGTGTTGGTGAATAAACGATTTTTCAATAGTTACACTGTTATATATAAAGTTTGTTTTCATTTCTTCTGTTACAGAGACTTTAAAGTTTTCAGACCACATTGCAATGTTTCAAATAATGGTGTAAGTAACGCCAAGTGTTAAGTAAGTATCATAACGTAAGTATACATACATTATTTATATAAAGAAGATAAGTTATAATCAATAGTATAATACTTGTGTAGATAAACAGGTAACATAGAACGAATAAAGAAAATCTATGTAGATAAATAGATGCAACACTTTCTGGAAAATTAGGGAATTTATTAATTTTTTTTTTAAGTCACGGAATTTATTATAGAAGGCTTATTACTAATTTCGATTTTAATGACCTTTTTTTTGTTTTTTACTTCTCACTTATTTATTTAAAAAGAAAAAAGTGTATAAATTTAATTTAATTTTATTTTCAAAAATCAATTCAGTGAGTACTCAACAAAAAAATATTTAGACCTAGTCTGAATGGCTTCTGAAATAATAATTTGAAATTTAAAAACTACATGTAGCGACATCTGTCGGGAAAAGCTTGAACTATTATCAAAAACTTGATCGAAATGGCTTCTGAAAAAATGTTTAAATGTACGTCAAAAAATTGGTCGGAATGGCTTCTGAAAAAATAAGAATTTAAATTTAAAATGTACATCAAAAACTTAGTCTGAATGGCTTCTGAAAAAATTTTTGAAATTTAAAAAGTACATGTTTTGACATCTATCGGGAAAAGTTTGAACTAACGATATTATTCGGAAGCCATTCCGAGTAAGTTAAAAATGTATGCATTTTTAAATATGGTGGAGGTGCCGTCATGTTACGTCATCAAGTTAAAAATTTTTTTGTCGAGTTAGGCACGCTATCGTATGTATAACAGCATGGTGATTCCAAAAATGTTGACAAAAAGTTCCGCTCGGACCCCTATCACCGTTTTTTATCAATTTTTCGTCGTAAAATGGCTGTAACTTTTGAACCCTTTGATGAATTTTGCAACAGATAATAAAAGTCGAATCAGAGTATCCCTTTACATACGATAACGTATCTAATTATTTGAAAATCGAAAAAAAATATTTTTGGTCAAATTCGAAGCAAGAGGTACATCTTAGTTATTTTTCAAGTCCAAAATTTTTTGTCGAGTTAGAGACGCTATCGTATGTATTAGGGCACCCTGATTCCAAATATGCCCATAAAAAGTTGCGCTCGGATCGATAACACGGTTTTTTATCAACTTTTGTCTTAAAAATTTTGTTGAAATTTTGAACCAATGAATTAATTAAAAATCTGTTGTAATATATGATATCAGCGTGTCCTTTTACATACAATTTCGTGTCTATTACTTTCAAATTCTAAAAGGGTGTGATGTTCAGTATAAAATTTGATACACCCTTTTTGATTTCGAGAAGATTACACACCCCATCGTGTGTAAGCAGACTAGCTAATAATATAAATGATATCAGATTTTAAATTAATTATGTGGTTCAAAATTTCACAAAAATTTCTAAGACAAAAATTAATAAAAAACCGTGTTATCGATCCGAGCGCAACTTTTTATGTGCATATTTGGAATCAGGGTGCCCTAATACATACGATAGCGTCTCTAACTCGACAAAAAATTTTGGACTTGAAAAATAACTAAGATGTACCTCTTGCTTCGAATTTGACCAAAAATATTTTTTTTCGATTTTCAAATAATTAGATACGTTATCGTATGTAAAGGGATACTCTGATTCGACTTTTATTATCTGTTGCAAAATTCATCAAAGGGTTCAAAAGTTACAGCCATTTTACGACGAAAAATTGATAAAAAACTGTAATAGAGGCCCGAGCGCAACTTTTTATCAACATTTTTGGAATCACCATGCTGTCGTACATACGATAGCGTGTCTAACTCGACAAAAAAATTTTTAATCTGATGATGTAACATGACGGCGCCTCCACCATATTTAAAAATGCGTACATTTTAAACTTACTCAGAATGGCTTCCGAATAATATCGTTAGTTCAAGCTTTTCCCGATAGATGTCACCACATGTACCTTTAAAATTTCAAAAAAATTTTCAGAAGCCGTTCAGACTAAGTATTTTATGTATATTTTAAATTTCAATTTTTATTTTTTCAGAAGCCATTCCGACCAAGTTTTTGACGTAAATTTAAACATTTTTTCAGAAACCATTTCGATCAAGTTTTTGATAATAGTTCAAGCTTTTCCCGACAGATGTCGATAAATGTAGTTTTTAAATTTCAATTCTTATTTTTTCAGAAGCCATTCAGACTAAGTTTTTGATGTACATTTTAAATTTCAATTCTTATTTTTTTCAGAAGCCATTTAGACTAGATCTAAATATTTTTTTATCGAGTTCTCACTGAATTGATTACATCTATTTATCTACAAAGATGTTCTTAATTCGTTCTATGTTACCTGTTTATCTACACAAGTATTAATTGTACTAGTGATTATTACTTAGCTTCTTTATATAAATAATGCATGTATACTTACGTTATGATACTTACTAAACACATGGCGTTATTGTTGATACACATACTATATATTATTTTGCGCTTAAACCATGTGGTATAGGCACAAACACAATATATTTTTTTAATTAGTAAAAAAAATGGTTTTTGCAAATTATCTCGTAAAATATTGATTTTACAATAAAATGTTAAATGACAATCTTGTAGAGAATTAAATTCTCTACATTTTCTTCTATAGGCGTCGCACTGTACGACCAATAGTTTAAAAGTTACAGCGCCATAAAGTTTTAAAAAAATTGTTTTTGAAAATTATCTCGTAATATATTGATTTTACAATAAAATGTTAAATGACAATCTTGTAGAGAATTAAATTCTCTATATTTTCTTCCATAGGCGTCGGTCTGTACGACCAATAGTTTACTAGTTACAGCGGCATAAATTATAAAAAAAATTGTTTTTGCAAATTATCTCGTAAAATATTGACTTTACATTAAAATGTTAAATGACAATCTTGTAGAGAATTAAATTCTTGTAGAGAATTAAATTCTCTACATTTTCTTCTATAGGCGTCGGTCTGTACGACCAATAGTTTACGAGTTACAGCGCCATAAAGTTTTAAAAAAATAGTTTTTGCAAATTATCTCGTAAAATATTGATTTTACATTAAAATGTTAAATGTCAATCTTGTAAAGAATGGTGCCAGTACCTTATACTCACCATTATTATTATATGATCTTGATGTTCTAGGTAAGCAAATGTTGTGGATGTAGATATATTGTGGGTAAGTAAAAGCCTTTATAAACATATAAACAATTCTGTATTGTCGATGGTGTTGGTGAATAAACAATTTTTCAATAGTTACACTGTTATATATAAAGTTTGTTTTTCTTTTCTTCTGTTACAGAGACATTTAATTATGTGTTTTTTATAATTTTCAGACCACAATGCAAGGTTTCAAATAAGCGTATATATATATTTGGCATCGAGTACATTGCACGTCGTAATTTAAATTAATTACGTCATTGCACAATTGTAATACTGATTATATTATTTAAATGTATTTGCAATACGAAAATTCCCAGATTCTGTCTCAAATCATTTGGTTGATTAAGCCTTGGCATCTAAGAAAAACGCGGCGCGTTGACCTTGAAAATCTGTTTCGTGTGTTATTAAATACAAATGTAGTCGAAAAGGTCTAAAAAAGAATATTTAAAAAAACTGATTTTATTATACATTAAAAAATATATGTAAAAAGTAAACCGGTGATAAGAATTCTGGGATTTAAATTACCTCGTGCATTGTACTGGTCCCTTGCTTATCAAAAACTTCAATTTGTTCGTGAGATAATATATAAATTCTTTAGATACAACTATTTAAACAACATTCTTATTCTCTGTAAAAATTCTAAATTTGACAATTGGTCCATAATAATTGCAGTTTCGTTTTGTGAAGTTACAAATATAATTGCAGTGATTAGACTGTAACTCTACCAAAGTTAATTGCATACCATAAATAAATAGAGATTATTTTTCTTCAATTATATCACATTTAACAGCAATTTATTATCATTAATATTAAATCTAATTTTTTTACGCATTTTATATCTAAGAAATTCTCAATAATTCGTTTTCAGTATTATTAAGTTGTATAATTTAACTCACATATAGAAACAGGCTGCTTTTAATTGAATCTACCAAAAAAAAAAACATTAAAAATTTTGAAAATAAAAAAAAAATTTATTTCGAGAATTAAATTTTGATAAAAATATTTTCCACAAAAAATCGCATTTGATTAAAAAAAAAAAAATTTGACCCCCCCCCTCCAAATTTTTTTTGTACGTAACTTAATTTTCGAAAAAAAAATATTTTCAATGTTTATGAATTTTTTTTCGTTTTTAATGTAAAATACATATTATGTAATTATTTATAAAACATTTACATCAAAATACAACGAGTCAAATACATTTACGTATTTTTAGATCGGGGTGTTTTTAAAGTACATTACATACATGTATACAGGTTGGATCATTTTTATTCAATACATTCAAAAATCTCAAAACTTTGAAGCCATAAAATTATTATTAAAAAAAAATATCATGACCTCCTGATACGAAAAATAATTTCCGATAGCGTTATCTGACATTCCTTTTTAACCCCTCCAACATTTTTGCCTACGACTTCAAGCTTCTGAGATATTTGAGTAATTTCATACTATTTGAAACTCTAGGGGAATTCTTTGGGGTTAGTTTAATATTGCTAACAAAAAATCAAGCATCGTCATATAATTTAAACGAGTTTTCGATTAAGTCCGTATACAACAATACACCTATTATGTAAGTATTCCACAGCTTCTAGAAGACTGCTTTATTAAAGCTATAAGTTCAGTAATATTCATTATTGAGTCCATGGTTTCAGGCAAATTTAATACATTTTCAAAAAGAACACAATCATTTTTTAATATCAAAATTACACCCTATGTAAAATATAAATAATTATTTTTTTTGGTTTGTGCTCTGAAATACCTAAGTAAAATTATATAAATATAGAAAAATTAATTATTACATAACAAAAATAGTTTAATATTAAATATAACTGACTAGAAAGAATCACATCTATTTTATTTAAAAAATAATTAAAAATAACTTTTTTTTTATTAAATCATAACCTCCGTGGTGTAATAAATAAAACAAGCAGTTTAAATCTGCCCATCGTTATAAGTATTAAAAAATATCTTAGTTTCTTTAACTACAAGCACCTCCTTATACCTCCTGATATCCTGATACAACGAACCCGCACTGACGTAACGCTAACATATCGTACACGTATTACTGCTAAGCCTGTGTCCCTTGGTACTACTAGCGGCATGGAAGCCGCTGTGACAACACTGCTGCATGTGATGATGGTGGTGATGGTGCTGACCGACCTCCATGAAGTCGTACGTACTGCGGCTCGCAGGCACCGCCGGCACTGCGTCCGTCAGATGGTTTGTTACCGATCTCCAGCTCAAGTGTCCGTCAGATTTTGAACCGGGGAATACAGCATGTTTGCCTAATCCCTTCAGTCTTTCATTCGTCAAATCTGCCGAGTTCTTGAGCTGCAGTTCTTCGTCTATGGACCCATCGTGGTTGTTCTCCTCTCTAACACGAGATAGGCGTGTTTGGGCATCACTGGAATTTTGAGATATGAATTAGAGTAATTACGTTAACTTTATATATATATATTTACCTTTCTCTACTCAATTTAGCACTTGTTTGAACCGCGACATCTCCCGTCGTTCTCTTCTGAAACAGTTGATTCTTCTTAGGTACCTGGGGCTTGCAGTCTTCCTCCAGGAAGTCGCACCCGTTGGCGGCATCTTTTCGTCGGGGAGATGCGGGCTCCGGGTCGTTCAGATCCGTGATGTTTATCTGCTGAACGTGTTTTACGAGAACGGGTGGAAGTGTACCCGCGCTTGTCGGAAGAGGTATCGGGGAACTTCCTGATATCGACGACGAGAGACGTTTTCCAGGCACTGGGATACCTTGAGCTGAAGCTCTACGCTCTGGAAGCAGCGGTGTATGAACTGCTGACGCTTGTAGCATCTGAAATATATTCATATGTATATTTCTACCTCTTTCCAACGCGTGACGACTGTCTCTATCTAGCGCTGGTGTGAGGTAGGTCGTGAATTTGCAAACAAAATTTGTTTTTTTTTTAACAGAGTAACTGGCTCAGTAAAAAAATCACAGTACCTTTCATAGCTAAGAAATGAAACCTACACAGTTAAATGGAAGAAGAATGAAGCTACATAACAAAAAAAAAATGACGAAAATCGGTTCAGCAAGAGTCGAGTCTACTAAGAAAAAGTTTTTTTACTCGAAAACTGCTTCTTTTCTGTAAATAAATAAATGACAAAACATTTTACTAGGTAAAAAAAAAATGACATACCTGAGAAATGTGGGAACCAGACGATTCACCAACTGTCGTATATTCACTGTCGTCGACAACGGAACCGAACACGTCCGAGTTCCGGCGGAAGCTAAACGCGCCCGTGGTTGAATTTGAACGTGACTCTGTAATTAGCAAATAATTGCTTGTACATTTTGCATAGTTTTATAATTTTGTCGTCAGAATACCATTAAGAAAATATTTAACAAGCCTTGGGTTGGAGTGAGACCCTTGAATTAAAATTTCGTATATATGTACTCACCATACTGTATACTAGCAACAGTTCCTCTCCTGGACGCCGCGTACTTGACCGGCGAATTAGCCACACTCCTTCTAGCAACATCCTGGAACGTGACCGGCGAGTAGATCCCCCTCTTCTCGACATCCTGCGAAAGTGACGAAGCCGACTGTGGATGCATAGCACTGCTTCCTGCAGCTATCGACAGCAGGATAGAATTACGTCTCAGATCTCTTTCCCACTCAGGCATTATAATCGGCGTCGTGATTATTTCTTCCCCACCACTACTTTGGTTTCCCATACCGGCCATGTTCATGGCTGTCCTCACCACGGAAGACATTCTCGAGAGGGGCAGACGCGCTTCGCGTTCTTCGAGCCAGTATGTCTTCATCGAGCCTGCAATTTTTAAAACTTCTATTTTTAAATACGACAGTTGCTAAGAGATTTATAACATACCTTTCCCTTTGACTTGTATCTCCCCTCGGGGTGATACGCGGTACGCTGGTGATAGGAGATCTCTGGTACATTGAGAGATGTGTATCTTCATCGCTTCTGAGGTAGATTCCATGCGACTGGCTGTGTTTACGCTGTCTCCGAATAGACAGTACCTTGGCATCTTCAAACCTACGATACCCGCTACGACTGCACCGCTGTGCACGCCTACTCTAATCTGCAGATGTGACCCTAAGAATTTAAAATCAATTTAAGAGCAAATTATTTGAATTTATTTAAAAAAAATATATTTGATTCTAGCTGTGATTTTTTTTTGCGTGGAATTTAGGTTACAGCTAATATTTTTTCTGGATACAAAGTAGTCTATGTCGTTCCTCAGGATGCAAGCTATCTTCCTGCTAAATTTCATCAAAATTGGTTTAACCGTGAAAAGGTAACAAATAGACAGAGAGACGGACACACTTTCACATTTCACAATATGAATGTAAATTATTTGAGGGGGGGGGGGCATAAAATATAACATATTTATATGTATATGTATAACAAATGAAGAAGAGGCAGGCCCCCTTCGCCCCACTCTGGTTACGCCACTGTTTTTAATGCAATGGAAATGAAAAATTTATCTTTATATCTTTGTTTTCTGCGCCCCTAATGAATGATTATCGAAATTAAAAATGTAGATTCAAATAATTTATTCATTCCAATTGACTGATGTATTTTTTTTACATAATTACTGCAAATAGGTATAAAAAATTGTTCAATTTTTAACCCATGTTTTCTAAAATATGGTAATTTAATTAGAAATATTTATGGTGGCTGGTTGACAATGCAAACAGTTCAAGAAGGTAAAACATGCGTAAAAACCGCAAACGCGTTCTTTTTGACGTGATATTTATTTATATCATTTGTTATTTTAATATTTTATTAATAACATAAATCTCGTGTGTTTGTAAAGGACATATTCTAAATAAAAAAACACCTAAAATGTTTTTATACATGACTGTTTGTATCCGCGGCTTCGCTCGTACAAGGATTAATGTTTTGCAGGTCATAAATCCACGTAAACAGAACCCAAATATTTTTAATTTTCTTTGTAACATAAAAGCAGTCATTGTGGCTTAAATACAAAAGATAGACATAAGGTGTCGCGGGCTTTATTGTAGATCTTTTGATTCTACACAATTCTTTTATACATTATTTTGTTCTATATTGAACGGTTTAAGCAGCGTATTGCAAAATATCCGACGGCAAAAATTTTTCCGACTTGATTTACTATTATCGTCACTGCTTATTCCTTATGTTACCTAACGTTACAAAATATAGCCTATAACCTAGCCAAAGAACGTACCTATGAATAAATATTATAAGCGCATTAACGGACAGACAGACAGAGAGACGTTTAGCTTTATACATATTTAAGGTTACTACATACTACATACCAGTAGATGGATCTTTAAGATCGGTGATCGCCTCGACCATATCTAGCGCCATATCGCACACCTTCTCTGCGTGATTGAGTTCTTTCTCCGGGGCACCGCTGACTACCATGTACGCATCACCTATTGTCTCCACCTGGCGATGAAACACAGACTTGTTGGAGTGGACTACGTAACCCTACCACATGTGCACTAGGAGTCAGTGTAACGCATGCATGCCTGTGTGTGTGTTAGTGTGTGAGGCTTTCGTGGTGCAGGACGAATAATTAAATCAGTATACTTTAGGTTTTAAATTTAGAAAAGATTCAAAAAATATTTACATTTTTTTTCGTATATTTGAAACATGAAAAACTTTTAAAAAAAACGACTATTTTTGCCACAGTGTTCGTTATAATTTTCATTGAAAGTACTAATTAAAAGCTACATTCTGGAATTTTTTCTGATTTTTTGAACTGATAGTTTAGAAATTAGAGGGGGGAGAGACGTTTTGATAACGACATTTAAAAGCAAATAATTCGTGACTGAAGGGTTAAAATCACAAGTTCATATAACATTTTTTGTTGCATTTTAGGAGACCTATCTAAAAACACCCCACTTAATGAATTATGTGAATTTTTTTAATATACGTTTCAGTCTATGAAAAGGGGGTCCAAAAATTTTTTTTTCAAAAATCTAATTATATCTGTATACACTGAAAAGTATAAAATAATTAAATTTAACTGTTTTTGAAGTCGTTTTTATTTATTTTTCATTCTTAAATTTTTTTTTATTTTTCCCTTTTGAGTGGCATATCTTTAAATTCCGATGTCAAATTCTAATAAAATTTATATGGGACCATCTCAGGTGTATACTCTTTCAAATAAACAAAAAATCGCCCAATTCGGTGCAAATTTGTCGGAATTATACCCGAAAATACATAATAAATATATATCATCGAATTGAAGTTTATTAAAAATAAAAATAGCTACATATAATTCAAAGGCATGAACTATACCTATTTAAATTTAAATCCTGTAAAGAAAAACCTCATAATGTAATGGCTCATATACATATATATTTTGTATCGATATTATCCATTTCCATTTGATAATTTGATATAATAGAAACAATGAGATTTTGTAATTCACGAGCTATTTACCGACACATAAACGATTGCACAGACTAAATAAAAAACTACACAATAATGGAAAACAGTATTTACTTTATTGGAGATATATTTTGATATGAAATCTATTACGTAAAATAATCAAAGTGAGTGTTTTCAAGCAAATAAACAAAAAAACTCGATACCAGATGCAAATAATGAAAAAGAGATACACATACATACAATTTATACAAAATCTATTATTTGTGGAACAATGTTACAGTTTCGTTTTACATTTACGAGAAAATAAAAAAACAGTGGAATAAACGAGACAGAAAATAAATAAATAATTGAAATAAAGTGAGATTCATTCGTACCAACTTCATGTCAGTTATGGATTTTTTAAATGCTGTATATGTTTTGAAATATGTATATATTATACAAACAGAGGCGGATGATCCATAAGGCAAACTAGACACGTGCCTAGGGCGCGATGTTACAAAGGGCGAAATTTTTGAAAAATAACAAAAAAATAATTGTGTCAGTAAGCAGTAGTAAGTATCTATGCACCTACTTACACAATATAAAAAGATTCTTGTGCGCACAAAAAGATTTTTAACAAACAAAATATAGACGCAACAATAAGAAAATATTTGAATTTCGGAAATTTCATTGTTGTATTTAATATGAAAAGTTACGTCGCATTTTTAAACAATGAATATCAATAAACTACGATCTTTACTTAACGATAGTCGTCAGTGTACTGGTTTCGGCTCTCCATGCCACAAGTTTAGAAAATTATAAATTATAAAATCTCTTGCATAACCCAGAGCGATAACATCATCATGTTACAGCGTAACAGTAAAATTACATTCATTTATTTGTAATGTCTATATTGAAGAAGTGTTACAATCTCATGTGTATTAAACAATCTGACAATATGTAGATACAGCTTACAGTAATCCTGTTTAACATATAAACATACATAGATATGTATGTAGATATCCAACAAATAGTCAGAATTTAGTTTAAATTGAATCGGCTGGTAAGTAAGAGGCAACATATATAGGTACCATATACATTCGCGGTTTAGGGACTCATCTCCCTGTTAATTATTATGTATATCTGTTTCCACGTGTGTCACGTTGACAGAAAGGTTCTCTAGATAAACGGGTTTCACATGGAATTGGGGATTATTAAAGATTAGCATCAAGTACAAGCGAACGAGCTGTTTTACATTTACCATATAAAATAAATTTAGTTTATGTCGAATTTTATTAAATTAAACAAATTTTAAATAAAATAATTTTTATGAACGAGAGGGGTAAAGGGGGTAATTATCTTTTAAATTACTGTGATCCCTCCGTTTACGCGGTTAATTGGTTCTATGAAAACATCGCGTAAAAAAAATCACGTAAATGGAACAATAGAAAAAAGCGTTTTTAAAGTATTTTTTCTATTCGAAATATTTTTAAAAAATAATATGGTTTTATAACGAATATAAAAAAATTAACAATAGATTAAAAATGATATTTTACGACAAAAAAACATGTGCTGGTTATTTTTCGTGAGGGAACTACACCCCCACAAAGAATATTAATTAAAAAACAACAAAAAATAAATAAAATTGAAGGAACTGCTTGCCAAATGCACCTCTGGTTAAAATAAATCGGTAACACTTATTAATACTAAACCCTGTATCAAATTTCATAACTGTATCACAATGGATTCTCCAGATATTAAATAAAAACTAATAATTTTTAAGAGGCTGTAACTCCCTCTAGATTCAGCCCCTCAAGACACATTTAAAATCCTCCCTCCCCATCGATTTTTGTATAGCTTATTCCAATTATAAACAATAAAACTCGTTTTTTAAAAACTCATTGTTAAAAAATTAAACAACAATTAAAAATGAATCTAATTTTCACCAGTTTATTTGAATAATGCATTATTAATGTATATTACAGTCTATTTTAAGTTGAGAGCGAGCGTTGACACTAGACAATAATAAAACTAACAAGTACAACAATAATTATAAAATATTAATTCACTTGTGATTAAAATGTAACCAACAATTAATGTAGTTCGTCTACGGCACAGACGTTAATAATTAATAGAATTGCTAGAGCTAACTAACAATAAGCAAATATGTAATTATATTTGCAAGACTTTATTGCTGGTATAAATAATTACGTTTAAGATTGCAACTAGTATAATATACATTCAATTAATTAATTTTATAATAATAGCATATTTAATTAATAGATACAGTGGGGGCTAATTTTAAAACGATCACAAAGCTTCTCGTATCTTCGATATTGCGAGTTTAATTTAACTAATACAGGAAATATTTCATATAAAATTCAACAATTGAAATATGTCATATAACATTTAACAACAATTAAATTCTAAAAAATATCAATAATCAAGTAATTTTACGTACCTTATAGACTTTGTTACGTTCAGTCAATGTATCGAAGATTGAGTACATCGCGTTGAGCATGGATACCACCTCCATAGGTGTTATTCTGCTGCAGATCTCCGTGAAGGTAACTACGTCGGAAAATAGAATAGACACGCTGTCGAACATCTGTCAAAGAAATAACCAAAGTTATTGTGGCGGGAAATTTTTCATTTGAATATTATTTTGAGCTGTTGTGATTCTAATTGTTAGAAATATGCAAGTTTATATTATTATAAAAAACACTGTCGAATATCTGTCAATGAAATAATCAACATTATTGTGGCGGGATTTATTTCATTTGAATATTATTTTCAGCTGTTGTTGGTCTAATTGTTAGAAATGTGTAAGTTTATATTACAATTACCTCACATGTATCGATTGGATTTTCACCAGTTCTGAGTCTATCTGCTACTTGCTTTGGTATCATTTGATACAATAGTTCGTCAGTTCTTCTCATTTCTTCGTCTAATTTCCGCATTGATTCTTCTAGTTTTTTACTCTTCTGTTGTTCTTGGTCTAAAGCTAATTTCAGTTCAACTGATTGTTGTGTTCCAGCAAGCATTAAATCTCTAAAGAAAAAAACAATAACATGTTTTAGATTTTTTTAGAACAATTTTTAAAACTTTTTAAGATGTTAAAAAAATTAAATGCTTTAAAAGAATATATTTCATAAAAATAGTTTACGCAAAAATATTTTTAGAGTAAATAAAAGGCACTTCCGTAATTCAGAAAAAATAATAGTAAAAAAATGTACATAATAAGTCCTGACTTACAGGACACCTGTATTAATTCGTAGATATTATACACATATTTATAACGATGTATATAATTTTATGTATTACCTACAGAAAAATGTAATAAATCAATTTGATGTTTTTGTTATTCAAAAATCTCAAAGGAAATGTCAGAAACAAGAGAAAAGAATTATTAGTAGCAAAAATAATGGGAATTTTTTTCATCTTTTTTATAAACCTTCCTATATTATTACAGAGATATTGAAGTATGGTGGATGATTATTATTAAATTGTATCGAATAAAATATTTTATATCAAACTGAATTTTAAGGTAAAATCTTAAATCGGCCCCTTTGCAATAAAATTTTGATATTTTAATTATTTACCTCCTATGGGCTAGTTTATTTTCTTATTAAATTGTGAATTACCCCTTTTGATAGGGCGAGTTTTGTTTTATTAATGAATAAATTAATATTTAACCTACAAATGGTTATTAAATTTGATTTTTTATTTTGTTTTACAGAATTTTTACCCATCATAAGGCTGAATAGATATTAGATCTTATTTCGTTGCGACCTTTAGACTTAAGTATGTAAACGACAACTGTAATAAATTGAATTCCGGTTGTAATAAAGTGTAATTAATTTGTATAAAATAAGTTTTATTGAATTGGGTTATAAATTCTGGTGTAACTTTAGGAACATGACCTACCTGCTGAAGTCATGCATTGATAGATCATTTATATAAAGTCCGGAGTTGATTAGAGCGTTAAGATCCGGCATTACCGGAGTTCCAAGGTACATCAACATTCTCCAATTGTCCATGTAGATCATCTGTCCTAAAATTTATAATTAACCCATAACAATCGTTTTATTAAAATAATTTAACTGTTATTTTTATCGTGTATTTTTTTTTGTGGAGCACTCGCACGCGTTGTCTGCCTCTGATTCGCACTCTATTTTATTGTAATCGATAACTACTCAGCTGACTTTACAGTAAAAACGAATTTACCCGAATATGTGCGCCTTAAGAAGTATAACTTCAAAAATAGTTATTTTTTGGGGGGGGGAGGGGGGAGTGATTATACGATTATAAAAAATGTAAACAGTTATCGTAAACATGGGTTAAAACAGTCATGAATAAAAATAAAAAAATATATAAAATTCGTTACGTATAATTTTAAAATACATATTTTTTTTAAAACGTTTTGTTGAGGTGAATATGAAAGAATACATAACAACGTTGTTGAACCGGTAAAATAACGCCCGCCGCGGTGTCTGGGGACATCACAACATTCATGACTTTAGAGATTTGGGGTTAATGGGATAGAAGAATCGATAAAAGGCGTCCACAAAGTCCTGTATGTTTTAAAAGTATGTTAACCTATGCAGGAAAATAGGGGTGTACGAAAATAATGCAACATAATATAAATGTACGAGGAAGCCTGTAGAAAATTTTACCAAGGGGGGGAGGGGGGAGGTACCCCATTTCGTGAACGCCCATGAATATGTAGTTTTTTTTATATGTTAATGTAATTTAAATGTATTGAGATCTACATGAAGAATTAATTAATCTACTCATTAGTTCGTTAAACGGTACCCCCCCCCCCCCCCCCAACAATATTAAATTAAATTTATTTTTCTATTTGCCATTTTCGTCATAATAAATAATAAATAATAATACCAAAAAAATATTGTTTTAAAATTTTCAAACGTTAAAATAATTGTTGTCCAGCCCTGCGTTTGTTTTCACGGATGCCTGTAAACGGTACACAAATAAATAAAGTCAGTGGCCTTTTTTATATGTTTTCACCCCCCCCCCCCCCCACCTTCCCAGTTACTTTCAGACGATGAATCGACTTAACTCGTACCTAACGAACCGAACGCTTATCGATCAAATTTATTACGTTTTTGTTTGATGTATTTTTATGGCTGTGGATTTTTTTTTTCATAAAAAATCGATAGGGACGTATTCTAAATTTAATGCCCTTTTTGACATTTTTTTTTTTTAATATAATTTTTCCTTATACAATTAAGTACCAAAATATGTAAATAAATTAATTATTAAATCCCCAAATATAGGATTAAAAACAACAAAAATATCATAAAAAATTTAATCCTTGATATTAAAGCAATGTATAGATAAAAATATAAATATATATAAATATAAATATAAAAATATTCTCCTGAGAAATTTTCAAAAAAAAATTGTTTACATTTAATTATGAACAAAGTAAAAAAAATGTACATTTATTCTGCGTAAAAATTAAAAACTAAATTTTCCGAAATCAAATCTGTTTTTTTTAATTGAAAAAAAATACGGACAGTTCACAACTAAAGGGGTGATAGGGCAATAACCTTAAACTGGCATCAAAACGATGCACAGATTTGTAAAAAAATGTAACGACATCGCTGTATCATAAAGAAAATAATGTGACATCGTTTACCCTTGAGTCTAAGGTTCTTATCTTCTTCCACAACCTCATCCCTGAGTTTGAGGTCCTCGCACAGCTTCTCGCTTTTCTCATCTGTGTTCTGGTCGTTCAGAACTGGCTCGACGGTCACCAGTTCGAATATGTTGTTCGTCCGATTCAAAATCTATACAAAAATAGACCCCATACAGTTAGAGACTCTTTTTACACGGATTTGAAGCCGCGCGGTGTGATTTTTCATTAGGGTGACCAGATTTTAGTTTTTGTAAAACTCTGACATGTAAATAAAACCCCTTTATTATTTTATTTTTTCCTATTTACTTAAAGAAATGGAAGTATCTGGTACAACAGACAGACGCTAAAAAAAACTTCACCGAGATCAAATGCAGTGACTCCAGACAGAAAAACTGTTTTTACTTCCATGTTCTGAAAGAAATGGAAGTATTGTAATACCATCGAAAAATCGTGTCCGAGAAAATGACAGATTCTGATTGTACTAACTTCAAAACGTAAAGAAAAGTTCATTTCCGCATGGCGGCTGTGCGAAGAGAATATAATTTTCTTTCGTTCACGATAACTACTGTAAAAATGCACCGATCTGAATTATTTTTGGGGAAAATGTTTGTCTCAGTGAGTACTCCAGACTTATTGATTTTGGTGCTAATCGGATTAGGAGTTTTGGAAATATTTGAAATTTTGTAACTTTTTTCGTCTAAAAAGCGAACATTGCGAGTATTATCTCACTAATTTTGATAAAACTTGGTACATTTGTAGTTCAATTGAACCTAAGGGACATTTATTATTTGTACGTGCCTAAACAACCATTGAAGGGGTGAAAAACACCCTCGAAATATTAATTTTAAATACTAATTAATTCATGTTGCAAAAACTCGGAGAAATTGCACCGAAACCCTGAGCCCATGCAAAACCTGAGACCTGGTCACCCTATTTTTCATGCGTATTCAGGGAATCCCCGTGGGGGGTATCAAATAAAAGCTGGCTGTATAATATCTCGAATATTACAATTTAAAATAATGTATATTTTTTGTGCGATTATTTTTATATCTGGAACTTATCCATCGCGTAAAAAGAGACCTGGTTACAAAGTGGATCGTCACCTATTTCACACACACACACACATACCACACCCCCCCCCCCCCTTCAAAACACCCTTGTATTTATCTACATAAAACATTGTACTTACAGTATCAAATTTGAAGGCAATGAGTGGTCGAACTAAATCAAACCAATTGGTAATTTTCTTCCCGATCAATTCCGGTAGGATCACCATTAAGGAGTTACCGATACTCCTTACTATCATATCAGATCTGAAACAAAGAAAACAAGCTTTTAATTTCACATACAAATACTTTGAGGTATAAAATAAAATATTAATTATCATAGTTCTGGAATAATATCTTTGACATATAAAAAAAACTAGCGCATTGGGGCAAACGCCCCCTTGCAACTCCCCCATTGTTACGCCACTGCTTTCACTGACATGAGATTACAAATTAGACGTAACTAAAGTAAGTACAAACATGACTTACACCATGTGTCTTATATATTTGCAAACACCAAAAGTTATATTAATTTAATTATAAGAAGACGAACAACAACAAGAATAAAACAAAAATGTATTTGAAACAAGAGATTACGTGTGAGTGAAAGTGAAAGACAGAGATAAGATGCGTTGGAAAACTGTCAACCACTGTCGAGTCGGCCATTAGACAAAGTGGTTTATCGGTTTTTATTCTTCTATTGAATCTTTGTTGTATTCGTCAAATTAAATGTTGTTTCTATCTCAAATAAGCCCCGGCTTTACCTCATATATACAGTTACTACTACCTACCTATACATTTTCCACAACTTTAACAATTTATTTTAAATCTCAAATACAGATATTTATAAAACGGGCGAATTTTTTTAACAATTTTAATAAATGTATTAATTAACTAACAAGCACTTACAAATGGGGTATTTATTCTGCGATAGAATCTATGGAATTTAGAGCAGTGATACTTCAACTTATTCTTAATATATATAAAGCTCAACGTGTCTGTCTGTCTGTTAGTGCGTTTGTAACTCGAGAACCACCTATCCGATTTACGTGTTTTTTTTTAATTCATAGGTACGTTCTCTGGCCAGATTATAGGCTATATTTTGTTAGGTTAGGTAACATAACAACTAAGCAGTGACGATTATAGTAAATCAAGTTGCCGTCGGCGCCCTTTTTGCAATACGCTGCCTAAACCGTTCAATATAGAACAAAATTATGTATTAAAGAATTGTGTAGAATCAAAAGTTCTTATTTTTTCGTATATTTTTAATTTTTTGACAATTTCAATCTCAATCTGAATTTATGCAAACGTCAAAATGACATTTAATATGTCAATGTAAATATCAATGAAAAACAAAAAACAAATTGAGATAAATCTTTGTAATAACAAACGTTGTAGATCTATGTAGGAAATTTAATGCTTTACAAAAAAGATTCTATAAAATTTTCACGTAACATGTATCGTTCTTGAGATAGATATCTAAATATTATATTTCAGGATGTCACCCCTCCCTCTTACACACGATTTCGATGATTATTCCTGAAAATGGTAACTGTAAAACGAATTTAATTCCAATTGTAATTAATTTGTTAAAAAATATTTAAATTAGTTTTATTAAATTACGTTAAAATAAATATCAATTGTATTTTATAGAGTGAATTTTCGACTGAAATAAATTCAAACGCACATACATACATACATAATGTGGTTCTTCAACAATCGATCGACTCTACCCGTATTAAATTTAAACTTGCATCTATGCGGTAACACACATCACTGTACTTCCCCCCCCCTCGTATCTCAACTAGTGGTTTTCTTCCCACACACGTTTAATAAATCTGAGCCATAGACATAGAGAATGGACCACGCATCTGATTCGAAAACAAAGTCGTGTCAAAAGAAAGAGATAGAAACAGGTTTGGAATATACTTGTCTTTTTTCTAAACATGAGTGTAACTATTTCATTCTTGTACCCAAACATTAAAAATATTCATAGAGAGGTTAAAAAATAATTAACGTTTTTTTTTTTTGGTCACTCCACTGTTTTTGCACGCCTATGGTTTACATTATTTGAATAAATAAAATTAAATTTCAAATATGTAAACATGCGTTTTTTTAACAAAGATGTTTAAATATCAAAAATTGCCTGAGGAAAATGTTTTCTTATTTGTTCAAGAACGAAATGCAAAAGCCAAAAGATCAAATTCATTATAATTTTAAAAAGAAAAGGAAAATACGCTCGACAGTGCTTCAAAAGTACATAAGTACATTGAATCCTTCATTAACATGGATTTGTCAACCTATTCCCGACGACAAAAAAAAGCTTCTATTTTATAAATTTAATTACGATCGTAATAATTTGTAATTTTTTTTTAAATTAGGATTGGGTTATAAATGCTGGTGTAACTTTAGGTATATTGGGGGGGGAGGTAAAGCTACTAAATAGCACAACTTCAAGTTAAGACCTTTCGAATGGTGTCTAGTTTTTTTACTTTAGAGTGCGTGGGCAAGGTTATATAACTCACAAAAAATTCCATACTCTGTCTAACTGAAACATATAGGGTCAATTGGGGTAAAAGTGAAACAAAATACAAATCTTCCATGTTTTTTGACAGTTAACGATACAAATTCATACTTTAATTATTTCTACTAGATGCGCTTACGAATAACCATTTTAAATACTTACGTAATTTGAACTGTACGATACAACACGGACTTTAAAAATCAAAAAAACTGTGTTTCATTTTTAACCTCTAATTTGGGAAAAAGTGAAACAGGCCTCAAATGGAAAATATTTCTTGAAAAATCAAAAGAAAAGCTAGTTTGGCAAGTTTGATTTATCTTCTTTGTGGCATATCAATATGAAATTGTAACTTGAATTAATATCTGAGCTATACAGAAAGTTATGTGCAAAGAATTAACTAACAGACATGTGTATGTTGACTAACAGGGTGTAGAAGGGGTGACACATCACTTATTAGCCCATTCATATTTTCAGTAAGCTTTAACAAACATTTAATGATGATGTCAGTTTTTATAATTCTCCTATAAACAAATTAGTTTTTTAGTTGCAAGCTTGTTTCAATTTTACCCCATTTTTTTGGTGTTTCATATTTACCCCGCTCGACCCTATATCATATAAATAGTTTCATACAAGAATTTTGATGTATGTTTGATACAAAGATTTTTTTTTTATTGGTTAGATAGAAAACCCTAATAAAAGAACTTTGTAGACATAAAAAAATTCCCTTGTTGGAATTTTAAATCGATACATTTTTATCAAGATCTGATTTTTATAAAAATAATGAAATTCCTTTAAAATTTATTTTACAGTTAGTAAAATAAAATAAAAATGTATTTGTTTTAAATCTGTTTTATTTTTTATCATAATCAAAAAAAATTCTTGAAAATTTCAATCCTATTTAGAATAGACTTGCCTCTTCCGATTTATCACCTTGCAAAAGGAATCTGTTCCACAATCTAAAACCATTACGTTGTTCCTTATTTTCTCTTAAAGAGATCACTTCGTTGCCTGACGCTTTTAATTTAATGAAAATGCAAACATCCTCAATTTATCGTTGTGTTTTTTTTTTCATTACTTATTATCTACAAAGAGTTTTTTCTCCCCTTATTGTATTTATTTAGCAACTGCAATTTGTAATTTGATTTATTTTTGACTTTTGCTGCGAATAATTTAAAATTAAAGAACAACCCAAAATTTCCAATTTTTTTGGTTGTATCTCCACGACAAATGATTCAGAATAACCTCTTTTTCAATATGAAATGCCTAGAAGAAAATAATTCGGTAAAAAACAATGCCAAATTGAAGAAAAAAAAGTCTTATTTACAAAAATTATTTCAACTCGTAGAAGATTTTTGAAAAAAAATAAAATGGTTAAAAAAACCGTTAACTAATGGTTCAAAAACTAGTAAAATCAAACTTTAAAATCATTTTTTGAAAACGATATACAGCAATTAAAAATTAAATAAAATTTTGATGAAAAAATCATCAAAATTTTTGTTATACAAAAAACTTGAGATAAGAATATTATTCAAGAAAGCTCTTTTCAAAATGAACCAATTAAAAATGTAAAAGTATAAAATTACGCAAATATCTACTACACACCCCAAGGGTATGTTAAATAAAAACTTCTCCTTGTTTCATTTTGAACTTGCAACGTAATACAAACAAGATAGATCGATATCATCTTATATGAAATACATCTACAAAAATATAATATTTACTAAGGTTTATATTTGTCCTTATATCTTACAGACTTTAGCTAGGACAGTGGGCGGACAGATAAATTCAAAAGAACCTACTGACTTGTAAATATAAATGAGGATTCACAAAAATGTATTGTTTTTTTAATGGAATTATAAATATTTTTAATATATCATTTACAACAAACGTTGTAGATCTATATTATAGAAAAAAAATAATTTTATCTCAATCTGAAACGATCACAAAGCTTCTCGTATCTTCGATATTGCGAGGAAGCAAAAATCAGTGTTCGAGTTTTCGCTTCGACAAGATTGAGAAAAAAAACAGAAATTAGAATTTTTGACTGTATCTTCGTCAATTTTTAATAATTCGACTAGAATTTTTTTAGAGATAATATGAAACGCATGTACTTCAACAAAATATAATAAAAAATCGATTTTTTTATCTACTTAAAGCCAAAAAAAATTCAGGTAAAAAACACCAAATAATTTCATACTTGCATATATATTTACATATCATATTTAAGAAGGGGGGGGGGATTTCCCCTGGACCCAACACACAGTAACAGCTCATCAACTCGAAACTACATCTTCATTACCCTAAAAGCCCTAAATAAATAAACCCGATCAAACGTGTACTATTTTAAAAATCATAAATCTTGAAATCCGATTTGGCCAATAATTAATTTGAAAGGGGATCCAACGTTAATATTAATTAATCAACATAAATACGAAATAGAATGCTTAATACGTGATTATAGTTTCTCCTATACACTGATACAAACTAATTACTTAATTAATAATCGCATGGATGGATATCGTTATCTATATACATTTTGTAACTGTGGTTATATTAGCTAAATAAATAGTTTATTTGATTGATCAAGAAGTTTACAAAACTAGGACGATAATTTATACAGGATGTGTAAAATTAAATACAAGTCTTGAGGCTACTTGATATAGATTGACGCGACTTACACCCAGAAGCCAAGATCCGTGTAAATAAAAACTTAACGATTTTTTTATTTCGAAAATTAAAATATTTTAAATAAAAGTTACTCAGTTTGAAGGAGGGAGGGGGAGAGGAGGATTTCACTATCATGCTATTTTTTATTTGTGGGTATTTTATAAGCTTTACCCCCCCCCACGCTAAATAATTTAAACACCCGATATATCGATACTTACAGTTAAAATAAATTTACTAGTTTTTGGAAAATTTGTACACTTGTTTATTTTGATCTGACACGAAAACTACTGAACCGATTTTGATGAAACCTTCACTGTTCGAAAGTCTAACAATCAAGAATTAATTTGGGATGTATGTATATATATAATAAATCTAATCACAACAGGCCCGTATTAATTAAAATTTACAATTTTTGTTTTCTAAAAAATACATAAAAGTAAAAATGGGGGGAGGGGGACTCAATATATACTATGGAAGCATCAATTAATTAATTTTAAACATTTTCAAAAAAATATCGGAGATATTATATGAAGTAAAGTTGTCTTAAACATAATTTTCTGAATATTCTGTTTAACAGATATGTTTCAAGATATAACATTCAAAATACTAAAACTTCTTAAAGTTTCGAATGCGTTTACTAATGGATGTATAAGTGCGTGATGGGTGGGGGGGTAAAGGGTAGGTAGACAGATTATTATTTAAGACTTATACAAGTTGAGCAACCAAAGTTGAAACATAACTGTTGTAACTTTTTTTGGCGAAGAACTGTTAAAGTTTGTAGTGAATAATTTAAAACTAAGCCCCTAATTTTTGCTCATATATATTTTTACTCACGCCCGATCACGGTGGGTCACGCTCGTGACATGATTTAATATATAATGCTTTAAATTAAATTTTTAAATGTATATAGCGATGAATTGAGATTTAATGAATGAAAAAATACTAAATTTGAATTTATTTTATAAAAAAATCGTGAAAAATTAAAATTTTTGAACCGCAAATCTTTATTTCAAACTGTTCTCGAGATATGGCTACTCAAAGTGTTTTTTTTCCTCAAAATTTTGGAGAAAAATAGCTGTAACTTATTATATTAGAGATTTTGAAGTTAAAAAAAAAAAAAAAAAACTTTGAGAAGCCATATCTCGAGAACGGTTCGAGATACAGATCTGCGGATTGAAAATTTCGATTTTTCACGTCATTTTCTATATAATAAATATACTTTTAAGTCATAGAAATATCAGCTTATCGAAAAAAAACGACGAAGAAAAATCATCAATTATTGTATAAACAATAATTTTAAATATGGTACATATTTTTTTTAATTTCCGAAAATAATTTATTATGATCCTGATTCCAGTCTTAAGAAGTTTTTAATAGTATTAAATTCATGATTGATGATACAAGTTATAAATAAAGCAAGGATAAATACAAATAAAATTTTTTTTAGTAAATAACTTTTTAAGTATAGAAACTCAAATGACCATTATTATAAAAGTTTTAAAAATATTAAAGTTGTTGAGAAAGTATTGACATTGGGAGTTGAACTAGGAACTTTTTCATACAAACTTTTCTTTCAAACGAGATTGTATGTCTCGTATATTTATTATTTATTGTTGTATGAATGAAAATAATTTTATTCATAAAGGAACAAGAAATATTATCCAGAAAAACTATGCACATTTGCACATACTTAAAAAACTTGTTCAAAACTAAACTAAAAATATATATTTTAAATATTAGGTTATGTATTTAGTATGAACATAGAACTATGTTTTTCTTACGTATTTTTTGGTGCCGAAAAAAAATCGCCAAATTTTTTTGAGAACCTTTTTACAAAATCTGATGAATAACTTTTATAAATCAGATTAATCTCTTCAATTTTATTTTTTTTTTCTATTGCAGTACAACCATTTTTGACCGAGTTATGAAGATAATTCTTCCAGTTTTTTCAAATCATTTTTTTTTACATAATTATCAAAAAAAAAATTACTCGGTTAAAAATTGACATACAGCATTACAAAAAAAATAAAATTGAAGAGAAAACTCTAATCTATAAAAAAAATTAATAGATTTGGTAAAAAAAAATTAATATATATTATTTTCATTTTTTTTAACATAATTAGGCGATCAAAATTTTTCATCGTAAATTACTCGCTTAAAAATTGACGTACAGCAATACAAAAAAAATAAAAATCTGATCTATAAAAAAAATTAAAAGATTTGGTAAAAAAAAAATATTTTTTTTTGCTTCATTCAAATTTTTTTCGGCGTCTAAAAATACGTAAAAAAAAAACATAATTAAGAATGTGATTGTGTTATTATTAGGTAAGTACTTACCCGAAAACAATACAAAACGGAAAGATCTCGAAGAGAACTGACGCACTGATAGGTAAATGCTTCTCTTCTCGGGTCATCGCTAGGGAAGCTAGCGTGAACGCTCGGTTGTCGAACGTGAGTTGAAACGTGACATGAACCATGTCGAATAGAAGCTCTTCACGCACTAACTCGATCCTCATCTCCTTGTTGTAGAAATGTCTCGCTACCTATCAAAAATAAAAATATATATGTTAAAGTAGTTATTTAAAAAATTAAAATGTAAGGTAAAGGCCACTATAATCGATTATGGGTTTATTTTTTGTAATTCTCATGAACTCCTGTTACTAAAAAAAGTAACTCTTTATTTAATCAATTTAATTACCAAAGTCTGCAAATATAGTTTGTTTATGTTTTTTCTCCAGTAATGGATAAAGTAAAACCAGTAATGAGCACGCAGTGATGGACACTTGCTAATGATAAGTACTACGACACAAAAGAGTCAAATTTGGAACAATGTAAAGCAGTTGCTATGATAATATAATAATTAATAAATAAATTATACCAAATTATACCAGTTTAAATGGTAGAGATATTTGCTGTTTATACTTTTAAAATTGTATGTTAACCACACGACGCTATAATAATGACTAACCTCTTACGTTTCTCCCGGGGTCTATCTACATATAATACAAAAATGATTATATAATGTTAAAATTAATTTCTACAAATAGTTAGGCAATAACCCAAACTTCTCTACTCATATTGTTACAATATATCTCTGTCAGTCTGTCCGTTAGTGCGCTTATCATTCGAGAACCACTTATCCGATTTACGTGGTTTCTTTTTTAATTCATAAGCCAGGTTATAGGCTATATTTTGTTACGTTAGGTAACATAACAACTAAGCAGTGACGATAATAGTAAATCAAGCCGGAAAAAATTTTGTCGTCGGCGCGCTGTTGCCATGGCCCTATGGTAAATACGCCCCTGATTAAATAGCAAATAAATAAAAAACAATATAGGTACGTAAGGATTCCATTTAATTATATACATTATACAATAATGAAGTTATTTTTATAAAACACGTTTCAAAATTAGGTAGGTAATAAAATTAAAAGCAACATTCGTATTTACTCAAATTGATCGCATTTTTAGTGATTGTAAACTCCAATGATCTCGATAACAGCTAAATTATACAAGAGTTGTTTACAATCAATCGAATTATCAGGGTTATTCGAAATGTCAACAGAACAGAGAGAAAAAGTGACGATTTTAAAATTCAATTTTTTATATTTCATCACTGTGAAATTTCTTTCAAATTAAACGTTTGGCTTTTCATGAACAGAAATATGAATTTTTCTCATTTATATTTTACAATATTTGCAAGGTGCATAATTAAAAAATGTATATTTATTCCAAAATGAATATTTTTTGTCCTTTGTTAATATTAAAATTAAAATTGGAATAAAAAAAGACGCCGATTTTTTTATTTTATCCAAGGGGGCAAGATTTTCATAACTTGTAATGAATTCAGGAAAAAGAGGGGTGGGGGGGGGCTGTCAAAATAAATTTTATAAAACTTCATAGAAAAAAGGGTAAAATTGGTATACAAAAAAAAATATTAATTTGAAAATTTTGGAAGGATACATTTTTAATTTGATTTGAATTTTTTTACCCCCCCCCCCCTTCTCACCCCCAAAGTCGGCGTGTATGATGACATGAGAAATTATGGTGTTATTTCGTTAAGTTACAAAAACATTACCGATCTCAAAAATATGACATTATCAAATGATATTTTATAAAAACGTTATTTTATCCAAGGGGGCGAGATTTTCATAACTTGTAATGAATTCAGGAAAAAGAGGGGGGGGGGTCAAGATAAATTTTATAAAACTTCATAGAAAAAAGAGTAAAATTGGTATACAAAAAAAAATTTATAAAATACATTTATTCGCAAATTTTGGAAGGATACATTTTTACTTTAATTTGTATTTTTTACCCCCCCCCCCCCCCCCCCCCCGTCACCATCAGAGAGAAATTATGGTGTTATTTCGTTAAGTTACAAAAACATTACCGATATCAAAAATATGACATTATCATGTGATATTTTATAAAAACGTTTTTTTTTTCTCTTTGAAAATAAACACACGACCTTTATATTAATTTATTTTCTTTAGGGTCCGTCAATTTCTATGCAAATACGTGATTTTCAATATAAAATTGATGAGCTAATTTAAAATTTCAAACGCTCTTGGATTTAATTTAAAATTAAATGAAAATTCGAAGCACTTTATACTTTTTTTTAACTTGAATTCTTTGTATTGGATAAAGGTTATTAGTGTATTGATAAAAAAGAAATCTGCTAACGTCAAAAATGAAAAATTACTTCGCTTCTTTTCATAAGAAACAAAAGCTTAACAAGTTGAAAATAGATTAGTAAATCTGAGATTACAAAGGGTAGCTTTAGTTCTTCTGTTGTAGACAAAGCGTTTAATCCGAATCTGAAAAAACGTGAATGATAAATAATTACAAAAAAAATCCATTCATACTTTTTATATAAATTAGTTATTTCTTATAGATTGGAGTTTTTTTATTAAAAAGAATTGTATTAGTACCTAACTCATAGATAAGAAACGTAAAAATGCGCACCGTAAAGTCAGCGACGTATTATCTCTATATATAAGATCTTGAATATGACCCCAGTAATTGCAATTTTTTTTAAATTAAATGTACTGAATTATTTGTTGATATTTGATTACTACGATTTCTGAATATTAATCTATATACATTTAACTGTCTTACAGCGTGATTTGATCACATGAGGCCAATAGGTGTCAAAATGGTGGACATTTCAACTAATTTATTTATTAATTATTATATTATCATAGCAATTGTTTTACATTGTTTCAAATTTGACTCTTTTATATATTTTGTGTCGTAGTACTTATCATTAGCAAGTGTCCATCACTGCGTGCTCATTACTGGTATTACTTTATCCATTACTGGAGAAAAAACATAAACAAAATAAATAATTTTATAGCGGTCATACAAAAATGAATGTTCGTTCGTTTGTATGTGACTCGGGAATTACTGAACCGATTTCAATGCGGTTTTCACCAATAGTTAGATAATTTTTCTGTGCATGTTCTTGGCTATTAATATTTTATGATACATTTAGGAAAAATGTTTTTTTTGTATGAAAGGTTAGAAATAAATTGCAAACAATTATTTTTTTAAATGAAATAATTGCTAGTCCGCCCCTGTGTCGTGTAATAGAACTTACCAAAACTGTTTTCATTAGTTAATAGTTCTCTAAAATAACAAACCTATATTAATTAATTTACTGTCTGATATTTATTTACACTAAATTTGATTTCATTTATTTTAGATTAAACGGAGTAATATTAATTTATTTTATTTCCAACTAATTGAAATCTTAATTTATTTATTATATATTATTGAATGTTCCATTTTAATTTTCCCAATACAATATTTTAAAAGAAAACATTTTCAAGAAAAATATTTCGACTAAATATATTTGATTTTAAAGGGGGGAATAAAATGGTGTAATTAGTTTTTGATTTGGTGAATTCAACGTTGTTTTTTATTATTTCAAATTTTAATTGAATCCTATATTTTTTATTTTGGTGTTTTATTCTAGTAATTTTACTAAATAATTATAGATTTTTTATACTCGAAAATCACCAACTTAAGAAAAATGTGCACAGAATTATTGCAGGATTTTTCGAAGCAAAAAAAGTTAATTTAGCAGGGGGATAAATTTTGGAAGGACATGGGCTACCTTGTCTCCCGAAAAATTGATTAGATAAAAAAATACACGCGAACGAAGCTAGTTTAGAATTTTTCAAAAGTTAAAAATAAATTCTAGAACAATTTCCTTATAAATGAATAAAAATGGTTAACAAAAGTACTTATTAAAACTGTTCGATAATTAACTACCTTTGGTAAATTAAGTACAAAAGGAAGAACTGTAATCACTTGTTAGATACATTTCAAATATCATTAATTTGCAGTATTAAACATTTAGTAATACCCATTCGATTGATGTGGTCTATAAACGAGGTATTAAGAAACAGTGTATACAAAACATATTAATCCGATTAAATTATAAGTTACAGAGACGTAGATAGGAGGGGGGGGGGGGAGGTCAAGGGGATCAATCCCCTCCCATGATTCTACGAAAATTATAACTTGATCAAAATAATTTATAATAATAAACTCAGAGACATTTTTTTAAAACTCTTCTAGTATGAACAAAATCAACTTTTTTTTCAAATGCAATAGTTAGTACGAAAAGAGTCTAATAGAATTTTATTTTCAGCTTTTTAGTCGGTTTTAAAAAGGCAAATTAATTTTTTTAAACGTTTTTTAATATTTTTTTTATTATACATACATCAATAAATGTACTGCATAATAAAGTATAGTAATCATGAAAAAAATCCAACTCGAGATTTTAACGGAATTACACGTATTGAGGGTTCCTGAACCAAAAATATGAGATTAAATACTAAGTCATATCCCCCCCCCCCCATCGCAAAAAGCTATCTACGTCACTGTTTCTAATCTGTCTTTCTAATTTTCTTATCTTTTATTTTTCTATGGAATGTTGAAAATTTCAAGCATGAAATATGACTAAAAAATTTTGAATTTTAGATTTCGTTAAAAGTATGTTTTTTGTATAGAGAAATGAAAAGTTGTTTGTTTCAAACCGCAGGTCTGTATCTCAAACCGTTTTCGAGATATAGCCTCTCAAAGTTTCATCGATAAAAGCTATCTACGTCACTGATAAGTTATAGACAATAAATAATCACAAACCTCTCTGATTTGCCCCATGGTGTAGTAAACAAACCCCCTCCTCTTGCTGCGGTAGTGGAGGGTTAATCCGTGACGAGTCTCGTTCTCGCAAATGAACGAAGGCGCGCGCATTCTCGGGTACGAGAACTTGAGATACTCGTGCAGATTATCCAGGCCGTTGAGGAAGTCGCGCATGTGACGCCCTAGGACGCTCAGGACGCGGTCGTAGCCGTACTGCGAGACAAACCCGATGAAGTACACCCCCATTTGATCCATGAATTCGTGTTCGGTAACTCCAAGTACCTGAAAATTATGTATTTATCTATTACCTACATTTTTCGTAAATTCGTAAAAAAATTTCAAAAAAAAAATTTTAGAGCCCTAACGGGCCCCGATGATTTTTTTTTACCAAATGACTGTATTGTATAAATCAGAGTATTTTCTTCAATTTGCTTTTTTTGTATCGCAATACGACCATTTTTGAGTTATTTGCAATCAAACATTTGTTCGTAAAAAAAAAATTTTGTTCGTAAAAAAAAAAATTTAATCATAACACGGTCAAAAATGGTCGTATTGCGATTCAAAAAATAGTAAATTGAAGAAAAAACTCTGTTCTATAAAATTCATTTATTGGATTTGGTGGAAAAAATTTATTACGGCCCGTGAAGGCTCTCAAAATGTTATCATTTTTTTTTTTAATATTTTGATGACATTTTTTTATTGTACCTACAAATTTTTAACGCCCAAATTAACGTACGACAATGGTAGTCTAGTTAATAGTAAAATACAGATTTTATGGATGTGTATACGTGTATAGATATAAAAAAAAATGTTTAAACTCTATGTAAATCTATTTGACATGCGATTATAAAATCTAAAAACTACTAATTAAATTTAAAGTTATTTAACAACTTTCATTCTTGACTTATTAAATTTTTACTGACACTGTAAATTCCAAAGAACGTTTTCCTTTTCTTATTAAATTTCACCTTGTCATAATTCTTGCTATTTCTCAAATTAGATTTAGTAAAATTTGAGTTACATTAAACATTTACTACCCTTTTAATTCGATGTAACTTTTTCTTATCTTCCTCTGCAGATAATTTTAGCAAATGTTTTTGAAGAAATGTTCAGCAGAAACTTTATCATTATTTGCAAGAAAATATTTTACTTATGCATTATTTGGAAAAGAGTTTGAAAACTACCATTCAATTTTGATTAATTTGAATTCATATAAAAGCTAGTAAATAATTCGTGATTATATTTTTAGAAAAAATACGATAAGTATTTTTTTTTTTTTTTGCTCCAAAAGTAATGCATTTTTTTGCATGCTCAATGAAATGCATTAATTAAAGTAAATTTTTTTTTCTATCAATATTGGACCATTTTTACCGTTTTTGTATTGATTTTGTCTTAATAATATTATTTCACCTTCAAAAAAATATCTGTATTTTTTTTGGTTTAAAATCCCATAACTTTACAAAAAATAAATGAAAGTTAAATTTGCAAAGAACACTGAAACGGAAAGATTTCAATCTTTAAAATGATTTTTTATTTATTTACATACGACTTTTTTTATTCTAATTAGAGAGGTTTGAAATTTGAATGATTCCCTTGAAATATTTTGACCTATTACATTTATTTACCTGTATTGCTTTTTTGGTTAATTTGGGTATAAGATTCTCCGGGTAGACCTGATGCGTGCTGAAGGAAGGCTGATCCACAGCCGCCTGTCTTCTGATCTCCTCCCATCTTTCCTCGCCATACACCTGTTTGATGTACTCGGCCAAGTTTTCCAAAATCAGTCCGTACATTTTGATCTAGGAATCGCCTGAAACAAAAAAATATGTTAAACATAAATTAATTTTATTTTTCGTTCTTTTTTCGATCTAGGAAGCTGAGATTATAGTAAATGGTAGACCAATAATAGTAGAGCTATAAAAATATTTTTTAAACACTTTTTGAGGAGGGGGGGAGTACCTAAAAATCCTTTTATACCCATTCATTTCAATAGAACTCTGAAGATATCCACTGTAATATGCGGCGAAACGTTGGTCGATAAAACGACCGAATTGGCGAGGCTTGTACCAAGAAGCCTAGATTTATATCGAGATAGATAGGGCTAGTATTTTATACCCTTTACACTCAAAAAACAGTATATTTTTATTAAATTAATTTATTAGGTAGATAAAGGGGTGGAGGGGGGGGGGCGAGGCTCCTGCAGTTAGGCCGCTAGCACTGACCGAATACAGTGAGTTAATTAATGATGGGGCAAACACGTTTGATGAGAAAATATAATTACAAAACATGTTCGACAAATATTCGGTCAGCGATTACAAAATTGGCAGTTGCGGTTTGCGGACGCTAGGGTTTCTGTTTCAATAAAGCTGGACGGGTGTTTTTTAATCTGAGATAACGTTCAAGAGAAGTTATTTTAAAAATATATAGTTTTATTATTATGACATTTTTAATTAAATTACTTTGTATAGTATCAATTCGACATTATATATTTTATTATGTTATGTAAAAAGTACTGGAACCAGTTATGGCCACTATAAGAGCAAGGTTTACTGTTTTTGTGATTGACGGGCTTCTTTTTTTGTAATTCTCGTGAACTCATGTTACTAATAAAACAACTAATTCTTTATTTAATCAATTTAATTACCAAAGTCCGCAAATATAGTTGGTATTTTACCTTATAGCTTTTTATTTTGTTTATGTTTTCTCTTCAGTATTGGATAAAGAAAACCAGTAATGAGCACGCAGTGATGGACACTTGCTAATGATAAAAGATATAAAGAAAGAATCGTCAAATTTGAAACAGTGTAAAGCAGTTGCTATGATAATATAATAATTAATATATAAATTAGTGTAAATTTCCACCATTTTGACACCTATTGGGCCTCATGTGATCAAATCACGGTGTAAGACAGTTAAATGTATATATATTAATAATCAGAAATGGTAGTAATCAAATATCAACAAATATTTCTAATTCAGTACATTTAATTAAAAATTACTGAGGTCATATCCAAGACTTGTAGTTCCATATATTTTTTTTCAGAATCTGATCGTAGACTTCGGTATAAAGTATTTTCCAAGTTGAAATGAACAATAATGCGAAGTTTGTTATAGCGAACAATTAATCAGTTAACAAAGCAAACCACTAAACTATATGAATTATTAATATACCCTATGCAAACTGTCTCGTTCCACAGTAAACTATGTATCTCTGTGGTTATTTGTACAGATAATGTATCTCTAGGCAGATACAGGTCCTGATTCAAAATAAATTATATATTCTTAATTATACCTGTGATAAATACTTAGTGTGTAAAACTAAATACTTATGTATATAAATTCGCTGACTATTGAATGAAAAACTGACAAATTATTAGGTATTTTTATTTTTTACGACGATATAAATTTTTCAATGTATAAATTTTCACATATTGTTATTCTAGTATGATTTTGTTTCTCTCAAAAAAACATAACCAACTATGTTAATCGTTAATGATTAAATCATGGGATTTAACAACCTCCCCTTTATGAATTAATGTCAAAATCTAAACATATTAATTTAGCTGGGTAGTTATTAAGGTTACGTAGAAAACTAGGAACCCTAATAGTTTTGCTCCGTCCGTCCATCTGTCTGTCTGTATGTTGTATGTAACAGCCTTCCTATTCTTTCATGTATATACCAACTAGCTGGGCCCGCGCGGCTTCGCTCGCGTGTACTACAGAATTTTTGTTTAGGATTTTTTTATAAATATAGTTGAATTAATTAAGTACAAACACGATTAGTTAATATTGTAATAATAACCAAACAACACTTAAATTATTTACCTAACAAAAACTAATCAGAACACATTTTTTTAAATATCTTTTAAAAGAAACCAAATTAATTTTTCTTGAGGTTAATTTATTACTATAATTTTCATATTTTAAAAGCTATTTTTCATGATTATTAAACCCTGTTATTTATTTTCTTAGAAAAGCAATTTCCTTAGTATACAGATATCATAAACAAAATCTTATCTTGATAAATTTTTATTTTTCGTTTGATGTTATTTATTATTTTATAATTTAAAAAAATGACAGTTATTAAATTAACTTTCAAAATCAAATTATTAAATTAGCAAATGGTTTAATTTGTTCGTTACTTATTTTTAAAGAAATTTGACTAAAATTTTTTTATTTTAATTATGATTTAAACTTCATATTAGTATATAATTAATAATTGGCGATTCGAACGAAATACAAAATATAGTGTATATATATATATAGATATACAATTATTATTCAAGAAAGAAAAAAATTATTAATTACATTTCGAAATATATATAATTATCCAATAACAGAAAATTTGCTACATTTATTTCATCGCAATTTGTATTAATTGAATTACTAATTAAAAATTATTTTAATAAAAATAGCTACCTATATTTATTGTAATATAATATTATTTTTTCCATAAATTCACCCCTTTCCCTCTTGAATTTCATAAAATCCCTTCCTAATGGATGCTTACGTCATAAAATACATTTTTTGGTGCGTTGATGAGTCAGTCATTCAGGATTTTTTTATTATTGTATGTAATTAATTTATATTCCAAAATAATTATTGTTGATTAAGACATAGGAAATTTAACATGGGGGCAATTAGAAGTGTTGTAGTAACCTTTGGTCAAATTTAACGATGTCTGATTGGTGCATTTTGAAATACCGCGTCGAAACTAACTGATAAATTTTAAATTAATCAACAGTATTTTGTTTTCAACAATAAAAAGCATCCTAGATAAAATTATAATAATATTTTCTGGCAGATATAAATTTGAAAACAAAATACTAATGACTATTTTATTAAATTTTTGAGGCGGCATTTCAAAATGCACCAATCACACTTCGTTAAATTTGACCATAGGTTACTTTACCATGTTAAATTTCCTATATCTTAATCAACTTGGAATACACTGTATAACATATAAAATATGCATTTAATCAAAAATTAATGCCGACGAAAGCATTACTTCAAATAAAGCTTCTCTCTCTGTCTCTCTCTAATCTCTTGCACTTTCTCTTGTTTGCAAACAAATATCATATATAACATCCACGCACATTGGCGGTATCTTGACTCCACTAACTGTTACAAATTGTAGACAAATATTAAGATATATGTTATGTGCTATATATGTATGTAGAGGAAAGGTGGTCAAGATGGGAATGTAGGGTAAGATTGGGAAAATTAGTTGTACCGAAAATTAAACGTCATAGTAAGGGTACGAGATACTCCAGACAGCTAAACTGATTTATTATTTTTAGCAAGCATAAAAAATACAATAAGGTACTGGCACCAGTCTTGGATATGACCCAAGTAATGGCAATTCTTTAATTAAATATACTGAATTAGACATATTTGTTGATATTTGATTACTATCATTTCTGAATATTAATCTATATACATTTAACTGTCTTACAGCGTGATTTGATCACATGAGGCCAATAGGTGTCAAAATGGTGGACATTTCAACTAATTATTATACTGCTTCCCTTGCTTTATGGGTAAATTAATACAAATCTGTGTTTTCAGTTAAAAAATATTATTAGAATATTCATCTTTATGCGCAACTCAAACATTTTAACTAAAAATAGCATTTAATATTAATTTACACGCTCAATTATAAATTTATAATACTTCTACGTCTTATTTTCTTGTATTTTAGTCGATATTTGTATGACGAGTTGAAGTTCACTGCAGGAAATTTCACTAAAAAATTTAGAATTTTTGATTTCGTTAAAAGTATGTTTATTGTATAGAAAATGACGTGAAAAGTTGTTTGTTTCAAACCGCAGGTCTGTATCTCAAACCGTTCTCGAGATATAGCCTCTCAAAGTTTCAGTTTTTTCAAAAATTTGAAGAAAAATGGCCATAACTTTTGAACGCGTGGTCGGAACTGATTTTAGTTGACGGATTTGGAATCAGCGTGTCAAAATCTATATAATGACATGTATAATACCTTAAAACTCGGAAAAAAAAAATTCGCGAAAAATCGAAAAAATTCAAAGGGGTATACCTTAAAAAAATGTCGATTTTTGACCAAAATTTTTTTGTTGAATTTTAAAGTATTATACATGTCATTATATATTTTTTGACACGCTGATTTCAAATCCGTCAACTAAAATCAATTCCGATCACACGTTCAAAAGTTATGGCATTTTTTCTCCAAAAATTTGAAAAAACTAAAACTTTGAGAGGCTATATCTCGAGAACGGTTTGAGATACAGACCTGCGGTTTAAAACAAACAACTTTTCACGTCATTTTCTACACAATATACATACTTCTAACGAAATCAAAAATTCGAAATTTTTTAGTGAAATTTCCTGCAGTGAACTTCAACTCCTCACACAAATATCGACTAAAATACAAGAAAATAAGACGTATAATCATTTAGTCACTATATAAATATTTATATAAGAATTTAAAAAAGTAAAAGCTTGAATTGAAAGTGTTTCATAACTAGTTTTTTTTTATTTATTAATTATTATATTATCAAAGCAACTTAATTGTTTCAAATTTGACGATTCTTTCTTTTATATCTTTTCTGTCGTAGTACTTATCATTAGCAAGTGTCCATCACTGTGTGTTCATTACTGGTTTTACTTTATCCATTACTGGAGAAAAAACATAAACAAAATAAAAGGCTATAATTTAAAAAAACAAACCATATTTGTGGACTTTGGTAATTAAATTGATTAAATAAAGAGTTACTTGTTTTATAATCGAAAGCGAAAACAATGTGTAATAGGTTTATTATAGATTAAATTTATATCCCCGGATAACACCGAGTCCAATGCACTTGTATAATTTAAATGCAAAGTAATTCTAATAAATTATTTAGATAAAATACATATTTTTCACACAAAAAAAACATATTTGATTATTTTCGTACAACAATACAATGAAAATAAATAATTTAAAAATGACAGCATTCGTCCCCCCTGGGAGATACGCGCCTGTGCTAGCGTCTCGGGTCGATCACGCGTTATGAGTGAATAAGATTGTACAAAGCGAAAACCAGAAGAGTTCAGTGTGAAATTTGTGGAAAATAAGTTTGTTATTAACAGGAAAATGCGTACGTGGTAGTTTTCAATTTTAGAATCGATTATAACATATAAAATGGTTACTTTGATATTAAATCATGAAATTCACAGCATCATATTATACAGTGTATTCCAAGTTGATTAATAAGTCTGCTATTATACTATCAAAGAAATATGATAAAATTTCTTTGATCAAAGAAATATGACAGTGTAATAAGTAAACTTTTATAATATTTACCTTCATAATATTTCTATGATCATAGTTAATGACAGTCTCTTATATTTGATCAAAGTTTTTTGACGTCAAAAACAAGATGTATTTTCTTAAAGAAATACCATATAGAACAATGATATGTTAATTTAAGATAATAATAGTAGTGACGTTAGACGTGAATTCGGGTACACCTCTAATCATACCATACCTCAGTGTTGAACACTTGTTTAATTAAATTTACTGAATTAGAAATGTTTATTGATATTTGATTACATACTACCATTTCTGAATATTAATCTATATACATTTAACTGTCTTATAACGTGATTTGATCACATGAGACCAATAGGTGTCAAAATGATGGACATTTTAACTAATTATTATATTATCATAGCAACTGCTTTACATTATTTCTTATTTTACCATTCTTTATTTTATAACTTTTATATACAATCATAAGTGTTCATTACTGAGTGCATATGACTGGTTTTAATTTGTCCATTACTGGAGCATAACACAAACATATAAAATACAATTATTATTATATTAATTATAGCATATTCACGAATCCGGGAAGAGTTTCTAACTCTTACCCCTCTTACAGGTGCGATACTGTATTTAAATATATTTATTATTTAAGATCATATATTTTATTGAAAATATTAAGTAAACATTAGCCAAAAAAGCAAGAGTATATGATTTGAATGCCATACATAACATAGATGACAGGGACAAGGGACTCGACCTTTACAACAAACGTTAGCCTGCACTACACAAAGATGTATCAAACCTTTGAATAAACCATAATAAAAGCTTATCTTATTTGTACCTCTATGTGAAATCATGAAAGAGTATAATATTATAACATTTCCATTTCATTTTCATACTAACACATTTTTACAAAAAAACATGTATTTATAAAAAAAATTAAGTTGTGTTAAATTTTTTATGATATAAATTAGCCTATGTCTTTCCTTAGGATGTAAGCTATCTCCCTGATAAATTTCATCAAGATCGGTTAAGCAGTTTAGTCGTGAAAAGGTAATAAACAAACAGACAGATAAGAGTTACTTTCGCATTTAGGATGGATTAATTTAAATTACCCTATTACAACATTTCTAGTCGATTGCAAATACCTACACCACACAGTATAATGCCCTATTTGATTACATTTGTGCCAGTAATCGATTCTGAACATCAATTATCAATTATATTAACTAAACTATACCCAGTGCCGGCCTTAACAAATCTGGCGCCCTGGGCGAGATTTATTTTTCCGCCCTCTCTCCCCCTAAAAAAATGTTAAAAAATCACCGAAAATGTCAATTAAAATTGATAAATTAACAAATAAGTTGAATAATTCATATCTCAGCTTGTCGTAATCCTACAGACTCAAATAAAAAATATAGCTTAAATCATTAACTTTAAGACTATCAAATGCCCTAAGACCCCCTATTATGAACAAATTAAAATTGATAAATCAACAAATAAGTTGATTAGTTAGTATCTCAGTTTATACCTTATTAAAGGTTTTCTGGGTTGTTGAATAAGTATTTATTAGTTAGCAGCTATCAAATAATCGTTTTTTTTACAAATTAACATTGTTTATATTTAGCTATATTTTTTGCTTAATCGGGTTTCGCCCCCCCCCCCCCCCCCTGAAGCCGGTGCTGTCTATACCACACAGTATAATGCACTATTTGATTATATTGTGCCAATAATCGATTATCAATTATATTACCTATAGACCTAAATGACAGCGATAACAGTTTAATTGAATCACACACATATGAAAATGGAAATCTTTTAAAACCATTCGATTAATCTGGCACATATTACACTTTATCACCTGACAAAACCAAGTGTGAAAAATCCTGAACATAAAAAAAGAACATTAAATGCAATATTATCCGGAAAACGGAAATTAAAAAAAATGTATATGTCTAACAAAATGATTTTTGTATGTATATACATATGCATTTTATGTATAATATTATATCTATGTATGTATACATATATGTACAGTAGCGGCAAACAAACAAAAAATTGGGAGTGGGGGTTTAGTAATTTTTTTATAATTATATAAAGTACTGGCACCAGTTATGGCCGCTATTAGAGAAAGTTTTCGGTTTGTTTTTTGTAATTCTCATTAACTCATGTTACTAATAAAACAAGTAACTCTTTATTTAATCAATTTAATTACCAAAGTCCGTAAATATAGTTTATTTATGTTTTTTCTCCAGTAATGGATAAAGTAAAACCAATAATGAGCACGCAGTGATGGACACTTTCTAATGATAAGTACTACGACACAAAAGAATCGTCAAATTTGAAACAATGTAAAACAGTTGCTATGAAAATATAATAATTAATAAATAAATTAGTTTAAATATCCACCATTTTGACACCTATTGGCCTCATGTGATCAAATCACGCTGTAAGGCAGTTAAATGTATATAGATTAATATTCAGAAATGGTAGTAATCAAATATCAACAAATAATTCAGTACATTTAATTAAAAATTACTGGGGTCATATCCAAGACCTCATTTATTAATTATATACTTCAAGATGTACGCGACTTTATAAATAGCAAAGAAATAAATAAACAAATATATATTCATAAACTGTGTTTCTATTTTTAAACATTCGTCTCAATTACTTTTATTAAAAACAATTACGACACGATAATAATGTAATAAAATAAGCTGAAATTACTTTTGACAAGGCTGCAAGGAACGTGAAATGATTGTTAAGATTGCTACATTTATATATTCTTCAAGAGTAAATGATTTAATTAAAAATGTGAGCATTTATTTATGAAATATGTTAATGAGGTCAAACGTTAAATTTAAATTTCATAAGTGATCGCTTGGATATAACTTTGTTTATTGAAAATTATTAAATCTGACCTAACATTATTTGTGAAATATAATTTTTCAAAATTGTTTAAAAAAATTAAGCTTCTATCGTTGTATTTTTATTATGTTCATGGCAGATATTGTAAAAGGGATATCTTGAATATAATTTTGTTTATTGAAAATTATTAAATCTGACCTAACTTTACTTGTGATACATAATTTTCCGAAATTCGTAAAAACTATGTTTTAAAAAATTAATTTTGTATTGTTTTCTAAGCAATTATTGCTTCTATCTTTGTATTTTTATTATGTTCAAAGCAGACATTGTAAAAGGAACATCTCGAATATAACTTTATTTATTGAAAATTATTAAATCTGACCTAACTTTATTTGTAACATACAATTTTCCCAAATTCGTAAAAACTATGTTTTAAAAGATTAATTTTATATTGTTTTCTAAGCTTTTATTGCTTCTTTGTTTGTATTTTTGTCACGTTCTTGGCAGACATTCCAAAAGGGACATCCTTTGTAGCGAAATCATGATTTATATATAAAATATAAAGAAAGAAAAATCAGATGGATCAATTTTTCAAAAATTTATTATTGTATTCGTACAAATGTCCCTAAAGTTATATCAGCATTTAGAAATATATGAAAAAATATTCAGGTGCATTTTAAGAAAAATTTCAAACTAATATTTATTAGTAGAATTGTATAAAAATTAAATGGTTAACCAATTCCAGGCAATTTATATAAACACTATCGGTTTTTATTTAAATTGTTGAATAATGAACTACCTTTGATGAATTTAGCACGAGGAAGCACTGTGCATTTACTTGGCAGATGTTTTTTATTTTCTATAGGTTAATTTATAAATAAACTAGTTTTGCTGAATTTAATTCTAAGAAGCACTTTGGTAAATATTTTTTATATTGTAATAAAATAAATATTGAAAAATGTATCTCCCCCTATAATTCCCCCGAAATATAAAAATAAATTATTCCCAAATCCAATTTGAAAATAATCACATGACTTTGATTATCTTGATTTATTCTGATAGAAATTCATTTGGTGTGAAATGATTTCGTAATCAGACAGGTGAGTTATTGTAATTACAAAAAGGTTAATTAACCTTTGACACTTCGAATACCCAATATCTTTTTACATCCGCCCTTTATTTTATATTATTTCCTATACTCCCAAATCAATCGATAACTAAATTTTATTGGCATTATACATATGTGGCAAAATTTACAAAATATATACAAGATGATTCAGAACTGTAAATTGAAAAAAATATTTTAAGCAAAAAAACATTAGCATATTTTTAACTCTCACGAAAAAATTACTGGATAAAAATAGACGGGCCTTCTGGCTGCATACACCCCTGTTCTAAATTATTGTTGGTTGTTACTGAAAATCTAAAAACTTTAGCACAATGGGTTCTCAAGATATTAAATAAAAACTAATTTAATAGGGCAAAATTCTTCTTTTTTTTTAATCAGTTGTTTTTTGAACCGAAAAGATTCAGTTATATTAATTCTTAAAGTATAATATAAAATTTATTTGAAGATAGTTTAAAATATACACATCAAACGTCAGATAAAATTCGTCTGTTTATAAAATTCAAAGAGAAAAAATTATATGTAATTTTTTTCGTATAATGCCGACCTCCCCCTCCTCCCCCCTCCACCACATACTTTTCACATTTTTTTTGTTGTTTAGAAATGTTTGCGTTTTGTTTTTATTATATTCATTTTTCTACAATTTGAGGAATTTCATAAAACAATGTGAAGAATTTTTTTATACAACTTTATGTGGGTAAACAAAGATTTGTTGAAATCTGCTCCATGTGTTGACTCAAATAAATTTTTGATTTTAATTTATTTTAAATCGCAAGTCAGGGCCTGCATATGTACTTGGCCAGCTTGTCGCGATATTACATTTTAACTCTGTATTTAACCGCGTCGTTTACGTGAGTCATTACTCAACCGAAGTTTTGTTGTTTTTGATGTAATTCAATCTCTCTGTTCCCCGGTTGTAAAAAAACGGTTTCGATCGAGCATTACTCCCACACACTCTATTCGCTGTCAGACAAATTGTTTTAGGTAAACATTTGTATAAACAGGGTCGTAGGGAGAGCATGTTAAATAAATAAGTGGCAATTTTACGTTAGAAATTCAATCAAAATTAATATATTACAGTGCCTGACTCATCAACGCACAGTCCAAACAAGAGCATTTTAAATTAATAAATAAGTGTTTTCAGTACATTTAATTTAAAAAAAACTCATATCCATCTTGTTTTATGATTAAAAATAAGATAAAAATTTAACCTCGTTTTTTAGTGGGTACGCCACTGCTTGATAAATGAAATATTCTGTATTTATTTTATACATTCTCTGAAACAAAGCGAATCCAAGTCAGTGGTCTTTACTGTAAATATCTCAACATTTAATTTAAATCGTTCGTTGTTATCTTTAATACAAAAGCAGTTATGTAGTTATCTAATAACTTCAGCCCAGTTAATAGTGAAGCAGTAGCCCTTGAGCTAAAGCACTGGCTCTAGGTTTGAGTGATTAACCAAGAAGATGGAATGGAAGAGAGACGAATGAAGAAAACATTCAGAGTTATTTTATTGTTTGAAAATTGTAGTTATACAGAATTTCATTTCTTTTCAACAGTGGCAGTTTATAAAAAAACTGTCAAGTAAATGCACAGTGCTTCCACGTGCTAAATTCACCAAAGGTAGTTAATTATTCAACGATTTAAATAAAAACCGATAGTGTTTATATAAATTGCCTGGAATTGGTTAACTATTTAATGTTTATACAATTTTACTTAAAAACACATCTGCCAAGTAAATGCACAGTGCTTCCTCGTGCTAAATTCACCAAAGGTAGTTCATTATTCAACAATTCAAATAAAAACCGATTGTGTTTATATAAATTGGTTAACCATTTAGTTTTTATACAATTTTACAAAAAAATATTAGTTCGAAATTTTCTGAATATTTTTTCATATATTTTTAATTTTTTGTAAATTTCAATCTAAATCTAAATTTATGCAAATATCAAAATGACATAATTTAGAAAAACAAAACACGAATTTTTAAAATAAATTGAGATAAATCTTTGTAAGAGAATATTTCACAACAAACGTTGTAGACCCATATTATAGGAAATTCAATGCTCTACAAAAAAATATTCTATAAAATTTTCACGTAACATGTGTCATTCTTGAGATATCTTGAAAAAATAAATATTTTAGGGTATCACCCCTCCCCCTTACACACGATTTTGATGATTTTGAAACGAGACCGTCCTCAAACCAGACCCAACCATCCGACTAAATTTCAATTATATCGGTTCAGAAGTTCATGAATTATGCGTGTGACAAGGATTCAGGGGACAGACAGACACAGAATGAACACATATATTTCCCTGGGACGCCCAGGGTAGGTGACATTCACGAAATCAAAATATCTATAGGTAAGAATGTAGATATATGGCTCATACGAAAATTACGTATAGATCTTGGCTTCTGGGTGTAAGCCGCGCCGGTTTGGTCGTGTTATCGGCCAACGTTTCGTCACACATTGCAATGGACATCTTCAGATCTATATCAAGACCACCGCGGAAGCCTCAAAAATTACGTAAATATTTATTTTTATAAAATCACGTGCACCACTGACTAAAGAGAAATGGGTGGTAAAACATGTTATTCCAAAAGATCAGACCATGTCGGGTAAAATTGGCACGAGTAATCCAGGTTCTTGTAATTCGGATATTATATATATAGAACTTAACGAATTCTGTGAATTGGGAACACGATACCTTTCAAGTGCTTGCGTTGTCTTCATTAATTCCTTATAAGTATCTACATAATCTTATCTTAGAATTACATCTTATCCGATCAATCGTGTAACGACTTTAAAACGTATGTTTATTTTCTTGTAATTAATTCGCAAATTATATGAAATAAAAACTTTTTAAGAAATAAATAAAACCGACTGAAAAGTATTATTTTTTAATTAAGTTCCCTCAATCAATTTAATGATTATTTTCGATATAATTTTGTCTGTCTGTCTGTTGCCGCTATGCTTCAAAATAATATTTTTTTAAATAATTATATTTATTTCAAAATTTATAGAAAATTATAATTTTCAAGTAAATATTATAAAGTAAAATAATTATTTAAATATAAAATCATTAATTTAGTTCTTAACTTGAATGAATAATGTATTAGAGAGAGAGGGGATTAAGAGAACAAATAAAGTAAATCTACTTCAAAATACATTTCTTAAATGAAACTTATTAAAACCAACTTCAATAATCTCAAATGGTAAAATAACTTTCAAAATATTCAAGACAAATATTTATATGAATATTTATGAATAATTAAAAATGTAAATATACATCAAAATAACGAAATATATTTTAATATTTCGTTTTTAAAAAAAACTGCCCTAGTTGACTATAAAATTTTATAACCTTAGATGTAATATTTTTTTATACAATCAATAAAAAGGATTAACTTGTTTTTTTTACGAACTTATATACAGGGTGATTTACAACTACTGTATTTTTTTTAAATTGAGTAAATAATTTAAGTAAAACACATTTTATAAAACATTTGTCCTCAAAGTTTAAATTCTAGAGAACAATATTTTGATACAGTTATGAAATTCGATAAATGTTATCAATTTTCTGAATCAAGCAATAATTATTTAGCCCAGGGGTGTATGGGGTAGATAAAGAACAAAAAATCATACACCTCTGGGCTAAATAATTATTGTTTGATTCAGAAAATCGATATAATTTATTGATTTTAAACTGATTATCAGGGTCCCTAGATAATAATTAAAAACTAATTCTATATATAATTATATATATTCATATTACCACAGGATCTCTTGATAGCTCCTATTTGATATGCAAACCTTCAAATTAAAAAAAAATTGTAATGAATAGATTCGTCATAAAATTTAGAATAATTTTTTTTTTTTTAATTTAATGTTTTCTGTGTAATTGGAAGTCAAAATCAACAAATATTAGACGATAACAAAAAAGATGGTGTCCACTCGATTCTACCCACAGTAATTTTTTGTTTACATTCGTTATAAATCACCCTGTGTATAATAAAGTTTTAAAACTCTTAATTCTAAAACATTGTTGTACATAAAAATATATCTATCTACATATAATTTAATTCCCAACTTGACAAAGAAGTTTAAACCACATAAAGTAATTTTAAACGTAAGTAAAAAATAACTTCTATGGTAAATGAATTTACTGCTTTCTTCAGAATGAGTTTTATTTTATTCAGTTTTCAGTTTCGAATAATTAAATGATTTATTTGTTTATATACTTTTCATCCAAAATAATAAAAAAAACTCGACAGTTTTTTAAATATTTGTTTATTTAAAGAATACAGAAAAAATCTTAAAGCTCTTTTCCACAAAAAGTACCGGAATACGGTGTTCATAAATATAATAAAAAGTTTTCAGAATTTTATTAAATTTTGCTCCCTCGCAATATCGAAGATACGAGAAGCTTTGTGATCGTTTTAAAATGAGACAAAAAAAATTGTTTTCCGATTTCTAAATTTTAAATTGATCTTTCGGTTTCACGTCAAGACAAACACTTTTCATTCCGTGTCTGTCTGTCTGTCTGTCCCCTGAATCCTTGCCACACTCATAACTCATGAACCACTGAACAGATATTAATGAAACTTGGTAAGATGGTTAGGTCTGGTTTAAGGACGGTCCCATTTCAAAATCATGTGTAAGGGGGAGGGGTGACACCCCAAAATATGTATTTTTTCAAGATATCTCAAGAACGACACATGTTACGTGAATCTTTTTCAAATGCAATATTTATTACGAAAAGATTTTATTTTCAGCTTTTTAGTCAGTTTTTAAAAGGCAAATTGTTTTAAAAAAATTGACGTAGTAATGGTTTTAAAACAACTGATTAACTAATTGTGATTAATTTTGCTTTGTGCAACCCAAAGTTAAATTTTTAAATTTAAATAGTATACGTTTTATTTTAATATAAAAAAACAGTTTTTCATTCTGGGGTCACTGCATTTGATCTCATTGTCAGTGAAGTTTTTTTAGCGTCTGTCTTTTGTACCATTGTTTTGTTCGACCACTTTCTTTGTGCAGCTGTTGAATGCCCCAACTTTCCTTTATCATTAATTAATTTTTTGTTTTTAATTTAAACACAAAATGTAATTAACAGAAACAATGTTGTTTTTATACTAGGTAAATAAACATACCTACAAATTTATTTGTAAATTAATTATCATTAAACACTATTTTAATTAAATTTAATTTGTATAATGTAATATAGTTACATCATAATTAAAAATTTTAAAATTGTTGTTGTAAAAGAAAACATAGAAAACACTAAAATTATTCATAGACTAGTATGTCTCGCGAACTTTAATTTTCTTATCTTTCTAATCAGTGGCGTGGATAGGAGAGGGGGGATCAATCCAAAATTTCAAAATTTTCAAAAATGCAGATCTGTATCTCAAACCGATTTCGAGATATGGCCTCTCAAAGTTACAGTTTTTTCAAAATTTTAGGGAAAAATATGGTACTATTAACGAAATCTAAAATTCGAAAAATTGTAATCAATTTTCATGGTTTTTATTTCACTTTTCATAGAAATTTCATCGAAAAGAAATTTCAATCAAAATAAAATTCTATCGGAAGCTGTAATAAAAGAACAATTTAATGAAACAAAAATAAATTATCATCAATTTTTAATAGCTCATTAACTCCTACATTTTGTACATCTTATCCTTATCTATTTTAAGAAACAATAGGGGAAATTCGCAAAAATCCAATCGAAAACAATTAAGTCATAAAAAAAACATCTCCCGGTAAATGTAGTAAATAAAATCTGTTAAAGGCAAGTTTACACGTTTCTAAATCGATTCAGTCCCAAAGGATTTAAATTGATTCATAAATTAGATTTATTTCGACATATTTAGTGCTCCCTGAAGTTTTATACGAATTTATGTCTATAGGTATACAAGTAACATAATCTATTTCGATTTAACTGAAAATTAATATAGATTAGTCTAACAGGGTATATAAGAATAATATAAATATAAAATAAAACGCTGATATTTCGGAGCACAACGGTAACAATTTTAGATAATGTGTTGTAGATTCGATAGTATATATGAATAATATAAATATAAAATAAAACGCTGATATTTCGGTGCACAACGGTAACAATTTTAGATAATGTGTTATTTGACTAATCCTTTATTAAAATATAATATATAACATATGAGTTGTAAATCTACCCTGCCCGGACAGGAAGTAATTGCCTGAAGGTTGGTACGCATGAAATCACGAGTAGTTCGGATAAAAGTACGAGTTTCAAGAGTTAATTTGGAGCAATAAAACGCAGCTCGCTATTTACTGCTGTAGCTATTCACTATATAGCTAGCTTCTAGTTTAATTAATTTCATTAAAACAAACAAATGTACGGGAAAAGTAGTGAACGTTGCTTAAGAGAAATTATTATTTTATGATAGCCAAATAAGGTACTGGCACCAGTCTTGGATATGACCCCAGTAATGGGCATTTTTTAATTAAATGTACTGAATTATTTGTTGATATTTGATTACTACAATTTCTGAATATTAATCTATACACATTTAACTGTCTTACAGCGTGATTTGATCACATGAGGCCAATAGATGTCAAAATGGTGGACATTTGTGAAACCATCAATAATTCTATGTATATACATTATATTAGGCCGGTTGTATTTTCCAAACGCGAATACCTATTTACAAATAACAGAGAATATTCTCTCAATAATTCAGTCGTCGATCCTCGCTTGTTTATATTTACATAAAGCACAGCTCGCTTTGATATTTAGCGGCTTTGAAGTCAATGTTGCAACAGAAGAGTTAAGTCTGCTTAATTAAGTCAGTATTTAAACATTTCACGTTTATAATTTACCACATAAATTAATATTTATCTATACATAGTCCTTCGCCACGTCTGTCTGTCTGTCTGTCTGTCTGTACACGATTTCTCAGTAATTACCGAACAGATTTTATCCTGGTTTTCACTAATATGTATAATTAATAATTTGTGTAAATTTATAGGTTTATTACAGATTATATTTATATCCCCGGGTAACGCCGGGTCCCAAGCGCTAGCTTATTATAATTTAACACAACTTTTAAGTATATTCAGTTTATACAATTGAAAAAAAGTCATTTTACATTTTAATCAAAAAAAAACAATAAAAATTCATTTTTTTCCCCTTTTTCTATAGAAGTCTTTGAAAAAATAATATGCATATTGTAACTTGGGGGCAGTACGGAGTAATTATGATAATATTGGAAATTTAAATAATTGTAAGTTACTTATAAAATCTAATATATTATACTTGGTTTCTATACTTATTTAAAAATGCGAAAGTAACTGTTTTTGTTTGTTACCTTGTCACGGCTAAACAACTGAACCGATTTTGATGAAATTTGTCAGGGAGATAGCTTGCATCCTTAGAAAGGACATAGGCTACTTTGTATCTCGAAAAATTTATTAGATAAAAAAATACAAGCGTTTAGAATTTTTCATATAAAAATTTCAATGCGACTCAAAAATTTTCCCAACTAGCATAGTAATTTTTATTACACAATTTTTTCCGTGTACACTATCCAACTCACCCTCGTCCAAATTATAAATGTATCCAACAGAGACAAAACTAATATTACTTCACCAAACTCGATAAAAACTTGTAGCTTCAAATTCTAAATTTCCTAAATGTATTAAAATAATAAATATGTCTATAAAACCAGACACTTATTTAAGAAAAAAAGTTTGTACATTACACCCAAGTTGGCTATTAAAATTAATAGGGGTTTATTTTTATATAAAACTAGCTGGGCCCACGCGGCTTCGCTCGCGTAGACTACGGAATTATTGTTTAGGATTTTTGAAAAATATAGTTTAATTAATTAAGTACAAACACGATTAGTTATTATTGTAATAATAATTTATCAATACCTAAATTACCTAACAAAAACGAATCAGAAGAAAAAAGTACAAATAATTTGTGTTCTGTTTAAATTTAAATGTTAATTATTGAAAACAAAATTAACTCAAACGTCAGCCGAGGGACTCCGAATATCTACCGAACGTAAGCGAATCCAGTCTGATGTACATCGCTTCGATGCGGCACGACACCATACATTTAAAATGTTACCTTTATAAATATATTTTAAGATATTTTCTAAACTATACGACCAAATTGGATGCTGTAAATGGCAAACTATATCTACATTAAGTACTTATGACGATGAAATCATTTATTTCGATAAGGATTAATGTTTTGCAGGTCATAAGTCCATGTAAACAAAACCCAAATATTTTATGTTTTTTTTGTAACATAAAAGCAGTCATTGTGGCTTAAATATAAAAGTTAGACATATCGTGTCGCTGACTTAATTGTAGAACTTTTGATTCTACACAATTCTTTAATACATTATTTTGTTCTATATTGAACGGTTTAGGCAGCGTATTACAAAACAGCGCGCCGACGGCAAAATTTTTTCCGACTTGATTTACTATTATCGTCACTGCTTTGTTGTTATGTTACCTAACGTAAAAAAATATAGCCTATAACCTGGCCAGAGAACGTACCTATGAATTAAAAAAAAAAACTCGTAAATCGGATAAGTGGTTCTCGAGTGATAAGGCAACTAACGGACAGACAGACAGACAGACAGACAGACAGACAGACAGACAGACAGACAGACAGACAGAGAGACGTTGAGCTTTATATATATTAAGGATGAGTTGTAAATCTACCTTGCCCGGACAGGAAGTAATTGCCTGAAGGTTGGTACGCATGAAATCACGAGTAGTTCGGATAAAAGTACGAGTTTCAAGAGTTAATTTGGAGCAATAAAACGCAGCTCGCTATTTACTGCTTTAGCTATTCACTATATAGCTAGCTTCTAGTTTAATTAATTTCATTAAAACAAACAAATGTACGGGAAAAGTAGTGAACGTTGCTTAAGAGAAATTATTATTTTATGATAGCCAAATAAGGTACTGGCACCAGTCTTGGATATGACCCCAGTAATGGGCATTTTTTAATTAAATGTACTGAATTATTTGTTGATATTTGATTACTACAATTTCTGAATATTAATCTATATACATTTAACTGTCTTACAGCGTGATTTGATCACATGAGGCCAATAGGTGTCAAAATGGTGGACATTTGTGAAACCATCAATAATTCTATGTATATACATTATATTAGGCCGGTTGTATTTTCCAAACGCGAATACCTATTTACAAATAACAGAGAATATTCTCTCAATAATTCAGTCGTCGATCCTCGCTTGTTTATATTTACATAAAGCACAGCTCGCTTTGATATTTAGCGGCTTTGAAGTCAATGTTGCAACAGAAGAGTTAAGTCTGCTTAATTAAGTCAGTATTTAAACATTTCACGTTTATAATTTACCACATAAATTAATATTTATCTATACATAGTCCTTCGCCACGTCTGTCTGTCTGTACACGATTTCTCAGTAATTACCGAACAGATTTTATCCTGGTTTTCACTAATATGTATAATTAATAATTTGTGTAAATTTATAGGTTTATTACAGATTATATTTATATCCCCGGGTAACGCCGGGTCCCAAGCGCTAGCTTATTATAATTTAACACAACTTTTAAGTATATTCAGTTTATACAATTGAAAAAAAGTCATTTTACATTTTAATCAAAAAAAAACAATAAAAATTCATTTTTTTCCCCTTTTTCTATAGAAGTCTTTGTAAAAATAATATGCACAATGTACCTTGGGGGCAGTAAGGAGTAGTTAAGATAATATTGGAAATTTAAATAATTGTAATTGTAAAATCTAATACATTATACTTGGTTTCCATACTAATTTAAAAAATGCGAAAGAAACTGTTCCTGTTTGTTACCTTGTCACGGCTAAACTGCTGAACCGATTTTGTTGAAATTTAGCAGGGAGATAGCTTGCATCCTGAGAAAGGACATAGGCTACTTTGTATTCCGAAAAATTTATTAGATAAAAAAATACACGCGAATTTTTCATATAAAAATTTCAATGCGACTCAAAATTTTTCCCAACTAGCATAGTAATTTTTATTACACAATTTTTTCCGTGTACACTCAGCCAAATTATAAATGTATCCAACAGACACAAAACCTTTATATTATCAAACTAATATTACTTCACCAAACTCGATAAAAACTTGTAGCTTCAAATTCTAAACTTCCTAAATGTATTAAAATAATAAATATGTCTATAAAACCAGACACTTATTTAAGAAAAAAAGTTTGTACATTACACCCAAGTTGGCTATTAAAATTAATAGGGGTTTATTTTTACATAAAATGGGTCTAGACGGATATTTCGTTTCATATAAAGTATATAATATAATATATATTTATTAGAACGATATCCCCAAGGAATCGCAATCATGGGTTCTGATTAATTTTCTTTCAGGCATCCTTCAAACCTTTCTCATCCCCCTTCCCATACTATTACAACGTTCAAGAAATTCAGAACTTCTAAGAACACTCTCACCCCCCCCTCCCCCACCCCCCATTCAACCGTCTCAGGAAATTAGGAATATCTAAAAAAAAACATTTCTTTAATTATTTTTTGAAAATGTTCAGTTAATATTATTTCGTAATTAACTCTTAATTTTTTTCGTAATGATCTTTTATAGGACTTAAATATCGTTTTTAACAGATGTTAAAAATTCATACTAGTATATTAGGTATATATTTTTAACCTATTTTTGTTTTATAGCCCCATAATATGGCAAAAAAAATTATTTCTTAATAAAATACCATTTTTTCTCTAAAAATGCGCTGTGGGGGGGGGGGGAGTATGTATGAACATTTGATATAGATTGGTTTATTCTAAAAGATGTATCATTTTTCAATTAAAAGAATTATGTATATTTCATATTAAAACCCTCGAGGGAAAAACCAAGGATAAACAAAAGGGAACATTCAAATTAAAAAAGAAAAAAACATGAACGTATCGATCGACAATTGTTTCAAAAAATTCAAACAGAAATTCGTGAATTTATGTAAGCCCTGTACAAATGTTTACGTGATATTTGCCACGAAATATATAAAAAGGGAAGATAACATAAAATATAATAACGTAACTTATAAAATGTTTTATTAATAAATTAAGTATTTAAAATCAAAATGTACCTGTTGTATTGAGAATTCTCGGCCGCACATTTATTATTAATAGAATACATATTATTTTATTTATGTTCATTCACTTTTGATAAGAATTAACTTAACCCAAAAATTGCTTTTATATTTTTCAAACTCAAGTTTCTAAGTATGTTCGAAGCACACACAAAACATATGTTAACCACGCACTTGCGTTAATAATAATGTAATATATTATTATTCAAAAACACAAATAAAATTTCCAAAACATAACCTAAAAAAAGTTTATGTTTTTGTTTTTTTTTTTAAAATAAATTTACATATATCAAAATATATACCGAACTAATTAAAAAATTCATTATAATCAGCTATTAATAATAAACTTCACTTTATTATTATTTTTTAATTTGACTTTTCTGAATCTAAAGATTTCGTAGCAAAATATGAACTGAAGTTTATATATCTGTACATACATAGTGAACTTAAAAAAAACTACAAGTCAACAAGATTATAAATTCAATGAATTATAAGTTAATATATAACAATTAAGGCATCTTTACATCTAATATATCAATAATATATCATAACTAAGTCTATATTTGATTTAAAATAAAGAAAACATGATTAAATTATTAAATTAATTAATTAGAATTTAAATTTGGCGCCTGACAATTATTGGTCACAAGTAACATAGACATAGATCTGTATCTATGGCTCACAATTGGTCTAAAATATAATGGCGGATTTACAATAACATATCACATGTTGTTCATTTTTTAATCAATTTATCGGACTTAATTCGGGATTTCAGTGTTCGATTTATTAATCGTAGTGATTTGAAAGTTATTTAAATGTATTACAAAGGCTGTGAACTTGTCCATACTGTTGTATGTAGTGTTCTAAGATTGGTATTGTAATACAATGAAGTCAGTAACATGAAGAAGAGCTCCATTCTATACGTTGTGTACAAGATGTTAAAAGTTAATAATGCTTGTGTTAATTAATGTAAAATAATTAATAAATAAAATAATTAATAAATAAAATAATAAAAATATAATGCCAGTTCATTTATAAAACACATACATGAATAATATTTACAAAAAAAATTAAATATTGCATCGATTTGACAGTGGTTGGCGCGTAATCCTAGACTTTAATAAGTTTATCCTGTTGATCCCGTTATAACATTCAATGACATTGTGTTTTCAACTTAATTTAATGTGTGTATTAAATGTTGGAATACTTTAAAACGTGTTCAGTGCTTTTCATTTATTAATATACCGAAAAACAAATCGCGTGTAGAATGCAGACCCAATGGCGTCGGTTTTCAGTGATCCTTTTTAAAAGTTTTGGTAAAGTTTACAAGGTTTATATACGTTTGTTATACTTCATCATTAAACTGTAATGTTCCTGTAATAGTGTGAAGGTGTTTTATTACCTGATTCCTTCTTAATTTGTGATCATCTTTACAATAATAAATCATAAGAAAATGGCGGGAATAGTGACGCTTGTATATTTTTATAATTTTATGTGATTATTGTGTTTTAATAATAAGAAATGATGTGTTATTGATTTAATATATTGTGTCTTTTAATTGATCAAATACATGTGTACGTATTTAATTGTTTCTTTTTTCTTATTATAATCTCAAACTTAGTGTGAAGATCGTATGGCGCCAAATGTCAATAAGGTAAAATGTTATATTTTTAGTTTTATTGCATTGTTCTATAATAAAAGTTGGATGTTTTGTGTTATTTACTTAGTAAAGTGTTTCTATCAAGTCTTAGAATACTCATGTAACGGTTTAATCCATTATCTTTAACAATAATCAATTAATCATAAAGACCATAGACATAGAGAATGGACCACGCATCTAACTCGAACACAGAGCCGTGTCAAAAGAAAGAGATAGAAACAGGTTTGGAATATACTTGTCCTTTTTTTAAACAGGAGTGTAACTATTTCATTCTATGATTTATATGTATATAAAGAGGTTAAAATAATTAACGTTATAAAAAAATTTATTTAAAAAAAAGAAACAATTATTGATTTCTAAATACCTAATATAGTTAGTAATATAGTTCCTCTCTTCTTTGACGGGAGATACAGTGTACTCACAAATCGTATACATTTTATTAGGTTATGTTTAACTTTGCAACAATGTGTCAGATGTTTAATTTTTTTATCAAAGAAAGGGAAAATATACTTTATAAAGAGGTTTTCAGGTTCCAAGTTTACACATTTTGAAAGGTTCTACTCAATTCTCCTGTATTTATTTACAGTAAGTTTTTTTATCGAGTTAAATTTCCGAAATTAATTAATTAATCGTGTGTAAGAAGGAAGGGGTGACGCCCCAAAATATTTATTTTTTCAAGATATCTCAAGAACGACACATGTTACGTGAAAATTTTATAGAATATTTTTTGTAGAGCATTAAATTTCCTATAATATGGGTCTACAACGTTTGTTGTGAAATTTTCCCTTACAAAGATTTATCTCGATTTATTTTAAAAATTCGTGTTTTATTATTTTAAATTGATATTGCTTGGATATATTAAATGTTATTTTGACGTTTTAAATGTCATTTTGCTATTTGTCAAAAAATTAAAAATATACGAAAAAATAATCAGGTGTCTTGAGAAAAATTTCGAACTAATATTTTTTAGTAAAATTGTATAAAAATTGTGTAAAAAAACAATTCGATATGTATTAATGAATATAGGTTACAAATATTATATATATTTCTTATCGAAATTTATATATGGAAAAAACAATAAGAGACAACAAGAACAGGGTTCGATTCCCTGATTATTGAAAACAAAATACTTAGATATATTTATCTATAAAAATCGTGTTTTGTTTTTCTAAATTGATATTTGTCAAAAAATTAAAAATATACGAACAAATAATCAGGTGCATTTTAAGAAAAATTTCGAACTAATATTTTTTAGTAAAATTGTATAAAAATTAAATGGTTAACCAATTCCAGGCAATTTATCTAAACACTATCGGTTTTTATTTAAGATATTTATTTAAGATGTTTTTATTACAGGATATTTATGTGATGAAATATAATTATTGATATAATAATTTTATCTGTTGACCTTATTTTTCAATATCGTCTATTTTATTTCCTAATCACAATTATCGACAACCAGATTTTCAATGAACAAATACGACAGACAGAACATAATAACTGACCGGCCCGTAGACCTAAAGCTAGCTGCCTGTCACTGCGACGTACCAGGGAGAAGTCACTTATACCTGGTCACTTGGCCCTTAACAAACAATGCAGTATCGGTGACTAATCTGTGTGGGCTCTGACATTCCATAGAAAACTTTCAGTACTCCTGTGCCCTTCTGCTGTGACTGGCTACGGTTGCTAAATAAAGTTACGTCTATGCTGTAATCACTCGTTGTCCACAAAGCTCTTAGGAATGATCCGTTATTAGCATTGTGTGGTTTGGGTCTAGGTTGACTGGGGAATATGTGCACGATGGACCTGGTGAAGGGTTCGTGCACTAGTTACCGACATAACTCGTCAACTCACTAACTAAACGACCTCTTTTTTACAGGAGTTCTATGTGGATTGGACAAAACAACAGAGAATAGGGTTCGATAAATTGAAATCAATATAAGGTCATTTATACAGTACATAATGCATTTCGATATGTATTAATGAGTATAGGTTACAAAGATTATATATATTTCTTATCGAAATATAAATAGAAGAAACAATAAGAGACAGCAGAACAGGATTCGATTCCCTGATTATTGAAAACAAAACACTTCGATATATTTAAATATAAGGTCATTTAATTTAAACTTTGACGATATTAAATAAGTACAAAAAATGAAAGGGTTCGAATCCTTGTAATGTACAGTGAAACCTTCGTCTATTTTTAATACAACAGTTTGAGAACCACTGAAATAACAATGATATAATAAATCTGAATTGAATTACTGTTTAGTTATGATTTTCAACGAGAATACGTTTGTATCAGCGACAGTAAAATATAACTAGTTTAGTTCAATTGAATATTATAAGGTTAGGTTAGGTTACATACAATTAAAAATAAAATAATCAGCTTAAGGAAGTGGATATCATATAACAATGAAAGACGCTTTGACAACTTTGGAGAATCCAGAAACACAGAAGTCAAAACTACGAAAAAATGTTATTATGTTAGCTTAGGTTTTTACATGCAATTAAAATTAAAATAATCAGTGTTATAACAATGGAAGAGGTGAATCCCCTGACATAAGAACTAGCTTTGGCAACTTTGGTGAATTCAGAAACGTAGAAGTAAAAATTACGAAAAAAACCCGAGGTAAAAAACATCTACCAAGTAAATGCGCAGTGCTTCCTCGTGCTAAATTCACCAAAGGTAGTTAATTATTCAACAATTTAAATAAAAACAGATAGTGTTTAGATAAATTGCCTGGAATTGGTTAACCATTTAATTTTTGTACAATTTTTCTAAAAAAATATTAGTTCGAAATTTTTCTTAAAACGCACCTGAATATTTTTTCATATATTTTTAATTTTTTGACAATTTCAATTCAATGACATTTAATATATCCAAGCAAAGATCAATTTAGAAAAACAAAACACGAATTTTTAAAATAAATCGAGATAAATCTTTGTAAGGGAATATTTCACAACAAACGTTGTAGACCCATATTATAGGGAATTTAATGCTCTACAAAAAATATTCTATAAAATTTTCACGTAACATGTGTCGTTCTTGAGATATCTTTTTTGTCTCAATCTGAAACGATCACAAAGCTTCTCGTATCTTCGATATTGCGAGGAAGCAAAAGAGTTAATCCAAAATGTTAATTTTTTTCACTACAGTAGTGTTCGTTATAACTTTCATTGAAAGTACTAATTAAAAACTACATTTTGAAATTATCTTAGATTTTTTTCTGTTAACCACATTGACTCTAAAATTTTAAATTATTATATACTTTTCAGTGTTTTTTTATTGTTATAAAAATAGGCTTTTGCAATTTTCTGTAAAATGCACCCAAAACGAATAGACTTGATTAAAAAGGAGTTATTACTACAAAACAAAATGTAATAAAGCCATAACAATCAATTTACAATAATATTTCATTATTTCAACGAACGCTACTGCATCAAACATTTTTTAAATCGAGTTAATGACATCCATAATATTGTTTATTACCAACCTAACAGTAATAAAACTGATAATTTACCCACCCTTTGTTTGTTGCGCCACTTTACCTTATTCACCTCGCGTTTCTAGAACTAATTTCAGTATTGGGGACAATTCGTTTAATTGTACCATTCTTTTAACAATTAACGAAATTATGACAATTGTTTTATCTGTTTATCCAGATATAATAACGCAAGAATTATGTACACTCAATTATTACAGGTGTTCTGCCGATAATTAAAGGGTATACATTTTTAATTGTTACTTATTATTTTGGGCAGTTTTGACCAGTTACAAGTAGAGACATGTTTGGCATGGAGAAATATGCTGGTTTCAACAGGCACGTATTTGATATTTTTATATTTGAAGGGCCTGAATATTTCAAACATTTACGATTTTTTTTTGCTGTTTATTTTTCTGTTATTTTCAGTTCAACTGGAAGTGATGTCACAGTTTTTGTTTTTCAAAAATACGGTACCTTTTTTTTCTCTTAAATTCCAAGATATTTAAATGTTTTTGAATTTTAAAAAAAATTTTACTCGAAAATATTATTTATTAATTAAAATTTTTATTTTTTGATGATAAATAAATTGAGTTTAAAAAAAAGTATATATTTAAAATAACATAAAATTTGTAGGTTCTTCTTTCCAAGTATAAATAAACTATACGAAATTCCTTCAACTAGTACGGCCCTGTTTATCAAACGACATAGAAAATATATATGATATTTTACCCTTACAAGGTCCTTATTAAAGATTAAATTAAGGTGTTACTATATATCTATATATCCTTACCAAGGTTGAGATAAATTACTACAGATAATTATATTTATGTTATAATTTTTTCGTGTGTAATTATTACCTTATTTTTAATTATCCATTGATTCTTTCTAAACGTGAACAAATTCTAGATATGTATTTTTCTTTGATTTATTATTTTCAGAAAGAATCCAGCACATATTTCTTCCGGTGGAAACTGATTTTTTACTATTTTTAGTTTATTATTTTCTCTACAGTTATAATTTTCATTGAAAGTACTAAAATTTTTTTTCAGTTTTTTATTAATTGTTATAAAAATAGGCTATTGAAACGAAAAAACCGGATTAATACGGAAAATGTATTAATTTCTTTCATGTAATAAAGCCATAATAATCAATTTATATCAACACGCCGATAATAAAATAAAAACACTTTCTCCCGGGAAACTTAATATCCATCATTGACATATCTGCTCAAGAAATCGACTCGCTTCAATCAATATTACAGAGATAAAGTTATGACAAATAAACGTATAAAAAACTTTATAACCTGAATCTGATATTCGGCTATAAAAAGGCGTTCATTTTTATTATTGATTGATACATAAATAATTTAAATTACCCTATTTTTCATATATTTTTAGTTTATACATTTTGTATTAATATTATTTTCTATAAAAATATAGTAGTTCTATATTTCAGACGGTTAGAATTTTGGTATATATAAATTCACCAAAGGTAGTTAATTATTCAACAATTTAAATAAAAACCGACAGTGTTTAGATAAATTGCCTGGAATTGGTTAACCATTTAATTTTTATACAATTTTACTAAAAAATATTAGTTCATATATTACAATATAAGGTCATTTATACAGTACATAATGCATTTCGATGTGTATTAATGAGTATAGGTTACAAAGATTATATATATTTCTTATCGAAATATAAATGGAAAAAACAATAAGAGACAACAGAACAGGGTTGGATTCCCTAATTATTGAAAACAAAACACTTCGATATATTTAAATATAAGGCCATTTAATTTTAACTTTGACGATATTAAATAAGTACAAAAAATGAAAGGGTTCGAATCCCTGATTATTGAAAACAAAATACTTTGATATATTTAAATATATCACAATTATCTACAACCACATTATCAATAAACAAATACGACAGACAGAACATAATAACTGACCGGCCCGTAGACCTAAAGCTAGCTGCCTGTCACTGCGACGTACCAGGGAGAAGTCACTTATACCTGGTCACTTGGCCCTTAACAAACAATGCAGTATCGGTGACTAATCTGTGTGGGCTCTGACATTCCATAGAAAACTTTCAGTACTCCTGTGCCCTTCTGCTGTGACTGGCTACGGTTGCTAAATAAAGTTACGTCTATGCTGTAATCACTCGTTGTCCACAAAGCTCTTAGGAATGATCCGTTATTAGCATTGTGTGGTTTGGGTCTAGGTTGACTGGGGAATATGTGCACGATGGACCTGGTGAAGGGTTCGTGCACTAGTTACCGACATAACTCGTCAACTCACTAACTAAACGACCTCTTTATTACAGGATTTCTATGTGGATTGGACAAAACAACAGAGAATAGGGTTCGATAAATTGAAATCAATATAAGGTCATTTATACAGTACATAATGCATTTCGATATGTATTAATGAGTATAGGTTACAAAGATTATATATATTTCTTATCGAAATATAAATGGAAAACAATAAGAGACAACAGAACAGGATTCGATTCCCTGATTATTGAAAACAAAACTCTTCGATATATTTAAATATAAGGTCATTTAATTTTAACTTTGACGATATTAAATAAGTACAAAAAATGAAAGGGTTCGAATCCCTGTAATGTATAGTGAAACCTTCGTCTATTTTTAATACAACAGTTTAAGAACCACTGAAATAACAATGATATAATAAATCTGATTATTGAAAACGAAACACTTCGATATATATATTTAAATATAAGGTCATTTATAAAATGAAAATATTTATCGAAAAATTAAAAGAAAAGCTAGTTTGGCAAGTTTGATTTATCTTCTTTGTGGCATATCAATGTGAAATTGTAACTTGAATTAATATCTGAGCTATACAGAAAGTTATGTGCAAAGAGTTATCTAACATACATGTGTTGACTAACAGGGTGTAGAAGGGGTGACACATCACTTATTAGCCGATTCATATTTTCAGTAAGCTTTAACAAACCTTTAATGATGATGTCAGTTTTTATAATTCTCCTATAAACAAATTAGTATTTTAGTTGCAAGCTTGTTTCACTTTTACCCCATGTTTGATATTTACCCCGCTCGACCCTACTGTACAAATATTTCTAAAAATAAACTATTTCATTCACTGAGAACAATACCTGTCTGCATTTGACATAAACATTTAGTTTTGCTAACACACATCGAGTTTGTAATATTTTACGTGAATATATGTAAAATAAATAACAAATACCTTTCAGAAATAATACACAGAGATACATTATGTAGTTCCAATAAAGCGCTTGCAAATTTATTTAACAGAGCGTGCTGTGAAATAAGGTACAATACATATTATACAGGGTGATTCACATAACTTTTCCATCACACTGACATATTGTTGTAAAGTAAATAGAATAAAAAACACGTTATAGCCAACTTAGTGGCCTATCTATAAATAAAAAACTAAAGTTAGACCTTATAACTTTAAACTAAGAGTGATATAAAACATCTGCCAAGTAAATGCACAGTGCATCCTCGTGTTAAATTCACCAAAGGTAGTTAATTATTAAACAATTTAAATAAAAACCGATAGTGTTCAGATTTAATTTTTATACATTTTTTTCTTAAAACGCACCTGATTATTCCAACCAAGTTTCATTAATATCGGTTCAGTGGTTCATGAGTTATGCGTGTGACAAGGATTCAGGAGACAGACGGACAGACACAGAACGAAAATGTTTGAAATGGAAAGATCAATTTAAAATTTTGAAACAAATTTTTTGTCTCATTTTAAAACGATCACAAAGCTTCTCGTATCTTCAAAATTGCGAGGAAACAAAATTTCCAAAACACCAATCAATTCTACATAAAAAAAATATCCATTTTAAATTTTTTTAGTTTTTTTTGGGTACACCGCCTAAACCCCATAGAATTATTAATATTTTTTGATGTAGTAATACCCACTCCTTCCTTATAAATAATTAATCTCATTTAACCGAATCTGTATCTCTTATAGATACTGAGATCAAATTATTGTAAAAGTATTCTGGGACATCCTGTATATCTGCAGGTCTATTCATCCAGAAAGCGCGACGCACCGACAAACGAACGCAATATATTATCAGCAGTTATTGGTGTAAGCTAGGGTACTGAAGGGAAGTACATTGCTCTATTGTTAGAGCTATGTTGAAACTTTTGTTATCAGTGGAAGCTTGATGAAAATTATGAATGTATAATTTAGAAATATTTAATCGCCCTATAGTCTGTTTCAGTTAAGATTGCAGTGGTGGACGGAGATTAGACGGTAAGTTCCAAATAGACACTATACTATGAATAATTTTTTTTTAATATGTATACTTATATGAAAATTTTGAATTCAGAGTACAAAATTTTATCAAAAAATGAATTTAAAAAAAACTAAAAACACTGAAATGTACATATCTAATAATTAAATTTAACAGTTTTTGAAGTCGGTGCCAAGTCAATAAAAAACTTTTTTTGAAAAAATAAAATAAAACAAAAACTGTCTTCAAAAAATTTTAAATTTAATTAACTTTTTTTATTTATATTTTTGTTTACTTATACCAGAAATAGCAATGTATAGAATTTTTTTTGTTGCATTTTCTCAAAGTAGAATATTTCAAAAGTATTCTCTGAAAATTTCAGACAAATGTCCTGTCCATAGACGATTCAGTGTAAGTTCTAAATAATTTTTTTATCTGCATGCAAATCGTACTCAAAACTTTAAACGCGTTTTTCTCGAAACCAGAAGTCGGTGATCACTGTAACTTGAGAACGGCTTTACCGATCGGTTTGAAATTTTTCTCACTTATTCTATACATAATTGTCCTCCGGATGAACGAAGGATTTTTTTTTGGGCGATTATTATTTTTTTATAACCGAAAATGCGAGTGAAATTTTAGTCAAATAAAGAACTTTGACTTTCAATATCCGCCATTTTGTGAAAATTCAAAATTTTTCAAATCTCTTCGTTCACCCGGAGCATTATGTCATTAGCTAACGATCCCTTATGTTTTTTTTTTATCTTATATGATTTAGTAACAAGCAGCAGTGATCACGGCAAAACACTTTTTTTTTGACCCCTCCCAAATTTGCTGTATCCCACTTATTTTTTAATATTTTGCCATAAAAAAATTACAATTTTTTTTGTAAATACATATCTTTCATGTGGAAAAACATTTGTTATTAATTATTTTAATGCGTGGCTAAAAAAAATCCTAAAAAAGAGCTTTTTTGGAAGTTCGCTAAAAAAACCTTAAGGGTCCCTTTTTTCAAACATATCTACAAAATATTATTAAATAATGTGCTTAAAAAGAACGAATTTGTATTTAAACGTGAATACACAAATTATTTAATAAATTAACATAAAAAGTGTCAAAATTACTTGAATGTACAATTTAACCAATATCAATTAGTTTCACAAAATAATTAATTTTTGATTAGTTTTTTTTTTTACCATGGCGTGTTCGGGCAATGTAACAATTCGTTTTTTATATAAAACAATGAGCATTTCTTTGAGAATTTAGTCAGAATTTAATTAATTACATGGGCGCAATTTCAAAGGAATTGAAAACAATATTAATTCTACATCAACACGATATCGTTTTGGATGTTATGTTAAACGTGAATTAATATTTTATTCATTTGTATTCAATAATCCTTTGAATTTATACCGTTGATGAATGTTTAAAATAAGGTAAATGCACCAGTTATGGCCGCTATAAGACCAAGTTTTTTTTTTTTGATTAATTTTTGTAATAATCATGAACTCATGTTACTAATAAAACAACTAACTCTTTATTTAATCAATTTAATTACCAAAGTCACCAAATATAGTTTATTTTGTTTATATTTTTTCTCCAGTAATGGATAAAGTAAAACCAGTAATGAGCACGCAGTGATGGACACTTGCTAATGATAAGTACTACGACACAAAAGAATCGTCAAATTTGAAACAATGTAAAGCAGTTGCTATGATAATATAATAATTAATAAATAAATTATACTAATAATTAATTTAAATGTCCACCATTTTGACATCTATTGGCCTCATGTGATCAAATCACGCTGTAAGACAGTTAAATGTATATGGATTAATATTCAGAAATAGTAGTAATCAACAAATATTTCTAATTCAGTACATTTAATTAAAAAATAGCCATTACTGGGGTCATATCCAAGACTGGTGCCAGTACCTTATATTATTTTATACAAAAATGCTATTATAAACACATAAATTTAATCTGCACATACATTATTAAATAAATTTATCAAATTTTATAGTAAAGTTGTTATTTTAGTTGATAATAATTAATGATACAAATATAATAAAGTTAGAACATTATTGCTGATTTTTTTTGGTTTGACATTTAAAAGGGTAGATCAATTTTACCGCCTACACTGAATTTTAATTACAAATTAAAAATACATTTTTAAATTAGCCTCTAGAGTCTAGAGAATCACACATTTTTTTAAAATTGCGTGTAGGCATAATTTTTTTATTTTAATATTGGTACTTTATGAAGACAGAAAAAAAACGAAATTTATATATTTTTTTATACTTCGTTTATAATTTGATTTTTAGAAAATTTTATATATATTATACAGGTGATTGAAAAGTCCGGATTTTTCTTATTAAAAGAATAATTTTCATTTGTCCGGTATTACAGATTAGACAACAAAATTTGCTAGCACTTTCAAACGGGGTATCAAACGTATATGACAGTTCTCTTGGAGTTTTTGACAGATAGGTGCATGTTGTAGTAAGTAAATAGCAAGCTATATAAAGTATATTTACTAACCTTGATTGAGTAAAACCGATAAAAACCAACTTACTTCGCATGCATCTATCTATCAAAAACTCAAAGAGAAATGTCACATAAGTTTGACACCCCGTTTGAAAGTGTTATAGTCTATAAAAAAAATCGTTTAAAACAAACAATATCAATTTATAATCTGATAATTAAAAACAAATCTAATTATTAGCTTTTAGAAAATTTTCATCGAACTTTCTTGTTATAATTAAGATTAGACATGATTAAATAATTCTTGCAAGGTCAACGACGTTTTCCAGTTAACGATTTTTTTATCTTTCTCCACGTCATTTAATATTAGCATGATTCATTGCAACCACTACCATGAAATTTTAAATCACAATGATTTAAAATTTCATCTCTTTTTTATCTTATTATAAAAGTTTATGGATGAATGTTTTACAAAAAGAATATCTAATTTAACGAATTAATTTAGTCTAAGCCAATAGGATTATTAAATGTTCTAAGTACACTGAGAAATACGATTAGTTATAGAAAATAAATAAGGTACTGGCACCAGTTATGGCCGCTATAACTAACTCTTTATTTAATCAATTTAATTAAGTCCGCAAATATAGTTTGTTTTTTAAATTAAAGCTTTTTATTTTGTTTATGTTTTTTCTCCAGTAACGGATAAAGTAAAACCAGTAATGAACACGCAGTGATGGACATTTGCTAATGATAAAAGATATAAAGAAAGAATCGTCAGAATTGAAACAATGTAAAACAGTTGCTATGATAATATAATAATTAATAAATAAATTATACTAATAATAATTAGTTTAAATGTCCACCATTTTGACACCTATTGGCCTCATGTCATCAAATATCGCTGTAAGACAGTTAAATGTATATAGATTTAAGTAATACTAAATACACAGTAATGTTTACGAGGTACACTTATCACCACTGCTTTCAGATAGCTGATTTCTACAATAAGGTCATTTATACGAAGTGTGATTGGTGCATTTTGAAATGCCGCCTCGAAACTAACTGATTAATTTTAAATTAATCAACAGTATTTTGTTCTCAATTTTAATTTAAGCATCCTAGATAAAATTATAATAATAATTTTTGGCAGATATAAATTTGAAAACAAAACACTAATTACAATTTTATAAAATTTTGTGACGGCATTTCAAAATGCACCAATCACACATCGTTAAATTAGACCAAAGGTTACTACAACATTTCTAATTGCCCCCATGTTAAATCAACTTGGAATACACTATAAATATTTACTACATCACGTTTTTATGAGGAGCTATTTCATATTTGTTAAATTCGCATGAATCTACTTTTTCTGCTTGTATTGCTGTCGCGCATCCAACCTCTAGAAATTGTAAATATATCTATATAACTATATTTTTTGCTCATCACAGAATATTGATTGAAAAAAGGTCTGCAGAATCTATTGATTACGGAGTTTTTACATCACATCTGAAGATGTTCTAACGGTAACTCACAAATAAACAATGGCGTCTTGGACATTTTTTTAGATAATGAAATTCCTACCAAAAATTCTCAACAAAATTTCCTTTTTTTTTTTTTTGATCCCTGAAAATACTTGTTTATTTTAAATAGGGCCAAAAATTGATTTCTACCTAAGACCTCTAACGGTCAAAAATAGCTAAGGTACTGGCACCAGTCTTGGACAAATACCCCACATGTGTATAATTTTTTTTATGAAACTTGTTGCTAAATATGTAAGTGACGTGTTGAAAATTTGAGATTTTTCTCGATGCTTGAACCATGTGTTTTATTGGACTTTAACCGTAAATACACCATTCTGCCATAAGAGGCCATATTAATTTATAAAAATAATACTATACTTAAGATTTATAAAGGAGTAACTTCTCCAAATTTCAACTATTTCTCGTTGAAATTAGATACCTGCCATACATCTTTAATCTACAATTACTTATGTTTATTTACACACAAGTTTGAAGTTGTTGATTTATTTCCCAACAATAAGAAAATCAACAACTATACAAAAGTATTTTCCAGCAGCTGTAACCTAATCACAAACACCTTGCGTTGACTTGAATAGGTTACAAATTAAATTTAAAATCTGAATAAAAATGAATCCAATCAAAAACGTTTGGAGCTTCGAGAGGCCGACTCAAGAAAGAGTGAAAGAGAGAGAGGGGTGGAGAGACAGAGAGAGAGAGAGAGAATTTCAATCAAACTCTATTGGAAGTCAGTAGATGATTTATGGGGAAAAGTTTTCTTATTCCATTTTTATTAAATCGATCATATTAGACGACGATGATTTGAAAGAATGTGTTATTACATTTATTTGTACATATGGCTGTTAAACATTGAGTTAACCTTGTCTGGAATGGGAATCAGGATAGTACATAGTACATACTTGCATATTTCCGAAGGCCCGATTCAAATATAAAATACAGTTTTAAAACATTGTTCCTTGAAAAAAACGTTGTCAAAATATAGTGATAGTCATTATTATACAAGTTTTTACACCCCCAGCCTCTCCAATATTCATTGAATTTCGTTAAGTGTAAAATAAATACGCAAATTAACTACAAATGTATTTTTCTTAATTAATTAATTTTTTTTTCTCATTAAAAATAGTATTTTGTATCTCAATTTTGACTTTTATTTTGTTTAAGCTCCACCCCCATCTCTCCTTTCACCCCATTGTAAGAATTCGTAAGTTTTACCCCCCCCCCCCTCATTAAAAACATCATATTAATTTGCAAATTAACTACAAATGTATTTTTTCATAATCAATTTTTTTTCTCATTAAAAATAGTATTTTGTATCTCAATTTTGGCTTTTATTTTGTCCCAGCCCCCTCCCCTCTCTCTCCCTTCACCTCCTTTGTAATAATTCGTAAGTTTTTACGAGCCCCCCCTTCTTAAAAACATCATATTAATATGCAAATTAACTACAAATGTATTTTTTCATAATCAATTTTTTTTCTCATTAAAAATAATATTTGGTACCTCAATTTTGACTATTGTTTTGTTTAAGCCCCCCTCCCTTCTCTTCCCTCACCCCCATTGTAAGAATTCGTAAGTTTTTACCCCCCCCCCCTTTAAAAGCATCATATTAATATGCAAATTAACTACAAATGTATTTTTTCTTAATTTATTTTTTTTTGTATTTTTTTTCTCATTAAAAATAGTATTTTATATCTCAATTTTGGCTTTTGTTTTGTTTAAGCGCCCCTCCCCCTATCCCCTAACCCCCTTCGTAATAATTCTTAAGTTTTTACAACCCCCTCCCCCCCCCCTCTAAAAGCTTTACGTGTACGTTGTTCCCTTTCTGAAAATACATTTTCTATATAAAAAGATTTCCTACGAAATTCGCAAAATGCAAAATTGCTGGATTATCATCATCTTTGTCGACCATTCAGTGACTTCTAAAGACGAATTTTCAATAGGTATTTATCTGAAGCATTACGAAAATCTCTTATATCTCTATTTCGATAAACTTGAATTTAAAAAGATTGGATTTTTACCTAATACCGAAAACATAAAAAATATATAAATTTCTTTAAAAGCAGACCTTCGCGGTTATTAAATTATTTAAACTGTAATTTTGCGTGCATGTTGTATTCAACGTTTCGACCAATATCTCTTCTCAATAAAATTATAATCAAAAACGCAACGTGGGTTAAAACTCGAGTTTTTAAGAATTTAGCAAAAAAAAAAGTTTTTTTTTTAATCGGGCCTTAATTTTATGTAGTCGGGCCTCAGAATGTATAAGTACGGTCCTGACTGTAACAAATACGTATTGTTTTATTTAAGAAAGTATATAGACTATACCCTCAGAGTAATTACCATTTGCTAGAAAAAGGCACTATAATAATATTATTATCCATAATCTTGTTTTATTAAACTGACCTTTTATTTTAAAAAGAACGTTACCAACCTCATCTCAAAAGAATTCTTTGTATTTTTATAGTTTAATAAATGGAGAAAATGCTATATAACTAATGAATATTATCTACAAAGAAAAACAGTAAGAAACAGAAATTGCAAGAGAAAGAATAAAAACAACTTTTATTTAAAAATATGTATAACTCAATATTCTTCTTACTGGAGTAATTTTATTATTAATTACACTAGCGGCCCACTCGCAGTTTCCTATACAAAATGTTAAATTATCTATATTATATTACATTTCATTTAGTTTTTAAGCTGAAATTTCAACATCTGTTAAAGATATACCTAATGAAATAAAAAAAAAAAAAAAAAATTAATACTGTTAGTCATAAGAACAATTCTTATGGGGTAAAGTCTGAAACATCATTTATAATATAAGCAGTTTTGCACATGAACGTATCAAAATTAAAAAAAAACCCTTCCTGAATTTCGGAAAATTTGTGGTTCAGTCATAAAAGGAAAATAACCTCAAAATTTCACGTTTCTATATAAATAGTTACAGGGGTGTAATTAGAAAACATTTATATTTGTATATAAAATTTTTTAAAGCCTTTTGACTTGGTAAAAATAAATAAAAACAAAATTTTCATTTAATTTATTACATTTGTACTATTTTATTTTCTATCAATAATTTATTAGTCCCAGTAAATTAGATATTTTAGAAGAACAAATTCATAAAGTTTTGATACTTTGTCCACGAACTCTTAGTAGGGTTTGAAATAAGAGCCCGAAAAGATGGAATATCCCCTTTCACGTAAAAAACAACCCCCGGAATGAAATGTATTCTAGTTTTTCCCATTTTTCATCCGAACCGCCGTTCGGAGAAAAAAAATATTACAGGAATTAAAGATTCTACATAAAATTCTACGTAAAAAATGTCACGTTCACTATTCGGTTAATTCCCAGCCTACTCTCTCAATCGTTGCTCAAAGTGAAGACTAGTTTTGGGAACGCAGTGAAAAATCGGCGTAACAATAGTTTTCAACACACATATTTCCAAAACGGAAAATAATAGCACACAAATTTGTTAATGATCTTTTCAATCATAATAAAAAAATGGGTACTGACTTACGGGACACCTGTATAAGGTAAAAATACATGAATGTATCTGAACGACATGACGTTAGGCACGAATGAATGTATGTCCAACACAGTTTCATTGTCAAGTTATAAACCATTACCAGAATCGCACGTTGCACATACAAACGACAAATTATTAACGCGAAATCTACCGTTTGCCGTGCATGTGTCATAAATAAGGTACTGGCACCAGTTATGGCCACTATTCGAGCAAGGTTTACTATTTTTTTAAATCTCATGAACTCTTGTTACTAATAAAACAACTAACTCTTTATTTAATCAATTTAATTACCAAAGTACGTAAATATAGTTTATGTTTTTTCTCCAGTAATGGATAAAGAACAACCAGTAATGGGCACGCAGTAATGGACACTTGCTAATGATAAGTACTACGACACAAAAGAATCGTCAAATTTGAAACAATGTAAAGCAGTTGCTATGATAATATAATAATTAATAAATAAATTAGTTTAAATGTCCACCATTTTGATCAAATCACGGTGTAAGTCAGTTAAATGTATATAGATTAATATTCAGAAATGGTAGTATGTAATCAAATATCTAATTCAGTACATTTAATTTAAAAAAACCCATTACTGGGGTCATATCCAAGACTGGTGCCAGTACCTTATATGAATTACAAATATTTAATTTCAATATTTGCATACTTAAAAGTAATTTCATCTTCTCATGAAATTAATTAATAATAATAATCGAACTTTTCAATATCTCGCGTATATGATCCAAAATTGAAATTGAAATTGTAGGTCATATATTTACTCGACTTCGCAAAAAGTTTATTTTTGTTTCAAATTCCAGATGGAAGTTTTTATTGATATTACTTCGAATTCATGCAGAAGTTACTTCTTATAAAGAATGTTAAGTTCAGTTTTACATTTGTTCTCTTCCCAACTAGGAAAGTTTCAATTTTAACACGTGAATATACAAGAAACTTGAAAAAAAATCAAACAAATTGGTAGAAATTAAAAAGTTTTATGTATTTATTTTGAAAAATAAACTGTTTTACGAACTTTGTAAATTTACCTTTAATGGTTTATTTGATTTTTTTTAATCGTAGTAAATAAAAAACATCTGCCAAGTAAATGCACAGTGCTTCCTCGTGCTAAATTCACCAAAGGTAGTTAATTATTCAACAATTTAAATAAATTGCCTGGCAGTGGTTAACCATTTAATTTTTATACAATTTTACTAAAAAATATTACATTGCCCCTGATTATTTTTTCGTATATTTTTAATTTATGGAAACGTAAAATTTTCAAATCGGAGAACAATTTTTTTGTCTCATTTCAAAACAATCACAAAGCTTCTCGTATCTTCGATATTGCGAGGAAGTAATATTTTATCCTTACTAATATTATAAATGCGAAAGTAACTGTCTATCTGTCTAGATGTTTTATTTATTACTAGATTAAAATAATAACAAAAACTCGATTTTATTATTACATAATATTACAAATGATAATTGACAAATATATTTTTTTAAATATACTCCTATGGTACCTACTTCATAAAATAGAGTAGTTTCGCACAATAACAGTTACTATATCTCTGTCTATAACAACTCGTACAAACATTATCTCGATTCTGGTAAAATAAAATTTTATATTTCTTCAAACATTTTCATGGAATGATATCGTTATTTCTTTCCGCATTTTAGTGTTTCTATATTTTAACATATATTTAAACCTTTAAGGCTTGTATTTAAAATTTCAATGCAATTTTTTAAAATCATGAAAAAACAAAACACGACTTGATAAAGATTTTTTTTAGTCTTTTGATATTAAATCTTAGATTTTCATAAAATATTAATAGCCACGAACATGCACAGAAAAATTATCTAACTATTGGTGAAAACCGCATTGAAATCGGTTCAGTAGTTCCCGAGTCTATAAGCCTCATACAAACTTTATATATACAGATGAAAAATAATTTTTAAATCTCTTTTCCTATAATTTTTCTACGTGTTATTTTATTTTTCACGACATATAAATTTATATTTTAAATAAAAATCTAAAAAAACCTTTCACGATTTACTGGAATAGTCTCGACGTTACATAATCTTGTATTAAAGAAACCGTAATTTTAGATTTTCTTTTTGTATGAATAAAAATCTCGTACGTAGACATCTAGAACGTATGGCGTTAAAAGAACACAAAAAAAATAAGACGACGTGCGTAAAGAAATAGCACTTTAATGACTTCTCACAAAAATATCTACATTTAAAAGAAAAATGTCCTTACCTAAATAGGTCGAGTTAAACCATTTTAAAAAAAATGCCTAAAAAAAATTAACTACAAATATTTATATTATATTTTATATTTGATAAAAAACTAAGGTATTGGATTTGAACCCAGTAATGGCAATTTTTTAATTAAATGTACTGAATTATAAATATTTGTTGATATTTGATTACATACTACCATTTCTGAATATTAATCTATATACATTTAACTGTCTTACAGCGTGATTTGATCACATGAGGCCAATAGCTGTCAAAATGGTGGACATTTTAACTAATTTATTTATTAATTATTATATTATCATAGCAACTGCTTTACATTGTTTCAAATTTGAAGATTCTTTCTATATATCTTTTATAATTAGCAAGTGTCCATCACTGCGTGCTCATTACTGGTTTTACTTTATCCATTACTGGAGAAAAACCATAAACAAAATATATTTGCAGACTGGTAATTAAATTGATATAAAGAGTTAGTTGTTTTATTAATAACATTTACAAAAAGACACTCGTCAATCACAAAAACAGTAAAACTTGCTCTTACAGCGGCCATAACTGGTGCCAGTACCTTATAAGATTTCAAAGTGTGGCATATTTCTTTGCATTCGTACTCCCAGAGTTACCCCCTAGTACCGCCGGGGAAGATATCGACTTTCATTTCCCATTTTTCATAAAATAATTATTAAATAATCAACTCATGTTTATTTTGTATGCTATATAGTTGAAAAGAGATACATCAAAATCAACGTAAAAATAAATATAAACTTCAAATTACAAACAAACACACACGTGAGTTAGTTAGGGGAAGTTTTGTAATTAAATTATACCTGATTTAATAAAACGTCTAATGTTTGCAATGCCTCAAAACAGAATCGAACCCAAAACATTCGTAACTTGTTAATTTCTAATTCATTTAACGATAGCAAAAAAACTGTTTCATTATCACATTTATTTTCAGTCTTAAATTACAAGGGCCTTTGTTAATAAGCATATCATTTCCTGTGAGATTAGAGTCACTCCAGTTAGAGTTATGACAATTTATATATGTTTAGCCAATTATGTATTAATTAATTTATGTATTATTTTTAGAGAAACATAAAAAATACACTTAAACTGGAACTGTTAGGCTCCTGATGAAGACTTCTTGTAAAGTCGAAACAAGTGTCGAGTGACATTGTTTTATTGTGGTCAAGGTGTAGTGTATTTTAGTTTAAGTGACTAGAAACCACAGTTTCTCCGTTTTTCCAGTAATAAAAAATACAGTTAAAATTTAACATAAAATACTTGGTTACTGCTATCAATTGATTCAAGCTGTCAGAACTCTTGCTACGAGTATCTCTAACCTGAATCACCCCAGGGCAACATCCTATCCTACCAATAATCCTATTTTCGTCATAGTACATAAAAAAAGTATAATATTTATTAGCCCGGCCCTGTGGTCTACCTCAATAATGTTTATTACATACAATATATTCATAGTGCATGTATGGATATTGTATTTATAAGCGTATGTGTCTGTGTGTCTGTCTGTCTGTCAGAGGTAAATTGAATTAGTAATTCTGGAGATAGAGTGGTGTAGTTGATATCGCCAAATCAAATTAATTTCTTCAAGTGCAAGTTTCGTGGTCCCAGATTTGATTTTCAAATGGATTTCTAAATTTAGTTGACATCTAGCTGTTACCCGCGTCTTCGCCCGCGTACAATTTGTATTTTTTTTCAATTTAATCAAAAACAAAGTAGCCTATGTCCTTCCTCAGGATGCAAGCTACCTCCCTGCAAAATTTCATCAAGATCGGTTAAGCGGTTTAGCCGTGAAAAGGTTACAAACAAACAGACAGACATACAGACGCGTAGAATTTGTATTTTTTTATTTAATCAAAAACAAAGTAGCCTATGTCTTTCCTCAGGATGGTAGCTACCTCCCTGCAAAATTTCATCAAGATCGGTTAAGCGGTTTAGCCGTGAAAAGGTTACAAACAAACAGACAGACATACAGACGCGTAGAATTTGTATTTTTTTATTTAATCAAAAACAAAGTAGCCTATGTCTTTCCTCAGGATGGTAGCTACCTCCCTGCAAAATTTCATCAAGATCGGTTAAGCGGTTTAGCCGTGAAAAGGTTACAAACAAACAGACAGACATACAGACGCGTAGAATTTGTATTTTTTTATTTAATCAAAAACAAAGTAGCCTATGTCTTTCCTCAGGATGGTAGCTACCTCCCTGCAAAATTTCATCAAGATCGGTTAAGCGGTTTAGCCGTGAAAAGGTTACAAACAAACAGACAGACATACAGACGCGTAGAATTTGTATTTTTTTATTTAATCAAAAACAAATTAGCCTATGTCTTTCCTCAGGATGCAAGCTACCTCCCTGCAAAATTTCATCAAGATCGGTTAAGCGGTTTAGCCGTGAAAAGGTTACAAACAAACAGACAGACATACAGACGCGTAGAATTTGTATTTTTTTATTTAATCAAAAACAAATTAGCCTATGTCTTTCCTCAGGATGCAAGCTACCTCCCTGCAAAATTTCATCAAGATCGGTTAAGCGGTTTAGCCGTGAAAAGGTTACAAACAAACAGACAGACATACAGACGCGTAGAATTTGTATTTTTTTATTTAATCAAAAACAAAGTAGCCTATGTCTTTCCTCAGGATGGTAGCTACCTCCCTGCAAAATTTCATCAAGATCGGTTAAGCGGTTTAGCCGTGAAAAGGTTACAAACAAACAGACAGACATACAGACGCGTAGAATTTGTATTTTTTTATTTAATCAAAAACAAAGTAGCCTATGTCTTTCCTCAGGATGCTAGCTATCTCCTTGCAAAATTTCATCAAGATCGGTTCAGCGGTTTAGCCGTGAAAATTTAACAAACAGACAGCATTTACAATATTAGTATGATATTTTTTTTAATTAGGCAATCTATTCTTATAAAATGATTTTACATAGGTACTTTAAAATTATAATGAAAAGTAAATATGCGTTAATGAAATAACAAATTTACGTAGAGGTACGTAATGAAGAATTTACATAATTAATCTTAAATAAATTGCATTCCCTTTTACCTTGAGTTATTAAATAAAATACTGATTACTATCTTCGCTCGATGAATTAAACTTAATTTATATGATTTTATTACAAATCTTAAGTCGTTATTTAATGTGCAAATTGTAAATTAATTTAAACCAATGATTAAAAGAACAATTCTTTGAAAATTATAATTAAATACATATTAATTAATTAAATATACCATGTAAAAAAATTTATAATATACGATTTTTTGGACAACGACCCAAAAAAAAGTTTAATTTGTCACCGGGCAGGAACCCAAAGATATAGACCCCCCCCCCTCTATTAAATTTGATTAAATATGTACCTGTCACAAAATGACAAATTTTTAAAATAAATTGAGATAAATCTTTGTAAGGGAATATTTTACAACAAACGTTGTAGACCCACAAATTTAATGCGTGTGACAAGGATTCAGGGGACACACGGATGGACAGACAGACACGGAACGAAAAATGTTTACCTTGACGTGAAACGGATAAATCAATTTAAAATTTTGAAATCGGAGAACATTTTTTTTGTCTCAATCTGAAGCGATCACAAAGCTTCTCGTATCTTCGATATTGCGAGGAAGCAAAAAGAGGTAACGAACATATTGTCTTTGTATTAATTAGTAAAATGCAATCAACACTGGTATAGAAATAACAAATACCCATGAATATTTGAAAACAAAGCTAATTCACTCACCTTTCTAATTAATAATGTATTCTTATTCAGTTGAGTGAAGCAGGCTCTGCGGGACCCAGAATGCCTTTCTACACGACCGCGAATAATGTCAATGAAGAAATTCTTGATATAATCAAAAAGTCACCCCAAACGTCACTTTCCGATAATAACATTTCCGCATTTTTTATATTTCCATGCAAAATAATTTTAACTGTTAAAAAATTAACGAATATAAATTTATTTGAGTTTTTATCTATTCAACAATTAAATATAACAACCCTTGAGGTCCATACAACCAACTTATCAACACGGTATGACTATATAAATACTTGAATATTGATTATTTATCATTTCTATTTAGTTTATGTGAATATTTTTTTAATACGTATGTCTATGAACAATTTCAATGGAATTTGTCAGAAATAAAACACCGTTTTCTACCATTCTTAAATGTAAATAATATAATACACATTTTTAGATTAACCAATCTGAAAATTTAAATTTAATTGTGTTTTTTTCCACAAGGCAACACGAATTAGTAATCTTACCCTGGGTTGCATAAATCATGATTAGTTAATCGGTTGTTTTAAAACCATTATTACGCCAATTCTAAAAAACAGTTATGATAAATTGTACAAAGTAAAAAATTATCATATTTAGTGAATTGTTCATTTACAAATTGAGATTGAGTTTAGAATTACCATTAATCATGGTTTGAAAACAACTGATTAACTAATCTTGGTTAATTTTGTTTTATGCAACCCAAGGTTAGTATCTAAAATTTAAATTTTGAGGTTAGTTTTCACGTCTTTTTTTGCAAAACATGTTACATTATTTGTATTGTAGGACATTTACTCATGCAAAATTTCAAGTAAATCCGACCAAAAAAATATTTTTACCCACACAAACTTTTACACCCGTTTTTTACCCCAATTTCGATCGGCACCCTAAAAAAATTTTTATTTGCAAGATTTCGTGCACGTAAAAACTGACACACATTTTTCTGAAAATAGTTTAAATATACTAAAATGACCTTGAAACGCTTTTGATTTTCGGAATAACAATTAAGCATTCACATCAATATATAATATCTTGAATTAATTCACTATTATCACAAATACAAGTGCATATTTATTTATCACTTAATTTCAACATAACAAATTAAATATTCATATGAATTTCACTCGGCCCGAAATAAACGGTTTTTGTCACATGGTATAAAGTGACATCGCGACGCTCTGTCGTGGCCGCTGCTACACTGGAGGAACATTGCGTTGTGTGGCTCCGGACCGCGCGCGGACTGCCTCACAGACATACACACACCGGAGTTCTCCGGAGCGAGATCTGGCGCGCGCGCTGCTGGGGGGGGGGGGGGGGGGGCACCCCTCGCACGCATCGCGTCACGTAGAGAAACGCGTGGTGTGTATGCACAGGGCCGTGCTGATTGCAATGCACACAAATTTGGAGGGGGGGTTACCCAAAATATTGTCAAATTGAAAACGTCCTCTTTTTTTTTGAAATCGATTAAAAAAAGTGATTTATTTGATAAGAAACATTATTTGTAGAAGAACGAGTTAACAACCGAAACAAATAAGATAGAAATATGATTTTGACAGTGGCGAAGCGTCCATTGAAGAAGGGGAAGCAGTGCTTCCCTTATTTTATCGGCATATTAATACAAATTGTGTTTTCGGTTAATAAATAATTTAAAAATATTATTAGAATATTCATCTTTATGCGCAAATATATCTTTTATATTAATTAACATGATCAATTATAACACTATAATACCTCTACGTCTTATTTTCTTGTATTTTAGTCGATATTTGTATGACGAATTGAAGTTCACTGCAGGAAATTTCACTAAAAAATTTAGCATTTTTGATTTCGTTAAAAGTATGTTTATTGTATAGAAAATGACGTGAAAAGTTGTTTGTTTCAAACCGCAGGTCTGTATCTCAAACCGTTCTCGAGATATAGCCTCTCAAAGTTTTAGTTTTTTCAAATTTTTGGAGAAAAAAGGCCATAACTTTTGAACGCGTGGTTGAAATTGCTTTTAGTTGACGGATTTGGAATCAGCGTGTCAAAATCTATATAATGACATGTATAATACCTTAAAACTCGGAAAAAAAAATTTCGCGAAAAATCGAAAAAATTCAAAGGGGTATACCTTAAAAAAATGTCGATTTTTGACGAAAATTTTTTTGTCGGATTTTAAAGTATTATACATGTCATTATATAGATTTTGACACGCTGATTCCAAATCCGTCAACTAAAAGCAATTTCAACCACGCGTTCAAAAGTTATGGCCTTTTTTCTCCAAAAATTTGAAAAAACTAAAACTTTGAGAAGCTATATCTCGAGAACGGTTTGAGATACAGACCTGCGGTTTGAAACAAACAACTTTTCACGTCATTTTCTATACAATAAACATACTTTTAACGAAATCAAAAATACAAAATTTTTTAGTGAAATTTCCTTCAACTCATCATACAAATATCGACTAAAATATAAGAAAATAAGACGTAGACTCATTTAGTCACTATATAAATATACAAGAATTAATTTTAAAAAGTAAAAGCTTGAACTTAAGGTGTTTCATAACTAGTTTTTAGGATTGATAAAAATTTCACGCCTCGCCACTGTATTTTGAGTACATTGAACTTAAAGAAAATCTTATGACAACCATTATAATAATGAAAACAAGAACTTATCTTACATACCCCCCCCCCCCCCTCGAAATAAAAGTTATAATTGTTTATTTAAACAGCTAGAATTAAGTTTCCTAATTTATACCAAAATATAATAAACAAATGGAAATGCCTAAGGAAAGATGTTCATAAATTAAATATACATATGTACATTAATGTTCATACAATGTGTACATTGTATGAACATTAAATACCAACAATACATACATATATATAATACATATGTTGTTTACTGTAAATTCAAACACATAATATGTACAGTCGCCTGCAGAACTCGTCTGCCACCCTAAAGGCTAGAATCGCTTACAACAGATTCCAAATTTAAATACAAACATCATCGGTTATCTTTTTCTATCAAGTTTAATATATTTAAATACTAAAATTCGGAATATCAAATATTTATTGCCACAAAATTTACTTGTACAATTTTCAATAACTTACATAATAATTGAATTGCACAAATATATATGAGTACCTATGTATTATAAACGAAGAGTAGTTCTTTATCTAGCAAATGAATTTCTAAATATCTGTCTTTGTTTGATACATGGAGAAATGATTTAAATATTATAATTGCACAAATGGGAGGAGCCTACTAAGTTTGTGATAAACGAAAATGAATACAAACTGCAAGACCATTAATGCAGGCGACTGTACATTTGCTTTTGCTTACATATTTCTACAATAAGTGTATTTTTTGTAATATTAATTGTATACGCATACTATAGTCTGTTTCGTTTAAGATTGCAGCGGTAGCTAACATTCTGATTGGGCAAAACGCCAGCCAATTAAACAATTTTCACTAACGCAAAACATCTACTAATTCATTAAAATAAAAAGAAGGGTATGTGACATTTGAACGCTTTTTGGCGTAGACATCTAGCGAGCAAATACGTAACTAAAAACCTGTGTTATCGACCTATATCTTACGCGAACAGTCGTGACCTTTTTCTTATATTATAAACAAATTAAAATATGTATGTGGATAAATTAATAATGTAACATTATGTTGAATAATTAATTACTCAGCTTAGAGCGATCCTACAGATCCAAACTTTGTTTTAAAATATAGCTTAAATCTTCATCTTTGAGAGATGTAATTAAATATGTAATAGTAGTAACAGCTATAGGTATATATAAAATAAAAACAAACTTGTTTGTTTAAACGTCAAAAATTTATATAAGAAAAGGTAATTGCAAGCTTTCGATTCACAGAAACATCGTTAGGCTATTAATAAAGATTTAAATTTGAGAACGATGTTGTTATCTCAATAATATTCATGTCTCACTACTATTATATTATATATAAAATATATATACATATATAATTTTTAATAACAATCAATTATAGATATTGCAAAGTCGCAGAGAAATTCTAATTTAATTTATGGGTGTAACGTAATAAAAGTAAAATTGATTTTCTTTTGATTTCCACCAAATATGCCTTATTTCGTCATGGCGATGGGAAAGAGAAGTAACTCAAAATCAAATAAATAAAACGTCGAAGCATAATAATTATACAAGTACATATATATTACCAATGTTAGAATGTCTGGTAAAGCGGTAGAATATCGCTAATCACTTGTTGGGTCCCTTGAGGATAATGAGATCGGTTATTACATACGAACGATGGAGGATGGGACATAGAAATGTCGTGAACTTCTTGTAAATCGAATGTTCTTTTCAAGTGTGCTATTGGTCAAATATAACATATATTATACACATATGTAGGTACTTAATGTATGTAGGTATATATCTACAAGATACTCGCACCAGTTATGGCCGCTATAATTCTCTTGAACTCTTGTTACTAATAAAACAACTAACTCTTTATTAAATCAATTTAATTTAAAGTTCGGAAATATAGTTTTTTTTTAAATATAGCCATTTATTTTGTTTATGTTTTTTCTCCAGTAATGGATAAAGTAAAACCAGTAATGATTACAAAATGATAAGTACTACGACACAAAAGATATCGTCAAATTTGAAACAATGTGTTGCAGTTGCTATTATAGCATAATAATAAATAAATTAGTTTAAATGTTCCCCATTTTGACACCTATTGGCCTCATGTGATCAAATCACGCTGTAAGACAGTTAAATGTATATAGATTAATATTCAGAAATGGTACTAATCAAATATCAACAAATACAGTACATTTAATTTAAAAAAATTGCAATTACGGGGGTCATATTCAAGATCTTATATATAGAGATAATACGTCGCTGACTTTACGGTGCGCATTTTTACGGAGCACACTGGTATTTGAGTTCCTTATCTATGATAAAATTCTTTTTAATAAAATAGATACAAATTAAAAAAAAGACAGTTAAATGTAAATAGATTAATATTCAGAAATGGCAGTATGTAATCAAATATCAACAAATAATTCAGTACATTTAATTAAAAAATATCCATTACTGGGGTCACATCCAAGACTGGTGCCAGTACCTTATTTTTAAACAGACAGAGCACAGTTTATGATAGAACGTGTCAACGTCAATATTGACTTTGTGCCGCGTCACAGACAGCTAGACACTTGGTGTAAGGGAGCTTCGCTGCAATTAGCATATTCAATTAAAATTTCACACTGAAAAACTTTTTAATGTTAATTAACTTAAAGAGAGCTAATAAGTTCTCTGATAAACTTACATAATTGTTCTTGTAAAATATATATTTTCATAAAAAATTATCTACTGGACCGATTTCATTGTTTATAAGCCTAAGACTCTAGAATTAATTTCGACTATATTATGATAATTGAATTAGAGCAGGCCCGTAATAAGTAAAATGTACAATTCATATTTTCTATTAAAAATGTTTTGATTTTGAAATAAACGCAGTTTAATTTTTTATTTCTAAAGGCATTTTATTTCTGTAAACAGAAAATTCGCAGCTAATGGTAAATCGCGTTAAGATAAAACACATCATATCTGAAACACTGTAGATACATGTGCGGAACCGGAAACAGACCGGAGGAAACGTGAGCCGCAGTACTTCCGGTAGAATCAATGCGGTTTTTCTCCGAATAAGTGTTTGTACAAACATGTTTATGTACATGAAACGCGTCATAACACATACCAGACACTAACAAAAAGGATTATATAAGTACTACCTATGTATATATACCTATTAGATCCTAAGGCGTTAAGCTGTCGCAAAATTTAAAAGCAGCATTCAAAATTTTCAGACATTAAGTTAACATAATATAAAACAAACTATAAATTATATAAAGTCTTCTTTGATCAAAGATACTCAACCGATATGAGTACATATGGAATCATAAAGGTTTTGTGGCCCATCTGTCTGTCCGTCCGTCACAGTAAAATATATCTTAACTGTTTTAGATACAATCAAACAAGTACAAATTCGACATTGCAAAATCATGAAAAAGCTATCACAGACAATTTTGTGAATAGTGTCATTTTTACTATTCTTAAGTTGGCAATACGTTCTGTGGTATTGACAACTTTATATACCTTGGTTTTTAATATTTATCGTTAATAGTTAGTCGTGATAGTGAAATAATTTTACTTTACTTTTAATTTCGAATATGAGCAAGGTGACGAGTGACGACGGTGATAAGTGTAAATTATAATATGTATGTATTCTATCTGACCTAACCTCAAATCTATAGATACGATTTTCGTTGCGTTCGTAGCATGCAATGAATATCAAAAAAATTAAAATCTTTTGAAAGATATTGTACAGTCAATGAGATCAATACAAAAATTCTACAAAAAAATTTCAAAAATATCTTCGTTTACGCCGGGACTCGAGAATGGTGGGAGGTGAAGAAGGAGAAAAAATTACGAATAAACGAAACTCGTCATTTCAGATAAACGAGACTTAGTATAAATGAGTCCCGACTGTATATTTTTTAGTTGATATTATTGTATTCACGTAAATAACCGAAACAATAAATTCTATGCAGTCAGAATTCAATTTCATTTGAAGTAAATTTGTTTCTAACATGAACAACGCTTTATTAATAATAAAATACCAATCTGTCTCAATTCTTCTCCATTAACTCTCAGAACGTACAATTGTACAACAAAAAATGAACATGTTCTAACCTATTACATGAAATTCCACTCAAGCCAACAGGTGTGCCAAAGTGAAAACCATAAAATCATTTTCAGTCTGATTTTTTTATTATATTCAAGCATAAAATAACAATTTAGGGGAGGGGTTCCTTTAAAAGGGTACTTTTGTAACACACATATATATATAAGGTACTGGCACCAGTTATGGCCGCTATAAGACCTGTTTTTTTAATTCTCATGAACTCATGTTACTAATAAAACAACTAACTCTTTATTTAAACAATTTAATTACCAAAGTCCGCAAATATAGTTTGTTTATGTTTTTTCTCCAGTAATGGATAAAGTAAAACCAGTAATGATAAGTACTACGACACAAAAGAATCATCAAATTTGAAACAATGTAAAGCAGTTGCTATGATAATATAATAATTAATAAATAAATTAGTTTAAATGTCCACCATTTTGACACCTATTGGCCTCATGTGATCAAATCACGCTGTAAGACAGTTAAATGTATATAGATTAATATTATATCAATAAATATTTCTAATTCAGTATATTTAATTTAAAAATAGACTTTACATCAAAATTTAAAAAAAGTCAAATACAACATGTTCCAATTCTTACGAGATAAACAAAAAGGGAAGACATTGTGTTGGACGTACAGTACAGTGTAACCGCCTCCCTCCCGTATAATTAATTCATTAATTGAGCCCCCACGGACACGGCTGAAGACACTCAGTGGGCCCATAACGCGTCGCTGACGTACAGCTTCGCATGTCGGCCAACCTGGCGTGATACAAATGGCTACTTATTGTCTGCTTACAGCGGTACTTCAACGGTTCCCGCAGGAGATCCGATACATTTTAATAAATCTTTTTTAAAAATTTTATAAAAACATGTTTTTTTTTTTTTATAAAGTACTGGACGCTTTAAGAGCAAATTTGATGGGAAAGATGGGCTTCTTTTTTTGTAACTCTCATGAACTCATGCTACTAATAAAACAAGTAACTCTTTATTTAATCAATTTAATTACTATATAGTTTGTTTTTTAATTATAGCCTTTTATTTTGTTTTTCTCCAGTATTGGACAAAGTAAAAACAGTAATGATGGACACTTACTAATGATATTACACTAATAATGTCCACCATTTTGACACCCAGCTGTTTTAAAGTTAAGTGTCTATAGAATTAAATATCAACAAATATTTCTAATTCAGTACATTCTATTAAACAAATGTCCAACACTGGGGTATGATCCAATACCTTATACATTTTTTTCTACCCTCACAAAAAATTAACTAGATGTAATTTAAACTTTACAACAAATCATGCCCCAACTTCCCCTATATAAAATAGTGCAATAAACTACCCCAATTTAAAAAAATAATAAATTTTATAAAACTTTCCAAACAGCCCCCTTTATCATCATCTTCTTACCTTCTAATTAAAACACATAGTTTTCTACCCGATAACTTACACCGCAATCTCCTCAGGAATTTCAAAATTAGGTTAGCAATTATAAATTATCAAAGCAACCCCGGTGTTAATGAAAAATATCAAACACTGGGTAACAGAAACCATTCCTAGACTTGTCGTTAGCCGCTAAAGCTCGCCACTAATTAGGATCACATGACACCTTATGTACAGTCGCCTGCAGAACTCGCCTGCCACCCTAAAGTCTAGAATCGCTTACAACAGATTCCAAATTTAAACACAAACATCATCGGTTATCTTTTTCTATCAACTTTAATATATTTAAATACTAAAATTCGGAATATCAAATATTTATTGCCACTAAATTTACGTATACAATTTTCAATAGAATACATAATAATTTAATTGCACAAATATATATGAGTACCTATGTATTATAAACGAAGAGTAGTTCTTTATCTAGCAAATGAATTTCTAAATATCTGTCTTTGTTTGATACATGGAGAAATGATTTAAATATTATAATTGCACAAATGGGAGGAGCCTACTAAGTTTGTGATAAACGAAAATGAATACAAACTGCAAGACCATTAATGCAGGCGACTGTACCTTCTATACTTCTATCTCACATACACACTACAGTGTATAAAATAAACATCTGCCAAGTAAATGCACAGTGCTTCCTCGTGCTAAATTCACCAAAGGTAGTTAATTATTCAACAATTTAAATAAAAACCGATAGTGTTTAGATAAATTGTCTGGAATTGGTTAACCATTTAATTTTTATACAATTTTACTAAAAAATATTAGTTCGAAATAATTTTTCTGAAAACGCACCTGAATATTTTTTCATATATTTTTAATTTTTTGACAATTTCAATCTAAATCAAAGAATATAATTATTTACATATATCCTTTGTATCGTAGTACTTATCATTAGCAAGTGTTCATCACTGCGTGCTCATTACTGGGTTTCACTTTGTCCATTACTAGAGAAAAAACAAACAAAATAAATGGCTATAATTTTAAAAAACAACGGACTTTGGTAATTAAATTGATTAAATAAAGAGTTAGTTGTTTTATTAGTAACATGAGTTCATGAGAATTACAAAAACAATAAACCTTGCTCTTATAGCGGCCATAACTGGTGCATTTACCTTTACTTTACGTATTTACAAAACAATTTGAAATTGTTCTCAAATAATTGAACGCCAATGTATTATACATACATATATTGCCTATATGTCATCTTCAGAGTTGAATTGAAATGTTTTTTTGTTCTATTATGATCTCATCATACTTGACTATATTTTTATATGTAGATGCATATGTATTACATATTCTTTCTAAAGTTTATGATTGCTTTGACAAATAATTTATATTGTTCTCGTAAAAACTTTTATTGAAATTCTAGTTCACGTTTGAACTTTTCAATTGGTATTCAATTTTTTCTATAAAATAATGCATATTTCATATGTCTATTGATATGTTAATTTATATGCTTACAAAAAAATGGGGGGGGGGTTATACAGTATGAGTCATATCAAGTGGAACAAACTTGAATAGTGTAAAAGTTCATATGAACATGTGTCTGGAAATTCTTCGTTTGTCTAAAATTAGTTTCTATTTAATATCTGAGATACAGTTTTTAATTTAATATTGATAAGTTAATTATTAAATACATTGTGCATTAAGTACTGATACAATCCTATTTATAAATGTATTATATCAGTGTAAATATAAACGTGTATTTTATTTTTTATTATGTATTTTATTGCTTTTCTTTCAATAAATTAAATACATTTTTTAATAATATTTTTTCTCATTTTTTCTCGATATGCTCGCGCCCTTAATTTAGTTTTATCGCGCCCCACAGTTTGAGAATCGCTGGATTACACTAATAATTACTTTAATGTCCGGTATCATAAAGGACCTAGCAAATTTGTTAGCTAGCAAGCACTTTCAACTGAGATATCAAACTTAAGTATATGACAGTTCTTTTGGAGTTTGTAGATGACTTTGACAAGTTTCGCGCACGCGTTGTAGTAAGTAAATACCAACGGTATTAAAACAGTGGTGATGTTATGAAAATTATTTTGTACGGTGAAAGATGCCAACTGTGTTACAATTAGTTGAAGTGTCACTGCTCTAAATTCCATAGATACTAGTACATAATTAATACCCCATTTGAATGTAATTGCTAGCTAGCAAATTTTGTTAGCTCCTTTATAATACCGGACATAAATGTAATAAATAGAATAAAATAGTTTAAACAAGTGTCCAACACTGATGTACTGTTCAAGACTGGTGCCATTACCTTATAGCGTGATCAGTTAATTGGAACATGTACATTATAGTTCATCCAACACCTAAGTACTTTATTTACTACAATTAAACAAACCGACTTCAAAGAGAAATAAAAACTATTTAATCCGACACGCACTGAAAATTGCTCCATGAAATATAAATGAAGGGTCCTTGGAATAAAAACCCGATTTCACAATTTTCCCTCATGTAATTTTCATTGCAATAATTAAAGGCGTAAAACGGTTGTATAGGTATAATAGAAATTACCTATATTTCTTAGAATTAAACTGAATTATAGTACAGGTAAAATATTCTGGCTACGAATACTACCAAATTGTTTAATAAGGGAAACGTGCTACCAGAGCCGGCTTTAGCAAGTCTGGCACCCTGGGCCAGATTAATTTTTCCGCCCTCTCTTCAAAAATCACCGAAAATGTCAATTAAAATTGATAAATTAACAAATAAGTTGAATAATTCATATCTCAGCTTGGCGCGATCCTACAGACTTAAACTTTTTTTTAAATATAACTTACATCATTAACTTTAAGACTATCAAATGCTCTACGACCGTAGAGACCCCCTTCCCCTATTATTAACAAATTAAAATTGATACATTAACAAATAAGTTGAATAGTTAATATCCCAGTATATCATATCACAGATTTTTTTAACGACTCTGATGAAAAAAATTCATAAAACTTAATTTATACTAGACTCCATTACGAATAAAATGAGCTCAGTTTGAACTCCCTATCACTGATAGAACCGGAGATACGACGTCGTGAATTTGGGTCTCTGTGCATCATAAGTATACATGAGCATTCTATCTATAGGTAGTAAAACAGATCAAAACTAAAATGATTGATTGACCATATCTCCTTAACAAATAAACATAGCGAGTTCTTCATTTTTAATTTATTTTCTTTGTAATTTTATAGAGAACAAAAAGTATATATGGATGTCGCGATAGGGTTGCAGTTAAAACGCAAAACGTGAAAAATCATATATATGTGTGCCTTTCCTAATACATTTTGTAGTGCTTGTACTTTTTTTCATAAAAATTAATAATTTTTTACAAGAATTTAAAGAAAATATTTATGAATTCGACGCGGCTTATACCCAGTATCCAAGACACTTTTGTACTCTTTACTTGTCACAATAAGTATGCCATTTTAAAGGAATTAAGCAGACATAAAATACATAAGTATATAAAATTTTAACTAACCTTATCCGAATCATTTCTATTTTCACCATGATGTCTGTCTGTCTGTCGATCGATCGGTCTGTAGACACTGAAACAAAAAAAAAAGACAGTTGTTACGTTTTTGCTAATTCAGGGTATCCAATTTCTGGAAAGTTAGGGAATTAATTTAAAATTCTGAAAAGTCAGGGAATTTATTAATTTTTTTTTAGAAAGTCAGGGAAAAAAGGAAAAGTTATTGAATTGAAAGTAAGTAACAAGTGTAAAAATTTCAAGTTATGACCAAAAAAGAAAAAAAAAGGTCTTAAAATATTATTTCTGCACATTCTTACTCCGGAATTTTGAATCTGTGGTCAGGGAATTATATTTCCAAAAACCAGTGGACAACCTGTAATTATCCTAATTGATAGGTTCAATTTTCCTTTAATTGGAACAGACCTCGGGGTACAGAAACGCACATTTTAACAAATATATTAAAAGTATACATATTTCTAAATAACAATATTATATTTGAAGTAGACTTACATTGATAGCATTTAAACACAATAAATACCCTAATCGTTCACTATGTATTCACTAACATAAGCATATACACAATACGTAATACACTATAGCAAAGACCAGTTACGCTTGCACTTATTCATTTCTTAACTTATTGTTAACTAAATACTATCCCTATCTTCTTACTACAGTGTCTTTTTCCCTTAACGTGAATTACAACAGTGTTAAGGGCAACAATATTTACAAAGCTAATAGAGATTTTTGCTTTTTACACTTTTAAAATTGTATGTTAACCACACGACGCTGAAATAACGACTAACCTCTTACGTTTCTCCCGGGGTCTATCTATATATAATACAAAAATGATTATATAATGTTAAAATTAATTTCTACAAACAGTTAGGCAATAACCCAAACTTCTCTAATCATATTGTTACACAATACATAGATTAATTAAGTGTCGGTTCCCTGAAAAGGTCTTTTTAAAAACAATACACTGTTTTGACTAATATATTAACTATATGTTACAGCATAAGCTTCACTACTAATACATGTGCAAGCCAATATAAAAGTGGCTTTCTTAAATGATTACATTATGTTTTATACTTAAGATAATACCATATATTAAACATACTAGTATGTTTCATATATGTATGATAATACATTATGTCGATTAATACAATCTTAAGTCTAGTGATTATTATATGGCTGAAACAACAGTGTCAGCATCTTACTTCCCGTTGTGTGGTCTTAACCTCTTAACTGATGGGTGAAATTCATTTTTTTATATATTGGATGAATTTTTTTCAAAGAAGAAAACCTCCTATTTTTGAAAACGATATTACAACCGAATATTGATTTTAAATCTTTATTTAACAGTTTACTATAATTTATGTCCATTTATTTTTCTATCATAGATACATACACACTGTTTAGTTTCAGTATTACCTATATAAGAAAGTCCCATGATATTCTAATGTCCGGTATTATAAAGGAGCTAGCAAAATTTACTAGCTAGCAAGCACTTTCAAATGGGGTGTTAATTCTGTACTAGTATCTATGGAATTTAGAGCAGTGACACTTCAACCAATTGTAACACAGTTGGCATCTTTCACCATACAAAATAATTTTCATAACATCACCATTGTTTTAATACCGTTGGTGTTTACCTATAACTTGTCAAAGTCTTCAACAAACTCCAAAAGAACTGTCATATAAATTTGATATCTCATTTGAGAGTGCTTGCAAGCTAGCAAATTTTGCTAGCTCCTTTATAATACCGGACATAAGTAATTCTAAGTAAACGAAATTTAAATGACTTAAGTCAAACATTTAGCACTCTGCTTGTTGTCAAATTAAAAATAGGTTCGTATGATATAATATCCTGAACGGTTTTCAATTATTTTAAACCCCATACACGCACGGCACTGTCCTCTTATTATATATTAGATAATTATCTATACATATATATATTGTGTAGTCGGCTCCACATAGACAAAAACTACTGTGCACTTATACAGTCTATGATCATGAAACTTCAAATTAGTTTACTGAATTATGTATTTAATAAACACCTTCCAAACACTTCTTATAAATTGTTATTGTCCCATTACTGGGCGAGTCCAGACAAACCGCTACTTTTACTGACTTTTTTGTTTTATTTATTTTTTGCGTAAAAAGTTCATCTCTTATATTATCATAGCAACTGCTTTACGTTGTTTCAAATTTGACGATTCTTTTGTGTCGTAGTACTTATCATTAGCAAGTGTCCATCACTGCGTGCTCATTACTGGTTGTTCTTTATCCATTACTGGAGAAAAAACATAAACAAAATTAAAAAAAACAAAATTGATTCATTATTACATAATATTTTAAAAATCACTTAACGTTTAACAACTCTAAGCAATGAAGTAAAAATTATCTATATCAATCCATAAGTAAATAAGGTAAACATACACCAATAGAATAGTTCCAGACATTTCTCAATAAACTAGTAAATAGTTATAGGTTTTTATTGAATTTCTCAAGGAACTACAGTTAAATAGAATTTACTTGTTATTTCTTGCAGCATTCCAAGAATATATAAACTAGAAGAAACGTTTAAAATAAACAACTACAATAGAAGTGTTGCAGTTTAAAAGTTACCTGAAAAATATACATAACTAAGGCTTGTTTTTTGTAACTCTTTATTTAATCAATTTAATTACCAAAGTCCGCAAATACAGTTTGTTTTTTGAATTATAGCTTTTTATTTTGTTCATGTTTTTTCTCCAGTAATGGATAAAGTAAAACCAGTAATGAGCACGCAGTGATGGACACTTGCTAATGATAAGTACTACGACACAAAAGAATCGTCAAATTTGAAACAATGTAAAGCAGTTGCTATGATAATATAATAATTAATAAATAAATTAGTTAAAATGTCCACCATTTTGACACCTATTGGCCTCATGTGATCAAATCACGCTGTAAGACAGTTAAATGTAGTTGTTCTTCAATTAACTTTTTATTAATAATACTTTACCGTATATAACTAATTTAAAGTGATAAATCATAGGCGACACTAGTATTAATTATTTTTAGTTCCCTCAATCTCTATGGTATATAACACGTATCCCCTTTATCCCCCCTGCAACATACGGCTATGAAGAGACACCACACACGCAGTGACAAACATGAAAATTGATGTAATTCTGAAACATTGACTCCATGTGTCGGCGGCGTACGTGCGACGTGACGGGGTGACCCCTCCCCCCCTCCCCCATACCCCCTCCTCACGCCAGTGGACATGGGGTAGTGGGTAGGTCCCTCCCGCGGCCGCCGTCAATTGTCTTCATATCGTCGGTTATTACACACAGCCATTTAATTAACCAGACGCCGCAACCGTTACAACCTCTACACATACATATGCATTGGATAAGAGACCTTAGTAATGACTATTTTATAATTAAATGTAGGTACTGAAAGGCACCAGTTATGGCCGCTATAAGAACATGTTTTCGGTTTTTTGTAATTCTCATGAACTCCTGTTACTAATAAAATAAAAATAAAATTACCAAAGTTCGCAAATAAAGTTTGTTTATGTTTTTTCTCCAGTAATGGATTAAGTAAAACCAGTAATGAGCACGCAGTGATGGACACTTGCTAATGATAAAGTACTACGACACAAAAGAATCGTCAAATTTGAAACAATGTAAAGCAATTGCTATGATAATATAATAATTAATAAATAAATTAGTTAAAATGTCCACCATTTTGTCACGTATTGGCCTCATGTGATCAAATCACGCTGTAAGACAGTTAAATGTATATAGATTAATATTCAGAAATGGTAGTATGTAGTCAAATATCAACACATATTTCTAATTCAGTACATTTAAGTAAAAAATAGCCATTACTGGGGTCATATCCAAGACTGGTGCCAGTACCTTATGTACTTATATATTATTTTGCAAATACAACGAAATATAATAAGGGGTATACATAAATTACGTCACACGTTAAGGGGTGAGGGAGGGGTCTACAAGAGGGGGAGGAGTCACAACCTTCGTGACGTCACATTTTAAAAATCAAAACAATAAATTGTATATAAATTCTTAGAACAAAAATTAGAGGAAAAATAAATGTTCATATAATTTTTTACGAAAATTATTAATTTTTGTGTTTCCCCTTGTCTCGCTGTGGTGTGAACGCACTGTATTAATGTTCTATTCATGTTTCAATCTACATTAACGTAGAAACCGCGCTGCTGTTGGATGCATAATATAAAATTCCAAACGAATATTCTTTTTAATATTCCTGAATAAAAGAATTTCTATTCGCTCGGTTTGCCCGCGTTACTTACTATTACTATATCTACTTATTGCAAATTTCATTAGGTTTCTATTTCTAATTAATTTCTTATTTTATTTTTAAATTCTTTCTTTTATACATATATTTTGTGTCGTAGTACTTATCATTAGCAAGTGTCCATCACTGCGTGCTCATTACTGGTAATACTTTATTCATTACTGGAGAAAAAACATAAACAAAATTAAAAAAAAAACTATATTTGCAGACTTTGATAATTAAATTGATTAAATAAAGAGTTACTTGTTTTATTAGTAACATGAGTTTATGAGAATTACAAAAAAGAAGCCCGCCTATCACAAAAGCGGCCATAACTGGTGCCAGTACCTTATTTATTTTCATCATACATTCTATATCACATACAGGCCCGGATTTAGAAATTTGCCGTCCCTAGGCAGTTACGAAAATTGCCCCCCCCCCCCCCCCCCCCCTCGAAACTAACAGTTTAAGTCATAGATGTTAAAATATAAAACTCAAGATCTTTTTTTTTTGGTTGCGTCAGTTTCAAATTTTATAAATTTTTATAAAGTTACATTAGGAAACATAAAAACTGAAGACCTTTTTTTTTTTTAGTCATGCTTGAATTACATGTATAGAGAAATTATTGCTTATGGGTTGAAATTTTTACGTAAATCAAAATCAAATTCAATTCCCACGAATATAACAAGTTTTCAAAGTTTCCACCAAAATTTGCCGCCCTAGGCAGCTGCCTACTCTGCCTGCATGGTAAATCCGGGCCTGATCACATATAAAAGTTCTATTCCCCCGCCATTATGTTTAATAAATAATTCTTGTATTTTTATTGCGAGTGAGTGTTTTTAATTCAGTAGATTTTCCAGACGTTTACTTTTTAATTTTCATCTGAAGAATTGTACGCTGGTATATATTACAAAATGCTGTTAAATGCAAATCTGTTTTTACTTCCACTCAACTCGATGAAATAACGCTTTGTTTTGTTCACTTATTTTTAGATTTTAAAGCACGTTTGGCGAGAACACATTTGAATTTATGATTTGAACCAAATATTGAAAAGAACTTAAAACAAAGCGCCCAATTCTATAGAATCTTATTATTTAAAATTAAATACCTACAAACAATATTTTTAATTTTATAGATTTTTAAGAAAAATACATCCATATTTGTGGGTCTTGGCTTCTGGGTGTAAGCCGCGTCGATTTGGTCGTGTTATCGGTCAACGTTTCGTCACACATTGCAGTGGACATCTTCTCAGGGCTCTTCTAAAGATGTCCACTGCAATGTGTGACGAAACGTTGGCCGATAACACGACTAAACCAACGCGGATTACACCCAGAAGCCATGATCCATATCAAGATCACCGCGGAAGCCTCAATACTGGTTTTACTTTATAATTTATAAAAAACAAACTATATTTGCGGACTTTGGTAATTAAATTGATTAAATAAAGAGTTACTTGTTTTATTAGTAACATGAGTTGATGAGAATTACAAAAAAATAAGCCCGTCAATCATAAAAACAGTAAACCTTGCTGTTATAGTGGCCATAACTGGTGCCAGTACCTCATATAAGTATATTTTAAATCTAATACTTCAACCAAATATCATTCGCGATGTAGCTATGGGTCCTAATTGAACTAAAAAACCTTGAATTATACACATTCCCTTTGAAAATCATATTTTAAACAATGAAAAATCGTTTTTTAGCCAAAATTCAGCAATTGCTAAAATTTGTAGAGAATAATTTAATGATACATAGATATGATCATATATTAAACATACTATGTATGAAGAGCATTTTAAAATAAGAGTAAGAGAGAGATGGAAACGAATGAAAACACGTTCTACCGCTCTCTACACAGTGCCGTAATATTTTTATTTTGGGGAAATAAAAATAAGATTTAATTAAATATTTGCTATAATAATTATCTACTTTCTTTCTATATTTTCTAATAATTCGTAGATAAATTTTTAAAATTAATTTATAAATATTACTATTGAAAATATCACTAAATAAAGTATTTAACAATTTTTTAAGGGTTAAAAACATATTCTAAGAAAGTGTAGATAGTTTTTTTTTAATTATTTTAATTTTATTGCACTGTTTATAAAAATATATGAATTTATTGAGAATCCATCTTGGATTTATTTTTAAATGTTCTAAAGTCTTCTATAGTTTTCTATAGTCAAAATCTAATAATTGAATGATTCTATCAAATATAACTCTTTAAAAATTATTATATTTGTATTGTCTATTTATATTATTATATATGTATATCTATTTCTAAAAACTTAACCAAATTTCTTTACACTTACTTGTGAAACGATCTGGACAGTTTTTTATCAGCTTGCCACTTACAAAAACACAACATGAATGTACCATAATAATTGTCTTTTATAAAAATTATTATATATCACTTCAAAAAAACACTATATACCTCAAAATAAACTATTTAAAACATATAACTCACTTTAGACACGATTTGACGTTTATATCACGGACTACGATATGAAATACAACCCTGTGTCCTGAACCTCACTTTCCTACACATAGACTAAGAACAAATTACCTTTCAATCAGTTTGGCTATTTGAGAAACACTGATATAGAAGTTTATAGAACAATAAATAATGTAACACATGTTTAATCTGTCGTGTTATAATTTATTACATAAAATACACTCTTAATGAATGAAACAGTACATTTTTAGTGATCTATAATCTATTTACAATATGTATACACAGCTATCACAGCTTCTAATATGAATACATGAAAAATATACATTACAAAAATACAAGGCAATCAACAATAAAAGTGTAAACATTTTTAACAATGCTATTTAATATATTCAAACTTCATGTCTATTATTGCAATATGTAATTTCTTAATCGTGTACCGCAACCTAACCTAACTTTCAAAAGATTTTAATTTGGAATTGTGAATTAAAAGTTTTATGTATTGATTTACCCCCATAATAAATTTAAATACCTTGATATCATAATATACAATCCCTATCTAATAATTTTTTACTCTAACTAATCTTCATGTAAAAAAATAAATTTAACAATCAATTTGACATAAACCTTTTTTTAAATTAATTATGCCCAATAAGGATCCTTGACCAAAACCTAACCAAATGTTATCTGCAAAGTACTAAGTTTAACTTATTGTAGAATTAATTCAACTCGACGTAATTTTCATGTACATATGTACGTTAATTCTAACTTCTCAGCTAAAAGTTTGGTTAGGTTTTAGTTTAGATTAAATTCTTTATAATAAGGTACAATAACTATCCGGCCATGCACGCAAACATGCATTTTTAATCGGCACGTAAAAACCTAACCTCAAAGTTTCACCAAATAAATTTGAAATGTAATGAAATTAATGTTAAATATTTTTGAACTCAGTTTTTACCTTTAGTTAATTTACTATTAACCCTTCAACTACGAATACAAATGAAATTTGTCTTATAATTTACGTTTTTCAACAGCCCACAGTAGTTGAAGGGTTAAATTATATTTGTCCAATTATACAGTAAATACAGGCTTGCTAATCGGACGTTTATTAGTTAGACAAACTTTAAACTTGTGGGGCTGAATCATAAATCTTTCAATAATTAGACATTGTCCAATTAACAAGTTTGTACTGTATTAAAAAATTTAAATTTTTTATGCAAGACTAGATTGTAATAATGCAATTTAGAATTAAAAAAAAAACGACTTACAAAACATTATCATAAAATTAAACTAATTAAAATATAATCGTTGTTTGATATAAAAATAATGTATACATGGCTTTAAAAATAAATAATACCTTCAAAAATATATGTATTTGCTGTAAAATGTGACGTTATGCAAGAATAATACGATTCCAACCAAATTTTGAATAAATAGAATTATTGTCAATATTGATTAAAAAATATTAGTATAACTCGACCCTGTGGCATTGTAACTTCGACTGAATGAAATCTTCCAGAATAACTGTTATTATATTCATTCAAACACAAAGGGTTTATAAAAACCTAACCTAAAAATTTTATTTTATTTTTTAGAAATGACAGTTAAATTTAGCCGCCATTTTGGATAGTGCTGTAAGATATTTTAAGATGCGGAAAAAACGTTATTTTAAAGATGTATACAAAAATTAAATGAATTAGTATGCCGTTATAGATGTACTACACGAATCAAAAATTCTATTCCAAGATGGCGTCCACTTTTATGTCAAATGTTTGATATTTTTTATTAAAAAAACGGCATTTCTGACAATGACATTAAGAATATATTAGAAAAATTATATTTAAAGTCTACCTCTAAATGCCACAGAGTACCTAATTACCTAAATATTAATTTATCACGTTTACAGCGCATACTTGTTAACCGATTTATAAAACATACAAATAATACCAATTGTTTTATACAGTTGAAACACACCCGATTGAATTTACACAGCACTTGTTGAATACAAGTACAAAAAAACACTTCAGTCGTGCCAAATTGTGAAACCTAAATTATTTTACTAACGTTTATTCAGTTAATCCAGTCACAAATAAGGAACTAAACGCAAATATTATAAACACCACACCTCCAATTATTGTAACTGAAATAGAAAACATTATCAATTTTCATTAATATGTATATGGAAATAAACTAATGATTAAAAACTTATCAGACACTTTAAGGGTATTATTTTCTATCCAAAAAATCAACCCTCCCATGCTTGAAAAGTTAAATGAGTTAATAACTGTCACAGCAAAATAATGTTTGGCCACCATCTTGGAAAGATGGCCGACATTTACGGTTTTTTCATAATATCTCCTTTCCAGTTGACCCCACGACTAAGACAGTTATAAGCAATATTATTGAAGAGATAATTCCCAATAACTTTGAACCCAAACATTCTTTTTAGGTTAAATGGTTTCCGAGATACAGGTATACACTTAAAACTTCTGACAGTACGTGTGTTATTGTATGATATTCACCTGTCCGCACTGAAATCATTTGAGCAATCATTCTTCCACCCATCACCGCAAGACCGGTACAAAGAGAATGTCCTATAATTCCACCGATTATAACTCCTGTAACATCCTGTAAAAAATAATTAATTCTTCAATTCATCGCTAAAATTAATTTAAACAGTTTCAGCTTTCTACAGTTGTACAATAAAATATTTGAAGTTACAGTAGGAACAAAGTCTATAAAAATATCCTTACCTGACAGATATATATATATTTCTATAAATAAATAAATATACTACACGTTTATATTAGTGTAGATTAATCAACCATAAATTATTATGCAATAGTATTTATTATTTTAAAACATGTCAATCTATTTATAATAATGCAAAAATGTTTAGAAATATAGTTCAATAACTTTATTAAAATAAAATAATGCAAGATAAATATTTTAACAAGTGTCGTATTTATTTGATGTGCAAAATAAACAAATAGTAAAGTAAATATTCCACTTTTCAAGAGATATTTATTTTATCTCTCTATACAAATATATCTTCTGCAAAATTAAATAATTAACAATATTTAATCTATTTTAATTTATTCTATATTTTCAATACTAATAAAAATTTGGAAAGAACGATATATAATGATAATATTGTAAATAACAAAATATATAATTTACCTCTCTTGCAGCTAATATTATGGTCATAAGTTGAGACCTGTCGCCCCATTCTGCTAAAAACGTCATCGTAAACGATTGTAACAAAATCCTAGATATAAACGTAATGACGCTTTTTTGCGATTTAGGTATCTTTCTTATTATTCCCGATTCGGGATCTTGAATCAATGTTGTCTCTGCTTCTTTTTCATACTGAAAAATACAAAATTCATTTAAGAATGTCGGCTACCGAAATTAAAATAGTTAAACGTACCTCTTCTTCCTTTTTCCTCAAGTCTAGTTGCACCTCTTCTAATTCTTCTTGTGCATCATTTGGAGACATATAATATCCATCTTTTAACATTTTCAAACCGAAAATAGCAAATAAAGCAGTCGAAGCATAAAACGTATAAATCCTCGGAATTACAGTTGCTATCCATCCGAATAGAGCTGAAATGATTCATATTAAACATTTTGTAGAGTATTAATTTTATAATATTTAACCTGATAATACTGTCATTAACGCTAAAGCAGCTATAGCTCCGATAAAAACTGTCAATCTAGGATGTCGCATTGCCATAATCGCTGCGATGAAAAATGTTTTGTCTCCCAGTTCGGAGACAATAATAACCGAGATAGAGGCCAGGAAAGCATGAATAAAACCCAAATCACTTTTGGTAGTGCTCTGATCAACCCCATCCTAAAATAGTGCAAAGATAATTAGATTCATAGTATTTTAAAAATTAACATTAAAAAAGATAACCTTACAGCAGTTGATATTGTATTTCCAAATTCATTAGGCTCTATTTCTGTAAGAACCATATTAAACGACGTAATACTTAAGAGTAATATTATTATATGTATCTTCATTGTTATCATTTTTATTTAATTGATTTACAATCGAATATTTTCTCCGCAATTTGACAAGTAAACACTTTTGCTTTTGACGTCCTCGAACTGAACTAACCTATAAAATAATTACATTCTCTTTTATATGAAATCAATTATATGCATCGTGTACTATAAGTAGGTATTTACCTTTATTTTTCTTCTTTAGCTCACCTTTACATAATTGATTGCACTACTTAACGCTTTCTGTATTGTCTTTTCTCAATAATTTTTTAAACATGCCGCATGTAAATGTCATCAATAAAAATATTTATTCAACTAATTAATTCAGCACACAAATGGCAACGCGAACAGTTTTTTTTAATCAAAAATTTCGAATAAAAAATCTATCGTCAAGTTTATTCACATTTCTTTATCAAAGTTCATAGTTGAGATTTTTTTTATTTTCGAAAATAGTATATTATCTATTACTATTTACAATTTTTGCATTAAAACGAGTAATTAAAATAAAAATAAATATGATAATTTCTTCTACTGCATTCCTATAAAAATTATAAATTATTTTTCATAACCTCGAAATGTCATTGTTAACGGAAAGGGGCCCGTAAAAAATATAGGGGCCATAATTAACAAGTGTCATTATTATTTTAATGATAAATGATACGGTTTTGATTTTAGGGGCACTTACTTACCCCTCCACAAAGGCTTACCTGCAATCAGGAACAATTAAATTAACAAGTGTCATTATTATTTTAATGATAAATGATACGGTTTTGATTTTAGGGGCACTTACTTACCCCTCCACAAAGGCTTACCTGCAATCAGGAACAATTAATTCTGTAAGACTTACCGCTATTAAAAAAAGTATATAATTTTAGAATATAATTTATTTTACGTATTTAATTTTTTTCATACATTTATTCAATACAAATTAAAACACAATTATATCGTTTTTCAATAATCATATAATAAAATGTTTAAAGTAAAAAAATGTCAATAAATAACTAAAAAATCTACTGAAAATTAAATAAGGAATTGAATAAACATAATTACACAAAAGATACTGTTTCAGTTACCGCTGAATGAGCCTGGCACTTTTCACAATGACTGAAACGTTATCTTATGATTTGTATAATTACGTAAATGCAGATAATTAACCAACAAAATTCAAATTAAAAAAAATGTATTTATAATTTAAAGCAAATACAAAATATTAAGTTAGTTCAGTCAAAACAAATAACATAAAGTAAGTATCATTAACTAAAACTTAACGATGAATCCACAGATGATTATTTGAATAAAGTACGTATAAAAAAATTGGTCTTTTTTTTTACACAAGGTAAATTAAATAAAATTAAATTAAAAATTTTTGTCAAATGTGAGTCGAGTCCGGCATATTAGTGTTCCTTATCGTATATTTTTCAATTTATTAAGAACCATTGTTATCAAAAAAGGGGTAAAATATTTGAAGATTTTAACCCAATCGATTTTACGTTGCTGTAAGATTATTTTAATTCAAATGGGTTTGAAATCATACTTATTTTCGAGTATTGGACTGAATACATCAACAATGCAATTACCAACGTTCTGGAGTTTTAGTATACTTAGATAGGTATGAATTGATGACAGAAAAATCAGAAATAACGGTAACGAAAAAAACCTCTTTCACGATTTAGTTAATAATAAAAAAAATTGGGCACAGTCGAGGGATTGACGTGAATATGTGTCAGTGGGGTTAAATAAAACTCTGGATTGTATAATATAGATATTTTTTATGATTTGTACGAACATAAAAACAATTAATTAATATTTACAAGCAAAATTGTGGAAATACGAAAATTACTTTTTATTTTTTTTATTCAATTTAAAAAACTTTAATCAAAAAATTAAAAACGTTACTGCGTAGAGAATATATTCTAATATACTGTTATTTTTTTTCAATTCAATTAATTAATATTTACAAGCGCAATCATGGAAATACAAAAGTAAATTTTTTTTTTATATTAAATTTATCACTCATTTTGATTTTTACTTGTACCTCGTAGATCTAATGGAGATCTATAATTTGAGACCAAGACCCACTTGGTAGCTGCTCTGAATGTCTCTGATCTCATCGCGTTACATCAAATATCTGAAATGCCCACCCAATTACGCCTTAAAAACTTTGCGTCTATTTTAAGTCCACTATTTACTACGACTATACCAAATCACAGCTTCCTAGACCAAACGGTTCAGTAATTAGAAGGTTTCATATTTGATACAACTTCAAATATCAAATGTGGATTTATTATTCTAAAATGAATACGTTGGTTTATTAATATGAAATATTGAACAAACACGTTAACGTGTTAAAAATGAAATAAAGCATACATTATCTGTTATTATTGAATTATCAACAATTAATTAACATTAAATATAATAATATAAGCATATCGTCAACCGTTTACAAAACTTGACTAAGAACTTGACCCGATAAAAAATTTGTTAACAACTATTTATCGTAGAAACTTCTTCTCAAGTTTTTGTTAAATGAATTACACTTATAATATATAGTCACATTAATACTAAACTATTCAAGCCTTCGTTTCACTACTTGAAGTATCACATTTTGGCAGTCTTGCACTGGTTCAATATCTTGATATGTCATCAATACTTAATACTTTAAACACGTATAATTCTGACTAGCGTCAACGCAAATGTTCGTAACAAATACATACGTATAAACTCAGTGGCGGGCTATATTCATGCCAGTCCACGACAAATGTGTTTGATCTATGATAGCAACTCGCATGGCCTCACATGAACACAGCTCGCTGCTGTATAAACTGTATATTATTATGTTGATTTATTGAAAACGTGGACAGTACAAACTATTATTTATAATAAAATACTGCAGTACTTTTGAATCTTTCTAGATCTCAGATTACAAACTAATAGCTCCATAATTTATGTATATATGTATGTTTTTTTTTCTATCGTTAGTATTTTAAGGTTTTTTTATCTTTATCAATATTTTATTGCATTTTTATTATGATTCATTAAATCAGATCCTTATACATAACAAAATTCCCAAGAAAAAATTAACAAAGTATGATCAAATCAAATCAGATCCAACTAGATATGATAAGATATGACTAGATCTAACTAAATCTTATCAGATCCAACTAAAAATTATCAGGTTCAATTAGATCCAACTAAATCTGAACAGATCTGATCAGATCCAATCAGATCCAACAAAATATGATCTAGTCCTATTAAATTTCAGGATCTGAAATCGACAGCTTAAGAAATTTTGATCTAATTCGATCTACTCATTTTTTTTCCTGGATGTTTTTTTGTTTTTTTTTTTGGTTATCTGTATATATATTTGTATAGTTCTAGCTTAAGCATTGAGATTAAATATTTTTCTATATATACGAAATAATACTAACACTTGTTTAAAATAAATAATTAATTTTCAGTGAATAATTTATACTGCCACGATATAATATGTAAGTAACGCGAGCGTTGTTGTTGTGTTTACTTCTCCACTGATTCGTTATGTGAATGCACGGGACTGACGGACACTGTCTTCTGCTGTGCGCAGTCTCCCTGATGATTATGACGAGTCTCTCCCCGGTCGCATTGCTGTTGCATCGTTGCCGTTGTATTATCACCACCACTGCGTTGTTGTTGTTCCGGTGACGACACGGCCGCCGTGTACGGCTCGTGAAACAACGGACCCGACGCTATCATGTTAGCTAAACAGCTGACGCACAGATCGGATCGCTGGACTCGCGGCATGTTTCCTAGACTCGGAGTCAGTTCGTTCGGTGAAGACGCTCGACTGCTTACTTCACTGTTGGAACTTGACTGGAATACCTGTCGATACAAACATGCATTATATTTCCACTCAATATCTAGTTTTAATAAAAATGGACTCAAAAAACCTTAACTGATTTAAAAAAAAAATACTTGAAGTACTTTCTCTGTGCAATGTGTGACGAAACGTTGGCTGATAACATGACCTAACCGACGTGGCTTACACCCAGAAGCCTCGACTTGAAGTACTTTACTTCAAATATATCTGAGTAAAGTACTTAAAGTACTTACTTCACGTCAAGTACATTTGAAAATAGTTTAAAGTAGTTGATACTTGAAATATTTTATTTCAAGTACATTTGAAAAAATACTTATTGTACTTCAAGTAATTGAAAAATAGTAAAAGGTACTTTGTACTTCAAGTTCTTTTTCATAATACTTGAATTACTTAACATTTAAAAATAGTTTCAAGTACTTTCACCAAGTACTTGAGTATATTTGGCAGATATTTGAAATGAACTGATTAGATTTTTTAAGTCCACCTGGTGTAAGTATTTAATTGAAATTGAATGAACGTACATTACACTGCTTTCCATGTCCTACAATCTTCATACAAAGTCAAGTCATATAAACACATACAAAAAGCAATTGAGTTATTTATAATGTAACCATTAGCATAGATACATAGATAGGTGTTTACCTGCAAGTCTGCCGGAGGGACAGACGGCGAAGGTGGGATCGGACTGTTCGGCGTCCCGGTACCTCCCGGTTCATCTAGGTCCAACTGCAGGATGCTCTCCTGACTGCCGGTGTACTGCACACGAACACCGTCAGTATATAGTGCCACACTATGTGATACACAACGCTACTTTACAAAGGGTTGGCAAAGCTATGAGTGTCTGTGTGTCTGACAACAAAGGCTTACTTAACATACTTTACTCCAAATTCAATCACGATACTTCAACTAATACACTTCAAAAAACTACTTCTTTTTGGTACTTCAAGTACACTTAAAAAAAATAAAAAGTACTTCAAGTACTTTTAAAAATAGTAAAAAGTACTTGTGTCTCCAAGTACTTTTTGAATTTAAGTACTTAATACTTCAAGTACTTTAAAAAATAGTAAAAGTACTTGGTACTCCAAGTACTTGTTAAATTTAAGTACTTGGTACTTCAAGTAATCGTTGAATTTAAGTACGTAATACTTCAAGTCCTTTTTAAAATAGTAAAAAGTATTTGGTACTCCAATTGAATTTAACAAGTATAAAGTACTATAAGTACTTTTTAAGTATTTCAAGTACTTTTTCATAATACTTGATTTAATAAGTAAAATACTTGAAGTACTTACTTCAATATTAGTTGATAGTTGTATTACTTGGTACTTGAAGTATCAAGTACTTTCTCTGAGTACTTGTGATAGTTCTAATATACAACAAAAATCGATAAAAGAAAGTGAATTAAAATAAAAATCATTGATTGAATTTGGATCTTAGAGATAATACTCTTTACGTGATATTTTTTTTACACAAAAATCGATTACCAATTTTTTAATGAAAAATTCTCACTATTCATTTTGAACGCTCATATTTCTGGAACTAATAATCGCAGAACAAAAAATAAAACGCCAATAGATAACTTGTATAGTGCCATTTTTAATAAAATTATTTTTAACCCTCCATCCCTCAACCCTAAATACAGTAGCATAAACAAAAAAAATCGATAAAAGGTTGTAATTTGTCTCATTCTTTAAATTATAAGGTAAATTAAATAAATGAGAATTCTTCATTATGACAGCAGTCCTCAAACTTTATATGTATATTACTCGTAAGTTAATAGAAGTTTTATAAATATTTGACTAGAATAAATGAAAAAATATACCCGTAATCTATTTTAACGTGAAACGTTTGAGAATTACTAATTTAATATACACAAATTTATATCAATCTGCATTCTGTATAATTTTTTTTTAACCCAGAACCGTAACGATGATATTAAATTTATAAAAAATGTATTTTTGAAGATACCATCATCAGTACAGTTCTGTATATATCAATTAATAGTTTTTTTGCAGTTATATATTATGTATATTAACGAGCAGTAAAATTAATTTTAACTAGCATGAAAATGTGAAAAATCCGCAATCATTTTTTAATATAAATTACAAAAATTAGCACAACTAAAATCGATTTGAAATAAAAAATAAAAAAAACATTTTTTTAAATCTGTTGTTCGCATGCGCCATCTTTTAAATTAAGTTACAACAATTAACGTGCAAATTAAAAATTATTTAACGATCATTTTGGGACAGCTAAAGCCTCTTTTTCTTGCACAATCGACATGCAATTCAATTTTAATTTCATGCAGTTTACGGACAAGTTATATATGTAATATCACAGACAACCTAATCTTACATTTATTTGCGGAGGATCACATTATATTACGATAAACAAAAATACATGTATTATGTAACAAACAACGATAGATCCAGCAAAAGTTTTACGAATTATAATCGGTCAGTGACGCACACAAAATGGGGTTTCGGGTTAGGGTTTAATTCTTAGTTAATATATTATAATTTTTTTCTGAATGCGCCACTATAATTAGTAATATTTCTTTGAATTTAGATGTACCGTTGTTTACGTAAATGATTGCACAGTAAGACTCCGCTTAACGCGGGGGATACGTTCAAGGAAATGACAACGCTAAATGAAACGGCTGTAAAATTGGTTATCTTAACATGTAAATAATAGGGGATAGGTGAAATAACAGTTAAATAACAATTAAAAAAATAATTTGTAACAATATTTTTTTTTTAATACTTTGGTAACTTTTATTTTTAATATCAATATTTTAATAATAAGTATTCATGAAAACAAAAAAATATTTGAGTGGTTACTGATTATGGTGGAAGTGGAAAGCTCTTCGTAATCGAAAAAAACCGCGTTAAACCGAAACCGCGCTAAACCGAAATCGCGTTAAACTGAAACAGCGTTAAACGAGGTCTTACTGCATGTATGTATATATAGATATATGAATGAATGTATGTAGGTAGTAGCATATAACATACTCAACACTACACAGAAAGCGAGGTTAGGTTTGTGAGCATGCGAGGCGGGGTCAAGACGGGGGCACAGATGGTGATGAAGGCTGCGGACTGACCACAAATCCGTAATGTTTCAGAATGTCCATCTTGCACATCGGACACGTTCTGTGTTCGAGAAGCCATGGATCGATGCAGTATTTGTGAAACTCGTGTCTGAAAATAATTATTACTCCACTCAGATCGATGCTAAATAATGCCCTTAGTAAAATATCAAAAATGCAAGGCTGCAGGCCTCTGGGAAATACACAAAAAAAAAATGAGTGCCGGTTATGATTAAATCGTCGATGCAGTGAAAACGATGTAAAATAGAGCAAAAATGAACAGAATCAATTTTGCAGATAATAAAATTTCCTATAAGAATGGTACTCTGGTTTATACCTAAACAGTGGCGAAGCAGGGGAAGCAGTGCTTCCCTTACTTTATGAGTAAATTAATACAAATCTGTATTTTCAGTTGATAAATAATTTAAATATATTATTAGAATATTCATCTTTATGCGCAACTCAAACATTTAATATTAATTTACACGCTCAATTATAACACTATAATACCTCTATGTCCTATTTTCTTGTATTTTAGTCGATATTTGTATGACGAGTTGAAGTTCACTGCAGGAAATTTCACTAAAAAATTTAGCATTTTTGATTTCGTTAAAAGTATGTTTATTGTATAGAAAATGACGTGAAAAGCTGTTTGTTTCAAACCGCAGGTCTGTATCTCAAACCGTTCTCGAGATATAGCCTCTCAAAGTTTCAGTTTTTTGAAAATTTTGAAGAAAAATGGCCATAACTTTTGAACGTGTGGTCGGAATTGATTTTAGTTGACGGATTTGGAATCAGCGTGTCAAAATCTATATAATGACATGTATAATACCTTAAAACTCTAAAAAAAAAATTTCGCGAAAAATTGAAAAAATTCAAAGGGGTATACCTTAAAAAAATGTCGATTTTTGGCCAAAATTTTTTTGTCGGATTTTAAAGTATTATACATGTCATTATATAGATTTTGACACGCTGATTCCAAATCCGTCAACTAAAATCAATTCCGACCACGCGTTCAAAAGTTATGGCCTTTTTTCTCCAAAAATTTGAAAAAACTGAAACTTTGAGAGGCTATATCTCGAGAACGGTTTGAGATACAGACCTGCGGTTTGAAACAAACAACTTTTCACGTCATTTTCTATACAACAAACATACTTTTAACGAAATCAAAAATACTAAATTTTTTAGTGAAATTTCCTGCAACTCGTCATACAAATATCGACTAAAATACAAGAAAATAGACGTAGAATCATTTAGTTACTATATAAATATATAAGATATGAATTATTCAACTTATTTGTTAATTTATCAATATTTTAATTGACAATTTCGGTGATTATTTAACATTTTTTTAGGGGGAGAGGGCGGAAAAATAAATCTCATTCAGGACGCCAGATTTGCTAAGGCCGGCACTGCTACCAATCTCCTTAAAATAGGGATAACTGTGAAGCCCATACTACGTAAAACAAAATCACATCGTGCAATAATAATCGGATAAAGTGCGCAAACGGCAAACCTAATAAACGGTAATTCGATTAGGGCAAACTACGCGCGGTGTTTACTGTCGCGACGATCACGACGCCGTCAAGGTCAAGGTGTAGGCGTCCGTGATACGACGTCAATGTCACGGATTACTGCAAAGGCTTGAATGAATTCCCTTGTAGCGTTAATGCGATTTACAAACACGCGTATGGACAATACCTCAGTGTTGGATACTTGTCTAATTAAATATACTAAATTACAAATAAGATCTTGGAAATGACCCCAGTAATGGCTATTTTTTAAATTAAATGTACTGAATTATTTGTGAAATATTTGATTAGTACCATTTCTGAATATTAATCTATATACATTTAACTGTCTTACAGCGTGATTTGATCACATGAGGCCAATAGGTGTCAAAATGGTGGACATTTAAACTAATTTATTTATTAATTATTATATTATCATAGCAACTGCTTTACATTGTTGCAAATTTGACAAATATTTTGTGTCGTAGTACTTATCATTACTGGTTTTACTGTATCCATTACTGGAGAAAAAAACTATAAAAAAATAAAAAGCTATAATTTAAAAAACAAACTATATTTGCGAACTTTGGTAATTAAATTGATTAAATAAAAAGTTACTTGTTTTATTAGTAACATGAGTTCACGAGAATTACAAAAAAGAAGCCCGTCAATCACAAAAAAATTTACAATTTGCTTTTTCCTTATTAATGTTTTAGAAAAATACTAAATTTCTTCTTTCTATGAAATTAAAATAACTCGTTAACCTTTCCTTTTCCTAAAAATGATTTTTAAACTTTATTAATAAACATTATAAATTGTTTCAGGGAACTAATTTTCATATATTAATAACAAAAACACATTTAAAAATGATTACAACAACATCCATATCATAAACCGACCTTTAATAAACTAAAATCAGACTTATAATAATATTTCCGTGATATTTCAGAGAGAAAAAATATCATATATCACGTATATTAAATTACTGTAAGTAGGTACGAGGCAAGACAAAAAATATGGTAAATAAAAAACATATAAAATCTCCTTAATTGGATAATCCCATCATTTTCTAGAGTAGAAAAACAAAAAAACATTTTCCCACGTAATGATATCCTCCCTAACCCCCCACCCCTCCTGCCCCATTTTCCTTACAGTTCATTCTATAGAATGTATTCACTGAAATCTGTTGTTTAATTAAATTATTTACAATTTAATCTATCGTAAACAAATTACGTCAAAAATAAAAAAACTAGTTTGCATTTTTAAAAGTAATAATCCAGCATTATTTATTTATATTATGTAAGATTGATTAGATGACCTTCCCCTAATGCATAAAATGTTGCTATGCTACGTTGTAAATACACTTTTTGTCACAAAGTATTTATTAGTATATAATAATATACATATTAATGTATGTAGGTACTTAAACGTTTTTTATGAATCCATTAAGATACAATAACCTTTTTCAAACAGCATTTACATTACTATTTCAGGGCCGGATTTATATTTGTAAAGGCCCTAAACAGTAGTCAGAGGAGGGGCCCTTAACCCCAGAAATAATTCTACATAAATTATTTTTTAGTTTGAAAAACTAACAAATAAAAAATATTTTTTCTTCAACCCTATTTATTATATAATATTAACAATAAAATAATATAATAATTAATTTATATACTTTGTATTTTGCTGTATTAATATTAAAATTCAAGCTTTGGACAAAATTTTTGACAGTTCTATTTTCATTAAAATGTGTTTCTTAATTTGTTATTCTATAATATAAGATGAATAAGTGGTAATGCTCTGAAAAAGAACATCAATGGTTTCGATGAATCAGCCCCCCCTCCCCCCTACTAAGTATTTTCCCGTCTGTTATTTATTATACTTAAATTACTGAACCTTATAGCGTTGCTATTTTTCTTCACTCTTGAAAAATCTCAAGTGAATGCTTAGAAAATAATCAATAGAATCTTAACTCGAATATCATTACTTGATTTGCATAGACTCAGCGTTTTATTAAAGTGTAACACCGTACAAACAACTAACTATCACCCGATAAAGGGGTACAGGGGGGGGGCTGTTTAGGTGTCTTGTTAAACTGTATATATATATTTTTTAATTTTTAACTATCGAAAATAGATATTAAGTTTTAGGCATTTTCAAAAAACGATGTTTTTTTGTGGGGGGGGAGGTGTATATTTAAACTATATATATTTTTTTAACTTTTAAGTATCGAAAATCGATATTACGTTTTAGGCATTTTCAAAATACGACATTTTGGTCTTGTAACTTTGAACGACTCTTAACTCCCGAACTATTGGTTTTTTGGTATATACCGGAAGTACCTTTCTTGTAGTAAATTTTATTATCTGTACAATTGTTTCTGATCATTTTTGCTCTATTTTACATCATTTTCGCTGCATTGACGATTTAATCATTAACGAAAGTCAATTTTTTTTCGCATATTTCTCGGAGGCCTAGTTTTGATATTTTATTAAGGCCATAATTTGACGCTAAAATAATCAAGGCGAGTATTGATTCCATTTAAAAAATTTAATTTTATTGGAAAAATAAATTAAAATAATTATTTTTTTTAACTTACTTGCAGGGTAATATTCTTAATACATCGGATACTTTGTAGGGTTCGATACAAACTGCGCAGCATTCCCCATCTCCATCCATTTCCTGAAAACCGAAAACAAATAATATATAACAAACAACAGACAACAAACTATGGTTATGACTTATCAAATACAAATCCCCTAACCATAAAAATTGTAAGAGTTTAGACTTACACGTGTTTCAATAGCAATGCTATCATCATCACAGTCTTAAGTGTCTTTAAGACTCTGATGATGATAGCATTGCTATTGAAACACGTGTAAGTCTAAACTCTTACAATTTTTATGGTTAGGGGATTTGTATTTGATAAATAATATATACATTTTGCGTGAAAATAAAAAAAAAAAAAAATTCATGTTTTTTTATACTTTTGAAAAACCAGTTGAAATTTTGAGCTGAAACTTTCAGGATCTTAGTATTTTTATAGTACCAACATATCCTAAAAAATTCGATACTTTTAACAAAAAAAGTAATTTATAAAAATACAATTAAAATTAATGTAACATATTTTTCTTTGCACGTTGATATCTCAAAAATGACCTTCGTTGTTGAAACATTAGTGCAAAACATAGTCCAAATATGGTAGAAATGTTTAGATATATGTACATATATACATATTATTATTAATTTAGTGATAGTTGAATCAATAAGATAACTTAATGGCTAATCCTTTTTGAGTATTTGTACGACATTTAAAAGAAATTGATTTCAATTATCTCATAATACACATATTAAATAATATGTACAGTCGCCTGCGTTAATGGTCTTGCAGTTTGTATTCATTTTCGTTTATCACAAACTTAGTAGACTCCTCCCATTTGTGCAATTATAATATTTAAATCATTTCTCCATGTATCAAACAAAGACAGATATTTAGAAATTCATTTGCTAGATAAAGAACTACTCTTCGTTTATAATACATAGGTACTCATATATATTTGTGCAATTCAATTATTATGTATTCTATTGAAAATTGTATACGTAAATTTTTGATATTCCGAATTTTAGTTTTTAAATATATTAAACTTGATAGAAAAAGATAACCGATGATGTTTGTGTTTAAATTTGGAATCTGTTGTAAGCGATTCTAGCCTTTAGGGTGCCAGACGAGTTCTGCAGGCGATTGTACATTAATTTTATCATAAAATACAATACTTCAAATGTATTATACATATTACCAAATTTAGAAGAAAAAAATACTACAAGTAAAAATGTTTATAAGTCACACACAAAAAAAAGATGGATAACATATAATTCTAACAACCGCAGAATACCTTTTGTACAAACCTAGTACAAGAATTAAGTTATGACAGATGTCCCTCAAGTGTCCTTTTGTCCTTCTAAATTATGTCCGAATGGGATTTAGCAAATGTACGAACACACAGACACAGACAGAGAAAGCCCAAACATACCGCAGAAAATCGATATGCACACAGGGTCGAATCAAATCTCAGCAGCACGTCTTTAGTGACGTCAAAGAAAGCATAAACTTACAAAGAAACGATACTTTTATTTATTTTATTAATGTATCTTCCCCCCCCCCACCCCACCCCCTCAAGTTAAAACAAATGGGTATTTTTTGGTGGAAAACTCTATTGATATAAATTATAAAATCTGTATTACATTTATCAATTTTTAAGTTGTAAAAATTTTATTAATATATTGAAAAAAAAATTAAAAACTTACAAAGAAACGATAGTTTTATTTATTTTATTATTGTATCTTCCTCCCCCCCTCCCCCAAAGTTAAAACAAATGGGTACTTTTTGGTGGAAAACTCTATTAATATAAATTATAAAACCTGTATTACATTTATCAATTTTTAGTTGTAAAATTTTTATTAATATATTGAAAAAAAATTAAAGGGGTGTGCATTGTGCATTTTATAGACAGTTTAATATTTGACATGATCCAAATGGCTTGAGTAATTAAGTTAAGTAGTTTTATAAATTTTAAAATGCATAAAAAATACAATCATCTTCCTAAAGCGCACTTGAAAACTACAGGTTGTCCCAATTTCGAAGGACCACACAGTTTTTTTTTTTTGGAAATGAGAACTTAAAGAAAAGTTGAAGTATTCGAAAAAAATCATTTGGTCCTTCGAACCGGATCACCCTGTGTACCAAATTGCACCTAAAATATATCTAAGAAAAAAATGTATTAAATATATCTAAAATTAAATATGCCGAAAACGTGTGTGCATATGTATACATAAAAAAAATATTAAAAAAAATTACCTTGTCATCTAATTTGATAGTTTTTGTCGGTATCTTCGCCAGCGCCTTCTTTGCTGCAGTACAAAGGCGTTTCTATGAAAAGAAAAAAAAAGAATCGAGATCAATGAATTGTTTTATACATACTTCTTTTGTTTCTACAAGATCTGATGTTGAAAAATGGAAACTAAACATTACTCGGTTCTTAGAAAAATATTACACGTATGTACAGTATTTGTAAGTAATATATTTTTATGTTTTACTATCGTTTTTGATTCGAAGGGAGGGAGTGGGGGGATGAAATGAATGGAAGTTGCAAACGAGGCGATCATTGCAGTCTAAAACAAACTATGATAAATATAAATCCCCCCCCCCCCCCAATATTTAAACACATTTAATACAAAAAAAATCACTTACCGAGAGTTTGTCTTTTGCGTGACTTATCCTGAACCTTTGCACGTAATAAAATATGAGCCAAGTGAGTGAAATGATCATCAATACTATAAAAGATAGTGACACGAACAGTACAGAGGTCCTGAAACAATACAGAAAAAAAAACACATGTTATTTTTTTTTATTTTTAAAAGTTCGTTCTTATTACATATTTGTTATATTAATAAAATATACAATAAATATACGTATACAAGTATGGATCCAGGGGGGGGGGGTCATTGGAGACATTACCCCAGGGGTCAAAACTGGTCAGTAAAAGTCAGTTTTTTGTAACCCGGTCAGTTTTTTGGGTTTGGCACTCAAAGTTTTCACATCGGAGCCATATTTATCGTGAAAAAACTCACTATTTGACTTCAAAATGACACAATTACCGTGAAAAATATATTCAAATTATAAATAATGTTTTATTTTGTTTACTTATTTGTATTGTTTATTTATTACCAACTTTTAGAAGATATTTTATGACATAATTACGTATGTATACGTGAACATATAAACAACATAATTTCACTCTAGCACTGGCTATGCCAAGTTCGGTGAGAAAAATTAACAAAAATTAACTGTAATGTTTGTTACTTTTGTTATGAACATAATAAAAAAGGTGGTAAGGGTTGGCTACGGTGGAGGCCAATAATTATAAAAGTATTTTTTTAATACATAACACCTACATGTTTTAACTCGGTTCAGATAGTCAGTAAAAGTGAGTATTTTTAGATTTCTGTGTCAGCAAAATCAGTATTTTTGAACACTGGACTTGTTTCGACCCCTGCAATTGTTGAAATAAATTGTGAAAGGGCAAAACTGTGAAATATCCAGAGACATGTGATTAGCACATGTGCATCTGAGAGGGTGTCGACATCTGCACTAAACTAACTCGAGATTCACTTGTTCTCTCATCAATCAGTAAACGGCCATCAATCAAGTAGAGACGACACCGTAGATTAGTTACAGTTGCATACGACGACTATACCTTTAGTGCCCTATGTGTGTCAACACATTAAGCTCTAACTGACGAACGGCAGGTGTTTTCATAATAATATGTATTGCTTCCTCGCAATATCGAAGAAGTGATCGTTTTAAAATAAGACAAAATAAAACAACTTTTGTCTGAAATATTTTATGATATGGAGCCTTCAGTTAGAAAACTCTAAATTAGGACAGGTCCGTATTAAATAAAATAAAATAAAAGACAGTTGTAATAACATTTTAAACCTAAAGGAAAATACTTATAACAATTAATTAAATTGTAATCGAGATAATTTTAATATGTCATCCAAATACATGTGTTCTTAAGTAGGTAAGTACCTATATCCAACATAAATTATATAACTGACGTAAAATTTATAACACCATCGATAACAACAAAGAAAACGTTAATCCTTTGATGGAATACACCCTTTATTCTGTCTAGATGGGATTAACTAAAACCTATCCATCTCATATTATACAAACCACACACAGCTTATCAAACAAAAACAATTCAAGGAACCTAGTTTCAAAGAGTAATACTTCAACCTTTAAAAACACGTATCTACAATCTACACCCATGTCCTTAAAGTTACACCAACATTTTTAATTCCATATTCCGAAGGAAATGGAAGTATTGTAATACCGTCGAAAAATCGTGTAAATTCAAAAAATATTTATTATTAATAGTCATACCATGTTGGGAAGTTTGTTGTGTGGACCTCAAGGGTTTTATTTTATAAATAATAATTTCTGATGATAATAAACCATTAGCATGATTGTGGGAAGGTGTAAAAAATTGCTGATTGAAAAAAAATTATTAACTTTTTAAATATTGGGGTTTTATTAAGACGCAAAAAATTCTTACGATAACTCTGCCTATATTATTTGTAAACATGGAAATTATTATTGTCATTGAATGTATCAATTTACGTCATAATAATAACAATAAATCAAATTCAGCAAGACTAACAATTAAATAGAATACAGATAATAATAAAAATTTAAATCGATATCACGTTCATACCTTAACTATTTTTTTATGTGTAATAACACAAGTACAAAATCTATATAACCAGTTATCCTTTACTCTGAATAGTCTTGTATAACCCCGAGGCAAGGACAATTGAAAAATAAATAAAGCTTGTTACGTTAACTTCCGTCAAATAGCATACAAATAAATATGTTATTAATAAATAATTTATTGCATTTACAAAAAAAAAAACTTTTTTGATTTATGCATGCAATATTTATAAAGAATTCGGACAAGATCAAAAACCTAACTTTGGCGCAAGATAACAATCAAATTACGTAGAAATCAGCGGTCTAAAAGCAGTGGTGACTGGTGTACACTATAGACATTAACATTAAAATTCAAACCAGATTCATATCGATTTAATATTTAATAAGGTACTTGGATATGACCCCAGTAATGGCTATTTTTAAATTAAATGTACTGAATTAGATATTTGATTACATACTACCATTTCTGAATATTAATCTATATACATTTAACTGTCTTACAGCGTGATTTGATCACATGAGGCCAATAGGTGTCAAAATGGTGGACATTTCAACTAATTTATTTATTAATTATTATATTATCATAGCAACTGCTTTACATTGTTTCAAATTTGACAAATCTTTTGTGTCGTAGTCACTGATCTGGTATTATTTAACTGGATAGTGGATACCTATGGAATTACTATTAAACCGGATGGCTAAATTTCATACTTTTTCTAACAGTATCGTTTCCATTTGCGCATGCGCGAGACGCAACACTGAACTCAATTTTGATATAATATAGAGGTATGTGACGTACTTCTATAGTTTCTTTATTCAATTGTTAATCAGATTTGACAGTTAGTATGCATCTGGTGGTTTATTTAGTTATTATTTGATAATTAAAATAAATTACAGGTATTCGCGTGTTAAATAAGTGTATTGTAGTTGATATACAATTGAACTTGTATGTATTTATTTATTTATTTAACAAATCAATTTGATAAATTTGAATTTCGAACATCCGTTGACGCATGCGCATAATCAGTTTCGGTTGTTAGGAAATATTCAATTTCAGCCATCATGTCTGACTTATCATCAGTCCAGCCATGTCAATGGTCGTAGTACTTATCATTAGCAAGTGTCCATCACTGCATGCTCATTACTGGTTTTACTTTATTCATTACTGGAGAAAAAACATAAACAAAATAAAAAATTATAAATAAAGAATTACTTGTTTTATTAGTAACATGAGTTCATGAAAACATAAATAAAAACAGTAAACCTTGCTCTTATAGCGGCCATAACTGGTGCCAGTACGTTATTGTCGAATTGAGAATCTCCTCCTTAAAAAATGAGAAATACAAAATTCGCCTTTTTCTCGAGAAGTGACCCTAAACATAATATTAACCAAGGAAGTATGTGTAAAATATGTCGAATGTATTTTAATTATTTAATATAGTTGACAGATATTTGAAACATGCTTAGACTGACCTGTTAATATTCGGGAAAGGTTTGAACGTGTGACTTCCAACTGTGATGTCTAATATAATCCTGTGGCCATTCTCTAGATGCCTGACTATCTCCTCTCCCTTCCATTTGTATGTGAAAACAGCACTAATGTTACCTGTAACAAAAAAATACGTATTTAATTCCATTTTTTTATAATTATTTTTTTCTGACCTCAATTAAAATATTTTAAAATAACACTATTTAGAACAAATGCAATGAAAATAATAATATTAGTACTTCATATGCTTACATATATGAAAAAATATGTAATAAAAACAAATAATTATATTTCAGTACGCCATTTTTTTTTTCAATATTTTTTTCTCACAATTTAGTTCTGTACGTATATAATTTTTTTTATGAAATTTGTTGCTAAATATGTAAGTGACGTTTTGTGAAAATTTCAGAATTTTCTCGATGCTTGAACCATGTGTTTTATTGGACTTTAACCGTAAATACACCATTCTGCCATAAGAGCCCATGTTAATTTAAAAAAATAATAACTTTGAAACTATGTTGTAAAACCTTTTGAAATTTTGTGTGGGTACTTAAGATTTATAAAGGAGAAACTTCTCCAAATTTCAACTATTTCTCGTTGAAATTAGATACCTGCCATACATTCTTCATTGTTCAAAATACAAAATATGTAAATTTTTTAGGAAAAATTTGTAAAGACACAAAAGAACAAATAAAATAAATTTATGGTTGATACGGCAAATCTAATTGTATTTTTGATTGGAAGAATGGGTAAAGATCTTTCATAAAAGACTATTTTACATAGCCTCCTCGATTTGGCAAAGTCCCTTATTAAAATTCATTGTTATGAAATCATTATACAGAATATTATAATTTTTTGCTAATTACTTTTAATTTAAACATTACATTTCGCTTGCATAATAATTGAACTAATTCATAAATAAACGTTTATTAATAAAGGCAAGGCTGTTTAAGAAACAATTACTCACTATAAACAATTATTTATAATTCAAAGTCATAATATATGTACATTTTTTTTTAAATATTGTACTACATATAAAATCATTTTTCTCTTATTTATAATAATTAATTATTGTCAATGCTGATACACAAAAAATCGAAATATTTTTAATTAAAAGCAACATTTATTAATTTTTTAAATAAAAACCGCTGATTTTACGGTGCTCACTTCAGGAGCACACTGGTAACAACGCCATATATTGTATATTTCCTTGCATACAGTAATTAATATAAACTCGATTGATAAATATTTAGCAACATAAAACATTTATTAATAAAATTTTATAAATAAAAACCGCTGATTTTACGGTGCACATTTTTGCGGAACACACTGGTAACAATACTTTATATTATGTTAATATTGACTCGATTGATAAATATTTAGCAACATAAAACAATTATTATATTAGTAAAATTTTATAAATGAAAACCGCTGGTTTTACGGTGCACATTTTTGCGGAGCACACTGGTAACAACAATATTATGTTAATTGACTCGATTGATAAATATTTTCGCGTACATTATTTACAAAGTTTGACAATCACTGGCTATTTATTATTAATAAAAACCGCTGGTTTTACGGTGCACATTTTTGCGGAGCACACTGGTAACAACGCTTTATATTATGTTAATAATGATAAATATTTTCTTGTGCATTATTTATAAAGTTTGACAATCGCTGGGTTGCGAAACACACCGGGTATGAACCGAACCGAAACCAGATCGATACGGCGGCGTCGCCTTGAAAGCCGTTCTACGCTCCAGAACAAGCGCAAATTTAACAGTACTACATATTATAACATTGACCTTTCCGTGCGGTGAATTTCGGCAGCCGTTTTTGTTTCTTCGAGATTTAGGTTGATTGCAATAATTGTAATAGCTAAAAAATTGCAACCACATATTATATATAATGTAATACATTTTGCAACTTTTTCAGATAATCATTTATGTATTAATATATATAAATAAAATTCAAGTACACCAGTGAATGTGTTTGTTTAAAAATGTTAATTATAAAATTATCTTACAATTAGCAAAACATTGATATGAAAGTATATAATTAACGCAACCAATAAATTTATTTATTTAATTACTAATTCTGATTATTTTTAATGATTAATTCTAAAAAAGTAAATAAAAAAACTTAAAAAAAATCATTTGCCAAGTAAATGCACAGTGCTTCCTTGTGCTAAATTCACGTAATTGAACAATTTAAATAAAAACCGATAAAGTGTTTAGATAAATTGCCTGGCATTTAATTTTTATACAATTTTACTAAAAAATATTAGTTCGAAATTTTTCGCACCTGATTATTTTTTCTTATATTTTTAATTTTTTGACAATTTCAATTGAATCTAAATCTATGCAAACGTCAAAATTACATTTAATATGTCCAAGCAAATATCAATTTAGAAAAAACAAATATTCACTATACTGTTAATATTAACGCATTGAATCAAATTCATAATTTAGTTTTAAATTGTATCAAGAACATGGGGTGACCAGGTCTTCGGTTTTGACCCGGAGTCTCAGGGTTTGGGTGCAATTTCTCCGGGTTTTGCAGAAAAATGACTAAAAAAAAAGTTCGTCAAAAATAGAGCAGATTTTGGTAACAAATTTTATGAAAATAAAAATAAAATAGATAAGATAAAATAAAAAAGGGGTCTTCATTTACATCTCACGGTTTACCAAAACTAAAATCTGGCCACCCTACAAGAACACCGTAATAGTATTTTCTTATTATGTGAGAAAAAAAAGTAAACTACATACAGAAAAAAATATATGACAACACAGTAATGACAGTAAACAATACACCATTGTATTGTCAACTTCTAGTTGCCATTATGACAATTTCTCGAGAGACAATTACATCATATTTATGGATATAGTACATAAACTAACTATAAGTGCTCCTCCCAAGTGCATCTCTCGTTTGCCGCTTGACCGCACGCTCACGTAAAACATAGGTACATACAACATTGACACACTTTAGACAGAAGGCCGACGGAACCATTGCACTAATAACTACTATATAAATGTTAATAACACCAAGGGAGGCGTTCACCTCATATCTTTCGAAATATTTGAAAAATTTTGCAAAAAACCATTATTTATTTTAATTTATAAATATTTGTTGATATTTGATTCATACTACCATTTCTGAATATTAATCTATATACATTTAACTGTCTTACAGCGTGATTTGATCACATGAGACCAATAGGTGTCAAAATGGTGGACATTTCAACTAATTTATTTATTAATTATTATATTATCATAGCAACTGCTTTACATTGTTTCAAATTTGACGATTCTTTTGTGTCGTAGTACTTATCATTAGCAAGTGTCCATCACTGCGTGCTCATTACTGGTTTTACTTTATCCATTACTGGAGAAAAAACATAAACAAAATATTTGCGGACTTTGGTAATTAAATTGATTAAATAAAGAGTTAGTTGTTTTATTAGTAACATTAGTTCATGAGAATCACAAAAAAGAAGTCCGTCAATCACAAATACAGTAAACCTTGGTCTTATAGCGACCATAACTGGTGCCAGTACCTTATAGATAATAAGATAAACATATCTATTAAATGTATTTTAAATTTATCTCAATTTTTTTAATCACGTACACAATGAATAATTATATAGAAATCATTACAAAAGACCTTCAAAATAACATTTTTCCGATACTCCGAATACGTTATATATCAATAAATATTATTATTATAAGAAATATAATTATACAAAGACATTGTCAGTTCTAAGAAAAAAGCAAACAAAAAACATTAAAAGTGTAAATAATAACTCAATATGTATTTATTTTGTTTATAAATAAATAATTAAATATGTATGAACAACAAATACCAGAATTTGTTAAGTCTATTGCTATGCTCCCGAATTAAATCGGTCCAATAGTTTTTTTTAGTTATGCTGCAGATGGGCAGACGGACGGACAAAATCTCTACAAAATTATAAAAAAAAATGTTTGAAATGTATAAAAATATATATTCTAAAGGACATGTTAGAGTCAAGAACCTATAGTTGTGTAATTATAACATTCACATGATAAATAATAATTAATACAGTGCTGGTAATTACTTAACAGGGTCATTAGCAACTTCTGCTGTGCCCATTTTTCATAATACACTTGTATGTACTGTGGATACTTAAGTCAATTACTTTATTAATGAACTTTTATATTAATACAACTACACATTCACTGTCAGAGAAAAATGCCCTGTCAAAATTTCAATTTCAAATCTATCATTTGTTTATACCAATAAACAAATGAAAGTAATTAACGTAAAAACGAGTGTGTGTATATATTTCAAGCACAGGCGCGGATACAAGGGGTTATGAGGGGCAGAACCCCCACCAAAAAACCATAACAATAAAAGATAATTAAATTTAAAAAATGCTCATTGAATAGATTTTTTTTTTACTTCACAGATTAGTTCCGCGCCTGTTTATTCACATTATTAAATTATTTTTAAAACAGAAGACCCCATGCATAGAGGTCACTAGCCTTATATAGTTTTAAAAATATAAAAATACACTGAAATTTAAAAAATATATAAATTAAAAAATTAATTTTTTAAATCATTTTATAAAAATGTTTGATAATCAGTTTAGTATTAATAAGTGTTATCGATTTTCATTATCAATCAATAATTATTTAGCCCAGGGGAATATGGGGTAACCGGGTCCTTAATTTTTTTATTCAAAAATGAATGTATGTATTATTTTTAGCATTTTACGAGTATCTCTAAACTCTAAAGTGATTGTAAAACCAGCGTTGACATAATTATTCATTACAGTCTCAAAACAAAGGCTAGCGGGTCTGACGGATACGAGATATCTTTACAAGCTTTTGTTTTTTTCCTATCGTTCACTATCACACGTTCGGCCATCTGTAAATGCGGATGTGCCCCCATCAAAACCGGATTTACATTATATGTAAGTGATATGTAAAAACGGAACCTAAACCAGCTGTTTAGAGCCATACTTGCACTATACTGACAATTAATATTGTTTTTATACTAAACAAGTAAGGTACTGGCACCAGTCTTGGATATAACCCCAGTAATGGATATTTTTTAATTAAATGTACAGAATTATATGTTGATATTTGATTAACTATCATTTCTGAATATTAATCTATATACATTTAACTGTCTTACAGCGTGATTTGATCACATCAGGCCAATAGGTGTCAAAATGGTGGACATTTTAACTAATTTATTTATTAATTATTATATTATCATAGCAACTGCTTTACATTGTTGCAAATTTGACGTAGTACTTATCATTAGCAAGTGTCCATCACTGCGTGCTCATTACTGGTTTTACTCACTGGAGAAAAAACATAAACAAAATAAAAGGCTATAATTAAAATTGGTAATTAAATTGATTAAATAAAGAGTTAGTTGTTTTATTAGTAACAAAATACGCCCGTCAATAAACCTTGGTCTTATAGCGGCCATAACTGGTGCCAGTACCTATCAGGTCTTGATAATTACTTTAACCTCCCTTCATCGTAGAGAATTATCTTTAAAAAATAAAGTAAAGTAACATAAATGTAACATTAAATGTCTCCACTTTAAATGTTATCGATTTTCCAATAGCGATGGGCGGGAGCCAGACAACCGTCGTCGAGTCTGATTCAAACCGGACATTTGGGAATTACCTCCGTCATTACATTACCTTTACCTGTCAATATTAAAGCGAATCAATATGAATAATCAGGTCAAATTTTCAAACCGGTAGAACTATAGAATCTTGTTAGATTTTTTAGTTCTTAACTATAAAAAAATCACCTCCTCTATTCCGTTAAGAAATAAATAAAACTTCCCCTCTACCCAACATCCTATAACACCCCCTCCCCCCTTTCGTTAAGAAATAAAAAAAATAGATTAATTAAATTTAATGACATTAATAAATTATCTCAAAGAATTATTTTTTTGTATATTTTTATTTCTTACATTGTAAATTCTATTTATCTATGCATTATACGCATATACAATACAGGGCAGTGGCGTAGCGAGGGGGGGGGGCAAGGGGGGTTATCATGCCCTGGGCGCTACTTACAGAAGGGCGCCAAATGGCTCTGAACCATTTGAATCGTATAGCATAAACACAATTTCAGAATATGCAATTGAAGACTTTTTTTATTTTTTTAGTCGTGAAAATGTAGAATGTATTTAATAAGATTAGAAAAATTAAAAACTGAAAACCTTTTTATTTTTTTTAGTCACGCCAATTTCAATTCAAATTTATTATAAAATTATTATTTCTTTTAAATTATTTTTGGGGGCGCTAAAAAGATATCGTGCCCCGGGCGCCAATTATGCTTACTACGCCACTGATACAGGGTGTCCCGTAACGGCACTATTTCTTGACAAAAATATATTATATATATTACCTACTATATTTTATTTTATTTTTTAAAACACCAAATTACTTACATTCCTACAATTTGGTTTCATCCGAATGACGAGTTGACAAAAAAAATAAAAAATAGATAATGACGCAGATTGCAGTGTTGTTTTTTTTCTACACACTCAAGTTTAAAAATAAATAGAAAACGGTAAATATTGGATGCACTGTGTCTAATAACCGTACCGAAGGTTGCGGGTTCAATTCCCGCTTGGGTGTTCATGCAATTTATTAAATTACACGCGTTAATTATAGAACTACTACTAACGCTCTATGTAAAGGCACATTAAGGAGGCTATCTTTAAATTAGAAAACAACAATTTAGAAGTAGCATGGTTTTATGACTCACAAAAAGTACCTCCTTTATTTATACATATGATAAACGTAATTCTGGGGTTTTTTCTTTCTTTTAATAATATTTTATTATATATATTATATTCGTATAAGGTACTGTCACCAGTTATGGTCGCTATGAAAGCAAGGTTTACTGTTTTTGTAATTCTCATGAACTCATGTTACTAATAAAACAAGTAACTCTTTATTTAATCAATTTAATTATCAAAGTCCGCAAATATTTTGTTTATGTTTTTTCTCCAGTAATAGATAAAGTAAAACCAGTAATGAGCACGCAGTGATGGACACTTGCTAATGATAAGTACTACGACACAAAAGAATCGTCAAATTTGAAACAATGTAAAGCAGTTGCTATGTTAATATAATAATTAATAAATAAATTATACTAATAATTAGTTTAAATATCCACCATTTTGACACCTATTGGCCTCATGTGATCAAATCACGCTGTAAGACAGTTAAATGTATATAGATTAATATTCAGAAATGGTAGTATGTAATCAAATATCAACACATATTTCTAATTCAGTTTATTTCATTAAAAATTGGCCATTACTGGGGTCCTTGCCAAGATCTTATATTTAGATACAATGACGCATCGGCGACAAAATTTTTTATTGATTATTACGCAAAATATATTTTAAATAAACTTTTTTTTCAATTTTGCGTAACACTTTTTTGTGTAAAATATATATTTATTTTTCGCGATAAATGTGTACATATCTAATATTTTTATTTCGCACCCACTCACTACATACATTGTATCTATTTATGACACATATATTCTTTTGTTTAATACAATCTTCACCGGTTATTTATAATTATTATCAGTAATTGTGTAATAATACATAATAGTAAGTACAAACTACATTTCACTTTTTTTTAATTATCTGTTGGACTTTATTCACATTTTTTAAAATTGCGTACAATTTACATTAAATTTTATTATCAACTAGTTGAGCCCGCGCGGCTTCGCTTAGAATTATTGTTTAGGATTTAAAAAGCATATTTTGTCAATCCCCCCCTCCTATTAACAAAAAAAACTAGTTTATGAAACACCTTAAACTCAAGCTTTTATTTTTTTAAATAAATTTGTATATATTTATTATATTTGCTTGTATTTTAGTCGATATTTGTGTGACGAGTTGAAGTTCACTGTAGGAAATATCACTAAAAAATTTAGAGTTTTTGATTTCGTTAAAAGTATGTTTATTGTATAGAAAATGACGTGAAAAGTTGTTTGTTTCAAACCGCAGCTCTGTATCTCAAACCGTTCTCGAGATATAGCCTCTCAAAGTTTTAGTTTTTTCAAATTTTTAGAGAAAAAAGGCCATAACTTTTGAACGCGTGGTCGGAATTGATTTTAGTTGACGGATTTGGAATCAGCGTGTCAAAATCTATATAATGACATGTATAATACCTTAAAACTCGGAAAAAAAAAATTCGTCAAAAATCGACATTTTTTTAAGGTATACCCCTTTGAATTTTTTCGATTTTTAGCGAAATTTTTTTTTTCGAGTTTTAAGGTATTATACATGTCACTATATAGATTTTAACACGCTGATTCCAAATCCGTCAACTAAAATCAATTCCGACCACGCGTTCAAAAGTTATGGTATTTTTTCTCAAAAAATTTGAAAAAATTAAAAGTTTGAGAGGCTATATCTCGAGAACGTTTTGAGATACAGACCTGCGGTTTGAAACAAACAACTTTTCACGTCATTTTCTATACAATAAACATACTTTTAACGAAATCAAAAGTTCAAAAAATTTTAGTCAAATTTCCTGCAGTGAACTTCAACTCGTCATACAAATATCGACTAAAATACAAGAAAATATACCGATTTTTATTAATTTACCCATAAAGTAAGGGAAGCACTGCTTTCCCTGCTTTCATGGACACTTCGCCACTGATTAAGATAATATTTAATTAACTGTAGACTGTATGTATGTACAGTTATTTTACTTCGATACTTAAATATGTCTACAAATGTAGGTGGTAACATTCTCGATTTCCGCCCCGGGTGTCACCCCCCCCTCCCCAACTGAATATAAGTACAGAAAAACAGAACGAAAGTGGCGCCATTTTACATAATAATAACATTCAGTAATTTTTTTAAACAACTTTCCTAAATTCAACTAATTTGTACGGTATTTAAGTTTTATATAACTTTCTACTTAAAACAATAACAAATGAAGAAACATAACAATTGTTCTCGTTTTATATACCTATAGTCAATTACAGATACTTCCAGTCAAAGTTATGACAGCGTCGCCATATTTTAAAAGCAAGCATAAAAAAACATTTGAAGAAAAAAACATCTGCCAAGTAAATGCACAGTGCTTCCTCGTGCTAAATTCACCAAAGGTAGTTAATTATTCAACAATTTAAATAAAAACCCGATAGTGTTTATATAAATTGCCTGGAATTGGTTAACCATTTAATTTTTATACAATTTTACTAAAAAATATTATTTTGAAATTTTTCTTAAATCGCACCTGAATATTTCTTCATATATTTTTAATTTTTTGACAATTTCAATCTAAATCTAAATTTATGCAAATGTCAAAATTACATTTAAATATCAATTTAGAAAAACAAAACACGAATTTTTTAAATAAATTAAATAAAACGTTGTAGACCCATATTATAGGAAATTGAATGCTCTACAAAAAATATTCTATAACATTTTCACGTAACATGTGTCGTTCTTGAGAATAAATATTTTGAGATGTCACCCCTCCCCCTTACACACGATTTTGAAATGGGACTGGGATAGGAGCTATATTTAAAAAAAAAACCGGAGTCTGTAGGATCGCGCCAAGCTGAGATATTAACTATTCAACTTATTTGTTAAATTTTCAATTTTAATTTCTTAATAATAGCCGAAGGAGCATACGAAGATCTTCGGGCATTAGATAGTCTTAAAGATAATGGTGTAAGCTATAATTTAAAAAAAACCTGGAGTCTCTTCGATCGCGCCAAGCTGACATATTAACTATTCAATTCATCGACACGATTTTGATGATTTTGAAATGGGACCGTCTTCAAGCCAGACCCAACCATCTGACCAAGTTTCAACAATATCGGTTCAGTGGTTCATGAGTTATGCGTGTGACAAGGATTCAGGGGACAGACGGACAGACAGACAGACACGGAACGGAAAGTGTTTGTCTTGACGTGAAACGGATAAATCAATTTAAAATTTTGAATTCGGAGAACATTTTTTTGTCTCAATCTGAAACGATCACAAAGCTTCTCGTATCTTCGATATTGCGAGGAAGCAAAAACTAAAAACACTGAAAATGATATATAATTAATTTTAACAGTTTTTGAAGTCGGGGTTGACAAAATGAGAAAATACGGGTTTTGTGAGTTGACTTGGGGCTACTATAATCCATTCAGGCTGTCACAACTCTTAATGAGAGTATCTCTAACTAAGAATTACTGGTGGTAAATGCATATATGCAGTTATGCCTTTCTTATCAACTCAAATAAACCGTGATAAATATTTCAAATAACCACAAAATATTAACACTTATTGTTCGGAACAAAGGATCGTTTTTAAAAATAGATTTTATTATCACGACTTTTTCTGCGAAATTGCAATTTTATAAACATGATTTAACTATTTTTGAATGAGTCAATGCTCTCGCAATATTTCTTATTGAATTTATTCGACAAAATTCACAATTTGTTTAAAATTTACATTTAATATTGCTTCCTCGCAATATCGAATCGAGATCGTTTTAAAAAAAATGTTCTCCGATTTCAAAATTTTAAATTGACCTTTCCGTTTCACGTCAAAGCAAACACTTTTCGTTTCGTGTCTGTCTGTCTGTCTGTCCCCTGAATCCTTGTCACACGCATAACTCGTGAACCACTGAACCGATATTATTGAAACTTGGTCGGATGGTTGGGTCTAGCTTGAGGACTGTCCCATTTCAAAATCATCAAAATCGTGTGTAAGGGGGAGGGGGTGACATTCCAAAATATTTATTTTTTCAAGAATCTCAAGAACGACACATGTTACGTGAAAATTTTATAGAATCTTTTTTGTGAGTATTCAATTTGTTGTAAAATATTCCCTTACAAAAATTTATCTCAATTTGTTTTAAAAAATTCTCAAAAAAATAAAAATAAATAATCTTGTCTGCTCACGATTTTCTCAATAACTACTGAACAGATTTTATTCCGGTTTTCACTAATGGGTAGAGCGTTTCACGAGGAAAGATTAGGTATCTAATTTGATAACAATCGTCAGAGAAATATCTGCAATAATTGAAAATAATATTTGATATATCTTTACAGATTAAATTTATATAACGGGGTAACACCGGGCCCGCTATAAATCTTTAAATCAATAAAATAGAAAGTAATAGAAATGGCCCACCACTTCAATTTCTCCATCGATTTTTAACAAAAAAAAAATCGTTTTAAACAATAGACATAGAGAATGGACCAGGCATCTGATTCGAAAACAGAGCCGTGTCACAAGAAAGAAATAGAAATAGGTTTGGAATATACTTGTCCTTTTTCTAAACAGGTGTGTAACTATTTCATTCTTGGTCCCGAACATTAAAAATATTCATAGATATATATGTATATGAAGAGGTTAAAAAACAAAAAATAATTTACGTTATAAAAAAAATTTATTAAAAAAAAAATGTATTGATTTCTAAATAATATAAGTTTCGAATTTTTTGACCCAATTTTAATTTCTTGTTCTTTTTTCGTAGCTTCGTAATGTAACCTAATATCAAAAAAATATTTAAAATTTTGTTAAAAAATGTTATTTTCCCGGAATATCCGTTCATAATTTTGCAAATCACTATCAGATCAATTGATGTTTTTTTTTTTTTAATTTCCTCGATGAAATATGAACCATTATAGTATGTTTATTGTTTATATTATTTACTTTTCTAATAAAAAATTTATTGCACAAAAATCACAAGATAGATATACAAAAATATATCTGACAGAAATACTGTAGTAAGCTACCAATCAGATTCTTAGAAAAAGAGATAGATATATGTCCAAACTACACTGCATCTCTCTCTCTCACTTTTTGAACAGATGTTACACCATTGAGTTAATACAGAATGCACTGTCCATTCTCTATGTCTATGGTTTTAAATATATTTTCTAAATAGATAAAAATCTATTTCAAATACACGTACAAACGTTATTGCTGTAGCTATTAAAGCTAGTGTTACGCGCTAGACACAGACCCCCCTCCCTCTCGTTTCTCCCCCCCCCCCCCCAAAGATTAACCAGACGTGTTTCTTTCTAGTTGTTGTTATTTCTTGATTCGACAACACGAACTGAATAAATTAAAGCTAAACGAAAACAAAAAACATAACCGTGAGTTAAAATTAGACATTTATTTGTTATTACAATCAGCGCTGTTCTATTTTTGTTTATTTTTTTTTAAATTTTTTCTCATTGCAATGCAGTATGAAAATTCTTTCTCAATATTTTGTAAGAGACAGTTTTCGATATCTAGGTTACTAAAGATGTTTATAAATAAATCGGTCAGTATCGAATTAAAAATACTTTATTAGTGGATTACACCTAATGTACAGTCGCCTGCATTAATGGTCTTGCAGTTTGTATTCATATTCGTTTATCACAAACTTAGTAGGCTCCTCCCATTTGTGCAATTATAATATTTAAATCATTTCTCCATGTATCAAACAAAGACAGATATTTTGAAATTCATTTGCTAGATAAAGAACTACTCTTCGTTTATAATACATAGGTACTCATATATATTTGTGCAATTCAATTATTATGTAATCTATTGAAAATTGTATACGTAAATTTTGTGGCAATAAATATTCGATATTCCGAATTTTAGTATTTAAATATATTAAACTTGATAGAAAAAGATAACCGATGATGTTTGTTTTTAAATTTAGAATCTGTTGTAAGCGATTCTAATTTAGTATATTTAATTAAACAGCTAAACGGCTGAACCGATCTTGATGAAATTTGGCAGGCATTGCATCTTAAGGAAGGACATAGACTACTTTGTATCACAAAAATTGATTAGATAAAAAAAACCTAGAGGGCAACAGTAAATATTTAATAGCTCAAATTACATATTAAAATTAAAATAAATTACTGTAAGAGAAATTTCCATAAATAGAAACATAATATAATTCTAGGAACATGACTCGTGAAATTTGTTTAATTAATTTCATGCGATCCAAAACTTAATTTTCCTTGCTTGACATTAGCGAAATTAGTTATGATTTCATCAAAGTTTATATGTGTGTAATTTGTACGTAATATTACGATGAAAAGGAGGCACAAAGACAATCTCAACTTAAATGTCATTTCTGCTTTAGATAATAATATATGTAAATAAGGTACTGGCACCAGTCTTGGATATGACCCCAGTAATGGCAATTTTTTAATTAAATGTACTGAATTAGAAATTAGTGTTAATATTTGATTACTACCATTTCTGAATATGAATCTATATACATTTAACTGTCTGTACCCTAATAGGCCCCCCCCCATGTATTCGCCACTAAATTATACAACTATATAAGGAATACTGTTTTATAGCTATATTTTACAAAAATAAAAATCATATTTTTAAAATTAAATATTGTATATTGACAAATCCGGAAGGGGAGGGGTCTGACCCCTAATACCCGCCTCCATGGATTTGCCACTAAACTGTATGATCGTCCAACTATATAGGGATTACTGTTTTATAGTTCTATATATTACAAAAATAAAATGACAGATATATGTATATATCACAATACAGTTTCTGTAGTAACCTAAAGTGTAACAGCGTTCTATTGAGTGCATTGCCACGGTGCGTCACCGAGCGCGTCTTACAGACAGACAGACAGACGCTAATGTACACAAACGGATATAAGACATTAAACCACAGTCTCCGTTCTTTCAAATCGCTTAATTACTTCTATAGACATAGAGACATGAATTCTGAATTAACATAATGTGTATAAACGGTTACAGTAGATAGAGATATGAAGTACTGGCACCAGTTATGGCCGCTATAAGAGCAAGGTTTACTGGCTTCTTGTTACTAATAAAACAACTAACTCTTTATTTAATCAATTTAATTACCAAAGTCCGTTTTTTTAAATTATACCCTTTTATTTTGTTTATGTTTTTTTTCTCCAGTAATAGATAAAGTAAAACCAGTAATGAACACGCAGTGATGGACACTTGCTAATGATAAGTACTACGACACGAAATAATCGTCAAATTTGAAACAATGTGTTGCAGTTGCTATGATAATATAATAATTAATAAATAAATTAGTTAAAATGTCCACCATTTTGACAGCTATTGGCCTCATGTGATCAAATCACGCTGTAAGACAGTTAAATGTATATAGATTAATATTCAGAAATTGTAGTATGTAATCAAATATCAACATATATTTTTAATTCAGTTCATTTAATTAATAAATAGCCATTACTGGGGTCATATCCAAGACTGGTGCCAGTACCTTATATTGATTTTATGAAAATGTGTTTGACCTACAATCTAGGCACAATAAATAATACGCGATAATTTCGTTTATGCATCATAATACCACGGTCTTTCAACTAGAAACGATTCGAGTTATAAATAGTACCAATATGAATAGAATCATATTCTTTTTAATGTCACCGTAATAGATTTTAATATCCTTTTATATTCTTTTCAATGTATTTTAAAATGTAGTATGGTTGTTCAATCGTTATTTTATAAAAAAAAAAATGTTATGAACGACTTTTAATGTAAAGGTTATGAATATATGTACAGTCGCCTGCAGAACTCGTCTGGCACCCTAAAGGCTAGAATCGCTTACAACAGATTCCAAATTTAAAGACAAACATCATCGGTTATCTTTTTCTACCAAGTTTAATATATTTAAATACTAAAATTCGGAATATCAAATATTTATTGCCACAAAATTTACGTATACAATTTTCAATAGATTACATAATAATTGAATTGCACAAATATATATGAGTACCTATGTATTATAAACGAAGAGTAGTTCTTTATCTAGCAAATTAATTTCTAAATATCTGTCTTTGTTTGATACATGGAGAAATGATTTAAATATTATAATTGCACAAATGGGAGGAGCCTACTAAGTTTGTGATAAACGAAAATGAATACAAACTGCAAGACCATTAATGCAGGTGACTGTACCTAGAGTATTATTATAAAAACATGTCTTAGAGGATATACTGTATACAATTTACATATGTTAAATGTCAAGGTGTGTGGTATTACAGTCAGTGGCTCCCATTTGGGATTTTGGGAATTTTATTTATAGTAGTTCATGAGAATTATAAAAGAAATGCCCATCAATTAGCAATAGCAACTGCTTTACATCGTTTCTTTTATATTTTTTGTGTCGTAGTACTTATCATTAGCAAGTGTCCATCATTGCGTGCTCATTACTGGTTTTACTTTATCCATTACTGGAGAAAAAAACATAAACAAAATAAAAAAACAAACTATATTTGCGGACTTTGGTAATTAAATTGATTAAATAAAGAGTTACTTGTTTTATTAGTAACATGAGTTCATGAGAATTTTATTACAAAAACAGTAAACCTTGCTCTTATAGCGTCCATAATTGGTGCCAGTATTCTAATTTAGTACATTTAATTAAACAAGAATCCAACACTGAGGTATAATCCAAGACTGGTACCAGTACCTTATATTATATTCTTTTTTATCTTAAACTGAATGTTATTTTATAGACGAATACCTCAGTCAAAAATTCAGATGCACAGAATAAAAATAAATATTATGAAAAAAAATATATTTAACATCATTTCTATTTATAACTTAAGCCAGAGAACTGTGCACACTGCACACGTACAAAAAATATACTTAAGTACCTACTTTAACAAAAAATTATACTAAAAATACAAGAACTCGACAAAACTATGTACTTAACTTAAGTATGCCTACTTAAAAATGTACTTAATTAAATACAAGTAATTAAATATGTATACATTTTATTGAAAACAAATCTTTTATTACTGATAGTTTCCGGGGGGGGGGGGGAGGGGGGGGGGATTCAAATACATATGAGTTAAAATTATTTTGAACTGATTTTTTTCTCAAAACACGTTTTTTTAAGAACACTGAATATTTCGTCATGAATATTTAGTTCACAACTAAAGGGGTGTTAGGTAAATAACCTTAAGTACATGTACTTAAGTGGTAAACCATTTTTTTTAAATATAAATGCACAATGCATTTTTCCATGTAAACAGAAAAAATAAATCAACGGCTATCAATAAACGAATTTTGACTGCATTGAACCACAAATTTCCTTTCGGCTATTTCAGGTTACGATTTATTATAATGAGATCTAATTAAATACAAAAACACGTGACACCGGCACGGACAACAACCCTACCACTTTCCAGATTGAAAAATCTACAAATCATGCAAATACGTCTATATAGATAGCAATTCTGGAACAATGATGTATTGTGTAACTGTTGAAAAAAGCAGATTAAATATTCCACTCCAATAAAGATAATTTAAACAATACACTGATAAAATCTATGATCAATTTGAAATTTACGATACCTCTATCCTCATCACTAATATCGAAAACTTTAAACAATAACAAAGACCAATAAAAACTGTTTCGATACAAATGTATTATCTATTATAAATTTTATTTTATTTACGATCGATTTTGTAATATTATTTATTTATATGGATTATTCTAACTAATATAAAAATACAGACAAGTGCGAGTAGAATATGCGCCCTGAGTTCTCCGTACGGACAACAAAATGATCCTATTATTTTTTTCATTTTGAAAAAACTAAAATTAATTATTTTTATCTACGTTAATTTCGCAGGTAAAATTGTTTGTAACAAAAAATATATATAATTCATGACAACATTGTTATCAAAGTGCTTCGTAAAGTCAGTGGCGTTGCCTACAAATCCTAAAATAATTTTTTTTTTGATTTCTAAAATAAATTAATAATAAATATTTGATATTATCTATTTCAATAATAATTGATACCAAATGACTTGAAGAAAAATATGATATTTATTATATAAACAATGTAGATCAGCGGCGTAGATAGCTTTTTGCGATGGGGGGGGATATGACTTAGTATTTAATCTCATATTTTTGGTTGAGGGACCCTCAATACGTGTAATTCCATTAAAATCTCGAGTTGGATTTTTTTCATGATTAACTATACTTTATTATACAGTACATTTGATGTATGTATAATAAAAAATATAAAAAAAACGTTTAAAAAAATTAATTTGCCATTAAAAAACCGACTAAAAAGCTGAAAATAAAATTCTATTAGACTCTTTTCGTACTAACTATTGCCTTTTAAAAAAAGTTGATTTTGTTCATACTAGAAGAGTTTAAAAAAATGTCTGAGTTTATTATTATAATTTTTTTTGGTCAACTTATAATTTTCGTAGACTCATGGGGGGGGGGGGGATTGATCCCCTTGATCCCACCCCTATCTACGCCGGTATGTAGGTATATATGATAAATTTTATACAGTGATTAATTAAAACAAATTAGAATATATTTAAGATAATAATAACTAAAACTAGGACATTCTTTGTTTTCTTAAATTCCCCCTAAATTTCGCAGAATTCATATTATTATTCACATACAAAACTAAATATTTGTAGAGTTAGTAACGCGCCTGGCGGTAAATTTCTCGGTAATCAATTGTGAAATTATATCTGACAAAATGAAATACCCGAGTTTACATTGTGATACACTGTTTATTTGCTAATTTTTCATTTAGATGTTCTTGATGAATTAATTAAACAAACATAGCTAACACAATATTATTATTATTATTTCTATCAGAGAAAATACCATTTAGAGGTAGATATACTAATTTTGTAAATAAGATAAGGTCGAAATAAACTGATGACAATAGAATTAATCTTACTACTGGAAAAACGGAGAAACTGTGGTTTCTAGTCACTTAAACTAAAATTATACACCTTAACCACAATAAAACAATGTGGAAATGTTAGGCTCCTGATGAGGACTTCTTGTGAAGTCGAAACACGTGTCGAGTGACATTGTTTTATTGTGGTTAAGGTGTATAATTTTAGTTTAAGAATTAAACTTGATAAATGTTTTTAAATAAATTCTGTTTAAATAAGGTACTGCGTACTGGCACCAGTTATGGCCGCTATAAGAGCAAGGGCTTCTTTTTGTAACTCTCATGAACTCATGTTACTAATAAAACAACTAACTCTTTATTTAATCAATTTAATTATCAAAGTCCGTTTTTTAAATTATAGTATGTAATCAAATATCAATAAATATTTCTAATTCAGTACATTTAATTTAAAGTACTTTATTAACATTTCAGTAGGTATCATAATTTATTAAAATAAAATGTATGCAACAATAATAAATGTTTTCGAAAATTTCGCAAAAAACAAACAAACAAGAAGCAGATACTTTACCCACGAAACATAACAAAGAATATATTATACCTACATTTGTATGCAAGCATATGTACATATATATTTACATAAATGTATATAAAAGGTCAACGTTTGGTATAAGTGAATATGTTAGATACAAATTAGCTAGAGAGCATTGAGCAAGGTCCTTCCTTGTTAGTCGGCCTTCAGTAGCTCCTTATCTGTATCCTACGCATTCATATTTACCTCCTGTCTACCTCGGACCGCTTTGTTAAATTGCATTGGTAGCATCTTTCACCGCTAGGTTACTTTTCTAAATGATTATACCTGGCTTTTTAAATCTATTATTTACCAACACAATACAATTATATCCGTCTTGACTTGGGCGTTTTACTTCGAACAACTTTCGCTTACTGTTAGTCATATATTGGCTAAGACCTCAGTAATTTCAAATTTTTAAATAAATGTACTGAATTAGAAATATGTGTTGATATTTGATTACTACCATTTCTGAATATTAATCTATATACATACATTTAACTGTCTTACAGCGTGATTTGATCACATGAGGCCAATAGCATTTTAAGGTACTGGCACCAGTTTTGGATATGACCCCAGTAATGGATATTTTTAAATTAAATGTACTGAATTAGAAATATGTGTTGATATTTGATTACTACCATTTCTGAATATTAATCTATATATGTACATTTAACTGTTTTACAGCGTGATTTGATCACATGAGGCCAATACATTTAAACTAATTATTAGTATAATTTATTTATTAATTATTATATTATCATAGCAACTGCTTTTCAGGTATTTGAAATAACCCGATGCTTAAACATTATTACTGCATAATAATAATAATAATAGAACTGTATCCAATTTGAACCGGTACTTTGTTATTGTTCGTGTTAACAAGTTGCATTTTACATAACACTTATTGTAGGTACTGTTACTGTTATATTTAACATTGTGCTCTGACAATTCATTGTTGACCGTTACAATTGTCGCGTGTGTTATTTAAGGCATATGTACAGTCTAATCGCAATCGCGATGTTATTCAATTATATCAAATCAACATGGACATGGCATTACTCTGTCCGTCCATCTGTCTGTCTGTCTATAAAAAAATTTATACGTATTAACGTATTATTATTTATTAACTTAAAAACAAAAATGATAAGATTTTTGAAAAAAAAAAAACCAACGTTTTTTGAACCCCTTTCTCATAGACTGAAAAGTATATTCAAAATTTTTTTTCACTTACTCCTTTGTTTTTCTTTATTGCTTTAGCTTTGATATGAACATTAATGTGTAAACATATTATCATAGATTACATTTAACAACTTTGTTTATTTTTGCGTATTTTTATCAACTAATTACTTACATTTTTTTACATGTGCTATATAATTGCACGTTTTAACTTTTTTATACATACATAAAATATATGTAGGTACATATAGTAAATACATAAAATAAACTCAACAGAATCGGTTTGTGAAAGGTATAAAATTACAAACATAAAATTCTTCTATTTTTTAAAGAAATAGAATTTTGAAGCTAAAAGTTAATACAAAATTTTTTTTAGAAAGTATTTTAAGGTCTATCGTTTTCCCATTTTTTTCCGAATCACTTACAATCATTACGAATCTAATTCAAGTATGTACATAATACTTAATAACAGATTTTACGTTGTTTATTACATAAACTTCAGAGATTTCCATAAAAATCATTAATAATTAAAATTGCCCACTTATGCATATCAAATCTATCTACTTATAAATTATTTTTACTTCCACGAAATTTAATTTTATCTGAATTCAATGAATTTCTTATCGTTTTTTATATATATATTTTTTAAAACGCAATAAACAAGCAAAGTGTTTGTAATCAATCAAATACTTAGTTGTTTATTTAAATAACACTACTTGACAAGTTCATTAACTAATTTTTCACAGAAATTCACGAACCATAATATTTTTTTAGTCAGAGAAAAAAAAATTATTATAATTACCCCCAAATTTTTTATTTTCAAATTTATTATTCATTTTTGAATAATGTATGTAATTAAATTATTTGTATACAAAAAATTTTACACTTGTTACTTACTTTCAATTCATTTACCTTTTTCTTTTTTTCCCTGACTTTCGAAAAAAAAAATTAATAAATTCCCTGACTTTCCAGAAAGTGGACACCCTGATGTATTTTACCCCTCACCCTACTACGTCACTGCAATCGAGTTAAAAATAACAGACTATAATCCAAATTCATTACTGCACCAAATCTGTATTCATCATTCCAAATCAGATAAATCTACACAAGAATCAAAGAAAATCCCGATAAAACGTAAATTTATATCCCTATTTTAAATACACCACAACAACGCCAAACTCGCAAATCTCATTTGGTTTGATATTCAAGCACAACACAACAGTGGTTTTATTTTTTGTGGATTTATTATTCGCACTTCCGTGATACGAATGCAAAAAAAACATAACATGCAATCGACATTAAAATAATATTTCATACTACAGCTGTTATACGTGACATCGTTAGGTTAGAGGTAAATAAAAAGAGCCCTGAAGATATCCACTGCAATGTGTGACGAAACGTTGGCCGATAACACGACCAAACCGACGCGGCTTGCACCCAGAAGCCAAGATCACCGCAGAAGCCTCAAAACTTGTATAGAGGTAAATAATACAGATTTCTCTACGATAAAATGGGTTTTAAGTTTCACATTTGCACGCTAGATGTCTGCGCCAATAAAATATAACCTACAAATATCACACACCTATTTGTAGGGTTCCATAGAAAATTAAGAACCCTTACGGTTTCGCTCTATCCGTCCATCTGTCTGTCTTTCTGTCTATATAAATTTTATACCGATTAAGATGTAATTTAGTAAACTCCCCCCCCCCCCCCCCTCTATATAAAAATCTGAAAAAACGAGAATATAACATTTAATTAATCGTTATCAGAACGTCTCTCCCCGCTCTAATTTCTAAACTACAAATTCAAAAAATCTGAAAAAAATCCAGAATGTAGCTTTTAATTAGTAGTTTCAATGAAAATTATAACGAACACTGTAGCAAAAATATTTTATGAAAAATTTTGAATTAACTATTTTTTATAAATTGGGACAAACACGCACTTGACCGTTTTATTTTAGTGTAATAAATTTTCGTGATACAAAGTAACCTATCTTGTTCCTCAATATACAAGCTATCTCCCTGCCGATTTTCATCAAGATCGGTTCAACCGTTTATCCATGAAAAGGTATCAAACAAACAAACACACTTTCGCATTTATAATATTAGTATAAGTATAGTAACACCACTGCCATAACTCAAATATCGAATTTGGAAGGAGGGGGGGTACCTCCCCCCCCTTCCCAATTAAAATATCTGAATGCGCCACTACAAATCCATTGTAACTTATTTATTAACAACATGACACCATTCCTAGAAACAGAAATAAAAATTCCACTCATCGTTTTCATTCGAACGAGAATCAATATTCCGAGAACGCAGAAATCTCCGCAAGAGAGTTGAGTTCTTTTGTTTCACAACGGGTGTGACTGTTTATTATATGGTCACAGATCGACCTCCGTTCTCAAGGGTACTCCTTACTGACACCACTAGCATTTACAAACACAGCGTACCAACTGTATTCATTACAAAAACTGTACATTTGGCATTCACTTGAGACTAGCCAGGGCTGTATCGAGGTGAATTAACATCTATAAATTAACACAAATAACGTAAAGGCACCAGTTATGGACGCTATAAGGTTTACTGGCTTCTTTTTTGTAATTCTCATGAACTCATGTTACTAATAAAACAACTAACTTTTTATTTAATCAATTTAATTAAATTATAGCCTTTTATTTTGTTTATATTTTTTCTCCAGTAATGGATAAAGTGAAACCAGTTATGAGCACGCAGTGATGGACACTTGCTAATGATAAGTACTACAACACAAAAGATATCGTCAAATTTGAAACAATGTGTTGCAGTTGCTATGATAATATAATAATTAATAAATAAATTAGTTAAAATGTCCACCATTTTGACACCTATTGGCCTCATGTGATCAAATCACGCTGTAAGACAGTTAAATGTATATAGATTAATATTCAGAAATGGTAGTATGTAATCAAATATTTCTAATTCAGTACATTTAATTAAAAATTTGCCATTATTGGGGTCATATCCAAGACTGGTGCCACTACATTATAACTCTGGGTTTCTAGGTATAAGTCTCAGGCCTGAATAGGACCGCTCAAAATCTAAAATACATTTAAAATAAATCGCAAATTATAGCCTAAAAAAAGTGTCAAAAACTGCACTAAATATATTTTTTTTGTTAGGTATAATCATAGGGGTAATATTTTCTTAATTATTGTTGAATTCAGGGTAGAAACTTGGCACGAGTCGTGACCCGACGTGAACGTACGTGATTTTAATTCATGAGCATGCGTGATAGGTTATTTAAAAACAATATGTTAAAAAAATGTACTTTCAATGAAAAATTACATGAAAAATAATAAAAATTGCTGTTCTGATTTTCTTATTTGATAGTTTCATATTTATTATATAGAAAATGACGTGAAAAGTTGAAATTTCCAGACCGCAGGTCTGTATCTAAAACAATTCTCGAGATATGACCTCTCAAAGTTTAAATTTTTTCAAAATTGTAGAGGAAAAAAAATCAATATGTACTGAAATTAGAAAAAAAAAATTTGGTTGACATTTGAACAAAAAAATAATTAAAAAACGTCGATTTTCAGCAACATATTTGTTAAAATTAAAAGTTCTCTAGGTAGTCGTGTTGTACATTAACTGATACACCAATCACCACTGATTTTAGATCGCCAATTTAATTTAGTACTTTGTTTGGGCCAGACTAATACCGACCACAGAGTATTTAAATTTAATTGTCTTTGTTTTTCACACATACATATTAATTATTAATATATTTACAGCACGTACTACACGATCATTTACATATCAAAACATATATATTAATATTCAATACAAGAGATGTCATTGTCATAAGGAAAACATACACATATGTTAATAATAATAATTATTAATCTGTTGTATTTATCAAAAATATATTAATATCATAACACTGTCACGGAAGTGGTAAAAATATAATAAGTAAGTACATTGACTTAATTAATTAAATGTTTTATATTTCAACAAAATTATTTCTATCAAATCACGTTATATTATAATATAAGAGAGGCATATCAGAGATAACACGCGTTGTTACCAATGTGCTCCGCAAAAGTGTGCACCGTAATGTCAGCTTATTTCTATCAAATCACGTTATATTACAATATAAGAGGGGCACATCAGATATAACACGCATTGTTACCAATGTGCTCCGCAAAAGTGTGCACCGTAATGTCAGCGACGCATCGCTCACTTTGTTCGTATTATGAAAAAAATTCATATTTGGAAACAATCCTTTCTTACAGGTCAGATCAAATTATTGTATTTTAACCTTGTTATACTTCCCCGATCTTTCTTAACATAAAATAGATAATTACTAAGTACACCTCATAAGTACAATTAAACATGTTTACTCAAATAAATATCACTTTCATTTAAAACGATGATTGAATAACAATTGAAACAGATGTTTGATTAGTCATTGCCTCTCTCGATAGTCCAAGTTAAGGTTACTTCCTGTAATTCTGATTGAGAGAGACATTGACCGATACAAAACTAACCACAGTACCTACATAGGTATGTGTATAAGGTACTGGCACCAGTTATGGCCGCTTTGTAATTCTCATCAACTCATTTTACTAATAAAACAACTAACTCTTTATTTAATCAATTTAATTACCAAAGTTATTTTTTTAATTATAGCTTTTTATTTTGTTCATATTTTTTCTCCAGTGATGGATAAAGTAAAACCAGTAATGGACACTTGCTAATGATAAGTACTACGACACAAAATAATTGTCAAATTTGAAACAATGTGTTGCAGTTGCTATGATAATATAATAATTAATAAATAAATTAGTTAAAATGTCCACCATTTTAACAGCTATTGGCCTCATGTGATCAAATCACGCTGTAAGACAGTTAAATGTATATATGTAGATTAATATTCAGAAATGGTAGTAGTAATCAAATATCAACAAATATTTCTAACTCAGTCTTACCCAAGACTGGTGCCATATATGCTTATATCCTTTACCTCTATATAGACGTACATGTACTACATAAAAATAGTTATTAATGAAATCAATAGAAGGTACTCGATTTTTGTCTATATACTTGACCTTGAGTGTATTATGTATTACGTGATAGATTACATACGGGAATTTAATCGTTAAATATTATACAATATCTACACATATAAAAAATATCTGCCATGGGAACCACGGGACTTTCTTATACGTAATACTGACAGTGAATTGTATACGTGATTCTTATTTTATTAAAACATTTCTGACAAACTAACAAGATGAATAATATAGGTAATATTATTTTCTCCATTACATAACAAGTGATTTTTTTAACGTAATAACTGAAAACGGATATTTACTCTTGTAAATTTTTGAATTTTTGAATTATTTTTGAAATAAGAAAAAAATGTTTTAGATAAAAAATGTCGAGTATGTTATTATCTGTAATTTATTTCCCATACATTTTTTTCCAACATTTATGATTTAGCCAGAAAGATTTTTTTTATGTAATTATTTAGATTCACCTACACAGTTCACTCTCAGTATTACGTATAAGAAAGTCCCATGTTACCCACGGCAAACACACACACTGTTCAATCTCTGTAATACGTATAAGAAAGTCCCATGACACTCATGGCAGATATTTTTCCTCTGCTATGAACTATTTTAAATATAATGTATAAGAAAGTAAAAAAAATAATACACTATCAAAATTAAAATCTTAAACAAAATATAACACAGAGGCGAGGCCATGCAAGGTAGGTATATATAAAAATAATAATTGGTAAAAAATGCTAATTAATTCATGCAAAAACAGCCAAGTGGTTAACACTTTAAGATCAGACCTTGAATAAAAAATAAAAAGTCGGAGCAATATTTTACCAAGTCGGATATTGCAACAATAAATATTTCTTAAATTAAATACAAAATCAATGCCATTATCATTAAATGTCTTCTTACAAGTAGTCACTGACCCCACACATCCCCCCTACTATACCTACACATATCACACATATTGTCTTGGATATGACCCCACTAATGGTTATTTTTTAATTAAATGTACTGAATTATGTGTTGATATTTGATTACTACGATTTCTGAATATTAATCTATATACATTTAACTGTCTTACAGCGTGATTTGATCACATGAGGCCAATAGGTGTCAAAATGGTGGACATTTTAACTAATTTATTTATTAATTATTATATTATCATATCTTTACATTGTTGCAAATTTGACAAATCTTTTGTGTGGTAGTACTTATCATCAAGCAAGTGTCCATCACTGCGTGTTCATTACTGGTTTTACTTTATCCATTACTATGGGTATCCTTGATTGATAAAATTATTAACATTACTTCAGGTAAATCCATATTTTTAAACAAATCTAATGTAAAACACTACACCATTAACCTATAAAATAACCATTACGTTTACTTATACTTATATAGCATTCAAGAAAATTAATTGTAATATGTCACAAACGTCTATCTATATGAATAAATAGGAAACAGTTTTTTATCTGACCTTTGTTTTAAATACTACATATATAAAACATTATAAATCGCTTTTACAATACAAATGACATCACTATACGATTTTACTAACAAGTGTATTACTTACAATTTACTTACGTAAACGAACCTATGAGCCGTGACTTACGGGACACTCCGTTGTCTTTTGATTGTCAATTGTTTATTTTGTTTTCAACAATTAACTTTTAAATTTAAACAGAACAAAAATTATTTGTACTTTTTGTTCTGATTCGTTTTTTTTGTGTTGATTAGTTATTATTACAATAATAACTAATATCTTTCAAAAATCATAAACAATAATTCCGTAGTGTACGCGAACGAAGCCACGGGGGCACAGTTATTTTTTTAATATATAATTTATAATTTTATTTTAACATGAATAAAATAATTTCAATGAACTTTAATAAAAAAAAAAATACAGTAATGACCTTAAAAACGAGTCAATAAACAAGTAGACATAATAAAATTAAAGAGTTTACTACAGGGATTGAGTGACCTTTATAAAATGACAAAATGCAAAACAGTACTGCAGAAATAACACGGCCATCCTTGTGTTGATTTTAATATTATACCTACATACATAAATGCAGAATTTGAGGTCAGTGGCACCGAACAACTTCAGAGAAAAGAACCCATTTCATGTATTTTATTAAAAATATGTACTTGAGTGTTTTATTTATTTTTTATATATAGAGTGATCCATTTTTAACCCATTAACGCCCGCCATACACACTTGTGTACACCTCATTTATAATTCGTGTTGTTTTCTATGGATATTAATTCACAATATTTCCTTAACAATCAGATGCTAGAAGTGCAACAAACAAAATCTGTTAACGTTAATAGTTTCATGAGTGTTTAAACGTGTTTTTATTCTTGCGAATTATTTGTGTATGAATGTTAAAAAAATTAATTTGCCTTTTAAAACCGACTAAAAAGCTGAAAATATAATTCTATTAGACTATTTTCGTACTAACTATTGCATTTAAAAAAAAGTTGATTTTGTTCATACTAGAAGAGTTTAAAAAATGTCTTTGAGTGTTCTCGTGAAGTAGACTCATGGGTGGGGGGGAGGATTGATTAATTAACTTTTATTATAAACATTTTAGTAAGGTATTCCTTAATTAAGTTATTTCGTAACTAACGTAAAAGTCAGTGACAAATTTGACCTACCTTCATAATAAAAATGCGAACAAATAACATATTTTGTATAAATATGTGACAAAACATCGATTAGCAATCAGATGATAAGTAAATCAGTCAATAATTGCATATATTATCGTCGCTGATTCTCAACTCCTTTGTTGTCCAACAGACACAAATATTTAAACAGCGACGCAAAACAAAAATTTTCCTTTCATCTGTTTACGACAACAATACAATAAAATTAATCAAATATTCAACCCAATTCAAGGAAAAATCACTTTACTTTGTTTTCTTCGAGATATTACAGATTGTAATACAAAATATGTATTATAAATATAGATTAATTAAATATGAAAAAATTAACAATCATGTTTTTGAATTTTTAATTGTTTAATTATTTCGTAGACCGTTAAATTTGGATACATAATATTAATTCAATTATTCATATGTAATCAGAGCCGGCCTTAGCCATGGTCAAGATTTATTTTTCCGCCCTCTTTCCCCCTAAAAAAATGTCAAATAAACAAATAAGTTGAATAGTTAATATCTCAGCTTGGCGCGATCCTACAGACTCAAACTTTTTTATAAGTATAGCTTATACTATTACCTTTAATGTCCAGTATTATAAAGGAGCTTGCAAACACTTTCAAACGAGATATCTAACTTATGTTATATGACAGTTCTCTTTGAGTTTTTAACAGATATTTATAAGCGTAGTAAGTTGATTTTTACCGTTTTTACTCAAGATTAGTAAATACACTTTAGTAAAATATACTTTACATACCTTTGTTTTTACTTCCTATGAATGAAATTATCTGTCACAAACTCCAATAGAACTGTCATATAAGTTTGATACCCCAAATTTGCGAGCTCCTTTATAATACCGGACATGAGTCTATCAAATGTCTTAAGACCGCCGAAACCCCCTTCGGTTTTTATTTAAATTGTTCAATAATTAACTACATTAGATGAATTTAGCACGAGGAATCACTGCGCAGATGTTTTTTGTCTTGTATAAATATCTTACTGTGAAATATATGTATATTTTTATTTTGTACAATTCACAAACTGGCCTTAGGTTTTTAATAATAACATTTTACGATTTCCCATTTGGAAAATTATGGGGGCAGGGACTCAAAATATACAAAAGCAATTGTTTGTAATGGTGTGACCTAAAAATCGAAATGCAAAAAAAAATCGACTCACGTTCGACGTCAGTGTTAAGCTTCATCCTATCGAGATGATCCCTGTCCTTATCATCGTACACAACGACGCCGGCGGCTCCTAGCGAATTCGCGGTGCGCACTTTGTTCTCGAAGTTGCACGTGCCGCGTTTAATCAAAGCAATCCACGGCCCGTGCTCAGGCGGTGGAGGTAACGGACGATTGTGCTCGTCCAACCACGACTTGCTGCATCCAGTGTGATCGCCTTGTAAACCAGCCGACACCACGTGGTGCACCTCCCCGGTCACGGGCCCCACGAAACCTTCGCCGTACTTGCCCAGCTGGAAGGTGAAAAAGTGTTGTTTTTAATTAATAAAGTAATCCGAAGATTTATAAATACTTAATTTCAAATAAGGCTAAAAAATTAAGGGGGCAGACCCAGTTGGGATTTTTTTTTGGCCACGCATTAAAATAATTAATAACAAATGTTTTTCCACATGAAATATATATATTTACAGAAACTATTGTAATTTTTTTATGGCAAAATATTAAAAAATAATTGGGATACAGCAAATTTGGGAGGGGTTAAAAAAAAGTGTTTTGCCGTGATCACTGCTGCTCGTCACTAGATCATCTGAAATAAAAAAAAAACAAAAGGGATCGTTAGCTAATGACATAATGCTCCGGATGAACGAAGGGATTTGAAAAATTTTGAATTTTCACAAAATGGCGGATATTGAATGTCAAAGTTCTTTATTCGACTAAAATTTCACTCGCATTTACAGCTATAAAAAAAATAATAATCGTCCAAAAAAAATCCTTCGTTCATCCTGAAGACAATTATGTATAGAATAAGTGAGAAAAATTTCAAACCGATCGGCAAAGCCGTTCTCAAGTTACAGTGATCACCAAACATGGTTTCGATAAAAACGCGTTTAAAGTTTTGAGTACGATTTGCATGCAGATAATTTATTTTGGAACTTACACTGAATCGTCTATGGACAGGACATTTGTTTAAAATTTTCAGAGAATACTTTTGAAATATTCTACTTTGAGAAAATGCAACAAAAAAAAAAATGGATTTTTTCAAAATTCTAACTGGGTCTGCCCCCTTAAGTGAATTTATACGTTTTGACTTTTGGACGACTCATATACGTGCTCAGAAATAACCTATTATAAAAAAGTATTTAATAGTAATTAAAACTAATTTATACCTCTAAATACAATGTTAATTAAAATTCAATATTCTATACTTCCTATATGTACCTACATATACCTACACATACATAAATAATTTACCCATAATAACAATATTTATTACAGTACCTATACAGTTAAAATGGTAAATTAATTAATTAAATAAAAAAAGTTACTTTTACGTTCATTAAATATAATCAACAAAATGAAACTAGAAGACACATGATCAATTACGAAATAAAAATTATAGTAATTGGTTGAAGTCACGCATAGACAGCGGTACTCAAACAATTAAATCATTCGACAAAAATGTTGAGATAGGTCACACTAGGGTGTTTTTTTAATATTTTTTTTCGGTCCCGCAGGCCTATGTTTTAGCTTTGGACCAAAAGTTAATTGCCCCAAAATTTCAGACTCATAGATCAAACCTGTGGACGGCGCAAACCGATTTGATTAACATGGGAAAAATTACTTTTTTACTTATGCGTGAATATCTCGTTGAAAAATTTATTTATTTTAATTTCTTACAGCAGCATATCATAGAGAATTAAATTTCTTACAAAAAATATCCCAAGTGCTCAATTCATAGATCGAATATTTTTAAAGATATGTTCGTTTACACATTATTATAAAAAGTAAAATTCAATTTTTATGATAATTTTTAAACAAACATTTCTTAAAATTTATTGGATTTATGAATTGAGTACTTAATTCTCTACAAAATATTCCCCTGAGAAATTTCAAAAAAAAAATTTTTTTCAACGAGATATTCACGCGTAAGTAAAAAAGTTATTTTTCTGTTTGCGCCATCCACAGGTTTGATCTATGAGTCTGAAATTTTGGGACAATTAACTTTTGATCCAAAGCTAAAACATAGGTCTGCGGGACCGAAAAAAAATAAATAAAAAACACCCTAAAGTCACATGTTAGTTATTTAATTTTTTTAATCACTAGTCTTCAAAAATACTATCAAATTAGATATCCAGAGATTAGCAACAAAAGGTATTATTTTTTTTAATGTTTTCTCACCTGCCTCCAGATATCGAACTGAGAGGGAACATGGGGCAACGGCATTCCATGCATATACCAGCTACTTCGCTTTTTCTTAAAAATCAAACAAATATTTTTCTATGAATTCATTAGGTTATCACAAATCGTATCGAATGTCGAATTCTTGAATAAATTCGTATTGTCAATTGTTAATTTCACGTTTCGAAGGCTGCACTGATTTATTAAAAAATTCAACAATTAAAACTTTACAATAAAATGTATTTAATTGTTGAATTTTTAAATGTATTCGATTTTTCCATTGTTATAATTTAACGTTTCGAACTTTGCACGGAATTTATTCAAAATTTCAACAATAAATCTTTTCGTTTCAGGTTAAGTGTCTGTCTGTCTGTCAACAATCAAATATTTTAATATTGAAATTGTTTAAAATATTATGAAAGTCGATTGTTACTTTTCAAAATAAGCCTATATACTGCACCTACTCCAACAATGAATTACGTAATATAAAACAGTTGTAATCAATTACAATCAGTACTACCAACGTGAAATTAAATCTACAAAAAAATTGTCATCGTTCAATTAAGGTTCAATTACTCATTTATTTTAATTCTATATATTTTTATTCATTATTAGATGAGTATTTTATACTTTGTTGTCAATTTCAAATTAATAATTTCTTAGCTGTTTCTACATATAATAAGTGCAATCAAATATAAAGTATATTTTCTTCAAACTTGAACTCATTTTTACAATCGTATGTGTTATTTTCCCCAGTTTTACCGTTATCTAAATAAAAGCTTATTTTTTTATTATTAACCTTCTAATATTACTTTTATGATTATACCGCATACTTTATTTGTTTTCCTTAATTACTGATTACACATTAATCATTTGCAAATACCAGTGGCGAAGCATCCATGGAAGAAAGGGAAGCAGTGCTTCCCTTTCTTTATGGGTAAATTAATACAAATCTGTGTTTTCAGTTAATAAAATATTATTATGCGCAACCCAAACATTTTAACCAAAAGTCAAAAATATGATTTAATATTAATTTACACGTTCAATTATAAGACTAAAATACCTCTACGTCTTATTTTCTTGTATTTTAGTCGATATTTGTATGACGAGTTGAAGTTCACTGCAGGAAATATCACTAAAAAATTTTGAATTTTTGTTTTCGATAAAAGTATGTTTATTGTATAGAAAATGACGTGAAAAGTTGAATGGTTCAAACCGCAGGTCTGTATCTCAAACCGTTCTCGAGATATAGCCTCTCAAAGTTTTAATTTTAAAAAAAATTTGGAGAAAAAAGGCCATAACTTTTGAACGTGATGTCGGAATTGATTTTAGTTGACGGATTTGGAATCAGCGTGTCAAAATCTATATAATGACATGTATAATACTTTAAAATTCGACAAAAAAATTTTGACCAAAAATCGACATTTTTTTAAGGTATACCCCTTTGAATTTTTTCGATTTTCGTGAAAAATTTTTTTCCGAGTTTTAAGGTATTATACATGTCATTATATAGATTTTGACACGCTGATTTCAAATCCGTCAACTAAAATCAATTCCGACCACACGTTCAAAAGTTATGGCCTTTTTTCTCTAAAAATTTGAAAAAACTAAAACTTTGAGAGGTTATATCTCGAGAACGTTTTGAGATACAGACCTGCGGTTTGAAACAAACAACTTTTCACGTCATTTTCTATACAACAAACATACTTTTAACGAAATCAAAAATTCAAAATTTTTTAGTGAAATTTCCTGCAGAGAACTTCAACTCGTCATACAAATATCGACTAAAATACAAGAAAATAAGACGTAGAATCATTTAGTTACTATATAAATATATAAGAATTTATTTAAAAAAGTAAAAGGTTGAAAAAGTGTTTCATAACTAGTTTTTTTTGTTAATAGGAGGGGAAGGATTGACAAAATATGCTTCCCTTTTAAAAATTTCACGCCTCGCCACTGGATTTTACCACATACTTTATTTGTTTTCCTTAATTTCTGATTACACATTATTTATTTGCAAATACCCAATCGTAACATACCTATTATCTTTGTAATACCCCAGGTAAATATTTTATTTAATTTTGACGCATAAAAAACACTTTTATATCTATAGATAACAACAAAAACGCATTTAGTGGATTAAAACATTAATAAGTTTTAAAATAATCCATATGGATAGTAATCTAAATCTAAAGGCCTGTAAACACCACCCAATTGTTGCTAATTTTGTAATATTGCTTCCTCGCCATATCGAAGATACGAGAAGCTTTGTGATCGTTTTAAAATGAGTAAAAAAAAAAGTTATCTTTTTCAAAATTTCAACTTGATTTTTCCGTTTCACGTCAAGAAAAACATTTCGTTCCGTGTCTGTCTGTCTGTCCCTTGAATCCTTGTCACACGCATAACTTTGCGACTGAATCGATATTAATGAAACTTGGTTGGTTGGGTCTGGCTTGAGGACGGTCCCATTTATAAAAATCAATAAAATCGTTTGTAAAAGAGAGGGGTGACACTTCAAAATATTTATTTTTTGAAAATATCTCAATAACGACACATGTTACGTGAAAATTTTATAGAAATTTTTGTGGAGCATTAAATTTCCTATAATATAAATATAGTAGGTCACCTACTACTAAAAAATCGTCATTTGTTTTTTACAACTGCTATTTAATTTGACATTTGCATAGCAAAAAAATTTAGAATTAGATTAAAATTCTCAAAAAATTAAAAATATACGAAAAAAACCAGGCGCGTTTTAAGAAAAAATGACGAATTTATATTTTTTAATAAAATTGTATGAAAATTAAATGGTTAACCAATGCCAGGCAATTTATCTAAATTAAATTTTTCAATAATAATTAGCTAGGCTTTTGATGAATTTAGCACGAGGAAGCACTGTGCATTTACTTGATAAATGTTTTTTTTGTAACTGAACCAGTTAAATTGAATGACCTTCAAAAATCAATTCATGAATATTTAAAAACTATTAATAGTTATTATTAAATGAATAAATGGATGTCTACATGAATAATATCAGTGGCAGCTCGTGGATAAAAAAATAAAAAATTAAAGATATAAATTAAAAATTATATTAATACAAAAGCATTAATTAATTAAAATTAATTTAATAACCCAACCAAAATACGCTAAAATATATGCAGGTCGCGCGTTAACATTTCCCGTCATAAAAAATTATGGGGGATACCCACCAACATTAAAATTAAAAGACGTACATTATGTAATTATTTATCAAATATTTCGGCCTTCGCTGTTTGTAAACATACTTATTTTTATAAATAACCCAATGACCCGATCAGTGTCTGATTGCCCATTATAATGCACACGTGCCTTATGTTCGTGGCCCCCCTGCATTCCACAATACATAAACAAACATGAGTCATTCACAAGCCAAAACGATCAACTCTAATCTAAAATCACACACATGCAATTAAATTAATCAAGTAGGTATTTGAAAAAAATGTTAAATTCAATTGTTGTTGTTTTTATTTTTTAATTGTTGACTTTTATTTTTGTATTTTCATATAGAAATTACGAAAGACGAACCAACCTCGCTAGCATTGCTGACAATTTCTCCGCTCTCATCTCTATAAGCTATGAAAGCCATGCGGGAGCTATCCATGTGTCTATGACGGCTCTCCTCCACCGATATCTTGGTGATCGTGGAGCCTGTTTGCACTAACAGTTCCCCGGGTACGGGACTCGAACACACGCCCGTCAAAAACACCACCACTAATACCAAACTGCCTTTCGTCAACATCTTAAAAATCACATTCAATTGTCTCAATCTGAACATCTTTACACGTCGTGTTTAAGATATAAAATATATAACTACACAACAACCACTTTATAATTTCTTGGCGAAAACCTTATTTTCTTATTTCGTGTGTCATTGTGATGGCAACAATACCCAATGTAAGTTATTTTTACGAATATGTGACTCAATCGAACGCGAACGTCTGTCGTTGCTAAATTTTTAATCGTACTGACAACTTTTTATTGATCTCAATTAAATATCAGCACTGATAACATATATTCATTCACCGTTTCAGCTATTTACTTTTCAGATTACTTTCAATCATTACCAGGTCATAAACACATCATTTAAAAATAGATTCATGTACTGTATCTGTATTCTGTGCAAATATACTTTTCTTAATTAAAATCATACACTGTTATTAATATCACGTATAACTAAATTAATATTGCATTTGTTTGTTGAAATAAAAGTAAATAATTTAACAGCAAATGTCACTAAATATCTGCAAAATACTGTGTTTTGGTTGATTTAACGATCATAACAATGGCAACGACACTACGCATGCGCGCACGGTGCTCACTTCACACCGTCTCGCTAACAACTGACTGCGGAGCAGTTATCTTTTTCCGTTTTATATTGGGAAACCTGCTGGCCTCAACAAAGAAAGACACTTGTTAAAAAGAAATAATAGTATATTGTAGACATGCGGTCTTCTTATTTTACCCCGTATTTTTATTAAATACATACACACAAATGCGTACTTTTATAATAAATTAGTTTGGAAATAAATAAATGAATAATATTTTTTGTTACAAATGTAATTGTTGGAAAAATTTAACAATGAAAATTTGAAAAAAAAAATCAAAAGCGATTCAGGATGGGTTCAATTACTTTTTTCAAAACAATTTGAACCACAGTGTATATTAAATAAATATTTAAACAATACGTGTGCTTGTGGCATTGCGTATTTTACTGTAGTAGGTACCTAAATCCTAAATCAAAGAAAACTTACAAATACTAACTACAACGTATAAGTTCACGTGTGGTATTGATGCTTTTAAAGAACGTGGGGGATTTATAATTTTCAGGATTATTTATTTACAAACATAATACTTTTCACGTTTTTTACATACGTACTATTGTTCTATGTTATAATTCCTAATAATCAGTGCTTGCGGTGATATTTACTATGTTATCAGGAGCGCATCAAGATATTTGATAAAAAAATAATGTAATACATAATTATTACGATAATAGATTAATTGTTTATATAGGCAACTAAATATACTTTTCTGTACAGAAGAATGTATGTATACATATAATTTTTTTTATGTTTATGGTAAATACTGTTATTATAATTTTTTTTATCTTTCGCTATCAGGAGACCATAATCGGTAATAATAAAAAATTAATGTATGTAAAGCGTCGAACATACGCTACCCGTGGATTCGTGAATTTTGTTCACCCACGCCCAATATAGTTAATGGTATAATCAATGCAAAAGCCTAAAATATTTGCCACCCACATTGCTGTAACATTAAAAATCAGTACTGAAAAGAGACAGTGGCGCGTTATCCTTTTGACAGAAAAGACAGTTGCCCGGGTTCCCTACTAATAGGGGGAAGGGGCAAAACCAATATTTTTAGCGTAGATTTTTTTTTAAATTTAATTTTTGATCTGGTTCATGAATTTTTCAGGTCATATGGCTTTACTGCTAAATCGGGCATAGGTTTATTAACAAAAAGCGATTGTTTTAATGTCCTCGACAACTCCTGTATGTTTACGGAACACCCTGTATATTGAATTGTATCACGAGCGTGAGTAAAAAATACAATTCGTGAGTGATTGTAAACAAAAATTACTCACATTAAGTAAAAATTATGATTTTAACTGAAAAAAAAAATTCTGCCAAAAAACTCCTCCCGGAGAATAATTATCCGATTTCAAACCAAAGTATTTTGTAGAAACACTTCAAAGAATTAATTCAAAACGAAATGTTAACTTCCAAAAAAATCAATTTAAATTTAAAAAACCGGTTTATCTATACGATGCATAATCTATGGAATTTTTAACCATGTGTTGTTTGGCCATGTGATATTCAGAATTCAATTTAACGTAAACAAAATTCTAAAAACCAAGTTTAGTTATTTTAAATAATTAAATAAACCTATTCTGTAATTTATTAATGTTCAATAATACATAAATTGTTTTTATTATGTACAAGTAAGTTGAACTCAGAGATCTATTTGTTATTAAAAGGTCAAAAGATTATTGTTTTCTGATAATACAAACGTCAGTTGTTGTTAACATTAAATAGAATAATACATAATTTAAATTATACATAAGCACAAATAACTATTCATAAATGAAATATCACTGAAGAAAATGTTGGGTTTTGAATTTCAATTGAATATAATACGGTATTTTCGAAAACCGGCATTAACACCTCAAAAAAATGAAGAACTTTGTAAAACAATTCAAGCAATTGCACCTTCAGTATCAGATCTTAAAACTGAGTTGTGTTATCACGTTGAAGTAAGAAGTAGTGGATTATCTTCCGGAGAAGAGGAGAAATTAAAATGGATACTTCAAGATCCACATCATCCAGAAAAAATACAAAAAAAACCTCATCTGTATTCGGAATCAGGGAAAAACATTCTCATCGAAATTGGCCCGAGGTTTAATTTCTCTACTCCGTCTTCAACCAACTCTGTATCTATCTGCAAATCGCTTGGATTGAACCAAGTGCTTCGATTGGAAGTATCGCGACGATATTTATTGATTTTGTCTTCAGAAATCACCGAGGAAATTGAAAATAAAATTACGTCGATTTTACACGATCGTATGACAGAATGTCGTTATACTGAAGATAATATACCGAAATGTAGTTTCAACGAAAAGTTAGTGAAGAAAGAAAATCTTAAAGATGTTGATGTAATGAACAAAGGCCGAAAAGCTCTAGAAGAAATTAATATAGATATGGGTTTAGCTTTCGATGACGCAGATTTAGATTATTATACGAACCTTTTTAAAAATATCCTCAAACGTAACCCAACGAGTGTTGAATGCTTTGATTTAGCGCAATCTAACAGTGAACATAGTAGGCATTGGTTTTTCAAAGGGAAAATGATAGTAGATGGAAAAGAATACGATGAATCTTTAATTGATATGATAATAAAAACGCAAGACTCCTCAAACCAGAATAACGTCATCAAATTCAGTGACAATAGCAGGTATGTTTTAGTTACTATTAGCGCATTGGGCTCGGTGTTACCCGGGGATATTAATTTAATTAAACATAATACCTTATACTTATTTATTAATTTTTATAATTTTTCCAGTGCTATCCAAGGTTACGATCACAAAGCATTAGCTCCTAAAGAATCTGATAAAGTGAGTGAATTAATAGTAAAAGATTCTAAATCGCACTTAATATTTACTGCTGAAACTCATAATTTCCCTACGGGTGTCGCACCTTTCAGTGGAGCAACAACGGGCCCCGGTGGTCGTATCCGTGATGTCCAAGCAGTCGGTAGAGGAGGTTACTGCATTGCAGGAACAGCTGGCTACAGCACAGGAAATTTACTAATTCCTGGTAAAAACATTATTTAAAAGTATGGGGATCTTGAAAACTATATCAGTTAATAGAGAAAAAAAGTTACCTTTAAGAGGGGACAGTTCTATGGTGTATTTACATTTCACAAAAATTTCATAGCCTACTAGATATTAGCCAAAAACCATTTTAGTCCGAATTTTTCCATCGCGAATATTTCTTAAGCGGCTTGAAATTTAAAAGAATGTTTCAAATAAATGCTGTAGGGTTTAGTATTGTCTATTTAGAAATATTTTTTTAATTTTCAGAGATCTCATAGTTTTTGAGATATGAGACTAACTTATGTTTTCTTAAATAGAAGCTATATGAAATTTTGTAATTTTTGAACAGAAGATTTTATTACCTTTTCAATGATATGTAACTTGATGAACTTACTTTTCAAAAAATGATCAAAAAGTATTTTTTATTTATTTAATACCTTGTATGATCCAAAGATGGCTATGACAATCAACAATAAGATTTAAAAACAACTGAAAATTTACTTATAAGCTAACATAGCATGAATTAACTATTGTATTAATAAAAAAAGACATATTTTATTTATTTAATACACAATACCAGCCAAAGATGGCTATGGCTATCAACAATAAGAATAATAAGATATTAAATTAACTTATAAAAAATGTGCTACAGCACAGGGAATTTACTAATTCCTGGTAAAAACATTATCTACTATAAATAACAAAGTGTCCTCACTCACTCACTCACTCATCTATCAGGATTTTCACCATTTCCACTTAATTCAGAACCTTGAAATTTGGTATATATATTCTCTGGAAGTTTTAGAGGACAACTAGTGGGCCTTTTTTTAATAAGTTTTGGGTTTCTGTAATTTTTGACTAAGTTCCGAGATATTTACGATTTTGTGTAGGTAATGAATTAAAATAAATAATTATTTAATATTTCATCCCCTGTCATGGAGGGTTGTCATTAGTTTCATTCAATCCGGCGGGAAAAATACTACGAGGGAGGGGGTTTTAAGGGGAAAAACAACCCCCTATCTTGCGTAGGAGCCGAGATATTTACGATTTTATATAGTCAATAAAAAACAAATAAAGGAAAAATTAAATATTTCACCCCGTGTCACGTATGCAAGTTTGTAATTAGTTTCAAAATCCACGCGAGCGAAGCTAGTTTAAAATATAAATTATACACAAAAATATAATTGCAAATTATTTACAGGCTACGATTTACCGTGGGAAGACAAAAATTTCGTATACCCGACCAACTTTGCCTCCCCTCTTGAAATTCTAATCGAAGCAAGTAACGGCGCTTCGGATTACGGCAACAAGTTCGGCGAACCGTTGATAAACGGCTTTACACGAACGTTCGGTCTAAGCGATCCTTCCGGCGAGCGTAAAGAATACATCAAGCCGATAATGTTCAGCGGCGGCGTCGGGTCGATGGAAGCGGACATGACGGTGAAACTGCCTCCGGAAGAAGGGATGAAAATAGTCAAAATCGGCGGTCCGGTTTACAGAATCGGCGTCGGTGGTGGAGCCGCGAGCTCCGTGCAAGTACAAGGCGATAACAAAATAGAATTAGACTTCAACGCCGTCCAAAGAGGAGACGCAGAAATGGAAAACAAACTGAACCGTGTCGTCCGTGCTTGTCTAGAACAGAAAACCAACAATCCTATAACGAGCATCCACGATCAGGGGGCTGGAGGCAACGGGAATGTTTTAAAAGAACTGGTAGAACCTGTCGGTGGGATCATCTACGCAAACAGATTTGAACTCGGCGATCCGACAATCAATCCGTTAGAGTTATGGGGGGCTGAATATCAAGAAAACAACGCGATTCTTTGTAGAGAAAAAGACGCGAGTTTGATTAAGAAGATATGCCACCGTGAACGATGCCCTGTTAATTTCGTTGGGGAAGTTCAAAACACGGGCCGTGTTGTCTTTACGTTAGATGAAACGATGAAAAACGTGCCGTTCAATTTAAAATTAGAACACGTGCTTGGAAAAATGCCCCGTAAAGTTTTCAGATTAGAGAGGAAAGAAATGATCATTAAGGATGTGTCTCTAAATGATTTGTCTGTATCGGAAATGTTGGATAGAGTGCTGAGGTTGCCTTCGGTCGGGAGTAAACGTTTCCTGACAAATAAAGTAGACAGATGCGTTACAGGACTCGTAGCTCAACAACAGTGTGTGGGACCTCTCCACACGCCGTTGGCCGACGTCGCTGTCGTCGCAGTTTCGTTCTTTGATAATAAAGGAGTTGCGACTGCGATAGGAGAACAACCTATTAAAGGTCGTATTATTAATATTTAATTCTCACTCGATTATATGTGTTTTTTTTAAATTTCCGTACAGGTTTAGTCAACAGTGGAGCCGGGGCAAGAATGACAGTAGCCGAATCGCTGAGTAATTTAGTATTCGCTGCCATTTCCGACATCCGTGACGTGAAATGCAGCGGGAACTGGATGTGGGCGGCTAAACTTCCCGGGGAAGGGGCGGCGCTTTACGACACCTGCGTCGCTATGTGCGAAGTAATGTCCCGGCTTGGGGTTGCAGTCGACGGAGGTAAAGACTCTCTCAGTATGGCGGCAAGAGTGAACGACACGACTATCAAAGCGCCGGGCACTCTGGTCATTTCATCGTACGCCCCGTGCCCCGATATTAGGAAAATTGTGACTCCGGATCTTAAAGCTCCAGCGAGAAACGAACGAGGGGTACTTCTCCACGTCGACTTATCGAAAGGGAAGTCTCGTCTGGGTGGTTCTGCTCTTGCGCAGTGTTATCAACAATTTGGAAACTATTCTCCGGATTTGGACGATCCAGAAATGTTTGTTAACGCGTTTAATGTGACTCAGAAGTTGATTAAAGCCGATCAGATCCTAGCAGGACATGATATCAGTGACGGGGGGTTGATCGTTTGTCTTCTCGAAATGGCATTTGGAGGAATAAGCGGCCTTCAAGTCGACATCACCCACAAGTACGGAATAATATCGGATATTCTCTTTGCTGAAGAGTTAGGTTGGATTCTTGAAGTTCTTGAAACGGATCTGCAACATTGTCTGAAAGCGTTCGAAGAACGTAACGTGCCTTGTTACAAAATAGGATCCTCGGTTAGTCGCGGAGTTAATTCAGAAGTTTCGATAAGTGTTCATAACAGGTCGATCATCAAGTCAAGGGTTGTAGATCTGATGAGAAGCTGGGAAGAGACCAGCTATCATTTGGAAATGAGACAAGCGCTTCACGAATGCGTCCAGGAAGAGTTCAATTCTTTGTGGACCCGTAAAGGACCGAAGTATCATTTGACGTTTGATCCTGACGAAGATGCGGTGGTACCAGAAAACAAAACAGCAATTCGTATCGCCGTTTTGAGAGAGGAAGGTACAAACGGAGACAGAGAAATGGCTGCTGTTTTCAAAATGGTCGGTTTTGAAGTTTGGGATGTTACGATGCAAGATCTGTTGAGCGGTGACGTCACGTTAGATTTATTCAGAGGTGTGATTTTCCCCGGGGGATTCAGTTATGCAGGTTCGTATATTATAGGAAATCCGAAAATCAAAAATTTCAACATTTTTTTATGTTGTACGCAGGGCTTCGAACCGTTATTTTTTTCGTTCCGGTTCGAGTAAAAAAATATATTTCGGTGCGGTTCCGGTTTTCGTTCCGAAAATAAATAACGGTTTTTTCGGTTCAGCTCCGAGTGATTAATTAAAAAAAAAATTTGTTTTAAAATTTTTTTTTCTACCATAATTTATAACATTTTATGGTACTTGTATGATAGCCCCGAAAGACAATTGTAGTGGGAAATATGATCATGTTACTGAACCGAAAAAAACGATATTTTTATTTCGGTTCGGTTCCGGTTTTCGCTCCGGCAAAAAATAACGGTTTTTCCGGTTTTCGGTTCAGTTCCGGTTCGAAGCCCTGGTTGTACGTGCCTAAACAACCATTAAAAGGGTGAAAACCACCCTCAAAACACTAATAAATATGTTTACTAATTCATATTGTCTTGGAAACAAACGCAATTAGATTCAAATTGTCTGATTACTTATTCTTAAAATATGTATTATATTATTGACATTAAGAATAATAATATTCATAATATGAGTTTTACTTAAAAAAAATTACATAAACTATATGGAAACAATAAATAATCAGTATTCAAGTATTGATAGTCATACAATGTTGGGAAGGTGGTTGTGTGGACCTCAAGGTTCGAACCCACGGCTTGTTTAAAATAATATTTAAAAAAATTTGTTTTAGATGTGTTGGGGTCTGCTAAAGGTTGGGCAGCTAGTATTCTATTCAACGAGAAAGTCAACAAACAATTTAAAGACTTTTACAATCGGTCAGATACATTTAGTTTAGGTATCTGTAATGGGTGTCAACTGATGAGTTTAATCGGTTGGGTTGGTTCTTTAGATGAACGTACACTCATACCTGATATCATGTTAGATCATAACAAATCAGGACGTTTTGAATGTCGATGGACCACAGTTAAAATAGAATCATCAAACGCTATGATGCTGAAAGGAATGCAAGACTCTGTTCTAGGAGTGTGGGCTGTTCACGGAGAAGGCAGATTTAAGTTTAGAAACGAACGTCTGATCGACGAGCTAGAAAATAGTAAGTGTGTGCCGCTCAGGTATGTTGATGATGACGGAAATGCTACTGAAAAATACCCTCTGAATCAAAATGGGAGCCCAAGAGGTATAGCCGGTGTTTGCTCGCAGGATGGTCGACATTTAGCTATGATGCCGCATCCAGAACGTTGTGCCTTACCATATCAGTGCCCGTACATACCGTTTGAATTTAAACATCTTAAAAATTCACCGTGGAAACGTATGTTTAAAAATGCATATGAATGGTGCGTTAATACATAAAGTCTATTCATGCCAGATATGGTTTTACAATAGATGGTGGCATTGGAAATAGAAAAACATATTTTGAATACAAATTATATCTAACATTCCATTTTTATATTTAAAAATAAGTTTTGTCAAACAAATATGTAGTGAAAATATAGATTACCTATACAAATGGGCTTCTCTGCTGAACATCACTGTATGTTTATTTGTTATCAAAGGATATAACACTTTGTTTTTGTTAATTTTTAAAGATATATTCACATTTTTTATAATTTTTGTATTATATAGATTTATTTACTTAATTAACAATATACATATTATACACAATTATCATTGTTGTTTTATTCTTATAGCAATATTACTATTTCTAATTTATATAGATTTCATCGGAATATGCAGTTGATTTTATTTGAATTAACTATCACATGATTAATTTGGTAAATGTTATTTAATTAAAATAATATGAGAAAATATATTTTATGTTTAAAACTTCAAACAAAAACGACTTAAATGGGGAATTTAATGACCATATGATAATATCAATAACTAACTGTAGACAACTTCACATCACTAAAAATAACAAGAAACACACATATAAATCGTTTCAAAATTCTTCAGCTTTTCACGCGTAAATAATAGTATTTATATTTAGTTGTATATCAAATTAATTTTTATTTATAACGTTTTTAAAAACATAATTTTGGTAAGTACATTATTTGTAAATTATTTCGTTATTTAGTTGCAATCAAACGTTAAATAAAAACCGATGGTCATTTTTGGCATTGCTATGTACAATTGACAGTTTTAACCGTTAACCATTTACGGAGTTCTGATTCATAAAAGGACACCCACTTATTTATACCAATTGTCAGTTTATTTCATAATTGTAGTTTTTATAACAAAAGGTTGTTTTGTGTAGTATGTAATTATAATACTCGATTAAATATGTTTTATTGTACTCTTCCATGGTAGACTTCTTTGATTGTGTTCTACCATGTTTATTCTCGTTTCTAAAATAATACATACAAATAAAATAATAAAAATCTGTCTTCGACACTAAGCACGTTTTATCTTTTAGAATTGTTTTTATAAATGTGCATTCAGGGTTCTATATATACCATGTTTTTATTCTATTACTATACATACGTTTATTTCAACATATTTGGCTTTGACATAAAAGTAAATTAGTCAGTTTCGTAATTTATCTTTAGTTTTGTTCAGATATTTAAATATATATATTATAACTGCAATTACTGTTTACCTTTTTACTGTATTTTTAATTAGTCTCAATTATTTAGATTAAAAATAAACGACCATAGTGAATAAAAAATTTTAATTTACTAATAAATTGTGTTGTATCCAGTTTTTCGCTACTTTAATGTCCACAAGAATTTAGAAAATGGAGGATGACAATGAATTTAAGAAACTCCCAGTTGAAGAACGGTGCGTGCACAAACTGTGGAAAGCTCGTGTAAATGGCTATGAAGAAGCAACAAAATTATTTCGTCAAATTGATGATGAAAAATCACCAGAGTGGAATAAATATTTAGGTCTTTTGAAAAAATTTGTAACAGATAGCAATGCGGTCGGACAGGAAAAAGGCTTGGAGGCCACACTCGCATTTATTGAAAATGCTGCAGTTGCTGGCAAAACAGTTGGAGAGGTCATGTCGGGTATAGTTTTAAAATGTATCGCAGCTCCGAAAACAAAGACAAGAGAATTGGCTGTTCAAATCACTTTGATGTACGTTGAAATTGAAAAACATGAAATTGTCATGGAGGAACTTTTTAAAGGGATGGATCAGAAAAACCCCAAGATAGTATCAGCTTGCATCGCAGCTGCAAAACTTGCACTTCAGGAGTTCGGATCCAAAGTAATAGCGATCAAACCTCTTGTAAAAAAGATTCCTGTTATTTTATCAGACAGAGATAAAGCCGTAAGAGATGAAGGAAAAGCATTGGTTGTAGAAATGTTCAGGTGAGTTATTTTCTTAAATTAAATTATGACTTCACTTTTTCCAATAACAAATTGAGTACATTAAGATGATAAATATACATTTCAATTTGATCATTTTTTTTTACTATTGTTCTGTCATTTATTGTTAATGTTATTAATGGTGTTTTTGTATTTTAATGTTTTGTCATACTTGAGCAGTTAAAAATTAAAGAATGATATCACTCAGATGTGAAAACAATAGTTCCCTATTCTTTTTTAAATAGTTTAGTATTGCACTTCAAGCAACGATGTCACAAAAAAACAAAAAGTAAATTAATTATAAATAGCTTCCAATCTTTACGTGAATATGATTTTTGATTGTTACAGATGGGTGGGTGCGGCGTTACGTCCTCAACTATCAACTCTGCAGCCCGTACAGGTTACAGAGCTGGAGACAGAGTTTGACAAAGTGAAAGGCACCGCAACTCCTACACGTTACCTGCGTTCTCAGCAACAGAAGAGGGCCGCCGTCGCGGCGCAAGCTGCGGAAAATTCAGATGCAGGTACGAATGATTGGTTCATTTTGTTATCCAGGTTTTTGTACGTTTGCAATTTCAGAGGAAGAAGAGGAAGGTACGGCGCAGGCTGAAGTAGATCCGTACGACTTGATGGATCCGGTAGATATTCTGTCAAAACTTCCTAATGATTTCTATGAGAAAGTAGAAGCGAAGAAGTGGCAAGAGCGTAAGGAAGCCGTCGAAGCCGTTGAAACTTTACTGAAAGCAATGAAATTACAGAGCGGAGATTACGGGGACTTGGTACGTGCGTTGAAGAAAATCATAGCTAAAGATACAAATGTAATGATAATAGGTTTGTATAATTTATTCCGTTTTTTTTTTGTTGATTTGAAGTTATATTTTTTATGTTTGATTATTACAGCTTTGGCCGGAAAATGTATAGCAGCTTTAGCAGCCGGTCTTAAAAAACGGTTTCAACCTTACGCGAGTGCTTGCGTTTCTACAATCTTGGAAAAATTCAGAGAGAAAAAACCGAATGTCGTCGCGGCTCTGCGGGAAGCCATCGATGCTGTTTTTCTTTCTGTACGTATATTATTTGTATAGAATGTTGTAAGAGAATTAATACGTGATATTCCGTTACAGACAAGTATTGAGTCAATCCTGGATGATGCGGTCGAAGCTTTGAACAACAAGAATCCGGCGGTGAAAGCTGAAACAGCTGCGTTTCTGTCGCGGGCCTTCTGCAGATGCCAGCCAACGGCTCTCAGTAAAAAGTTACTTAAAGAGTACACCACTATTTTACTTAAAACGTTAAATGAGCCAGGTAATGTTGAATCTTTTTATGCATGTGAATATTTTATATCAGCTGTGCAAAAGTACAAAAAAAAACTTAAGTACTTTCTGTAAGTGTACTTAAATTTATGTAATTGCAATTACAATTATATTTGAAACTTGAAAAAGTACTTAAGTCAGGGTGTCCACTTTCTGGAAAGTCAGGGAAGCCTAAAGTGGTCAGGGAAAGTCAGGGAAAGTCAGGGAATTTATTTAAAATTCTGAAAAGTCAGGGAATTTATTAATTTTTTTCTAGAAAGTCAGGGAAAAAACGTCTTTGAATTGAAGTGTAAAATTTTCAAGTTATGACCAAAAAAAAAAAGGGTCTTCAAATTTTATTCTTGCCCACGAGTCAGGGAACTTTGAATTTGTGGTCAGGGAATTTATTTTCGAAAATCAGTGTACACTGTAAGTACATTGATGTATTTAAGTACAAATATATGTATTTTAAGTAATTGTACTTAAACTTATGTAATTGTAATTACAATTACATTTGTATATGTAGTTGTATAATGTAAAAGTACTTAAGTGCATTTTTAAGTGTGTCAGTGCAATTACTTTTTCACAAATATATTTAAGTACAAGTATAATTACTAAAAAATACACTAAATTACTTTTATATATTAAATGTATTTGTTTTTTTAGATCCCATTGTCCGTGACAATGCAGCAGAAGCTTTAGGAACAATCATGAAACTTGTAGGTGAGAAGCAGATAGCGCCTTTCGTGACAGAGGTTGACAATCTAAAAATGGCAAAAATCAAAGAATGTTGTGAAAAAGCCGTTATCCTTGTGAAGATAGTCGCACCGAAGAAAGAGAGGCCCAACACCGCGCCTGCTAAAGTGGCAGCTGCTCCCAAAGCAGGATCTGCGACGGCCAAACCGGTCAAGCGACCTGCATCAGCCGCCGTTGCTAAGAAGAAGCCGGTGGCCAAACCAAAGGCGGCGTCGTACGAAGATTTGGACGCTTTTGATGCAGATGACGACGGTGTCGGCGACGAAGTGGCTGGAGAGCAAGTGACTGACAGTGATGGTACAGTTCGGATCGATATTTCTCCGCAGATCACCGAATCTTTGATAAATGAATTGAGCGATAAAAATTGGAAAGTTCGTAACGAGGCTTTAGTGAAGATAGCAGCTATTGTCAGCGAGGCAAGATCGATTCTACCGTCGATAGGCGACCTGGCTCCGGCTCTTGCGCCGCGACTGACAGACAGTAACAGTAAAATAGCACAGACGACGTTGAACTTGTGCGAGAGCTTGGCTGTGGCGATGGGGCCGGCTTGTAAACAACACGCTAGGGCTCTGTTTCCTGGCTTCTTGCAAGGTGAGTGAAATGAATGTTAATGAAGTGTTTCCATCATATATTTACCTGTGTTTTAAAGGTATGGGCGACAGCAAGACGTGGATCCGTTCGGCGTCTCTCTCGTGCATGAACGCGTGGGGAGAACAGTGCGGTTACAATCAATTCTTCGAATCGGAGATGATAGCCGACGCTCTGAAGACTGGTTCCCCGACTTCGCGCACAGAACTGTGGATGTGGTTGGCTGAGAAGTTACCGTCAATCAAAGTCCGTCAGTTACCCAAGGAAGAACTGATTGCATGCCTCCCGTGGCTCTACACCAATCTAGAAGATCGGAACGCCGACGTGCGTAAGAATACCAACGAAGCCGTGCTGGGTTTCATGCTTCATCTCGGTTATGATGCAATGGTTAGGAATGCAGAGAAGTTAAAGGTAAGTGAATATACGCTTTCTGAAATATCAGGGAATTTATTGAAAATTAGGGATTTTTTTATCTCAGTGTTTCTCTTATTTATTAATATTTCAAATCTCTCAAACATTTAAATGCAACAATGAATATCCATTCAAAAAATAAAGTAAACAATTATAAATTTTGAAATTAATTATATTTTGTACAAAGCTTTAGTAGATAGTTGATAAGTACTTTCTTTAGTTTTATTCAAAACACATTAGTTAAGGTAGTACCATTGCCAAATGGGTTTTCTTGCGATTTTAGTTCCGAGATATTAAATTCTAAAAATTGAGTTTTTGAGACTTAAATACATTGCACTATACGGGAAACCAAAATATTTACCCACATATATAAATTTTACTCAGAAACTTTTCTTGCGATTTTTATAAAAAAACTAATATTTAATAACAACTAAGTAATTTTTTAAGAGTAGTTTAATTCATAGTTACAACACAGTTTCCGAGATATTAATTAATATGTAATGAAAAATGACCGGAATGGGCGGGAACAAAAAAATGTCATTAGTTTGTTCTTATGACTGTTATTTATATAATTTATATATGATAGAGATATGTTTGTAAAACTTGTTAAACATACTTTATACCTAAGATTGTGCCCAAAACATTATTTTCTGCATTAAATTTATTTATAAAAAAAAAAAAACAATAATTATTTCATAAAAATCGTATTGTTATATTTTAACAAGTACAATCCAGCTTGTGTATAAATTAGTTTTTAAAAACTATTTTTTTTCGAACGCCACCACTGAGTTGCTGAATGTGGTCATCCAAACAAATACTGAATAGAACGTCGCGAAGAAATCTTGACTTTTTAAGTGGTCCGCATTAGTATTCATCTATATAGAACGGCATACGAAAATACTTTATATTTTAACAAACAATATAACATTTCGAGTACGACGCTCTATATGCATAGTGGATAATACTCGTTCGGGATTGGCTAGAAATGGTACATAAACAGCAAAAAGTTTTGGGCTTATAAATAACAATTCCAATACTGATTGTACTGTATAAAAGCATAAACTTTTTGCTGCGACTGTCGCGATGGTAATACCTTAAAATGAATTATTTTAACCTTATGTCCGGTATCATAAAGGACCTAACAAATTTGTTAGCTAACAAACACTTTCAACTGAGGTATCAAACATATATGACAGTTCTTTTGGAGTTTGTTGATGACTTTGACAAGTTTCGCGCACGCGTTGAAGGTAAATACAAACGGTATTAAAACAGTGGTGATGTTATGAAAATTATTTTGTACGGTCAAAGATGCCAACTGTGTTACAATTAATTGAAGTGTCACTGCTCTAAATTCCATAACTAATCCATAGATACTAGTACAGTATTAATACCCCATATGAATGTAATTGCTAGCTAACAAATTTTGTTAGGTCCTTTATAATACCGGGCATTAGATTAGGAAAGACTATGGATACATAACAACCAATGCCAGCCCGTATATGAAAGTGTTACCAAAATTTGTCGGTGGCCATCTTTTTTCAATTGTCAAAACCGCATATTATACCAGAGGCGTCAGTTGAAAATTTATAATATGCAAATATGCTTCAAATTACAATTGAATTTAGTATGTATGAGAGATGATAGTTCCAAATAGACATTTCTCTGTTAATCAATTATCACTGAAATACTTTTAAACTCAATATAAAACATTTCTTTATTAATTAGTGTTATAATTCAAAACAATTGATATTTATTTTAAAATCTGAATGATACGCCAATGATCCGTGGTGCGATATGGTAACAACGCTAGGTAATGTGTTATTTGTCCTTTATCTTTCCTTGTCTAAGATTTTAACAGACAGTGGTTGAATTATAAAAAGTATAAAGTTCCATTCAGATTTTAACAATGATATTTTACAAAGTGGGTGGTAAATTGTTCAAATTAAGTAATACTGACAACAAACAGTCCATTCAAAAAGCCTAAAACATTTAAAAAATATAAATAAATAAAAATCTCATCAAGCATTTCAATTGTTTTATTTATTTTATTAAAAAATATTTTAATTTTAATTTCAAAAACCTGCGGACTTAGTAAAATAATATTTAACTTTTGATAGCCCGCATCGCGCACTATAGTAGTAGCTGCTCTAGACAAAGTGAGACCGTTGGTTCCGATAGAAACATTACCGCCGGCCAAATCGAAATCACAGAAACCGGTAAAATCCGTTAAAGGTGGAAAACCAGCGTCGGCGGCGCCGGCTAAAGCAGCCGCCAAACCCAAAGTAAGTCTGATTAACCCATTAACGCCGAGGTGATCAGAATTTTTACTAACTTTTCAACGTGTTTATTTATTATGTTATCGGACCAAAAAAATAATGCAATACCTCTGTTCCTACGCGAAATTTGATGCTCTTTCACAATCTGAGCTCAAAATTTCGATTAGACACCGAGAAAGAAAATATGGTCGATTGAAACGTGGAAAACGTGAAAATTTTCGACAAAATTTTTTGTTCGCATTTTTTTCACAATGATACCGCAAAGGTATCAACTTTTTACTATGATCAGAGGTGATCATGGCTCTCGAACATTAAGAGAAATTTTTTTCAGATAATTTCATCGACGCGTTTTTTCAAAATGGCGGCGAGAATTAAATTTTTTTATAAAAATCTTAATCTATCGTTTTCTTAAAAACTATAAACTTAAGAAAAAAATTTCTAAGAACAAAAATGTCTTAAAATTAGTCAAAGAATACTCTCAAATTTTTTCAAAATTTTTGAATACAATTTTTGATTTTTGAAAATTTCAAAAAATCCAATTTTTTAAAAATACCTGAAAAATTTTTGAAAAAATTTGAGAGTGTTCCATGACTAATTTTAAGACTTTTTTGTTCTTAAAAATTTTTTCGTTAAGTCTATAGGTTTAAATAAATAAAATAAATGTGTGGCGTTCAGATCTCGAGAGATCTATAGCCGTACATCACAGTCTACTCACAAGAGCTGTGGGTTTTGATGTATTTCTTGACCGGGGTGGATTCAGGGTGAAATTTTCAAAAAAATTTCAGGTATTTTTGAAAAATTGGATTTTTTGAAATTTTCAAAAATCAAAAATTGTATCCAAAAATTCTGAAAAAATTTGAGAGTATTCTTTGACTAATTTTAAGACATTTTTGTTCTTAGAAATTTTTTTCTTAAGTTTATAGTTTTTAAGAAAACGATAGATTAAGATTTTTATAAAAAAATTTAATTCTCGCCGCCATTTTGAAAAAACGCGTCGATGAAATTTTCTGAAAAAAATTCCTCTTAATGTTCGAGAGCCATGATCACCTCTGATCATAGTAAAAAGTTGATACCTTTGCAGTATCATTGTGAAAAAAATACGAACAAAAATTTTTTTTGAAAATTTTCACGTTTCAATCGACCATATTTTTTTTCCTCGGTGTCTAATCGAAATTTTGAGCTCAGATTGTGAAAGAGCATCAAATTTCGCGTAGGAATAGAGATATTGCATTATTTTTTTGGTCCGATAACATAATAAATAAACACGTTGAAAAGTTAGTAAAAATTCTGATCACCTTGGCGTTAATGGGTTAATTTATTGTTGTATTTTGACATTGTTTCTGACCTTGCATATATTCAAAGGCTTCGTCTTCGAGGCCGTCTGTAGTCAGTCGGAAAAAGGAAGAAGATGTAGACACATCGCCTTTACTGTCGATGAACAAACTAAAATACCAACGGTTCTTGGATGAACAAAAACTGAAAGTTCTCAAATGGAATTTTGTCTCTCCACGCGAGGAATTCGTTGATCTTTTGAGAGATCAAATGAATTCAGCAGGAATTAATAAAACACTTCTCGCTAATATGTTCCATTCGGATTTCAGGTTTGTGAAGTTGAAGTTGAAATGTGAATTTAAACAGTTATAATTATTAATGATTTTGCAGGTATCATTTAAAAGCCCTTGAATCTTTATCTGAAGATTTAGATGAAAATCCAGATGCATTGATTGCAAATTTAGATTTAATTTTGAAATGGCTGACGCTGAGATTCTTCGATACAAATCCGTCTGTTCTTCTTAAAGGGCTTGAATATTTGAACGCTGTTTTTCCGTTACTGGTCGATATTGATTACAGTCTTGCTGACGCAGAAGCTGCTTCGTTTATTCCGTACTTAGTGATGAAGGTAAGTAGTGGAAATCACCGTTTATACAGTGTGTTCACGATGAAAGGAACAAACTCGTTTAAAATTCAGGTAATTATTTTGTGGAAAAACGCTCGGACCCGTCGATTAGTATTTTTAGTTGCGGATTTTTTGACACAAGAAAATTGTGTACAGGGTGTCTCAGGAAAAACATATGCAGTCATCATTGATTTTTTTAAATGGAACACCCTATATATTATACCGTTTTTGAATTGTGCGATTAATTCTGAACACTTTTTTTAAGCATATTATATCTCTAAAATCAGTGGTTTTTGGAATAATGACGTTTGAAAATTGACATTTTGAAATACACACTACTTGTCAAATAAAATGTTTAAATTGAAAAAATAAACTTTGAACATTTTTTTTTAAAGCCAACAAAAACATCCTGGTATTGCAAAAAAAAAGAAAAAAAGAAAAAAAAGGGAAAAAAAAGTTCAATGTTTTTTCTTTTTGCCATAGGTACCAGGATGTTTTTGTTGGCTTTTAAAAAAATGTTTAAAGTTTATTTTTTCAATTTAAACATTTTATTTGACTTGTGTGTATTTCAAAATGTCAATTTTCAAACGTCATTATTCCGAAAACCGCTGATTTTAGAGATATAATATGCTGTACAAAAAGTGTTCAGAATTTATCGCACAATTCAAAAATGGTATAATATATAGGGTGTTCCATTTAAAAAAATCAATGATGACTGCATATGTTTTTCCTGAGACACCCTGTACACAATTTTCTTGTGTCAAAAAATCCGCAACTAAAAATACTAATCGACGGGTCCGAGCGTTTTTCCACAAAATAATTACCTGAATTTTAAACGAGTTTGTTCCTTTCATCGTGAACGCACTGTATAAAAAAAACATCTGCCAAGTAAATGCACAGTGCTTCCTCGTACTAAATTCACTAAAACCGATAGTGTTCAGATAAATTGCCTGGCATTGGTTAACCATTTAATTTTTATACAAATTTTACTAAAAAATCTTAGTTCGAATTTTTTCTTAAAACGCACCTGAATATTTTTTCATATATTTTGAATTTTTTGACAATTTCAATCTAAATCTAAATTTATGCAAATGTCAAAATGACATTTAATATATCCAAGTAAATATCAATTTAGAAAAACAAAACACGAATTTTTAAAATTAATTTAGATAAATCTTTGTAAGGGAATATTTTACAGCAAACGTAGCAGACCCATATTATAGGAAATTTAATTCTCTACAAAAAATATTCTATAAAATTTTCTCGTAACATGTGTCGTTCTTGAGATATCTTGAAAAAATAAATATTTTGGGGTGTCACCCCTCCCCCTTACACACGATTTTGATGATTTTGAAATGGGACCGTCCTCAAACCAAACCCAACCATCCGACCAAGTTTCAATAATATCGGTTCAGTGGTTCATGAGTTATGCGTGTGACAAGGATTCAGGAGACAGACGGACAGACACGGAACGAAAAGTGTTTGTCTTGACGTGAAACGGATAAATAAATTTAAAATTTTGAAATCGGAGAACTTTTTTTTTGTCTCAATCTGAAACGATCACAAAGCTTCTCGTATCTTCGATATTGCGAGGAAGCAATTAAATACCTTTATTGCTCCAGCTTGGAGATCCGAAAGATCTGGTCCGCGGAGGCGTCAGGTCTGTTTTGAAACAGATAACGTACATGTATCCCGTCAACAAACTGTTTACGTACATAATGGACGGTCTGAAGTCGAAGAACGCGAGGCAACGCACGGAGTGCTTGGACGTCCTCGGGTCGCTGCTCGAAAACCACGGGATTACGATCTGTCAACCGTCGGCGTCGTCTGCGATGCACGAAGTCGCCAAACAGATATCTGACCGCGATAACTCTGTCCGCAATGCTGCTCTCAATTGTGTCGTTCAAGTGAGTAAAAATGTCGAATATTCAAATAGCTGTAACTTTGGTAAAAATGTCGGCAGTAAAATCTTTCAAAAAGGAAATTAAAGCTTGATATCTCCTCTTTGAGATTCTTTTAAAAATACGTATTTTCGTTAATTTTGTAAAAAGTTACGGATGATAAAGTAATGCTGCTCTTAATTGTGTCGTTCAAGCGAGTAAAAATGTCGAATATTCAAATAGCTGTAACTTTGGTAAAAATGATGGCAGTAAAATCTTTCAAAAAAGAAATTAAAGCTTGAGATCTCCTCTTTATATTCTTCTAAAAAAATGTATTTTTGTTATTTTTGTAAAAAGTTACGGACGATAAAGTAATGCTGCTCTTAATTGTGTAGTTCAAGTGAGTAAAAATGTCGAATATTCAAATAGCTGTAACTTTGGTAAAAATGTCGGCAGTGAACTCTTTCAAGAAGGAAATTAAAGCTTGAAATCTCCTCTTTAAGATTATTCTAAAAAAATGTATTTTCGTTGATTTTGTAAAAAGTTACGGACGATAAAGTAATGCTGCTCTTAATTGTGTCGTTCAAGCGAGTAAAAATGTCGAATATTCAAATAGCTGTAACTTTGGTAAAAATGTCGGCAGTAAAATCTTTCAAAAAGGAATTAAAGCTTGAGATCTCCTCTTTGAGATTCTTCTAAAAAAATGTATTTTTGTTAATTTTGTAAAAAGTTACGGACGATAAAGTAATGCTGCTCTTAATTGTGTCGTTCAAGTGAGTAAAAATGTCGAATATTCAAATAGCTGTAACTTTGGTAAAAATGATGGCAGTAAAATCTTTCAAAAAGGAAATTAAAGCTTGATATCTCCTCTTTGAGATTCTTCTAAAAAAAATGTATTTTCGTTAATTTTGTAAAAAGTTACGGACGATAAAGTAATGCTGCTCTTAATTGTGTCGTTCAAGTGAGTAAAAATGTCGAATATTCAAATAGCTGTAACTTTGGTAAAAATGATGGCAGTAAAATCTTTCAAAAAGGAAATTAAAGCTTGATATCTCCTCTTTGAGATTCTTCTAAAAAAAATGTATTTTCGTTAATTTTGTAAAAAGTTACGGACGATAAAGTAATGCTGCTCTTAATTGTGTCGTTCAAGTGAGTAAAAATGTCGAATATTCAAATAGCTGTAACTTTGGTAAAAATGTCGGCAGTAAAATCTTTCAAAAAGGAAATTAAAGCTTGATATCTCCTCTTTAAGATTCTTCTAAAAATACGTATTTTCGTTAATTTTGTAAAAAGTTACGGATGATAAAGTAATGCTGCTCTTAATTTTGTCGTCCAAGTGAGTAAAAATGTCGAATATTCAAATAGCTGTAACTTTGGTAAAAATGTCGGCAGTAAAATCTTTCAAAAAGGAAATTAAAGCTTGATATCTCCTCTTTAAGATTCTTCTAAAAATACGTATTTTCGTTAATTTTGTAAAAAGTTACGGATGATAAAGTAATGCTGCTCTTAATTTTGTCGTCCAAGTGAGTAAAAATGTCGAATATTCAAATAGCTGTAACTTTGGTAAAAATGTCGGCAGTAAAATCTTTCAAAAAGGAAATTAAAGCTTGATATCTCCTCTTTAAGATTCTTCTAAAAATACGTATTTTCGTTAATTTTGTAAAAAGTTACGGATGATAAAGTAATGCTGCTCTTAATTTTGTCGTCCAAGTGAGTAAAAATGTCGAATATTCAAATAGCTGTAACTTTGGTAAAAATGTCGGCAGTAAACTCTTTCAAAAAAGAAATTAAAGCTTGAGATCTCCTCTTTGAGATTCTTCTAAAAAAATTTATTTTCGTTAATTTTGTAAAAAGTTACGGACGAAAAAGTAATGCTGCTCTTAATTGTGTCATTCAAGTGAGTAAAAATGTCGAATATTCAAATAGCTGTAACTTTGGTAAAAATATCGGCAGTAAAATCTTTCAAAAAGGAAATTAAAGCTTGATATCTCCTCTTTGAGATTCTTCTAAATAAATTTATTTTCGTTAATTTTGTAAAAAGTTACGGACGATAAAGTAATGCTGCTCTTAATTGTGTCGTTCAAGTGAGTAAAAATGTCGAATATTCAAATAACTGTAACTTTGGTAAAAATGTCGGCAAAAAGGAAATTAAAGCTTGAGATCTCCTCTTTAAGATTCTTCTAAAAAAATTATTTTCGTTGATTTTGTAAAAAGTTACGGGCGATAAAGTGTCACCGAAAAACTACAGTTTTTTTTAGAAAAACTAAATATTCCAGGCGTACCGTTTGGAAGGAGAGAAGATATACAAATTAATCGGCCAGATATCCGATAAGGAAGCGTCCCTACTCGAGGAGAGAATAAAACGTGCAGGTAAAGTAAGGATCGCACCCAAAGTCTCGATCGCGCCGACCGCGCGGCCGCCGTCGAAGCGGGAGACCGTGTACGTGGAGCGGCAGCCAGAACCAGAACCGCAGGAAGACGACGTCGAAGAAGAACAGGACTACCTCGCGATGCCGGCTCAAAGGCAAGTCAAACTCTAATGTATTCCCAAAACAAGACCGTTTGAACATTTCATATCCGTTACAAATGTGCGCTTTATTTTTATTTTTAAATTTGTTTCTGCATGAATTAATAAATGATGATTTCCTCTTGCGTTCTTCATTTGTTTAAATAGTTGTAGTATGAATATTTTGTTTTAATTTACTTATACAGGATGAATGAAAAGTAAGGAATGTTATTGATTCTACAGTCTCAAGGTTTGAAATTATTTGATAGTTATTATAAGATAATTCGGAACCCTGAATTTAACCACAGCAGAGTTGGCAATATTTGATGTAAAATACGTGAAAATATACCTCAAGTACCAAACAGTACTTCAAGTATATTAAAAAATAGTCAAAAGTACTTGTTACTTCAAGTACTTTAACAAATAAAGTACTTGAAGTAATTAATAAGTACTTCACATTTAATAAAAATAGCTTGAAGTACTTTTTCATAATACTTAAATGTAATATTCGATTTTAACAAATAAAGTACTTAATTCAAGTACTTGATCCTTCAAGTATTTTTTCATAATACTTGATTTTAACAAGTAAAGTATTTGAAGTGCTTAATACTTTCAGTACTTTTTCATAATACTTGATTTTAATAAGTAATGTACTTGAAGTACTTAGTACTTTAAGTAATTTTTTGTAATACTTGAATTTAATAAGTAAAATACTTGAAGTAATTAACTAGTACTTCACATTTAATAAAAAATAGCTTTAAGTACTTTTTCATAATATTTGATTTTAGCAAGTAATGTACTTGAAGTACTTACTTCAAGTACATTTGAAAATAGCAACAATCACTTGATACTTCAAGTACTTGAAGTAATTAACTAGTACTTCACATTTAAAAATAGCTTGAAGTACTTTTTTATAATTCTTGAATTTAATATTTGATTTTAACAAGTAATGTACTTGAAGTACTAACTTCAAGTACATTTGAAATTAGCAACAATCACTTGATACTTCAAGTACTTGAAGTAATTAATAAGTACTTCACATTTAAAAATAGCTTGAAGTACTTTTTTATAATTCTTGAACTTTATACTTGATTTTAACAAATAATATACTTGAAGTACTTACTTCAAGTATATTTGAAAATAGCAACAATCGCTTGATACTTCAAGTACTTGAAGTAATTAATAAGTACTTCACATTTAAAAATAGCTTGAAATACTTTTTTATAATTCTTGAATTTAATATTTGATTTTAACAAGTAATGTACTTGAAGTACTTACTTCAAGTACATTTGAAAATAGCAACAATCACTTGATACTTCAAGTACTTTCACTGAGTATTGGCGTTATATTTCAGAAGTCACATTTTATCTCTAACCTTTTCCAACTGTAACTTTGTCATTTCTGTGAATTTTAACATGATTTTTGGTGCACATTTTCTTGAAAGTATATACTTTAAGAAATGTATTTTATAACCCAGTTATTAATTTTGCTCCTTTTCCTGGTTATCCTTTCAACAGTAAAGAAAAGCTTAAAATGCCTGTAACTTCTTCTCCGTACACCGAACCTATGAACGTAACATTCCACAAACTGGCACCTCCGGTAGAAGAGAACGGCGGTGGGAGCGCGTCGGATACGTCCGTCTGTAGCGAAAGGCGACGTTCTCCGTTAAACACGGAAAAGAACAAGTCAAATTCCGCCGAATTGCAATCGCACGAGTTCGTACAAACAGCCAATTACATTCTTTTGTTTTTACTTTGTGGGATGGTTTCGGGAATCGTATTCTTGTTGTCGGATATGGAAAGTGTTTAATGAATTTCTGGTGTCGGCGGTCGTTTTTATATTATTTCAATGATATGTGATGAATTTGTTTTTGTTTATATAATTTACATAAATACATGTTTTATTTGTATAGCGGGTGTTTTTTTTTTTTTTTGAAGATTTTCTAAAATAGTTAATTTTCAGAAAAATTGTTTCATGGTTTTGAAGATGTTATGGGGTGATCTTAGAAAGGTCATCTTGATGGGTTTTCAGGTTCAACTTTTCTTTTTCGTAATTTACGGAAAAAAATTGTCTGAAATATTTTTTCTGAAAATGTCTATTTTTTATGATATTGAGGAAAATAAACAGAAATTGTGATTTTTCTCAATATAAAAAATTACATTTTCAGAAAAAATATTTCAGACAAAAATTTTTTTTCTTGAATTACGAATCTGCAACAAAAAATATTTTAAATTTGAAAATGAAAAGTGGAACCTGAAAACCCATCAAGGTGATATTTTCTAAAGTCAATTAGGGCCCTCAAAAACGTGAAACTTTTGTCAGAAAGACTTTAAAAAAAAAAACTGTTATTTAAAAAAAATATGCACATTTTAATTTAAAATTTTATATTATCAACTCAAATGTATTTATGTTATTTTTGTCTTGTAGTTAACGACAGTAGATAACAAAATGTTTTAAAACAATTTTAATTTATTTTTCCGCAGCCTGGGTCCGATGAAAGTGGCCGAACCTCCAGCCCCTGTCCAGGGTCCGTTCGGTTTAGACAAAGATCTCTTGGCTCGTCTTGAAGCGACACCGGTCAGGACTTCCAAACTAAACCTCCGCGAATACAATCTGGACTTTCTGTACGACGAAACGCCTAAAGAAAAACAAACACCTCCGAGGTATGTTAACTAACAACGCCTTAAATTAATCTCACTAACTTCAATTATCTAACAGCGTAATGCCGATGTCTCTACCGAAACGAATCGACCCAAGAGAACTGACATCTGCGTACAGGAACGCTTCTGCGGCTTCGTCCGTGACGTCTCTGAGCCCGACCGCACAGCCTAGTCAGCAAGAGAACATACTGGAGAAGACAATCACCGAGATGGCGAGCGCAGATCTCCGCACGGCACTGACAGCAATTGCCCTGATGGAGGAAGTGCTCCGGTCGAATAAAGCTAATTTGATGAGCACTTATGAGGAGCAGTTCATGTCGGCCGTGCTGCAGCAAATGAGGGCCCTGCGGCTCAAGTCATTGCAGAACTCTGATACGTTGAAGGGGTACAGAGCGTGCTTGATTGTCTTAGCAGCTGTAAGTTTGATTTTTATTAGTTTTTTTTTCTGTGGAAGAATTTTGATACCTGGTAAATACAGAGACTTGTATTAATTGGCACGAATTCTTCCTAAAGTAAATATGCTTTCTGATGACTGCGGTTTGGAAAGCTTTGGACTGTAGACAGATACGGAGCAGATATTGCATCTATTTTTAATCTGACAGAATTTGTAAAAAGACCACTCAATTTACGGTTAAAGTGCACCAAATCTGTTTTATTTTAATGTCTAAGGTTACTACTTTAGCTATAATCTATGGATACTGACAAGAAATTTCAAAAAAGTATTTAAAAAAATTATTACAATAATAAAAAAATCAAAAAAATTATTGTTTAGCTTTGTTTGTTTAAAACTGTATATCACTTTTATCATAAATATTGTTTTTGTGAGTAAATAATAGTTTAAAACATCAAATATAAATTTTTATTTTAGTGTAACGACTTTTCGACCATTTTGTATTTTATCAATAGATATTAAAACAAAATAGATTTTTCATAAAATAATTTGGAGCACTAAAACGATAAATAACCAAATAATCCTCAAAAACAAATCACAAAATAAATCAAATTCGACAATTAAATCAAATAACAACAATCAACAATTATTTGTCAACAATAGAACTTTTTGAAAAAAAAATACGCGTTTTTTATTTGTAGGACATTTCTTTGCATAGATACTCAAAAATACATAATTTATATGTGTTTATAGGAAATACAATACTTTAGTATTATTGTAATTACCGCGTTTGTATACGATTTATATTTCTGATTGTACTAGAGTTGGATTTTGTTATTTTTGAAGTGAATAATTTTTTTTATAACCTAAAAATGTATGTGATTAATAAAAGTGGAAAAAATAAATTTAAATTTTCTTTTATAGTTCTATGAAAGTAAAATAGTGGGACGACAAATATCAGGGGAAGTTCTAGGAGGTATGTTGGAGCAGTTAATATGGCATCTTACAGACAAACAATTAACAACATTACCAGACAGCGACGCTTACACAAAAGTGATAAATACTCTCTGCGTCCGATTAATCGAAAGATCGGACCACACTAACGTTACTTGGTATGTAATAATACTTTTAAACACTCAAGAACCATCTGACCAAACTGTTTTTCAGCGCTCTAATCAAGCTACTCCACGACTGCGCTCCACAAGGCAGCGCCTCGCCGCGTTACGTCGAGCTGGTCATGAAATGCCTGTGGAAAATTGTGAAGCTGATCCCTGCATGGGCGGACGACATAGACTACGATGCGGTGCTGCTCGAAGTTCACATATTCCTATCTCATTACCCGCCGGCGTGGTGGAGACAGCAACCCCTCGACACGCCCGTACGGACGATCAAAACGGTCGTGCACACGATGGTGAAGGCGCGGGGGAAGTCGATACTGTTACACTTAACGCGTATTCCTAACCCCAGCGGGTCGGAACTTCAAGCGTACCTTATTAAAATTCTTAACGTGAGTTTATTCAAGTTTGGAAATATATTATTTATATTATAATATATATATTTTCAGTCGTTGAAAATAGAAGATACAGAACATACGACGCCGGTGAAAAAGGACACTCAGAAAACGTTATCGAAGTCTACGTACAATCTGCTGTCTGAAATATTCCAGAAAATCGGTGATAAAGAAGCAACTAAAGAGGGTCTTTTATTGTTGTACGAGTTTAAAGAAAAACATCCAGAAGCAGACGTGGAACCATTTTTGAAAAGATCCAGTCAGTTTTTCCAAGATTACATTGAGAAAGGTTTAAAGGTAAAAAATACACGCATAAGTGTAATTATGATTTTTATTAAACTGAAATTCACCTGCAGGAAATCGCTTTGCAAAAGAAAAAACAAGACCCGGCAAAAAAAAGCGAAGTCGCTTCGACGATTGCACAGAACGAGACGACGACAAACGAAGCGTCCGAAGGGGACGTTTGCTCGTACTGGATGGACAGATTGCAGACTTTGAAGAAAATGGCAGGGGAACCTGTTCCTGTACCTCCTGATTTTGAAATGAACATAGCAGAAACAGAAGTAAGTTGTAAAATGAGGTTATGTAATCATTGTAAATAATTTTATATTTTTTTCCAGCCTGAAGTAGACGCGCTTCTAAAAAAAATACAGCAAATAAGAACTAAAGTCAAACTACAGAATGGAAAATAATTGAAATGTTGATCGCGCTTAAGTGTTACATTTATCATACATAAAACCTTAACTCTTCAGCATATTCTAACCCGTTATATATATTTATACTAAAAAAAGTCTAAACGCAAATTAAAAAATTGGAAAAACGATTGTAATGGAAAAATAACATTCCACGTTGAAGGGTTAAGATAAATTGTCCAAATGAAGAGTAGAAGTCAGGAAGATACGTCTGTCATAAAAGACTGTAGTTTAGATTGTACAACTAATTACGCTACGATAGCCGTCGTGTGTTTATACGACGTATTTAGTAAATGTGTCCCTTTCTAGATACAGATTGCATGAAACTATCCAAATATCTGAACTTATCTTTTTTGACATCTAACGGTAAGATTAGACTTAATTATAAAAACCCAATATTAATGTGTTAAATTTCCTACGCATATTTGTATTTAATTGTTTTCTGATTTCCGTAGGTAATTGTAGTTTTTAACTCATGTTATTATGATATTAAATTATATTTTTAATTATTTTTATTATAAATTAATTGTTTTAATCAATAATGTAATAAATTTAACATAATCATTATTCATGTTTTTTTATTTTATCCTTTTCCTGTTGTTTCTTTCAGATTATTAAGGAGGTTGGGTAGGTACGTCAAATCCTTAGTAAGGAAATTTCACTAAAAAATTTAGAATTTTTGATTTCGTTAAAAGTATGTTTGTTGTATAGAAAATGACGTGAAAAGTTGTTTGTTTCAAACCGCAGGTCTGTATCTCAAACTGTTCTCGAGATATAGCCTCTCAAAGTTTTAGTTTTTTCAAATTTTTGGAGAAAAAAGCCCATAAATTTTGAACGCGTGGTCGGAATTGATTTTAGTTGACGGATTTGGAATCAGCATGTCAAAATCTATATAATGACATGTATAATACTTTAAAATTCGACAAAAAAAATTTCGTCAAAAATCGACATTTTTTTAAAGTATACCCCTTTGAATTTTTTTCGATTTTTCGTGAAATTTTTTTTTCCGAGTTTTAAGGTATTATACATGTCATTATATAGATTTTGACACGCTGATTCCAAATCCGTCAACTAAAATCAATTCCGACCACGCGTTCAAAAGTTATGGCCTTTTTTCTCCAAAAAATTGAAAAACTAAAACTTTGAGAGGCAATATCTCGAGAACGGTTTGAGGTACAGACCTGCGGTTTGAAACAAACAACTTTTCACGTCATTTTCTATACAATAAACATACTTTTAACGAAATCAAAAATTCTAAATTTTTTAGTGAAATTTCCTTTAACTCATACAAATATCGACTAAAATACAAGAAAATAAGACGTAGAGGAATTCTAGTTTTATAACTGAACGTGTAAATTAATAATAACCTAAAAATTACCCTCCCCCAAGGTCCGAGACTGCCCCGCCGGAGCATTTTTCGAAATCTGGCAACTAAATTGGTGTAGTATTATAAATTCTTTTGATCAACTTATAATTTTCGTAGACTCAATGCGGGGGATTGATCCCCCCCACTATATACGCCACTGAACTTCCCAATCTCCTTAACTACAGGTGTCATCAATAAACAACGATACGTAAAATATATAAACTGTCATATTTAATGATTTGCATTGCAAACGATTATTTTTAATTAAAAGTTATTAATTATCGTAAATCTATTTTGGATTTTTATAATTTTTCCGCCTTATCAGTAAGTAATGCATATATATACATATATATAGTCTGTGGTATGTGTATATCTATGCTATCTATGGCTGGAAAGAGAAAATAAAAACAAAATGTTTTAAACGTTTTAAAGTTTTTAAATTAATTGCAGAAGTTCGGTTAGTTATTATTTTTATAAAACCTAATATGTGTAAAAAACTGTCTAATATTAAAAACTAATATATGTCATTCTTTGTGTGCTATTTTTAAGAGTATCGTTAATCTTATCATAACCTCAATTTTGTTCAAAATAAAGTTTTTTATTTAAAAATTTAATTTTGTTATTTATTTGTTAAATATTGTTTAAATAATATATTTTTTATTAATAATGATTGTAAATCTTATCAGAAGTTTATATTTCATGGTATAAATAAGAAATACGAAAGAATTTCAGTAGAAATGCATATACATCTGTAGTAGAATATATTTTGTAAATTGCATTGAATATCGTCTATTAATTAATTAAATTTAACATTTAATATTTTAATATGTACTACTTGTTGATATATATATTCCAAGGATTTATCATAACTTATTAACACAAAAACATATTTTTACAGTATTTATTTAATAACATTTAAAATAAACGTATCACTAATGAAACGAGCAAAATGCAGAATCAGAATCCAACAAATCAACATTCTGCAGGGCAGCTTCAAATCAGTCAAGCGCAGCAGGTAAAGTTATTATTATTTTGTTTTAAATATTCAGTATAAACATACAATAAAATTTTGGTTTATCGTAAATTATAACAAATGCATATAATGTTTTATTTAGCAAGCGCTTCTGCAGCCATCAAATACTATGGCAAGTGAACAATTCAACCCTACACAAGTCGGAGTACAACAGACAGTTGTATGTCCAGACCCAACAACTCAGATGAATACATTTCTTAGTTATGTGTCTGTTTTGGCCGAACATAAAGGACCTAGAGATGAAATTAAACTCAAAGCAGCGCAAGAACTAAATGAAAACTTTGAAGCAATTCTTCAAAGTCCACAATATCCACAATTTTTAGATCACAGTATTAAAATGTTTCTTAAAATATTAGAAAATGGTGAACCTCAATTTATAAGTGAACATAACATACAACAGGTAAATTGTTGCGTGATTTCTTCGTAAGATGTACGATTTTAATTATTATTTGGTATTCAGGTCCGTAAACTTATCTTGGAGATGATTCATAGATTTCCTACGAATGAATTACTTCGGCCGTACGTGAAAGCCATTCTTACATTAGTGCTTAAACTACTTGAAATAGAGAATGAAGAAAATACTCTAGTCTGTTTGCGCATTATTATAGAATTACACAAAACGTATAAACCGTCATTCAATCCGGAGGTAAACATAGATGAAAGTGCTTACAATTAAACGGTTATCACTAAATACGTTTATCTTTTCTAGACCCAAACGTTCTTACGATTTGTAAAATCAATTTATGCAAATGTTCCATCGCATTTAGACAGGATATTTGAACCCCGTGCTCCGATAAGGGTTAAAGACTTTTCTGAAATACCTGTTGAGCAGCTTTTGGCCGATACTTTCACCATTACGCTCGTACATACAGAAAGACGTAATCAAGATGAAACTATTGTCACAGTTAGTAAAACTATTTATTTATTATATTTTGGTATTTTAATTTGTTTTTTATTTCAGTATAACTTGATTCCTCGAGGGACACTTTCTCTTAAAATCCTCCAAGAGTTACCTATTATAGTCGTACTCTTTTACCAAATGTATAAGCCGCTTGTTCAGCAAGACATTTGTGATTATATTAAACTTATATTGAATACAATTACGTTACAGCCGACAGAAGCCCAAAGGTTAGTAAATATTATTATGAGCATTATATCTTAAATTTCTTCAGTAACCCACTTAAAAGTTTACATTTTCTGAAAGAGAACATTACAGTCTCCATATTTACTTAATTTAATATCGGATTTGTTTTAATTTTCTGTCATAAAAAAATGAATTGTGTTTGTTGAAATTTAATGTTAATTCCGAAAAATCATAATTGTAGGATTAACGTATTATGATAAATTAAAATGCATTATTTATTATTTGTGGAATATGTTTTTCAGGTTCTGTATTTGTTTATTATTTTGTGACAAATTGTTTTAAGAAAATATACTACTTGAAAGTGAGGTTATGTGATCAATATTTTACAAGAAATGAGTCTAGGGGGTGTGCATTTTATGGTCATTACAGTCTCCATATTTACTTAATTTAATATCGGATTTGTTTTAATTTTCTGTCATAAAAAAATGAATTGTGTTTGTTGAAATTTAATGTTAATTCCGAAAAATCATAATTGTAGGATTAACGTATTATGATAAATTAAAATGCATTATTTATTATTTGTGGAATATGTTTTTCAGGTTCTGTATTTGTTTATTATTTTGTGACAGATTGTTTTAAGAAAATATACTACTTGAAAGTGAGGTTATGTGATCAATTTTTTACAAGAAATGAGTCTAGGGGGTGTGCATTTTATGGTCATTACAGTCTCCATATTTACTTAATTTAATATCGGATTTGTTGTAATTTTCTGTCATAAAAAAATGAATTGTGTTTGTTGAAATTTAATGTTAATTCCGAAAAATCATAATTGTAGGATTAACGTATTATGATAAATTAAAATGCATTATTTATTATTTGAGGAATATGTTTTTCAGGTTCTGTATTTGTTTATTATTTTGTGACAGATTGTTTTAAGAAAATATACTACTTGAAAGTGAGGTTATGTGATCAATTTTTTACAAGAAATGAGTCTAGAGGGTGTGCATTTTATGGTCATTACAGTCTCCATATTTACTTAATTTAATATCGGATTTGTTTTAATTTTCTGTCATAAAAAAATGAATTGTGTTTGTTGAAATTTAATGTTAATCCCGAAAAATCATAATTGTAGGATTAACGTATTATGATAAATTAAAATGCATTATTTATTATTTGTGGAATATGTTTTTCAGGTTCTGTATTTGTTTATTATTTTGTGACAAATTGTTTTAAGAAAATATACTACTTGAAAGTGAGGTTATGTGATCAATTTTTTACAAGAAATGAGTCTAGGGGGTGTGCATTTTATGGTCATTACAGTCTCCATATTTACTTAATTTAATATCGGATTTGTTTTAATTTTCTGTCATAAAAAAATGAATTGTGTTTGTTGAAATTTAATGTTAATTCCGAAAAATCATAATTGTAGGATTAACGTATTATGATAAATTAAAATGCATTATTTATTATTTGTGGAATATGTTTTTCAGGTTCTGTATTTGTTTATTATTTTGTGACAGATTGTTTTAAGAAAATATACTACTTGAAAGTTAGGTTATGTGATCAATTTTTTACAAGAAATGAGTCTAGGGGGTGTGCATTTTATGGTCATTACAGTCTCCATATTTACTTAATTTAATATCGGATTTGTTTTAATTTTCTGTCATAAAAAAATGAATTGTGTTTGTTGAAATTTAATGTTAATTCCGAAAAATCATAATTGTAGGATTAACGTATTAGTGCGAGAGCTGATGACATATTTTTCTGCCCCATCTGAGCACTAGGCAGACTTACGGAAATCGTTTATTCATGTGTTGTACATCATGGGAAAAATAGTCCCAACCCCCATACCCGGGGATAAAGGGGTTTAATTCCTTAGTGAACATGTAAAGAAAAAGTGCATTTTTGCCCCATGTGAGCACTAATAAAATCACCACAGGGAGTTAGTTTATGAAAAGTTAGATAGTGAAAGTGCAATGGGCAGACGCGTAGGGTGGGGATAAGGGGCAGGCAGACGCACTCAAAGATGCAATATTTTTTTTGAAAATTGCCCCATTTGAGCATTGATGAATTTTGGAGGGATGGCAGTTTTTGATCTGTAGATGATCGAAAAAACAAAGGCAGACGCGTAGGGTGGGGATAAGGGGCAGGCAGACGCACTCAAAGATGCAATATTTTTTTTGAAAATTGCCCCATTTGAACATTGATGAATTTTGGAGGGATGACAGGTTTTGATCTGTAGATGACCGAAAAAACACAGGCAGACGCGTAGTGTGGGGATAAGGGATGGGCAGACGCAATTGAAAGTGTTATTCTATTTTTTTAACTGGGTTGTTTTGTAATTATTTTTTTGCTTGAAGTTGTCCGCAATGACTCTCTGGATAACACATTAGTTCTTTGAAAACACATTTGTTTACCCCGAACTAACACGAAAAGGAAAAATTTCATTAATATGAAAATCTAAAAAAAAATATTAAACGTGTAAAAAAGTAGGCGCTGAAATTTTTTTTTAATATATTTTGATTATATTCTTCTTATTCTGTGTAATAAACAAAAAACAAAAAATAAATAAATAAAACAGAACTCTTTGGGATTCGAACTCAGGACCTTGGGACTTTGAGTTTTATAAATTTATAAATTTCAGCAAAACGGTACTTAACATCAAAAAAACTACAAGAGACATATTTTCTTCTTACTTAGATGATTCTAAAACATATTTGATATCATCGGTGGAATATTTAGTACCGAAGATACAATGTTTTTAAAAAATTTACAACCCTTTGCCACTTTCAATTGCGTCTGCCCTCCCCTTATCCCCACACTACGCGTCTGCCTATGTTTTTTCGGTCATCTACAGATCAAAAACTGCCATCCCTCCAAAATTCATCAATGCTCAAATGGGGCAATTTTCAAAAAAAACATTGCATCTTTGAGTGCGTCTGCCTGCCCCTTATCCCCACCCTACGCGTCTGCCCATTGCACTTTCACTATCTAACTTTTCATAAACTAACTCCCTGTGGTGATTTTATTAGTGCTCACATGGGGCAAAAATGCACTTTTTCTTTACATGTTCACTAAGGAATTAAACCCCTTTATCCCCGGGTATGGGGGTTGGGACTATTTTTCCCATGATGTACAACACATGAATAAACGATTTCTGTAAGTCTGCCTAGTGCTCAGATGGGGCAGAAAAATATGTCATCAGCTCTCGCACTATATTATGATAAATTAAAATGCATTATTTATTATTTGTGGAATATATTTTTCAGGTTCTGTATTTGTTTATTATTTTGTGACAAATTGTTTTAAGAAAATATACTACTTGAAAGTGAGGTTATGTGATCAATTTTTTACAAGAAATGAGTCTAGGGGGTGTGCATTTTATGGTCATTACAGTCTCCATATTTACTTAATTTAATATCGGATTTGTTTTAATTTTCTGTCATAAAAAAATGAATTGTGTTTGTTGAAATTTAATGTTAATCCCGAAAAATCATAATTGTAGGATTAACGTATTATGATAAATTAAAATGCATTATTTATTATTTGTGGAATATGTTTTTCAGGTTCTGTATTTGTTTATTATTTTGTGACAAATTGTTTTAAGAAAATATACTACTTGAAAGTGAGGTTATGTGATCAATATTTTACAAGAAATGAGTCTAGGGGGTGTGCATTTTATGGTCATTACAGTCTCCATATTTACTTAATTTAATATCGGATTTGTTTTAATTTTCTGTCATAAAAAAATGAATTGTGTTTGTTGAAATTTAATGTTAATTCCGAAAAATCATAATTGTAGGATTAACGTATTATGATAAATTAAAATGCATTATTTATTATTTGTGGAATATGTTTTTCAGGTTCTGTATTTGTTTATTATTTTGTGACAGATTGTTTTAAGAAAATATACTACTTGAAAGTGAGGTTATGTGATCAATATTTTACAAGAAATGAGTCTAGGGGGTGTGCATTTTATGGTCAAGCCATGCTATTTTATTCTTTATATCTTTTATTTTATTTATAACATAATTTGTGTACAGGAAATCTCCGCAGTTCAACGAAGATGTGTTTATGGATTTTATAAGCGCGCAGATAAAAATGTTAACCTTTATTGCTTATACAATTCCATCTCATCTCGACGTGGTATCCGAGCTGTACACGCAGTTGGTAACCGGAGTATTGGGCTTACTTGCAACATGTCCTCACGAAGCTTGCCATCTCCGTAAAGAACTTCTGATTGCTGTCAAACATATATTTGCGAGTGAACTTAAACAAAGTAAGATCATTTTCCATGTTTTTTAACTTATTTGTTCACTGCTCAGCGGTTTTGAGCGATAGCGTGATTATATGTAACCTGTTCTGTCTTAATTTAGAGTTTATCCCCCACATGGAGAAACTGTTTGACGAGTCTGTATTATTGGGCAACGGATGTACAGTTCGAGACAATTTACGACCCCTAGCGTATTCAACTTTAGCTGATCTTGTACACCAAGTCAGAGCAGATTTACCTATGTCTGACCTTGCGCGTGCTGTACATTTCTTTGGTAAAGTAATACACGATCCAACCCTCACTACGACGTAAGTGTGAATATTAATAAAGTAATTGTTTCTCTTAACGTTCTGTTACATTTTTATCTTGACAGGATCCAAACAATGTCTTGTAAATTATTACTGAACCTGGTAGACTGCATCAAATCGAAATCTAAAGGCGAGAATGCGCAGCAAAGTAGAGAATTCTTAATGCGCATGTTGGAGATATTTGTTCTCAAGTTTAAAACGTTTGCAAAACTTCAGTTGCCGATTTTAGTGAACAGAAGGTGAGCGCGTGTGTGATATTCACTTGCACGTGATATTCTGACGGTGTAATTATGTTTTAGTAAAGTGCAACTTGTGCCTCAAGTTCAACCGACTCCGCCTGAAGTAAAAACAGAACCGGTGGAAGTTAAAGTTGAAGATTTGCAAAATACACAGTTATTAAACCGCAGTTAGTAGAAACGATTTTTTTTCTTAAAGAACTTATTAATTATACTAAATAATGTAATTTTTTAGATCAATCAGAAGAAAGCGCAAAATCCAGATTTGGTTTTCCCCAACAGCAAATGTCGTATAACGTAATAGATTACAGAAATCTTGTTAAAACATTAGTGTTCGGTGTTAAAACTATAACGTGGGGCTGCGCTAACGCAACTGTAAGTAATTGTGATGCATATAATAATAATTAAATAATATAATTTGTGATATTTCAGGGACCAAACGGAGAAAACATTCAAAAGAAATTTTCTCCTCAAGAAACGTTGGTGTTCATCCGACTGGTAAAGTGGGCAATGAAGGCTCTTGATATTTACCAAGTCCCTTTGACGACCGCGGCAGGATTGCAAGGACTTTACGTCCAGGCAGGAAACGTAAGGCAGCAAGCTCAAGGCGGGCGGCCGGGCGTCGGACCACAAACAACCGCCCAACAAGCTGCGACGAGGAACCAAGACGACAAAGATGTCTTGGAACACTTCAGCGGACTCGTGAGTATCAAACAATTCACAAGTGATTATAAAAATGTTTTATTTGTTAATTAATCGTTTGCAGTTTTCACAAATGACGCCGGACGTATTCAAGGCGATATTTTCAACGTGCGTCGCGTACATGGTCGATAGGATTCACCACAACACACATCTTCAGGTTGTGATCAACTCTTTCCTGGCGAAACCGCACACGAGTCCGGTGTTTGCGACCGTGCTCGTCGAATACCTGCTGGGACGTATGCCGGACATGGGACAGAACGCAGAACGCAGCGGATTGTATCTCAGGCTGTTCAAATTGGTGTTTGGTAGCGTCAGCATGTTCCCAGCGGAAAATGAACACATGTTGAGACCGCATTTGCACCAAATCGTCAATAGGTATTATTTAGTATTAATAGTTTATACTTTGTTGAACTGATTAATTTATTATCTAGATCTATGGAACTTGCAATGACAGCGAAAGAACCTTACAACTACTTCCTACTGCTCCGAGCGTTATTCAGATCTATAGGCGGCGGTAGCCATGATTTACTGTATCAAGAGTTTCTCCCGCTACTTCCGAACTTACTGGAAGGATTAAACAGACTTCAGAGTGGTTTGCACAAGCCTCACATGAAAGATCTATTTGTGGAGTTATGTTTGACGGTGCCTGTAAGATTGAGTTCACTTCTGCCTTACTTGCCTATGCTGATGGATCCTCTAGTGTCTGCGTTGAATGGTTCACATACACTTATCAGTCAGGTATATATGGTTTCATATTTCACCTTTTAATAATTTTTTTTTCTCGACAAATCCCTATTTCTCGACAAATACCTTTTTTTCGGCAAATCCCTATTTCTCGACAAATCCCCATTTCTCAACAAATACCTTTTTCTCGACAAATCCCTATTTCTCGACAAATACCTTTTTCTCGGCAAATCCCTATTTCTCGACAAATACCTTTTTCTCGGCAAATCCCTATTTCTCGACAAATCCCTATTTCTCGACAAATCCCTATTTCTCGACAAATACCTTTTTCTCGACAAATCCCTATTTCTCGACAAATACCTTTTTCTCGGCAAATCCCTATTTCTCGACAAATCCCTATTTCTCGACAAATCCCTATTTCTCGACAAATTCCTTTTTCTCGACAAATCCCTATTTCTCGACAAATACCTATTTCTCGGAATCCCTATTTTCGACAAATCCCTATTTCTCGACAAATCCCTATTTCTCGACAAATACCTTTTTCTCGACAAATCCCTATTTCTCGACAAATACCTTTTTCTCGGCAAATCCCTATTTCTCGACAAATCCCTATTTCTCGACAAATCCCTATTTCTCGACAAATCCCTATTTCTCGACAAATACCTTTTTCTCGACAAATCCCTATTTCTCGACAAATACCTTTTTCTCGACAAATCCCTTTTTCTCGATAAATACCTTTTTTTCTATAAATACCTTTTTCTCGACAAATCCCTTTTTCTCGATAAATCCCTTTTTCTCGACAAATACCTTTTTCTCGATAAATACCTTTTTCTCAACAGCATAGTTATAATTGGGCAGTTATTTTCATAAAAGAAACAAACATAAATGACTGTATCTTCTATAGGGTTTACGTACATTAGAGCTGTGCGTTGACAATCTTCAACCAGATTTCCTTTATGAACATATTCAACCAGTCAGAGCAGATTTAATGCAAGCTTTATGGCGCACACTTAGAAATCAAGATCATGTGGCACACGTAGCCTTCAGGTAAATATATCTTATACTGTTTTTGACTCTTGATGGTATTAATATTTGAATGGTTCCTTAATTCAGAGTCCTCGGTAAATTTGGTGGTGGCAATCGTAAGATGATGATAGAACCGCAGAAACTGGAATACAATGATAAAGAAACACCTGCGCCAGCTATAATCGTTGAATTCCAAGGTCACGAGAAACCTATCGAGTTCCCGGTAGACAAGGTAATTGATTTGTTCTAGTCGTTTGCGTATCGTACTATTGAAATGATTGTTTCTTCTAGATTATTGAGACGGCTGTAAACGCATTAAAATCCAGTTCAACCGATTCATTCTATCACAAGCAGTGCTGGGAGGTAATTAGATGTTACTTAGCGGCTAGCCTCAACCTCGATGATAACAGATCTACGATGCTGAGATTGTTCTTGCATCCCAGGTAAATACGTTATTAATATAACCGGAACCTAAAGAGCTGACGCAATCGTATTTACAGTTTCGAGGAAGCTCCGATCCGACGTACAAACGAACCTCCGTACAAGTGCTCGGACAAGCAAGCGCGGGACACGCACCAGACGGCCCTGACCGGCATGTTTGTGGCGGCGGCGATACGCGACTTGCGCGTCAGCGTCCTGCCGACGATGATAGCGTTGGTCAGGCATTACACGATGGTGGCCGTCGCGCAGCAGGCCGGCCCGTTCCCGCTGGCGTCCGGCAACAACACCGGCGTGGATCCGTTAGTGCTCGTCGACGCGATCGCGGTGATCATGGCGCACGAAGAGAAGGAGCTGTGCAAGCCGGGACACGTCGCTCTCAATATCATGCTCGATACGGCGACGTTGATACTCGGGACCAGAGAACGGGTTAGTTTATAATTATAAATCAAACCTCAATCAGATACAAAAGTAGCTGAATTTTGAAATATACAAATATCTGCGTTATAAATTTCGTAATAGAAGTTATAGTCCACGGTATTTAGATTAAAATTCGCCAAATAGAAGAAAAAAATTATAAAGTTTTGATACTTTGTCCACGAACTCTTAGTAAGGTTCGGAATAAGAGCCCGAAAAGTTCCCACCTAAATCGTGGATGGAACATCCCCTTTCACGTAAAAAACTACCCCCGGAATGAAATTTATCCCAGTTTTTCCCATTTTTCATCTGAACCACTGTTCGGAGAAAAAAATATTACAGGAATTAAAGATTCTACATAAAATTCTACGTAAAAAATGTCATGTGCACTATTCGGTTAATTCCCAGCCTACTCTCGTAATCGTTGCTCAAAGTGAAGGGTAGTTTTGGGAACGCAGCGAAAAATCGGCGTAACAATAGTTTTCAACATACATATTTCCAAAACGACTGATTTTACGTAAAAAATGATTATGATAAAAATTATAGAACTTAATCTTCTCTATGAGATCCATGCACCACGAATTTTTTTCAAACGTTTTTCATTGATTTTTTTGCTCTTTTTCACAAACGCGCATTCTATTATTTTACATGGAGAAGATTTTTTAGTAAAAATTATCATCAAAATATAATAAAATATGTTGTCTATGTGTGTGCGTATGTGTATGTGTGCCTGTCCCCTGAATTTTTGTCGCACGCTTAACTCATGAACCACTGGACCGATTTTAATGAAACTTACTTTGTTGGTTCTGACTAGTAGATGATCCCATATAAAAATCATCAAAATCGTGATTTTTTGGTAATTTCTCAAAGGCATTATTAAAATTAATGGTAAAGGTATAAATTACGATGGATACGAGGGTCGCAGCCGAAGGCTGAGACCCGAGTACGTTCTGATGTTAGGGTGATTTGTACATGTAAATTGTAATATTACTGGAAAGGTAATAATGATAAATGATTATCTCCGCCAAATTCAGGAATTATTTACTTATCAGCATTTAAAACAATTACAGTGAAATATTTTATGAAAATTTGATATGACAAAAGTTAATATAAAATAATAATTTATATCTTATCAATCAATATTTTATCAAATGTGGCACGATTTGGGGTTGGGGCGCGTAGCGCCCAGGGGCAAGGCCCCTAGTTTAAATCAATATATTTCCTAAACGGCTTAGTGAATCAATTTAATATTTTGTCTATTGTATTAGAATGCTAATGGGAACATTCATGTATTAGGTAGCATTTTAAAATACATAATTAATTCAATGTGTATTTGTGTATTTTCAGGCGTGTCAACTACCGTTATTTGAATATCTGTCGGAAAGACTGTGTTCTTTATGTTACGAACGAGCGTGGTATCAAAAACTCGGCGGCTGTATTGCTCTAGGATTTCTCCTGGAGAAAGTTCCGCCGGCTTGGTTAATGAGACACGCATTCCAATTCCTCAGAGCTTTGATGTTTGTAATGATGGATTTATGTGGAGAGGTAAGTTATTGTTATTAGTAAATTAACAAACGATAAATTACAATTTTTTAAAACAGGTATCGAGCGGAGCTTTAGACAAAGCTAAATACAATCTAGAAAAAATGCTGCGCATGTGCACTGCTCCGATTGACGAGATGGCTCTGACGAACGCCGGCCCTCACGATGTTAAACTGTCCGCCGAAGAAATCGAAGACTTGAAAGCGGCCAGAGATAAAGCGCTGTACGACATGACCCATGAACTCGTCCGTTTGGTTACGAGTCCTCATACGCTCGTCAGAGAACAAGTAAATATCTTCTACGGCGACATTTTTATTTGAAACACTGAGTTTTTATTTTTATCTCGTAGGCAATGTACTCGCTTCACGTATTGGCCGGCGTTTCCAGTACGGAATCCGTAGACAACGATGCTATCGCGAAAGTGATGGAACCGCATCGAGACGTACTGGCGGACATGGTGCCTCCGACGAGGCATCAGCTCAAACATCAGCCGGCTAACGCTCAGATCGGGCTCATGGACGGTAACACGTTCTGTATGATGGTCACGCCGAGATTGTTTAACTTTGGTGAGGGTTTATTTAAACAAAATAATATTCTTACGAAATATTACGTACTGTTTTCTATTTCAGATCTATCGATAAAATCGCACAACGCGTTCTTTGAAGAATTAGTGCTGCTGTGCGATTCAGATGACACTACATTATCGAAATTACCCTGTTACAAAAGCGTGGCTGATTTTACGTTAATCAGGAAAAGTGCACTTAGATGTTTGTCTGCGTACAAAGGACTCAAAACTGAAAAACGTGATGAGATATTCACCGTGCTATACAAGTACGAGATTAAATAATTAATAATCAAACAGTTATGATTGATATTTAATTTTCTTTGTTCAGAGCTCTCGAGTGGGATAATCCTGAACTACAAGAAGCTGCGTACGATTGCATGCAGAAATTCATCGGTGGTAGAACTATAGAGAAAGAGCTACTTCATAAAGTAATGCGCCCGCTTCTGTTATCTCTCGGCGACCACAGGAATCTCAATCTTAACGTCGTCAGGCGTTTGTCGTATCTAACGAGATTATTCCCGTCGATATTCAAAGAGAAACTGTGCGATCAACTTCTACAACATCTCAATAAGTTTATGGAAAATCTTATTCTACAAAATGGACAAAAAGGTAAATACACAAATATATACACATTGCTACATAATTTAATAAATACCTTTTTCTCGACAAATTCCCTTTTCTCGATAAATACCTTAACACAAAAACGCGTTGTACGCGCGTTCAGGTGTTCTAGTGGGAGCGTGGGTAGGTGAGTGCAGGCAACAATAGACATACGGTGTATTTTATTATTATCTTTATTGAGCTTATATTTATATATAATAATAAGCGTCGCGGCGGCGACGTTTGTTCGGCTGTGCTGCGTGGGCGACGGCTGGGCGTCGCGGATGGCGGCTAAATGTCGCGGATGACGGCTGGGCGTCGTAGATGACGGAGGCGGTGTCCGTTCTGCGTGGCGACGGCTGGGCGTCGAAAATGACGGAGGCGATGTCCGTGCGGCTTGACGGCTGGGCGTCGCGGATGGCGGCTAAATGTCGCGGATGACGGCTGGGCGTCGTAGATGACGGAGGCGGTGTCCGTTCTGCGTGGCGACGGCTGGGCGTCGAAAATGACGGAGGCGATGTCCGTGCGGCTTGACGGCTGGGCGTCGCGGATGACGGCAGGGCGTCGCGGATGGCGGCTAAATGTCGCGGATGACGGCTAGGCGTCGTAGATGACGGAGGCGGTGTCCGTTCTGCGTGGCGACGGCTGGGCGTCGAAAATGACGGAGGCGATGTCCGTGCGGCTTGACGGTTGGGCGTCGCGGATGGCGGCTAAATGTCGCGAATGACGGCTGGGCGTCGTAGATGACGGAGGCGGTGTCCGTTCTGCGTGGCGACGGCTGGGCGTCGAAAATGACGGAGGCGATGTCCGTGCGGCTTGACGGCTGGGCGTCGCGGATGGCGGCTAAATGTCGCGGATGACGGCTGGGCGTCGTAGATGACGGAGGCGGTGTCCGTTCTGCGTGGCGACGGCTGGGCGTCGAAAATGACGGAGGCGATGTCCGTGCGGCTTGACGGCTGGGCGTCGCGGATGGCGGCTAAATGTCGCGGATGACGGCTGGGCGTCGTAGATGACGGAGGCGGTGTCCGTTCTGCGTGGCGACGGCTGGGCGTCGAAAATGACGGAGGCGATGTCCGTGCGGCTTGACGGCTGGGCGTCGCGGATGACGGCAGGGCGTCGCGGATGGCGGCTAAATGTCGCGGATGACGGCTAGGCGTCGTAGATGACGGAGGCGGTGTCCGTTCTGCGTGGCGACGGCTGGGCGTCGAAAATGACGGAGGCGATGTCCGTGCGGCTTGACGGTTGGGCGTCGCGGATGGCGGCTAAATGTCGCGAATGACGGCTGGGCGTCGTAGATGACGGAGGCGGTGTCCGTTCTGCGTGGCGACGGCTGGGCGTCGAAAATGACGGAGGCGATGTCCGTGCGGCTTGACGGCTGGGCGTCGCGGATGGCGGCTAAATGTCGCGGATGACGGCTGGGCGTCGTAGATGACGGAGGCGGTGTCCGTTCTGCGTGGCGACGGCTGGGCGTCGAAAATGACGGAGGCGATGTCCGTGCGGCTTGACGGCTGGGCGTCGCGGATGGCGGCTAAATGTCGCGGATGACGGCTGGGCGTCGTAGATGACGGAGGCGGTGTCCGTTCTGCGTGGCGACGGCTGGGCGTCGAAAATGACGGAGGCGATGTCCGTGCGGCTTGACGGCTGGGCGTCGCGGATGGCGGCTAAACGTCGCGGATGACGGCTGGGCGTCGTAGATGACGGAGGCGGTGTCCGTTCTGCGTGGCGACGGCTGGGCGTCGAAAATGACGGAGGCGATGTCTGTGCGGCTTGACGGCTGGGCGTCGCGGATGGCGGCTAAATGTCGCGGATGACGGCTGGGCGTCGTAGATGACGGAGGCGGTGTCCGTTCTGCGTGGCGACGGCTGGGCGTCGAAAATGACGGAGGCGATGTCCGTGCGGCTTGACGGCTGGGCGTCGCGGATGACGGCAGGGCGTCGCGGATGGCGGCTAAATGTCGCGGATGACGGCTAGGCGTCGTAGATGACGGAGGCGGTGTCCGTTCTGCGTGGCGACGGCTGGGCGTCGAAAATGACGGAGGCGATGTCCGTGCGGCTTGACGGCTGGGCGTTGAAAATGACGGAGGCGATGTCCGTGCGGCTTGACGGCTGGGCGTCGCGGATGGCGGCTAAATGTCGCGGATGACGGCTGGGCGTCGTAGATGACGGAGGCGGTGTCCGTTCTGCGTGGCGACGGCTGGGCGTCGAAAATGACGGAGGCGATGTCCGTGCGGCTTGACGGCTGGGCGTCGCGGATGACGGCAGGGCGTCGCGGATGGCGGCTAAATGTCGCGGATGACGGCTAGGCGTCGTAGATGACGGAGGCGGTGTCCGTTCTGCGTGGCGACGGCTGGGCGTCGAAAATGACGGAGGCGATGTCCGTGCGGCTTGACGGCTGGGCGTCGCGGATGGCGGCTAAATGTCGCGAATGACGGCTGGGCGTCGTAGATGACGGAGGCGGTGTCCGTTCTGCGTGGCGACGGCTGGGCGTCGAAAATGACGGAGGCGATGTCCGTGCGGCTTGACGGCTGGGCGTCGCGGATGACGGCAGGGCGTCGCGGATGGCGGCTAAATGTCGCGGATGACGGCTAGGCGTCGTAGATGACGGAGGCGGTGTCCGTTCTGCGTGGCGACGGCTGGGCGTCGAAAATGACGGAGGCGATGTCCGTGCGGCTTGACGGCTGGGCGTCGCGGATGGCGGCTAAATGTCGCGAATGACGGCTGGGCGTCGTAGATGACGGAGGCGGTGTCCGTTCTGCGTGGCGACGGCTGGGCGTCGAAAATGACGGAGGCGATGTCCGTGCGGCTTGACGGCTGGGCGTCGCGGATGGCGGCTAAATGTCGCGGATGACGGCTGGGCGTCGTAGATGACGGAGGCGGTGTCCGTTCTGCGTGGCGACGGCTGGGCGTCGAAAATGACGGAGGCGATGTCCGTGCGGCTTGACGGCTGGGCGTCGCGGATGACGGCAGGGCGTCGCGGATGGCGGCTAAATGTCGCGGATGACGGCTAGGCGTCGTAGATGACGGAGGCGGTGTCCGTTCTGCGTGGCGACGGCTGGGCGTCGAAAATGACGGAGGCGATGTCCGTGCGGCTTGACGGCTGGGCGTCGCGGATGGCGGCTAAATGTCGCGAATGACGGCTGGGCGTCGTAGATGACGGAGGCGGTGTCCGTTCTGCGTGGCGACGGCTGGGCGTCGAAAATGACGGAAGCGATGTCCGTGCGGCTTGACGGCTGGGCGTCGCGAATGACGGCAGGGCGTCGCGGATGACGGCTGGGCGTCGTAGATGACGAAGGCGGTGTCCGTTCTGCGTGGCGACGGCTGGGCGTCGAAAATGACGGAGACGATGTCCGTGCGGCTTGACGGCTGGGCGTCGCGGATGGCGCCTAAATGTCGCGGATGACGGCTGGGCGTCTTAGATGACGGAGGCGGTGTCCGTTCTGCGTGGCGACGGCTGGGCGTCGAAAATGACGGAGGCGATGTCCTTGCGGCTTGACGGCTGGGCGTCGCGAATGACGGCAGGGCGTCGCGGATGACGGCTGGGCGTCGTAGATGACGGAGGCGGTGTCCGTTCTGCGTGGCGACGGCTGGGCGTCGAAAATGACGGAGGCGATGTCCGTGCGGCTGGGCGTCGCGGATGACGGCTGGGCGTCGTAAATGATGGAGGCGGTGTCCGTTCTGCGTGGCGACGGCTGGGCGTCGAAAATGACGGAGGCGATGTCCGTGCGGCTTGACGGCTGGGCGTCGCGGTTGACGGCTAGGCGTCGCGGATGGCGGCTAAACGTCGTGGATGACGGCTGGGCGTCGTAGATGACGGAGGCGGTGTCCGTTCGTCGTGGCGACGGCTGGGCGTCGAAAATGACGGAGGCGATGTCCGTGCGGCTTGACGGCTGGGCGTCGCGGATGACGGCAGGGCGTCGCGGTTGACGGCTGGGCGTCGCGGATGACGGCAGAGCGTCGTAGATGGATGATAGCTGCGGGTCCTCGGCGCGGCTTGGCTTTGGCGGAGGGACGGCGGATACTCGATAGGGCTGGTCCTTAGCAGAGCTGGTCCATGGCAGGGCGGTTCCTTGGCAGGCTGGTCCTTTGCAGAGTTGATCCTTGGCGGCGGCGGCGGCGGAACATGTCAGGGCGAGGCTGAGCTGTCATCTGAGTGAGTCTGGAGGATTCTCTGTGTTGTTTGAAAAACATGAGGTTATATACCCCGTTCTTCATCCCTTCTCTAGGCAGGGTGGTGCACGTAGGGGTATGTACGTGTGAGTGTGTGTGTGTGCGTTGACAGGGTAGGTGTGAGTCATCGGTGACGAACGTGTCTTACAGCGCTTGACCTACTTAGGAAAAACCCAGGCGGCAAGGTGTAATAAACGTTGTCAAAGGGAATGCCGCCGACGTAGTTAAGCTTCTTGGCGACACATCTGGTGACCGTCCGATGGATTTGTGGGAAAGTACAAAAATGCACCAGGGTTGACCAACATGTTGTGTTCAGGGTTGTATCAACCTTTTTCTCGACAAATACCTTTTTCTCGACAAATCCCAGTTTCTCGATAAATACATTTTTCTCGACAAATACCTTTTTCTCGACAAATCCCTTTTTCTCGATAAATACCTTTTTCTCGACAAATCTCTTTTTCTCGATAAATACCTTTTTCTCGACAAATACCTTTTTCTCGACAAATCCCTTTTTCTCGATAAATACCTTTTTCTCGACAAATTCCTTTTTCTCGATAAATCCCTTTTTCTCGACAAATCCCTTTTTCTCGATAAATACACATTGCTACGTAATTAATGCAAATTTAATTCCAGCAACAAATATTCCGACTGCAAAGAACGTACCGACGGGTCCCGGAGCGAACCAAGCCAACGCAGCCGTGCCCGCAACGTTGGTGACCGGCGACGCTGAACGCAGGGTGTGCACGGCGCTCCAGATCTTTGCGCAAGTGCCGGACGCCAGCGCTAGATTCGTACCGGTTCTGATCAGGCTTGTGTTGAACACGGAGAGACAGTTGGCGGACGCGGTGGGAATATTCAGAGCGCCGTTGATGAAGTTCTTATTGAGATTCCCGACGGAAACTCTCGAAACTATACTGGCTGAACAGAACCTCAAAGTAAGTGCACTAGCTAAATTTTCATGCATAGATACCTCCTATACTGATTTAAACACGTGGTTTAATTTCAGGAGCAACAGTACAGTCGTTATTTATTGTACCTCGTGCGCCACGCCGACGGGAAACCATTCAGAGACCATTTACAGTCGCACTGTATAATGAAACTGATAACTTACATCTTGATTACGCAACAAGACTCGATGGCTGTAGACGGCGTGAACGGCCAGCAAAACACAGGACAGGCGTCTACGTCCGGCCCGAACGCACCGAAACAATCGGAGTCCGCGATCGGACAGACGCCGCAGTCGAACGTTAAACAGATTAAAAATGAAATACGCTATCAGGCCGTCAGGTAAACGATATTTTTGTTTGTTTTTTTTTTGCGTTACTGATTTTAATTTTTCAGGATGGTTTCAATATTGATAAAACATGACGATCAGTGGATAGCAACTCAGACGCAACTGGTCGAAGCACTGAAGACTCTTTGGTGCGATGATTCGTATCAGAGCGCTCACAGTAACGTGGAGAACGTCGAGACGGCGCATTGGAAAGAACCTAAATCGGTCGTCAAGATATTACTTCAGTATTTTATACATTGTCCTAATGAAATAGATCTGCTGTTTCAGTTGCTTCGAGCGTTTTGTTATAAGTTTATCCCAGACTTCCAGGTATGTAGTACAAGTTACTTAAATATGCACTTAAGTACCGGTAAAAATGTATTGTTTTGTTTAGTTTCTACGAAACTTCCTGGAGAATACCGTAGCTCAAAATTATACGGTAGAATGGAAACAGCAAGCGTTCTATAGATTCGTTGATTTGTATAAGAATCCAAACATATCGCAGGTTAGTACAAATATTTACGATTACAAATGAATTACACTTTTATCAGGGTTCTGTAGAAAACTAGGAACTAGAGCGTCTCTCCCCTCTTTATTTTCTAAACTATCAATTCAAAAAATCTGAAAAAATTCCAGAATGCAGCTCTTAATTAGTACTTTCAATGAAAATAAAAAAATTAAAAATAACTTTTTTTTTACTAATTGTACAGCAATTGAAAGCATACATAGTGCAGTTTGTCCTGATTCCGTGTTTCTCTGAAAGAAGCCACGATATGAACACACTGGTCGGCAGCGATCCACAACAGAACGTAGTGTCTGTTTTTATAAATAAGGTTAGTATTAAATTGTCTACTTGATTTTAAATTTAATTTTAAAATATAATATTTTTTTACGCAGGTCATTGATCAAAAGGAAACATCAAACCTGGAAGACTGTCTGCGTATAGCGTTATTACAGTTCTCGTGCTTGTTGGTCGAACAGGCGTCGCACCACATTCACGACGCGACCAACAAACGTCAGGGTAATAAACTGCGTAAACTGATGACGTTCGCGTGGCCGTGTCTGCTCGGTAAAAACTGCGTAGACGCTATGATGCGTTACCACGGGCATTTGCTTCTTGCGCACATCATCGTCAAGTTTGCAATCAACAAAAAAATCGTTTTGCAAGGTAAAATAAAATACACTCTTTGATTTAAATAAATAATCCTTAATATATATAAAGCTCAACGTCTCTCTGTCTGTCTGTCTGTCTGTCTGTCTGTCTGTCTGTCTGTCTGTCTGTCTGTCTGTCCGTTAGTTACCTTATCACTCGAGAACCACTTATCCGATTTACGAGTTTTTTTTTTTAATTCATAGGTACGTTCTCTGGCCAGGTTATAGGCTATATTTTTTTACGTTAGGTCACATAACAACAAAGCAGTGACGATAATAGTAAATCAAGTCGGAAAAAATTTTGCCGTCGGCGCGCTGTTTTGTAATACGCTGCCTAAACCGTTCAATATAGAACAAAATAATGTATTAAAGAATTGTGTAGAATCAAAAGTTCTACAATTAAGTCAGCGACACGATATGTCTAACTTTTATATTTAAGCCACAATGACTGCTTTTATGTTACAAAAAAAACATAAAATATTTGGGTTTTGTTTACATGGACTTATGACCTGCAAAACATTAATCCTTATCGAAATAAATGATTTCATCGTCATAAGTACTTAATGTAGATATAGTTTGCCATTTACAGCATCCAATTTGGTCGTATAGTTTAGAAAATATCTTAAAATATATTTATAAAGGTAACATTTTAAATGTATGGTGTCGTGCCGCATCGAAGCGATGTACATCAGACTGGATTCGCTTACGTTCGGTAGATATTCGGAGTCCCTCGGCTGACGTTTGAGTTAATTTTGTTTTCAATAATTAACATTTAAATTTAAACAGAACACAAATTATTTGTACTTTTTTCTTCTGATTCGTTTTTGTTAGGTAATTTAGGTATTGATAAATTATTATTACAATAATAACTAATCGTGTTTGTACTTAATTAATTAAACTATATTTTTCAAAAATCCTAAACAATAATTCCGTAGTCTACGCGAGCGAAGCCGCGTGGGCCCAGCTAGTAAATGATATATATATTTCAGTATTCCATAAATTGGTGAAAGCGCACGCCCAAGAAGCGAGAGCTGTTGTCAGACAAGCGCTAGAGATACTGACACCGGCAATGCCTCTGCGAATGGAAGGCGGCGCGACCATGCTGATACACTGGACGAAGAAGATAATCGTGGAGGAAGGGCACAGCATGCCGCAGCTGTACCACATTCTCCAGCTGGTCGTACGGCACTACAAGGTGTATTACCCGGTCAGGCACCATCTGATACAGTACATCATCAGCTCGATAAACAGACTAGGCTTCCAACAAACGTCGGCGCTCGAGCACAAGAAACTGGCGGTTGAACTAGCAGAAGTCGTTATTAAGTGGGAACTTCAACGCATCAAAGATGAGAGCGATTGCAACGAGGTTCAGACTGAAATACAGATGCCATCCGGAGGAATCAAAAGAGAGGCTCCTGATGAAGGACCTGATAGAAAGAAGCTGGCTGTCGGGGCTGTCGCGCCAGGCCCATCTCAGGTTCCTGTACAGCCGCCAGTTGGACAAAAGATAGACGCCGACGCGAACAAACCGATAAAAACCAAAGACGCGGACGCCGTGTTGAACTTTTTGTTGCGCCTAGCTTGTCACGTAAGTTAATCTGATAGTTGTTTAGTAGAAACGATTACCGACGTCGTATTCTGTTGCAGGTAAACGAGTCTACCAACACGCCGTTGTATATTCTCCAAGCGGGAAGTTCGCCCGGCGAGCTGTTGTCCAAACGCTGCGTGGCTTTATTGAAAACGGCGCTCAAGCCGGACGTGTGGCCGCAGAGCTGCGATCTAAAGCTTGCGTGGCTAGATAAGGTTCTCCAGGTTAGTCCTAAGAATGTAAGTCACAAAATAAAAGTCTTAGCAATGAAAGAAGATTATAAAGTATGTAACATGAAGTATTTGATATTTAATTGACCCAATTTAAATGAATTTACAAGATTATACGGATTTTAACTTTTTAACCTCAAAAAATAAGATTCCCCCCCTTTTATAACATTATGAAGTATTTCCAAGAATTAAACCCTGCCATGAAAAAGAACCATATATATAGGCAACTTCCCTCACTTACCGTCAGGATTTTGACTATTATTGTAGAACCTTGAAATTTGGTATATATATTTCCTGGTTGACAAAAATAAAAGTTAGGTCCCCACTTTTTCAAATAAAACACTATTATTTTTAAACAAATTTTGGGCAGTATAATGAAAAGTTCAAATGTCAAAACAAAAACAAAAGGGGCCTTTATTAAGAGTCTGTAATAAACGTGAATATTTCAATTATATCATATATATTAAATATTTCAGAGTGTAGAGAATTCTAAAGCCAATTTCTCGAATATCAGCACCGCATTAGAACTGTTGATCTTTTTGCTAACCGTGATGAAGCCTGACAAGATATTGACATGTTTCAAACCGTTGCAAAAAGGACTCGGTAAAGTATTTTAAATGATATATTTAACAATTTATTGTAACAATACAATTTTTTTTTTCAGGAACGTGTCTTTACAGCAAAGAAACCAAAGTTATAACTCTGATGCATAATTTATTATCTAAATTGATGATTTTGTTCCCGCCAGAATGCAGCGGTTCTAGTGAATTAGATATTCTGTACGCTACAGTCGGAAAGGTATAGATACAAATATATATTTATTACAAATACATAATATTTAATTATAAATCTATTTTATTTCAGATGATTGTAGAAGGTTTAACCACTTATGAAAAAAATCAGTCAGCGCCTGCAACTATTCTGTTTGGTCCGTTAACTGTTCTAAAAGCATGTTGCGGTCAAAATAGCAGCTACATAGACAGGTTCATAGCACCGTACATGCGTGTGATTGCTAGAATGGCGAAGGAACATTTAACCCCGGTTGCTGAAAACGGTCCAGATAAAATCGGTAAGGAATTAATGAATTTTGAATAAATAAAAACTGTAACTGTTATTTTTTTCTTTTAGCTAACGAACTGCTGATCCTTGGCTTAGATCTTGTTAAAACTAGAGTCGTTGTCATGTCGGTAGAAATGCGAAAACAATTCATCGGACAGATATTGGTTGGACTTATTGAGAAGACGCCTGATGCTAAAATAATGCGAGCGATCGTTAAAGTTAGTACAGAAGTAAATTAATTTTTGATATCCGTTGATTTATTATTTTGTTTTAGATGGTTGAAGAATGGGTTAAAAGCAAAAACCCTGTGACCCTGTCGCAGGCTCCAAGCCTGCGAGAGAAAAGCATTCTCCTTGTGAAGCTGATGCAGTACGTGGAGAAACGTTTTCCGAATGAACTCGAACTGAATCAACATTTCCTCGAAATCGTTAATTATGTCTATAGGTAAGCGTTTAATACCGTTTAAAATAAATTAAACCGAATTAATATAAGTTTTAATTTGCAGAGACGATCATTTGAAATCAACAGAGCTCGCCGTTAAACTGGAGCCGGCCTTTATGGCGGGTTTACGTTGCTCTCACTCGGCGGCCACGCGAGCTAGATTCTTCAGTGCCTTGGACGCGAGTCTGTTACGCCAGCTTCATACACGGTTACTTTATATAGTGTGCAGTCAAGCGTGGGACGCAATCGGTGCGCATTACTGGTTGAAACAGTGCATTGAGCTGTTACTGGTCACTGCGGTACAAGGGAAGCAAATACAAGCTACCCAAGGCAGTCCGGTGCTTCCGAGCGTCGGCTCGGTGATCAACATGGCTGATTCGGACGAGAAAAAGAATTTTATTATATACACGAGTCTTAAACAGGAACCTGAAGATTACATGGAAACGGCGAGCGGGTGTTACGATACGGTAATTGTAAATTAATATAATTATAACGTTATATTGATTGAACAAATTTTCAGAACGTTCTCGATATTGATCTGTCGACTTCGATGGATAACTTTTCACCGCCTTCTGTGACGACTCCGACCACTCCGACGCCGCAGACGGTCGCTACGACTTCGGGGGAGAACGCAGGGCCTGTACCGATCACGCCGAAGCTGCGTGCCCAGTCGCTGAGGGAGATGGTGACGCAGCACGCGAGTGTTCATCTGTCGGGCGCCCGGAGGGTTCGCACCGGACAGCTGCTCGCTGCGGCTGCTCAGCTGTGTCACGCGGATACTCCGCTGGCTGAACGGATGTGGCTAGATCTGTTCCCGAGGATGTGGTCAATTATGGATGCCAGGCAACATGCGGTCAGTTGTTATTACTATACCATTCTTTAATTGTTTTGTTATAATGAAATGTGTTTCTTTTAGACGCTGATTCCTGAGATGGTATCGTTTGTTTGTTCCGGAGCCCACGTATTACAAAAGGATTGTCATCCCAGTGCTATAATGACGTTCGTGGAAGCTCTTACGAGATGTACACCGGGCGTACCCATCAAACCGTAAGTGTTTAATTCAGTAAAATTTGATATGAACTCCCCCCCCCCCCTCCCATCGTACAATGAAATTTCGTCCGCCACGCACTGAAGAATCTTTCCAGCTGTCGAATGACACCTCACCGACGATTCTAGCCCAAACGGATCGCCGGCAAAACCCAAAACCAGGGTAAACCGCCATCCGAACGCCAACACGTCAGTCCATCCATAAATATTCCTTCCTAAGCCAACATTGTTTTTATTTTTCGCTATAACATAAACGCGAGGGTATAACAATTTGGCGCCCAACGTGGGGCCTGGAAATTTAAGCGAGAGCTTCCGACCTAAACGCCCTGAGAATGCCGAGGAAAGTGCAAAGGAAGGAATTAACATTTCGTCGCTAGCAATGGTAGAAAACATCAACTAACTAATCTGGGTTTTACCCAGTGGCGCCCAACACCACACGAACAACTTCAATCTTCATTGAAGACACTACTCGCCCATTCAAATCCATCACCACCCAGGAGAAACGGGTATGCAGCAGGAATAACGCTCAAGCTGACGCAGATCACGGTTCTCAGCCTCATTGAAGAAATCCAACACCTACAACACAACGACACCTCATTCCAGTGGTTACTTCACGGAAGAGAAGTCAATCACAAGGACCTCCCAGCGGGGTATCAACGGGATAATGCACTGTGGTAACGGCGGACCACCCAGCTCCGTCTGCACGTACCAAGCGAGGCACGTCCCACAGTCCCATAGCATTATCACGGCCATACACTCGCGGGACATCCAGGATGCAGGGAACGTTACGAGCCATTGGTAAGCGCTACTACTGGCCACATCTGAGACAGGACGTAGAGAAACACGTCCGGAACCGTCTGATCTGTATCTGTTATGAGGCAAACCCACATCCCTATACCGCTGCACAACGAGCACATCAAACCGTAAGTGTTAAATTCAGTAAACCGCCATCCGAACGCCAACACGTCAGTCCATCCTTCCTTAATGAAAGGGAGAAGGGTGAAGTCGCGAGTTGGCTCTCACCAACGAAGCGCAACCGTGGACTGTATAAAGCCTCCCGATTTTGATGCAAAAGTCAAGTCCAGGAGTCAACTCCAAGGACAAGTGCCCTACCTGGTAGTGGAATTGTCACTCTGCTGCCGAGTTAATACTTGGCAGCAGAGGTGCTCGAGATACCACTCCAGTGTCGCTGGTTGAAGACCACTGACGCCACCGCCTGACGTTGAGGACCACTGCCGCCGCCGAAGGAGACGCCCACCGTCTGACGTGAGGACCACTGCCGCCCACCGAAGGAGACGTCCACCACCAGACGTTTGAGGACCACTGCCGACTCCCGGAGACGCCCATCGCCTCACGTTTGAGGACCACTGCCGCCCGCCGATGGACGCCGTCGCCTCACGTTTGAGGACCACTGCCGCCCGCCGAAGGAGACGCCATCGCCTCACGATGAGGACCACTGCCACCCGCCGAAGGACGCCGCCGTCACCTCACGTTGAGGACCGCTGACGCTCACCAGAGACGCCCGCTGCAGCTGTGACGCCCAATTCACAGGCACGCACCCGAAGACAAGCGCCGTCTCCGGATCCAAAACCGTTGCCGCTCAGACAAGAACTCTGACCGCTGACGCCCGAAGAAGAACGCCGCCCGCCGAGAGACGTTCACCGCCGCTGTGATGCCAAAACTCACAGACGCGCACCGGAAGCCGAGCGCCGTCTCACGACCAGAGACCGCTGACACTCCGAGAAGAACGCCGACCACCGACGCCCGCTGAGAGTCGTTCACCGCCGCTGTGATGTCAAAACTCACAGACGCGCACCGGAAGCCGAGCGCCGTCTCACGACCAAAGACCGCTGACGCCACGAGAAGAACGCCAACCGCCGAGAAGCCCGCCGTCATCCTCATGACGCCCAACACAGCTTCCACCGCGAAGCCCGCCGTCATCTTCATGACGCCCAGCACAGCTTCCACCGCGAAGCACGCCGTCATCCCAATGACGCCAACACAGCTTCCACCGCGAAGCCCGCCGTCATCTTCATGACGCCCAACACAGCTTCCACCAAGAAGCCCGCCGTCATCCTCATGACGCCCAACACAGCTTCCACCGAGAAGCCCGCCGTCATCCTCATGACGCCCAACACAGCTTCCACCGAGAAGCCCGCCGTCATCTTCATGACGCCCAACACAGCTTCCACCGAGAAGCCCGCCGTCATCCTCATGACGCCCAACACAGCTTCCACCGAGAAGCCCGCCGTCATCCTCATGACGCCCAACACAGCTTCCACCGCGAAGCACGCCGTCATCATCATGACGCCCAACACAGCTTCCACCGAGAAGCCCGCCGTCATCCTCATGACGCCCAGCACAGCTTCCACCGCGAAGCACGCCGTCATCCTCATGACGCCCAACACAGCTTCCACCGAGAAGCCCGCCGTCATCCTCATGACGCCCAACACAGCTTCCACCGCGAAGCACGCCGTCATCATCATGACGCCCAACACAGCTTCCACCGCGAAGCCCACCATCACACGAATGACGTCTGCCCCATTGACATCTTAAGGATCGCACCGGCCCAGCTGATCCCAACATCAGCCCAGCCGATTCCAACGACACTGGAATCCCCGTCGATCCCCGTCAAGACAGAAAAGACGCCCCCTCCCCCTTCCATTGTAAATAACATTGTAAATTTGTATATAAAAAATCAGCGACGAAATAAATATTCCTTCCTAAGCCAACATTGTTTTTATTTTTCGCTATAACACAAAAGCGAGGGTATAACAAATTGTACGTGTATTTATAAACTAATTTATTTTATTTCAGACCGTTAATGAAATATTTAGGCAAGTCGCATAATCTTTGGCATCGCATGACTTTAAATTTAGAACAGATGGCATTCGATTCGAATAATACAAACAGTAATGGATCTCAGCAGAGCAACGTACGTTTACAACGAAGAGATGTCGACTGCTACGAATTTGAGGGCGATTCGGCGAATTTACAAAATGTACGTTATCAAAAATATTGTTATGTTTGAATAAATAACCATACTTGTAACGTTTTTAGGAAACACTTGAATCTCTGGCAGATATGTACGCGCTTCTATGCGAAGAAGATATGTGGTGCGGGCTGTGGCAGCAAAGAGCGCACTTACCCGAAACAGCAGCGGCGGTAGCGTTTGAACAGCACGGGTGGTTTGAAAGAGCCCAAGCGGCTTACGAGCAAGCGATGCAGAAATACAAGATGGAGGTCGGCGGTGCGTCCACCGCAGTGCCCGGATCTACGTCGACGGGGACGTCCCAACGCGAGTGTCTGCTGTGGGAACAGCACTGGATCAGGTGCGCTAAAGAATTGAACCAGTGGGATTTGCTCGTGCAGTACGGCGAATCCAAGGCGGAGAAGAATCCGTTCTTGATCTTGGACAGCGCGTGGCGTATTCCCAACTGGCAGCTGATGAAGGAGGCGCTCGCACAGGTCGAGTACAGCTGTCCGAAGGAGATGGCGTGGAAAGTCAATCTGTACAGGGGATTCCTGGCGATATGCCATTCGGACGATAAGAAACTCCCCGTTATCGAACGGTGCGTCGAAGCAGCTTCCGTCACTTGCATGAGGGACTGGAGGCGGCTGCCGCGCATCGTCTCGCACGCGCATTTGCCTTTATTGCAAGCGGCACAACAGGTCAGTTGTATATATTTTTGTTTGTGTTCTGGATTGTGACTGTTTTGATGTTATTATTACAGATAATGGAGCTCCAAGAAGCAATGCAAATACATCAAGGGTTGATGCATACATCAACGTCCAGATCTTCGTTGCATGACATGAAAGCTATTGTTAAAACGTGGAGAAACAGATTGCCGGTCATTGCTGATGATCTTTCGCATTGGTAAGTGTTGGAAAATAAATGTCTGTCTGTTTGTTACATGCAAAGGTTAGGTTACAAATGCAATACTAAATACCTGTTTTATCGACTATATTATAACAGAAATCTGTATTATTTACCTAACCTAACTTCATGACACAGCTAGTTTAATATATATTAATATTCTAGGTCGGATATATTCACCTGGCGTCAACACCATTATCAGTTTATCTCCAGCCACTACGACAACACGTCACAGCACGAACACGGGACTACAAATCACGCCATGCTAGGCGTCCACGCGAGCGCGCAGGCGATCATACACTTTGGTAAAATCGCACGGAAACACAACCTGACCAGCGTCTGTTTGGATTCCTTGTCGCGGATATACACCATTCCGTCTGTCCCGATTGTCGATTGTTTCCAGAAGATACGACAGCAAGTCAAGTGCTATCTACAGATGGCGGCGATGAACGGAAAGAACGAGCTGCACGAAGGGCTGGAAGTCGTTGAGAAAACAAACTTGACGTATTTCACTAAAGAGATGACGTCGGAGTTTTATGCATTGAAAGGAATTCTTTTAGCGCAAATAGGTAAGATTAAATATCCGTATTAGTTTGTCTCGCATTTATAACCAATGCTTTTTTATTGTTACAGGACGTTCTGACGACGCTAACAAAGCGTTTTCAGCTGCGGTACAACTTCACGATGTGTTAGTCAAAGCTTGGGCTTTGTGGGGAGAATATTTGGAAGCAATATTCACAAGAGATCGGTCTAATATTTCTACAGGTAAGTTAAAAATGAATTAATTCAGATGAAACTTCATTAACCAATCAATGTTTTTAGGTGTTTCCGCAATAACATGTTTCTTGCACGCTTGCCGACATCAGAACGAATCAAAATCAAGGAAGTATTTAGCTAAAGTCTTGTGGCTTCTGACGTACGACGATGAAAAGTCAAGTTTGATGGACGCGCTGGACAAATACTGTGTCGGCGTTCCGGCCGTACAGTGGCTGCCTTGGACTCCGCAGCTCGTCGGCTGTCTTGTCCAGTACGACGGGGAGGTGATTCTGAATCTGTTATCGCAGGTCGGAAGAGTGTTCCCACAGGCGGTTTACTTCCCGATGAGAACGCTGTACTTAATGTTCAAGATCGAACAGAGGGTCGGCTATAAATCTTCAATGAGTAAAATGGCCAGTGCAAAGGTAAGTTATTAATTTGGTTTATTCAATGACAGATGTTTTCGCTATTGTAAGGTTTTACAGTTTATTTAAATAACAATGAGGTTAGGTGACAGTTTTGTTTGTTGAAATTGAATATTTTTAATTCTGAAAAATGATAACTGTATGATTAAGTATTATGATAAATGTAAGTATTATTTATTATTTGTGGAATACTTTCTTTCAGTTTTTGTATTTATTTATTCTTTTGTGACAGATCAATGTAAAAATATATAATTATTAAGTGAGGTTATGTCATTTATTTATTATGTTTTCAAATTAATGTACTTACATTAACAGGGGTGTGTTATTTTATGGCAAAGCCATGCTATTTTATTTTACAATCGGAGTAAATATACTTTTGCTAGAATGTTCAATCAAATCAACAGCAAGGGGCAACGGCAGCAGGCGGTCAAGGGACCCCTGAAACACCGTCTACTTCACAACCGCCGCCGCCGCAAGGACCTAAAGCCAGTCCGGCCGTCATGAGGTGTACAAAAATATTACAGATTCTCAGAGACATCCACCCGATCGTTTTACTCAGTCTCGAAGGCTTCGTCGATCAGGTTCGTAACTCTTTACTCAGTATCCGACGTGACTACTGCACGTATCGTTTTCAGATGATTTGGTTCAGGGAAACGTGGTACGAGGAAGTACTGAAACAGCTCAGGCAGTGTTTGACAAAGTGCTACGCTATTCTGTTTGAAAACCGAGCCAACGTCACCGAGGCCAAGATAACGCCGCACATGCTGAACTTTGTTAAAAAGCTGGTTTCTACTTTTGGTATAGGAATAGGTGCATAGGTCGCATAACCAATTAAAATATAATTATTTAACTATAACTTAATTGTAGAAAATGTAGCGAGCTCTACCAATCGGGAAATGTTCAGTTCGTCGGCCAGCGAGTCGTTGGCGAAACGCAAACAGGCGACCGAGGAGGATCCGGTATTCCAGAAAATGAAAACGCAGTTCACGGCCGATTTCGACTTCAACCAACCGAACGCGATGCGTTTGCACAATCTGATATTCAAATTGAACAAGTGGATTCGTATCCTCGAAAACAAAGCTAAAGTTTTACCAAAGTAAGTTGTTTTTATTAAATGTGAGTGTGCAAATTTAATAATCAAATTGATTATTTTCAGATCATTCCTAATAGAAGAAAAGTGCCCGTTCTTGTCCAACTTCAGCTTGAAGACGGCTGAAGTCGAACTACCGGGAGAATTCTTACTGCCTAAACATTCGCATTATTACGTACGGATCGCACGTTTCATGCCTAGAGTTGACGTCGTGCAAAAACATAACACGGCCGCCCGAAGGTCAGTTAAAAACATCTGCCAAGTAAATGCACAGTGCTTCCTCGTGCTAAATTCACTAAAACCGATTGTGTTCAGATAAATTGCCTGGAATTGGTTAACCATTTAATTTTTATACAAATTTTACTAAAAAATCTTAGTTCGAATTTTTTCTTAAAACGCACCTGAATATTTTTTCATATATTTTTAATTTTTTGACAATTTCAATCTAAATCTAAATTTATGCAAATGTCAAAATGACATTTAAAACGTCAAAGTGACATTTAAAACGCCAAAGTGACATTTAAAACGTCAAAATGACACTTAATATATCCAATCAAATATCAATTTAGAAAAACAAAACACGAATTTTTAAAATTAATTTAGATAAATCTTTGTAAGGGAATATTTTACAACAAACGTTGTAGACCCATATTATAGGAAATTTAATTCTCTACAAAAAATATTCTATACAATTTTCTCGTAACATGTGTCGTTCTTGAGATATCTTGAAAAAATAAATATTTTGGGGTGTCACCCCTCCCCCTTACACACGATTTTGATGATTTTGAAATGGGACCGTCCTCAAACCAAACCCAACCATCCGACCAAGTTTCAATAATATCGGTTCAGTGGTTCATGAGTTATGCGTGTGACAAGGATTCAGGGGACGGACACACGGACAGACACGGAACGAAAAGTGTTTGTCTTGACGTGAAACGGATAAATAAATTTAAAATTTTGAAATTGGAGAACTTTTTTTTTGTCTCAATCTGAAACGATCACAAAGCTTCTCGTATCTTCGATATTGCGAGGAAGCAAAATTAAAAACATCGAGCGATTCTTGGCATAATTTAATTTAATTTTATAGATTATATATAAGAGGTCATAACGGCAAGATCTATCCGTACCTGGTCGTCATCGATTCGGGACTCGGAGACGCCAGACGGGAAGAACGTGTCCTGCAACTGTTGAGAATGCTCAATCTTTATTTAGGAAAGCAGAAAGTTAGTAATTGATTAATTCATTTGTTTAACTGATTTAATCATTTTTAATCGTCTTTGTAGGAGACGTCGAGGAGATTTCTACATTTCACGGTACCGCGGGTGGTCGCCGTTTCACCGCAAATGCGGTTGGTCGAAGATAATCCTGCGTCGGTGTCGCTGCTGGATATTTACAAGCAGGGTTGTAACAGACTGGGTGTTGATCCGGGAGCTCCCATTACTCTATATTACGAACGTCTTGCCGGAGCTCAGGCCAGACGGACGCAGCCGAGCCACGGCATGCTCAGAGAGATTCTTAAAGCTGTACACGGTGAGTTGAATTTCTTAAATAAGGATTGGTATTGTAGAGAATACATAACCAAAATCTTTACATCTGGAAGGCATTATTTTTTAATATTTTTGAAAAAATGTCTTTGTACATTTTTTTTGAATATCTCCGGTTTGAAAACTTTTCGGCGCTGTAACTCGTAAACTATTGGTCGTACAGAGCGACGCCTATGGAAGAAATTGTAGAGAATTTAATTCTCTACAAGATTGTCATTTAACATTTTAATGTAAAATAAATATTTTACGAGATAAATTGAAAAAACTAATTTTTAGAAACTTTTCGGCGCTGTAATTCGTAAACTATTGGTCGTACAAAGCGACGCCTATGGAAGAAATTGTAGATAATTTAATTCTCTACAAGTTTGCCATTGAACATTTTAATGTAAAATCAATATTTTACGAGATAAATTGAAAAAACTACTTTTTGAAAACTTTTCGGCACTGTAACTCGTAAACTATTGGTCGTACAAAGCGACGCCTATGGAAGAAATTGTAGATAATTTAATTCTCTACAAGATTGTGATTTAACATTTTAATGTAAAATCAATATTTTACGAGATAAATTGAAAAAACTAATTTTTAGAAACTTTTCGGCGCTGTAATTCGTAAACTATTGGTCGTACAAAGCGACGCCTATAGAAGAAATTGTAGAGAATTTAATTCTCTACAAGATTGTCATTTAACATTTTAATGTAAAATCAATATTTTACGAGATAAATTGAAAAAACTAATTTTTAGAAACTTTTCGGCGCTGTAATTCGTAAACTATTGGTCGTACAAAGCGACGCCTATGGAAGAAATTGTAGATAATTTAATTCTCTACAAGATTGTCATTTAACATTTTAATGTAAAATCAATATTTTACGAGATAAATTGAAAAAACTACTTTTTGAAAACTTTTCGGCGCTGTAATTCGTAAACTATTGGTCGTACAAAGCGACGCCTATAGAAGAAATTGTAGAGAATTTAATTCTCTACAAGATTGTCATTTAACATTTTAATGTAAAATCAATATTTTACGAGATAAATTGAAAAAACTAATTTTTAGAAACTTTTCGGCGCTGTAATTCGTAAACTATTGGTCGTACAAAGCGACGCCTATGGAAGAAATTGTAGATAATTTAATTCTCTACAAGATTGTCATTTAACATTTTAATGTAAAATCAATATTTTACGAGATAAATTGAAAAAACTACTTTTTGAAAACTTTTCGGCGCTGTAATTCGTAAACTATTGGTCGTACAAAGCGACGCCTATAGAAGAAATTGTAGAGAATTTAATTCTCTACAAGATTGTCATTTAACATTTTAATGTAAAATAAATATTTTACGAGATAAATTGAAAAAACTAATTTTTAGAAACTTTTCGGCGCTGTAATTCGTAAACTATTGGTCGTACAAAGCGACGCCTATGGAAGAAATTGTAGATAATTTAATTCTCTACAAGTTTGCCATTGAACATTTTAATGTAAAATCAATATTTTACGAGATAAATTGAAAAAACTACTTTTTGAAAACTTTTCGGCACTGTAACTCGTAAACTATTGGTCGTACAAAGCGACGCCTATGGAAGAAATTGTAGATAATTTAATTCTCTACAAGATTGTGATTTAACATTTTAATGTAAAATCAATATTTTACGAGATAAATTGAAAAAACTAATTTTTAGAAACTTTTCGGCGCTGTAATTCGTAAACTATTGGTCGTACAAAGCGACGCCTATAGAAGAAATTGTAGAGAATTTAATTCTCTACAAGATTGTCATTTAACATTTTAATGTAAAATCAATATTTTACGAGATAAATTGAAAAAACTAATTTTTAGAAACTTTTCGGCGCTGTAATTCGTAAACTATTGGTCGTACAAAGCGACGCCTATGGAAGAAATTGTAGATAATTTAATTCTCTACAAGATTGTCATTTAACATTTTAATGTAAAATCAATATTTTACGAGATAAATTGAAAAAACTACTTTTTGAAAACTTTTCGGCGCTGTAATTCGTAAACTATTGGTCGTACAAAGCGACGCCTATAGAAGAAATTGTAGAGAATTTAATTCTCTACAAGATTGTCATTTAACATTTTAATGTAAAATCAATATTTTACGAGATAAATTGAAAAAACTAATTTTTAGAAACTTTTCGGCGCTGTAATTCGTAAACTATTGGTCGTACAAAGCGACGCCTATGGAAGAAATTGTAGATAATTTAATTCTCTACAAGATTGTCATTTAACATTTTAATGTAAAATCAATATTTTACGAGATAAATTGAAAAAACTACTTTTTGAAAACTTTTCGGCGCTGTAATTCGTAAACTATTGGTCGTACAAAGCGACGCCTATAGAAGAAATTGTAGAGAATTTAATTCTCTACAAGATTGTCATTTAACATTTTAATGTAAAATCAATATTTTACGAGATAAATTGAAAAAACTAATTTTTAGAAACTTTTCGGCGCTGTAATTCGTAAACTATTGGTCGTACAAAGCGACGCCTATGGAAGAAATTGTAGAGAATTTAATTCTCTACAAGTTTGCCATTGAACATTTTAATGTAAAATCAATATTTTACGAGATAAATTGAAAAAACTACTTTTTGAAAACTTTTCGGCGCTGTAACTCGTAAACTATTGGTCGTACAAAGCGACGCCTATGGAATAAATTGTAGAGAATTTAATTCTCTACAAGATTGTCATTTAACATTTTAATGTAAAATCAATATTTTACGAGATAAATTGAAAAAACTACTTTTTGAAAACTTTTCGGCGCTGTAACTCGTAAACTATTGGTCGTACAAAGCGACGCCTATGGAATAAATTGTAGAGAATTTAATTCTCTACAAGATTGTCATTTAACATTTTAATGTAAAATCAATATTTTACGAGATAAATTGAAAAAACTACTTTTTGAAAACTTTTCGGCGCTGTAACTCGTAAACTATTGGTCGTACAAAGCGACGCCTATGGAAGAAATTGTAGAGAATTTAATTCTCTACAAGTTTGCCATTGAACATTTTAATGTAAAATCAATATTTTACGAGATAAATTGAAAAAACTACTTTTTGAAAACTTTTCGGCGCTGTAACTCGTAAACTATTGGTCGTACAAAGCGACGCCTATGGAAGAAATTGTAGAGAATTTAATTCTCTACAAGTTTGCCATTGAACAATATCAATATTTTACGAGATAAATTGAAAAAACTACTTTTGAAAACTTTAAAAAAATTGTATGTAATAAAAATTTACTTATTCAATTTATTTCAGGTTCAATGATACCGAAGACATTGTTGAAAACATGGGCAATACAGACATTCCCTGATGCGACAGATTACTGGACGTTCAGAAAAATGGTAAGAAATCATCCTATCGGTAAAATAATTCACAAAAATCAAACCGCTATAGCTTATTTTATTTTACAGCTCACGTTACAACTATCATTGGCGTGTTTTGCCGAATATGTGTTACATCTGACACGGCTCAACCCCGAAGCGTTGTACGTGCACAGAGACAGCGGTTTACTAAACGTCGCGTACTTTAAATTCGACGTTGACGACGCAAACGGAGAAAGTGTCGCACGACCGGTTCCATTTAGATTGACTCCTAATCTGTACGCTCTCCTTGGAAGTGTTGGCGTTGAAGGACCTTTGACCGCAAGTGTTATCGCTACAGCTAGATGTCTTGTTCAACCGAATTTTAAAGTAATTGATTATTTTTTTACGTTTTTACTTATTTGATTGATTTTTTTTATATAATTTCAGGTACAAACGATTCTACGTGCTATATTGAAAGATGAAATGGTCGCCGGACACAAGAAGTCATCGGGCGCCGCTATGTATCTGAACGCGCTGTGCGGAGGATCCGAGCAATCCGATAACGAGTTTATTATCGCTTCCGTGAACAAAGCTGTTTCTATGATTGTAAACAGACTGAACAGCCTTGCGGTAATTGATGTCAATGACTCAAAGGTACGTTTTACTTTTAATTAAATTAGCTTTAATTTCCTTTTTGAAAAATTTCATTACGATCTTTTTTACAAATGTTACAGCTATTTGAATATTGTACGATATTATAGGTATAATAATATAATTTATTTCTTTCCAGGTTGCAACTTTAGTTGCTGCAGCGAAAAGTCCAGACAATCTTTGTAGAATGGATCCAACGTGGCATCCGTGGTTGTAAATATGTATTAAACAAAGTTTAAATATGACATTTTTATATTAATTGACAATTATGTTATTTCTAATTATTGATCTTTTAATTAACGATTATGAAATTTACATTAATCATGTATTGTATGAAAACTGATTTGCTTTTGAATATCATAATGTACTTAATAAATTAGTTTTGTTAACACTCGTAAATCAAGAAGTTATTTAAAAATCGTAGTACATTTATTTTATTTTAGTCCATTAACGGAATGTTATTTTTATTAATAGAAACGTTGTGGATTAGAAAACAATACTGGTTTTTATTAATAAGGACAATATATATTTTTAATACTAAATCATAGTGTTTGTTTTGTGCTCAGAATTTATCAGTATTAAATATTTTGTAATTAATTTTACTTTTTGTACAAATATCAAAAATGTAAAAAAGCACGAATGAGTGAATTTGTATAAATGTGTTTCGTATAATAAAAGTAATAGATAAAATAATGTCTTTGTTGATTTATTTTTTAATTTATAAGTACTTAATGTAAATATAATTTGCACTTTACAGCATCCAATTTGGTCGCACAGTTTAGGAAATAACTTCAAATAATTTTATAAAAAATAGGGTTAATAAAGATTTCATATTAATGTTTCAATTTGTATTTATTCAGTTACAATGAAAATTATATTTTTTTAAATAAAGAATTTTTTCATTTTGCATTAATTGTGACAGTTGCTATTTAATTTCATTTTCGTTCAGCCTTTTCTTTTAATTTTGTTACCGTTTGTTCTAATTCATCTTTTGATTTAGCGATAATTAATACCATGCCATCTTTCATTATATCGGCCACTAACATGCCTAACTGAACATCACTCAATTCATGTTCCGGCTGTCTAAATATAGCAAACATACAGTGTGGAGATAACCTCAAGTGTTCGTCCCATGGATCATCATCGCAATGCCAATCTTCGATAACTATTCTGCATAGAAAACATCGTACTATTGCGTTATCAGGTTCTTTTAAATAGAAACCAGCTTCTGCCATCTAATAAGTAATCGTTGTTTCAATTTTATAATAATATATGATTGGTAATTCAAATTACAAACCCTTTGAGCTGAACAAATATCACTTTCACCGAAAGGCCACTTTGTGAAAGTATCCAATCTATATTCATAATAAAATGTATCATTTATACCTTTTTTTATTTTCATTTTTAGAATTTAAAATGTCATAAACTTAGAATAAAGAATATTAAACATTCATATAATTTTAAACTTCATTCAAAACATTTTTTTAATAATAAATTTACAGAACAATACATAAATTGTTTTTGAATTTTTCAGAATTGCCAATTCTTGGTAAGTAAAATAATGAATTTTTACAACGTTGGATGATTGTGTTATTTTATTTTCATACATATGTCAAAAAATGGCGCCATTCATTATAAAAAGGCATTATACTAATTAAAAAATAATTATTGTGTTATTTTATTATGTATCTTCATTTTCTGTAATATGTATATTGAATATTGATTCTCGATGAGGTATTCCCGCGTGAACGCTGATTGGTTTAACATACCTGATGTCAAAAGTCATTAAATTTTAAAAAGTATTTACATATTTATAAATAAAAAATTCTAGTGAAATGCAATTAGATTAATATTGTATTTGCATGTGTATAAATTATTTACTTAACAATGGCCAAATCAATAAATAAAGTAATACGAAGCAATTTAAAAAAGAAACTGATGAACAGAGACGTTTTCTTAGAAAAATTACAAGATGAACACAATTCTTTATTTAATTTAATGAAAAGAACTGTAGAGTTTGGAGAATCGAATTCTGCATTAATAATTGGCAGTTTAGGTAGTGGAAAAACATCGGTTAGTAAAAATAGTGTTTTTAAAATACATTTTCATAACCAATAAATTTTCTTTTTAGTTAGTGAAAAGTGTATTAAAAGAACTTGAAAATCTGCCGTTTTTTCATAACAATGCTATAGTTGTAATATTGAATGGATTGATTCACGTAGACGATAAACTGGCACTGAAAAGTATTACAAAACAAATGTGCTTAGAGAATTCTGTCGGTGACCGAGTGTTTGGTTCTTTTGCTGAAAATTTAAACTTTCTTTTAACATCTTTGAAAACTGGAAAAACCGGTCAATGTAAGAGTGTTTTATTCATATTAGAAGAATTTGAATTCTTCTGTTCTCATCATAACCAAACTCTTTTATATAACTTATTTGACGTCGCTCAAAGTGCTCAAGCCCCAATTTGTGTTCTAGGTAATATAAACGAAACTCAGTTAAAAGACACGTTGCCAAAAAATAATTTACATTTTATTTCAGGTTTAACTTGTAATGTCTCCGTTGTTGAACTATTAGAAAAGAGAGTCAAATCAAGATTTTCCCACAGAAAAATTTGGTTATTTTTAGATTTTACCCAATCTGCCGTTGAGTTTCTCACTCTTCCAGAAGATACAGATTTAAACAGAACTGAAATAGCCCAGTGGAACAAACACGTTAAGAAAATATTCTCAGATACTAAAATACGGTTAGCGTTAAAAATGATTTCCGACATATCTCACGATTGCAATCATTTTAGAAATCTCGTATTCCAGTTTGTTTGTGAAATAAGCGATAACGGAACTTGGCCAGATGTTGATACATTACTTACGATTCTAGAAAACAATTATAAAAAAGATTCCACCGTTAATCTTCTCTTGGGATTATCGATTTTAGAATTATGTTTAATAATAACAATGAAACATCAGTGCGAAATTTACGACTGGCAACCGTTTAATTTTGAAATGATATTTAGCCGTTATATAAAATTTGCTAATAGCGTGAACGGTTTACAGACTGATTCGAAACGTATCGTAATGAAAGCGTTTGAACATCTTAAAGAGTTATGTTTTATATTACCTTCCGGAAATAAGTCACATTCCGAGTATCAAATGTATAAGTTAAAATTATCACCTCAACAAATATCTGAAACGATCAAATTGTATCCAGAGTTACCCGTTTCTATCGCCCAATGGGCGACCAGTTCACTTACATAATATAATTGTATTTTTTGTACGTATTTTCAAATAAAATATTTTATTTTAAAAAATAAAAATTTGTTTTCTTCTTACGACAGAATTTATCTACATACTTAACTAAATACAGCGTACCAAAACATCACTTAAAAAAAAAAAAATGTAAATTTTATAAAATAAAAAATAAAACTTTAAATATAAAATAAAATATTTATTAATGTAGGTGTCTCAATATATATATAATTAATAAAATATTTAATCAATTTATTTTCATAAAATTATATAAATTACAATTATACAGGCATTTTTTCTAAAAAGTCCAATTCAACAGCAGATATCAATTGTTCGTGCGGGGTCGGTTTATCAATTCTTCGTAAAATCAGTCCTTTTATAAAAGCATGCAGTTCTTCAATTGAAGTAATATAATCATACGGTTCTGTTTTTAATAAATTATTTGCGGACGGTTTCAAAGCTTCGCACGGTCCACACTTTGTCACCATCAATCGTTCAACACGATTTAAATGCGGTTCAAATAGATTCTGAACAGAAATGTTTTCCAAACTATTTAAATTTTCATCTACAAAAGCCCATCGATACCTATAATAAATTAAAAAAACAGTTACATTGTTGCAAAGTTAAACATAACCTCAAATTAGGGAGCAAAACTCACATCAAATAATGGGGCAAGTCTTGAGGTGCCATTAAAAATGCAAGATCTAAAAACTGTAACATAGATGCGGAAAGTTTTAATCCATCTGCAGTAAGGTTGTCAAAACTAGACCAACTTCCATCAAAACTGGAAAGCGAAGCGCTAGAAACAAAATTTTGTTAACACACAATAATAAAAACAGTTAAATTATAAAATACATACTTGATTGATTCACTATCATCTGTCAACAGATTTTCAATTCGTAATAATATTTGTAAACACTCATAAAGAAGCAACGGCCACAGAGACGTTACATGAAGAGGGGTAAGCCTTAATAATAACGCTCTACCACATAGAAACACAGCACTTGCTACATTTGATGAACTCATTCGCAAACCGGTCGCCAGTTGTTCTGAAATCAAGATCTTAATAAAACTACACTGTATATTAATTAACAATATATTATTTCACCTTGAATTTCAGGCATATGTTTTGAATACTGATCAATATCACCACATAAAATAACAAACGCCAATCTTTTAAGTAACATAGCTCTTTGTTCTGCTTCCTGTTCTTTTGATGAAAACAAACTTAAACCTCCTGATTGGCCAATTGAAACACGACCTGATAATTAAAAAAAATGAGGTTATGTTCAACAATCATTGCAACTGTCAAATAAATTTAATTGTTTAAAATAGAAAAAATAGTTTAATTTAATGTGGAATGAGTTTAAATCAAGTTTGTGTGTTATACTGTATAATATATATCAACAAAAATAACAATATGTTCAACTTTGCAACAATCATTGCAATTGTCAAATAAATTTAATTGTTTAAAATAGAAAACATTACAGTTTAATTTAATGTGGAATGAATTTTAATCAAGTTTGTGTGTTATACTGTATAATATATATAAAGAATAATGCAAACTTACTCATAAGTTCCCTAAAAGTTGTATTGTCGTGTGTCATAAGATGGTCAACTATACTTCTCCAATACGGTAAACAATCAGCTGGCATTCGGAACAGTGCAGGATCAAGCAGAAGTTCGAGAGCATCTCGTCTCCAAGCACGGCGCGTAGCTGGATATCCGCTGAGAGCTGCAAGTAGCTTAGAGCAAGCGGCCCAACTTGCTGCATTCCGTACGCTGTGTTTACGCAGGTAAGGCACAACGTTGTTCATCAACGCAGACACTAACGACACCACTTTATCTTTTTCTTGGGACCCAAAGCAGACATCGAGCAATGGAGCGACGATTTCAGCTAGTATCTAAAAATAAACATACACGCATATAGAAATTATTATTAAGAATTTAATTGTTACATACCAGTTGAGCTTGAACGCTGTAACTTTGACTGGTCGGCGTATCGGGCGTACTGACACCGTTAGGAGGCAAATTATCACCCTCTTTAACAGCTAGATTTCTTCTTAACCACGTTATTTGTTCTAAACACGATCCGGAAATTTGCGATAACGATTCAATAATCTGAAAAATTATAAATTTATAAATGTCTGGGTGCTACAAAAATAATCCATTACCTTTGTTGTTACGTCTAATAAATCTTTTTGATCTTTTTTGTCTGTCATCGGTGAACATTTCTGAACAAATTCATTTAGAATAGCAAACATCAAAAACTGCGCCGGGGGATTAAAATTCGGTGTGTCTTTTAATAAAGTTAATAACGAGTTGGAGGCTTCCAAAAGCTGTTGGTTAGTTAGCGTTTGCATGTAACTACAAAAAAAAAATAACAATTAGAACTGTCAACATACAAATATTTATTAAGTATATTATAATTACCAATAAAATAGTTCTAGTATTGATATATCTAAGTTAAGTCCTGATTTTAACCCTTTAGTGACGGGCGGTGTCTTTATCACTGTATGAATCGTTTGCACTAAATTATCTACATGCATAACTCTAATAGCTGATATCAAATGTACTAAACATTGCTGCGTAGACGTCATCTGCGGTAAAATCTAAAAAAAAAAACAATATTCATAATTAAACTATTTACAATAACGACAGTAACAACTGTATTACAGATTTATTAGCGTTATCATTTCTTCTTTCATTCCAAGCAACGGCAATCGCCGCCAAGAAATGACAGCTATGATGTAAAGTAATTGGGCTCAAGAATTCTAAAAGTTGTTTTCTCAGAACTTTCCTCGTTCCAAATACAGAATCGGTCGTTTCAGAGTCGTCGAGTGAGACACACTGCCAAAGGAGTGTTACGCTTGTAACGATTCTCGGTAAATGGCTGAGCACAGCTTTACGTGCTTCTTTGTAATGTTCGGAATCTTGAGCTGATCTGTTACTCTCGTCCGATAACGGCGTAGGTAAAAACACATTCAAAAGATTATTAATTATATGTCCAGGATTTGTTAGAGACGTTGATAAAGAACTTGTTAAAGTACTTGGCTGGTTTAAAGAATTAATAGACTGCTGTGAACTTTCTAAAAGACAGTAATGGCAAAGCACCGTCAACGTTTCTAATTGAGTTATCGCATAATCAGGAGCCATATCTATCTCATTATATTTCGGTAAACGTTTTGAATCTGCGTTAGATTTCTTCCCCGCAGAACCTAAATTCTGAATTTTATTCCCTAAAGAATACAAGCACATTTCATCGAACGTATCGACCGGAGTTAAATCAAACTCAACAGACAAATTTTTAATCGGATTAGCAATTTCATCTGGCATAAAACTTTTCAATATTAAATTTGGTTCTAGTGTTGAACTATACGCTTGGGAAATTGATTCTATGTTGCTACATAACTGTTGAATCACACTGAGAACTATTTGAGTTAAACTGTGTCCAAAGTAAGGTAAACTAGCGGTTACAGCACTGGTCCAAGTGCGATGAAGTGGTCGCAGGATGGGATTTTGTAAAGCAGATAAAATCGCAGCCCTGAATATAGCTTGCTGCGGTACAGGTGCCACCGGTGGACATTCTCCACGTAAACCAACGTGGTATTCCAAAGCAATCAATGACTGAATTAACCTGTGAAAATAAACATTATAACTGTCAATTTATATGTCCTATTAATGCCTGGTAATATAAAGAATTTGCTAGAGTGCAAATACAAATTAGCTTCCAGCTAACGCTATCTGCTAGATAATAATATAAATGACAACACACTCATAGATATGACGCATTATTGGAATAAGATACAGTAATTGATTGTTAATACTTTAAACAAGGATTTAAAATAAAAATCAATTGTTTGGAATGATACAATTAATTAATAATAAATGTTTTATATTGTGTTTAATTAAAAGTATTTCAGTGATAAATCATTAATAGAAAAACGTTTATTTGCAACTATCAATAAATTGTAATAGAAATGGCATAAATATGGTACAAGATGGCCGCTTCAAGTTTTGAAGGTTATGTATCCATAGTCTTTCCTAATTTAAGGTTAATACTAATAAGTATTTAAATTGATAATAAAGTGTATTTTATAAAATAATAATTACCTCAGCAACAAAATTTGAGAAGACTGAATGTACTCTGAAACTTGCCCGGATACGTTTTTAAAGATAAAATGATTAAATATTAAAATTTCCTCTGTAAAACTTTTCTTGTCACTTTCAATTGATTTAATGGTCGATGTCAAACTGTGCAATAAAACTTTTTGTAGTTTACATTTCAAAAGCATATCCGCTATATAACAAGCGAACCCTTTCCCACTTTCTTTCACCAACAACACCAGCTCTCTTATAATAATATTTAAAAGATCTAAACACTCGAGTTGTATTTTTAAATTGTTATTCAACTCATAATCTGTAAGTTTTTTCGTCGATAAATTAGGATAGAAACTCCGTGCGTAATTCAAACACACAGAAATCAATGCCTCTAAATACATGTTGCCTCGGTAGCACGTTATGTATTCTGAGTTGGTGATATCACCGTAGAAACCGTGACCGTAAACCGATCTTCTGTGCCGTGCTAGAAGATTGATTATTTCTGAATTATTCTGTAACGCCGTCGTCGCAAGACAACTAATCAGAATTCTCGGACTTGACAATACTGAATTCTTCAACGTACGTAGAGCGTATAGAATAACATTGGAATCATAAACGTCACAGTATAAAAGCAAGTGTGAATGGACAGATCCGATGTTTATCGGGCCTTCAGCGTTACGATTCTTCAAGATACTTTTGCTCATGATCTTTGATGGTTTGTCTTTTTGCACGGCTTCGTTCTTACAAATCTCGTCGACTATTTCTTTGAGAATATTGTGTACGATTAGATTATTGTTTGTCCCGTTTTTGAAGAAGTCTTCGGCCGCTGTTGATATTTCTAAATCAGAATCCGTACGTTGGACGTTATCGTGTGACCCGTACGTCCAACTGTGGCCGTGTTCCATATTCTTATGCAGTTCTTTAATTCTCGAATCTTCAAGTGAATGTGATTTAATTAAAGATTTATCTTTGAACGTCGCAGAATCATGAACTAAACCTTCGTGAATTTTTTCAATCTGTTCTATATAATTTGAAACCTTTTTAGCTGGTGTGAAAATAAGTCCGTGCATTGAACTGACCAGAGTTTGGTTTTCTTCTTTTTCTTTCACTTGCTGTTTATATAACTTCGAAACATCGCCAGATATTTCAAAATCATCCGACGTTTCGTAAATGCCGTCATTTTCTTGTTCATTTAATAAAATAAAATTTTCAGCTTCGTTTTGCTCTTGATTACTGTCACTCAAATTATCCGAAGATGAACTATCAATTGATAGTTCATCTTCGGATTTTAAACTCATAGGATTTACGAATACTTTTACGTTATTTTTAGATTTCTCACTCAACGTTTCTTCAACTTTAAAGTCTTTATTCTTCTCTGTTACGATATTTTTATCATTTACCAAACTTGTTGCTATCGTCACAACTTCTCTGTTAAAGTTTCTCTTTATATTTTTCCCTTTAGCGTCGTTTGCTATGTGATACATTACGTGTCCGTCGACTGAACTTATTGCGTAAATGTTTTTTAAAGAAACTTCATCAGACTTTTGAACTGTATTTGATTGATTTATTTCTGACTTTTCAATGTTAGCGTGTAGCACCGATATTCGAGAAGTACTTGGATTCAGTAATATTAAAAGCAACGGATTAATTACACGAGATACATCGTTTCTCATCAAACAATGCAGAAGAAAATTTTCAGCAAATAGTTTCATATTGATATTTTCTTCATTTTGTAAGTTATCAAGAATTTTCAACAAACACCTAAAAAATAATATAACGTGAATAGTAAATTAATTATAAAAAATCACATTTTTAATTATTTACTTATCAAAATGTTTCGTATTCATTTGGTTAACAGGAATTTTATTATCTAAACTTCGGCCTACGTGCCACAACATAGTAAACCTTTTAAAATATTCTAAACAGTCTGTTCTCTCGACTAAATATTTCCCTATAATGTTTTCAGCGAACCCTTGCCCCTCAAACGTGTTATGAATGTTATAAAGCAACGATACACATGTCATTATTTGATTGTGGGATTGCGTTAGACCTAATATATCCCAAAGCGTGTGCGCCATAATCTAAAAACAACAGAGAAAATAAATAACACTGAACAACAGTTTTTTGCTGCAGGGTAGACAACAATACATTGTAAAAAAAAAACATTCAAATTCGTATATATTTTTTTAAAATCAAATACTTCAAGCAAAAATCATTCGTGATGCAACTATGGGTCCTAATTGAACTAAAAAACCATGAATTATACACATTCATAAAGTTATTTTCCCCGAAAATCATGTTTTATACGATTTTTTAACTAAAATTCAACAATTTTCAGCCGTTACACAAACAATTTTTGTCCAATTTTAATGCAATTTACTAAACTTGTAGCTTTATCTATCTTCTTTATTGTGTTGAAATTTTAACGTAATTGAATGAAAATTGGCGAAATGGTACTAAAATCAACCGTCATTTTTGGATTCAGCGTGCCTAAATTACCCTAGAAAAGTTGTCGTTTACTCTGCAGCAGTGTAACAGAAGCTTGAAAGTAACTTACAGATACAATACACGTAGAGTTTTCTATAAACGACACATATTCATTGCGCAATATTCCCATCAGAACAACTGTATTTTTCTCACTAGATTTAAATTGTCTTAAGCTCTTGGATAATGTTGCGATTTCTAAAAACGTACTCGTACAGACGAGCTTAACGTCCGCGCTAGAATCGCAATCCAGACAAGATATCACAGTTAAATATTTAAGCCAGACGGGTAAATCATCTGAAATCACTTCCCGGTCTAAGATATTCGGAAAAGCCGTAAATTCTAATAGCATAGTTGAAGCTAGTTTCACAGATTCCTTTTCATCTTGCAAACAGTAATCTGTGTTGAAAGAATTCTTTATCTCTGAAACATCCACGGTTATTTCTTTAGTTACGTTCTGTTCCTTTTCTCCGATACATTTCTTTAACAAGATTTCAAACTTCTGCTGCGACTGCTCCTCGAGCTTTTTTGGCATCAAAAAATATTCGTAATAATTATTTAATAACGTTTTACCAAACACCTTTTCCATGAACGTAACATAAAATTTCTTATACATATCTAAACACTTCACTATTAACTTATTTTCAATTTCTGTCGTCATTATTTTATCAGAAAAACAAAGAGAATTATCCGTAATCGACGGATGTTCAACATTATCTTTAACTTTAGCTTCATACAACTTCGGACTTGATTTAGATTTCTTGCTCTTCATTTTCTTGTCCGACTTGGGACTTTTAATTTGAAATTTACGTAACATCTGATTGCTATTAGATCGTTCTCTTTCTTCTAGACTGCTGCTTTTTTGCAAATCGTTCTCATTAAGTTTAGAATCAGATTTACTTTTCTCTAAAGAGAGACCTGCGTTGAGCGAATCTCTCTTGTCGATATCGTCGTGGGCAAGTTCGCTACACGTTGTTTTATCTACAGATGGAAGATCGAATGTGCTTTTAGATTTCTCAGTCATTTCATGTAACTCTGAAGACAAATTACTCTCCTGTTCAGTCTTTGTAATAGTTTTAATTGATATCGGTTGTATTTTAGTTAAGATATTTGTGCAAAGCTTCAACGTTTCGTTGACTTCTTTAGAACTAAGGGCAGGCAGGTTATTCGATAGGAAAGTAATAATTCTCACAAATAAATTAGGTAAGATTTCTGAAGAGCTATCAATGTAAGTTTCGATCGGTATAACTTCCAATAAAAACTCTGTGAGTAAACACAATTCTAAGATATCCGGATATCCAGTTCCGACGTTTTTAACTATAGATATATCAGAGTTTCTTCCTATAGCTCTTTGATATAAATCTCCAACATATTGCCAGATATAATGCGTTTCTAAAGTATTAAAAAGTAAATTAGCGTGTTTAACAAGATCCTTGCAATCCTTAGATAATATTTTTTTCCTCGTCTTCTTCGCACAATCTTGGGTTTCTTTTAAATTATCACACGTCAGATACAACGCTCTGAAAACATCGTAAAGAATACTATCTAAAATTTCTGAAGCTATTTCTGGCTTATCTAAAAGCGAAGTCAATATTCTATAAGGTCTAACGTCTGCTTGCGATTGTCCGCTCGATTGAACTAAAATAACCTGCAACGCTTGCAAGAGCAGCATGTGTGAATATTCCTTATAATATAAATCAGCGTCTGGCCTGTTGTCTCGATGTTCTGATTTCATTTTCTGAACGATTATATGATCAGGAGAGAAAGAAGAAATGTCTACTTCTGAACCCAGAAGCCATGAATACAGTCGTCTAAAATATAAGCGGTTATATGTATTTGAAACAAATAATAACGGGTGTTTGTAGTTTTACGATACCTGTTGAGGGACATATCTCTACGTAGAACGGTATGTAAAGCAGCACACAGTACTTTTACAGTTGGAGCGGGAATGCCGTGCGGAGGAAGAGTGATTAACAATAAATCAAGGGCACTACGTTGGACAAGAACGCTAGTGTCTTGTACGGCTGATTCTAATGCATACATCTGGAATTACGATAGTTACAAAATCAATGGGTGGGCATTTCAGAAAATTTTGCGTAAATTTAAAATCAATGTATTGCGACACTGAAAGCAGCTACCGTGCTGATTTTGGTCTCAAATTATAGACCTCGATTAGATCTACGAGGTACAAGTACAAATCAAAACATTTAATAGGTTTTAATGGGTGATAAATTCAATATTATAAAAAAATGACACAAAAAATTAAATTTTGTATTTCCATGATTGCGCTTGTAAAAAATAATTAATTTAATTGGAAAAAAATTACAGTATATTAGAATATATTCTCTACGCAGTAACGTTTTTAATTTTTTGATTAAAGCTTTTTAAACTGAATAAAAAAAATAAAAAGTAATTTTTCTATTGATTAATTAATTGTTTTTATGTTAAAACAAATCATAAGAAATAACTATATTATCACACCCAATTTTTTATAATCAGAGGCTTTGAAAATATTAAGTACCACTGCAATAAGCTGTTAAGTCAACAAAAAATTCAATAATAAAAAGATAAGAATAAAATTATTAGCATATCAATATTTTTTGTAATCAATTTTATCTAGAAAAGAACACATAAATATAATATGACAACATTTCTAGCTAATAAGAAAAAAGAAAATATATACAGGGTGTTCACCAGAATCGAGTGATTATATCCCTGAAATTTGACTTTCAATTGTTTTTTGATACTGCCATTATTCATCCCGGAAAAAATACTGATAGTTTGCCCATTTAACCGATCTTCTAGCTCCAATAATAACAAAGTTAGCAATGATCACTCAATTCTGGCAAACACTCTGTATATTTGTTTATATTTATTATTATTTATTTATTTTATTTATTATATATTTATTATTATTATTGTTTATATTATATTATAATCTATAGATTAAAATAAAATTAAAAGGGTAATTTTCAATCTTTAAAAAACATACCATTAGATGGCAATTTCTTCCTTCTAGATGAGCCTGCATTGCATTATTAGATTTTTTATTAATATGCGTAAGAGCAAAACAAATAGCAGACGAACGAGCCGGAGAATCATGAGAAATACATCTCCATAAAGTAGCATAAAAATTCACGGGTCCTACAGACGCACATACTTTCTCTAAAAGGCTGTTTGTACTGTAAATAAATTATAACATATTATCACCCTTACAAATGTATCAAAATATAATTAATTTAAAATACCTATCGTAATGATCTGACCCAGTTTCTAACCCAGGCAAAACACCCGATAAAAACCCAGAAAGCGCTGGCAAAAGATGTTCACCTAATGGAACAAAATGTATTTCATATATACACAACAAAGCTGGCCTGACTGGAGTTGCAGCGTAGCTCAGTAACGGAAACAATCCTAAAATAACACACGTGTAACGGCAAGTTTTATGATATTTATTAAGCACGGTTATTTTTTACCTGTACTGTATATGAATAGTTCTTGAGCGAGACGTTTAGTACCCATGCATTTGAAAATAGAATCGTATGTTTCAAGTGCTTTAAGATGTACCCCTGCAGGTAACGAAGGATGCATGCACTGAGCTAATCGTTTACTAATTTTTATTTTCCGTGGTACGTAAGGGAATTTTGTATAACTCGTAAGAACCTAGATATAAAAATTGATTGTTATTTATTTTTATAATGTAATATTTTTTTATGAAAGCATGTACTTTATTTAATTTTCCTAAAGCTGCAATCAAATCTGCCCATTCAGATGTGTTTTCAAAATTCTTAAGAGCCTTATCGACAGCGTTGGTATACGCACGATATTTTTGATCTTTTAATAGTTCTGATTCTTCCATGGTTTATTTTATAACGTTTTAATTTTTTAATGTATTAATTATTACTACACAATACAACTTTCACGATATATTTACATTTCATATTATCCTAGACAAGTATGTTTAACATTGTAATACAACAGATCAATTTATTTTAATTAAAATAAACATGTAATAAAATTATTATCTCGATTATGATTCACTATGTAACTTATTCTTTTTACTGATAAATTTTTAATTAGTTATCTACCACAAAAACTGATTAAATGGACAAATTATTATTGATAGGAAGTAGGTATGTTTTGACGGTGTTAAAATTTTGACATTGACATATTAAATTAACCAGTTGCTCACCAGAGGTCAGTAGTGTAGCATGTTGTTTTTTCGGGTGCCTTCTTTAACGCTAGAAACGAGCGTCGAGCGTCAATGAGCGTCAACATGAAAAAGCAACCTAACTTTTAGGTTCTGTGCATTTTGTGCTTTTTTAAATATGCATTTTCTATAAATATGATTTCATTATATTCGTACATATTTTAAAATAAAATATATGTTATAAAAATTAAATTATGCGTTACTTTAAGTTTAAAGCTAAACTAAACATTTTATTTATAATAGCAATAACCGTATTTTATAATGAATATTTAACATACTATATTAAACAGTTTAGCTGGCATAAAATTGAGTGTGATTCGACAAACAAACTACACTGTTTAAAAATATTATTAGTTGCTGATCCTCAGATCCTAGGTGAAATCAGTGAAGATTATATCATACGGTTGGACAGCGACAGGCAAATATTTTAACTTTACTTTGTGAATATTCAATGCATAAGTTCACCCTTTTCAGGTTTCTTTCAAAAACATACACTCTCGCTGTTTCATATTTTAAACCGAACGTTATAATATTTCTGGGGGATTTAATGAACGAAGGTTCTATAGCAACTGATGAAGAGTTTCAAAGATATATTTATAGACTTTTTCATATTTTTAATACTCAGTACCCAATTCAAGTAAGTGGAAGAATAAAATAATACAGTGAATTAGTTATAATGGAATGTATATTTCAGCATATTTGGATACCAGGAGATAATGACATCGGGGGTGATGAAGACAGGGTCACAAAGGAAAAAGTAAACCGTTATGAAAATACAATACAGCAACCGTCGATTCTTTCTTATGAAAACGTTATGTTTTTCAAAGTAAATCGACTGACGTACATCGTTCCAAAAAACCCATATAATGAATCACCAACTAGTAATATAAACATAGCGTTAAGTCACTTACCACTTCTATTCATGCCGGCCACTTACGTAGACCAAGTTATCGATGTAATCAGACCGTCTTTAATATTTAGCGCACATCTACACAAATCTATGGTCGTAGACACGGACTACAAACAAAATGACAGGCACATAAACGTAATATCAGAATCAGTGAATAGTTTCTACGAAGTCAACTTAACTGAGAATAAGATTTACGAATTTATCGTACCGGCAAGTTCGTACAGGCTTGGAACTCAAGAGGTCGGTTACGGGGCTGTAGCGTTAGGTAAAGTATTTTCACAGAACTGATAAAGACCCTCGCACTAACTTACTGTTTTATTTTAGATATGAAAACCAAGCACTTCAAATATACAATTCTATGGTCTCCAGTCCGTTTCTTTCATTTAAGTCTTTACTTGTGCGTTCTTGCGGGTATATTGATGTATTTATTGTATAGATTTGCGAGATATTTCATACGACCAAATAAGTACAAAAATATTGTATGATTACGATAAGAATCGCAGCTCAAATCAGTATCATATCGAGGTTTTATTTTTACGTAAAAATCTCCACTTCCCTGCCAACTATTTTTGCTCAAAACATATCTCTTATTATATTTAATTTTTTTTATTTCAAGCCTTTAATTTAACGACCTCGATACGATACTGTCTCAAATTATGTACTTAGATAACTCAGGGAGCAAACAAACACAAAAAAAAATTGATCATTCGGACTTGCCCTGAAAAGCTGATTTAAATAGAATATTTAGTATAAATAAATAAATATATATTAGAAGTAAATTGGCCAAATTAAGTCCAGGCCAAAATTCACCCCTGATCTTTTAAATTGAATCTTTCTTCGGATGAATTTTAGGAATAAGTAATTTTTAATTACAAGTTAAGGCAGATTACTTTAGTTAAGTTCACTACTGAATGTGATACCTACATGAATAAAAGATATTAAAAAATTATACTTAAAAGACATATTTTCATATATAATTAACGATTTTATTTACGATACTTTTTACATGAATTAACAGAGCCATTGTGATACGTTAATTGTTGTTTGAGAATTTGAATCTATTACTTTTTAATATATATAATTGCGTGAAAACTTATCACTATGTCTCTGACAACTGTATTAAAAAAATGTATTTTCAATTATATATATTTTACTATAAAATAAAATAATACTTATTATATATATATACATACAAATATATTACTATGTTTTAACGTACAATTTATGTCCAAAATCAGTCTATTTTTATTGAAAATGATGCACCACAAGAACATCCCTGCTCTGCTTTAGGATTATCTACAACTCTAAATGCAGATTTGATTAATTCTTCGTGGAAATCTATTGTTGCACCATTTACGTAATCTAATGATGTTTCATCAATAATGACTTTTGTCCCATCTTTTTCAAAAACTCTACAAAAACACATTGTCAAATTATTATTGTAGTACTTAAATGATGTTTTAAATAAAATAATAAAACTAATTTTATTTTATTTTCTATATATTTGCCAAGTTTCATTTTAGCAAACCGGTAAGTACTATTAAGCAATCTTTTACTCGCTCTATCATTGAAATGGATCTGGTATAAACATGTTAAATATATATAATCTTACTTGTCATCATCTTTTATTTCTTTTTCTAAAGAAAATTCATATTGGAAGCCAGAACAACCACCTCCATTGACAATTAACCTAAGATAACTGTCTGATTTTTCTTCAACTGAAATTTGTTTAAGTCGTTGCGTACATTGATCACTAATTACGACTTTTTTAGCATCTACAGAGTAGTTTGAAATGCCAGGTCTTTTTAAAAACGCATTGCGTAATAAATTCGATATTCCGCGATTCCACATTTTGTATAATTTAATATTGTATTGTTCAATAAATGTGTACCATTTTATTTATTAATTAAGTGTACAAATAACTTTTTAAAAATCTTATTGATATTAAAATAATCAGCGTATTCAATAAGTATTAAAATAATAAATGTTTATTTGTTACTAATAAATTGACAGTTCTAATTTTGACAGAATCATATGCTCGTGTTGATTGCCAAGACCATAGACATAGAGAATGGACTGCGCATTTGACCCGAAAACAGCCGTGTCAAAAGAAAGAGATAGAAAATTGTTTGGGATAATTTGTCCTTTTTAAAAAGGAATGTATTTCATTCTTATTAGAAAAAGAGATAGATATATCCCAAACCTACTGCATTTCTCTCAGTTTTACACCATTACATACAGAATGCGCGGTCCACGCTCTATATCTATGGCCAAGTCTTGAAATGACAGATCTTTGATTACCTGATCTTAACCTCACTTACTTACAAACGTTTGTAGTTTTTTATGACATTATTTAAAACTCAGATATTTAAAATGATTAAAAAATGTTTTCTTCGTAGAATCGATAATAATCATATAATTAACCTTCCAGATAAGGAAGATTTTATTATAGGCAGGAATAAAATTACACGTATAACAGATCTTCAAGTTTCAAAAAATCAATGTAAAAAAGAAATAATAGTAAATCTTTTTGAATATAAGTTTATATAAATTCTATTTTACAGTATCCTGTAATTTAAATTCAGACAAATTTGAGGTAAAAGTATCATGGCTAGGTTCAAATATGTCAGGAATAAATGGATTTGCATTGAAGAAAAATAACGTTTATAATTGCACGCATAAAGATCGTTTAGAAGTATTACTCGGCAATATTATTTATGAAATAATATTCGATCCACCTCCACCAAATTTCAATTCAGTAACAAACGGATCTCCAACACAGACAGTAGAAAAACCTGAATCATCTAAAAGAAAAAAGAATGAAGTGTACGATCTATTTTCACGCTCTGATAAAAAATCTTGCAATAACTTTGAGTGGGAGAGACTTTGTGATGGAAATTTACATATAATGACAACCAGAGATAGCATAACAAGTAGTAAAATAGCGGCTTACGATTTAGATGGAACATTAATTACTACAGTCTCAGGTCGTGTTTTTCCAAAGGACATAAATGATTGGAAAATAGCTTTTAACGAGGTACCATCAAAATTAAAAAACCTCGTTCAAGATGGTTTTAAAATAGTTTTTTTTACAAACCAAGCCGGAATACAAACAGGAAAAGTAATATTTAAAGATTTTAAAACCAAACTAGAAAGAATATGTTCTAAACTGAACGTACCTGTACAAGCTTTTGTAGCTATCGGTAAAGATATAAACCGCAAACCGGCTCCTGGAATGTGGAATGAATTTATAAAAAGAAACAACGAAGTTAACATGGATGAATCATTTTATTGCGGAGACGCCGCAGGTCGACCTGAAAATTGGGCACCTAAAACCAAAAAAGACCATTCGATAAGTGACAGATTGTTTGCAAGAAACATTGGGTTACATTTTGTAACTCCTGAAGAACATTTCTTAAACCAAAAGCCTGTACAGTTTAATGATATATCTTTTAATCCGAAGGAAACTTATCACAAATCTTTAGTTGAACCTAAAGGGAAGAATTTAATCAGTAACGAACAAGAATTACTATTATTTGTTGGTTGTCCTGGTTCCGGAAAAACGTTTGTGTGTAAAAAATACATTGAACCCTTTGGTTACAAATGGATCAATCGCGATACTCTAGGGACAGCCGCAGCTTGTTTGAAAGCAGTAGAAAACTGTTTAACAGATAAATCAAAGGTCGTCGTAGATAATACAAATATAGATATCAAGACTCGGAGAGAATACATTTTACTTGCTAAAAGATATAATATTCCGGTGAGATGTGCCGTCATGACTTCATGTAATGCAAGAATGTTACATAACAATAGATTTAGAGAACTGACCGATAAAACCCATCAGGTTATTGCAACGATGCTAATACATTCATTCAGGTAAATCTATATTCTTTTTCTTACTATAAACTTCTAATAAAATGGATAATTTTTGTTTGTAGGAAAAATTATGAAGAACCCACATTAAACGAAGGATTTACTGATATCATCAAAGTAAATTTCATACCATGTTTTGAAGATAATGAATTAAAATCGTTATATGATATGTACTTATTAGATAAATATTCTTAATTTAAAATGTAACATTTCTATTTAATATAAGTTTAATAAATATTTTTAAATTTATCATCTTTTTATTGCTGTTATCAGCAATTTCGTTCACGTGGAAGTTAGGTTAAGTAAGAGCTGTCAGACAAAACACATTAAGGTTAGGTAATACAGATTTCTGTTATAATAGTCGATAAAACAGGTCGCGCGTACTGTCACACACCTATTTTTTAATCTAATACAGGGGAGCCATCTAATACATTTTTTAGGGTGTAAAGTAACCTATATCCTTCTCCAGGATGTAAGCTATCTTCCTGACAAATTTCATCAAGATCGGTTCAGCGGTTTAGCCGTGAAAAGGTAACAAACAAACACATTTTACTCTTAATCAGCTAGTATTTTTAAGGGGTGTAAAATTGAAAATCTATATTTTCTGCAAAAAATGAGAAAAATAAATAAAACAAAATCATACTAATATTGTGTTTATTGCATAATGAACAAAAAGTGTTTTTAATACTTTATATTTTCAATTGTGTATAATCTATGTTCACAATAATGAATAATGTTTGAACTGGTTGTTCTCTAATATTTAGAATTGACTTTGTTTTATTATTTTTATTATAACTCTCTGCCGATTACAATATTTCAACCATTGACAAAATATAAAACCAATTAAAATTTCATTTATCTAAAAGCAAATAAATAATTTCTTTACTTAAAATATTGATTTAATAATATATGTACAAATATAACATTTGACTCGTATTTAAGGGTTAAATTCTCGTGTTTTCAGCTACAAATAAAAAATAAATTCATAACGACATATATACGTATATTACTTCAAATATATTTCATGTAATTAATACACATAAAGCTGTTACCGTACTTAGTAAACATAGATATTAATTTAAATGACCTAATCGAGTTTGTAAATATGAAATAACAATGTAAACTAACAAATATCTCTTTTAGCAATAAATAATTAATTTTAAACAACCAATTCATTCATCATTACTTCTGACTGGCGTCAGTTAGAAGTAACCTAAGGACAACTATATCTAGTTACTAATGGACAGATTGCGCTAAACAGTCTTCATTCAAACTACAACGGTACAGTTGTTCATATTATGAGCTGCCTCTTAGCTTGTTTTTCAATACATACACATATCAATCAATCACAATTCATATTATAATTATAACTTTCATGTCCGGTATTACAAAGGACCTAGCAAGCACTTTCAAATGAGATATCAAACTTATATGACAGTTCTTTTGGAGTTTGTTGATGACTTTGACAAGTTTCGCGCACGCGTTGTAGTAAGTAAATACCAACGGTATTAAAACAGTGGTGATGTTATGAAAATTATTTTGTACGGTCAAAGATGCCAACTGTGTTACAATTAGTTGAAGTGTCACTGCTCTAAATTCCATAACTAATCCATAGATACTAGTACAGAATTAATACCTCATATAATACCGGGCATAAATATCATTTACAATTTAATCAAAATTACAACATACATTGTCTCAGGATGTCCTGTCCACTGTTTTTTCAAAATAAAATTCCCTGACCACTACAGGAGAAGTGTTCGAGCCCCCCCCCCCCCCAGAATGTGCAAAAAAATTTTGCGCGTCATTAAAAAAATTAATAAATTCCCTGACTTTTCAGATTTTTTTCTAGACATTTTCTGACTTTCCAGAAAGTGGACACCCTGATTGTGAACAGTGGCGTAGAACAGGTTTTTTTTGGGGGATGACCCCCCCACCTACGAAATATTCAGAGTTCTAAAAAAAAACGTGTTTTGAAAAAACATCAGTTCAAAATATCTTTACCCCCCCCCCCGAAATTTTTTCTTACTACGCCACTGAGTGTTATATTTTTTTAAAAAGAAAAAATCGGAACGAATCTGAAACCTAAAAACTGTGTATTTTAAAATAAAATAAAATAAATATAAATAATAATGTACAAAATAGACCAAGCACCAAATCGAAATTACTAAATTTTCAGTTTTTGTTGATTTTTCTGCTTTCCTTCAACTTTATGACAAAAATAGTTATATACAAAAGTAAAGCTAATTAAATTCTCTACACAAAAGACTCTATACATATTTTTTGTCAGGTTGGTACTTTATCGAATTATGAGCGCATGAAATTTTAGTTAAATAAATAATAAATTCGACGGTAATTATTCTGTGAAGTACAAATCTGAAGAAAAATATGTAAATAATCTTTTGACGTGAATAACGTTTACGAGTTTCACGCCAGATACTGTATGGGCATTTCAGAAACTTGATGTAACGCGCAGATATCGGTTTTGCGCGCTAGCGTAAATTTAAAATGAGTATAATTCGACACTCAATGCAGCTACAACGCGGATTTTGGTCTCAAATTATAGATCTCGATTAGATCTACGAGGTATAAGTAAAAATCAAAACATTTAACCAGTTTTAATAAGTGAAAAATTTCATATTATACTTTTTTTTTAAATTTTGTAAGTCCACGATTGCGCCACGTATTCACGTCAATCCCTCGACTGTGCATCCACGACATTAAAGAATTTAATTAGCTTTTTCATTTATACATAAACTTTTATCATACAATTAAAAGAAAGCCGAGAAATCAACGAAAAAATAATTTCTTGTACTCCAAAATACTTGACACCCGGTCTATAAGTTATATTTTCCAGTATCACTTGAAAAATTAAATAAACAATAGAATAAGCTTCAGGAATGTTCAAACGAAATATATATTTCAACAAATATCCTTAATTGAAAAACAAGCTTATGAATTTACAACATACGCTGTAATGAAAATTTGCCTATAAACAGCACTAAATATAATTTGTTTAAACATATGCAAACTATACACAGTATGCAAATGTGAAGACATACTGTGTATAGCAGCTATTAACGGCAATTACCTCTGCCGATTCAGATAATATATTTAATTTGTACATACTATTCCGTAGATACAAATTTACTACGCTAACCTCGATTTTAATATGCTTTTATTTTATGTTTTTGTTAGGCGGCTATTACACTATCAAAGAAATATCACAGTGTAATAAGTCAACTCTTATAATATGTCTATGATCATAGTTAATGACAATCTCTTATATTTGATCAAAGTTTTTTGACGTCAAAAACAAAATGGCGACTACCAAGTTATCACTGACAGTTACAGTTACATAATTATTAATATATGAATATCAACATAATCCAGTATTATATGATAATCTTCTTATTGATTATAAAAACCACAATACACGGTTGTAAATTTAAACCTCGATCGCGTCAATTGACGAACATCCACGCACTGATATTCAAAAGGCACCAAAAAAGAAAAAAATATCCCTAGATAATATTGAGAAAATATTATCAAATATTTTATGTAGTGTAATAAAACAAAATCTCGTATTTTATCAAAGAAATATGATCAAATCTTTGACATATTTATTTGATAGTGTAATAGCCGCCTTAATAGTTACAATAATTTAATAAAAAGTAACAAAAGTAAAAAACGTTACTTTATTACTTAAGTAGAAAAATTTTTAATTAATAAAAATTTAGTAATTAATATTTACAATAAAACCGAGATACAAAAAGTGTAAAGAATTTGCAGTAGATTCATAAAAAATAAATAAAAAATAATTTCGTTGTTTATTTTTTGGAAAATTCTTTTAAGGAGCCATTCAGGTCAAATACTGTTTTCTTTGCAAATTTTAATTGTTTATACATATAAGAACTGACTGTAAAAATTTAAATGAGAAATTCAGAATATTTTGTCGTACCGATTATTTTGAAATTTTTCTTCGTGATTATGTTGGACAATAAAGTGAAGAAAACACTGTCTTCGAGGCGACCATTATTTTTTTTAATCAACATTATCTACAATTACTGTTAAATTCTAATAAAAATCGCTTGAAGGGGTAACGTATAAGTAGACGGTGAATTTCAGGAATTATTATCTCAAAAACTAATTGTTCTATTTCATCCAGGTTTGTTTTATTCTAAAGTATATACAGGTGTCTAAATACCAGGGTACAGTATGGGGATCTCGGAAACTATAAGAGATAGAGAACTAAATGATTCTACGTCTTATTTTCTTGTATTTTAGTCGATATTTGTGTGACGAGTTGCAGGAAATTTCACTAAAAAATTTAGAATTTTTGATTTCGTTAAAAGTATGTTTATTGTATAGAAAATGACGTGAAAAGTTGTTTGTTTCAAACCGCAGGTCTGTATCTCAAACCGTTCTCGAGATATAGCCTCTCAAAGTTTTAGTTTTTTCAAATTTTTGGAGAAAAAAGGCCATAACTTTTGAACGTGAGGTCGGAATTGATTTTAGTTGACGGATTTGGAATCAGCGTGTTAAAATCTATATAATGACATGTATAATACCTTAAAACTCGAAAAAAAAAATTTCGTCAAAAATCGACATTTTTTTAAGGTATACCCCTTTGAATTTTTTCGATTTTTCGCGAATTTTTTTTTTTCGAGTTTTAAGGTATTATACATGTCATTATATAGATTTTGACACGCTGATTTCAAATCCGTCAACTAAAATCAATTCCGACCACGCGTTCAAAAGTTATGGCCTTTTTTCTCCAAAAATTTGAAAAAACTAAAACTTTGAGAGGCTATATCTCGAGAACGGTTTGAGATACAGACCTGCGGTTTGAAACAAACAACTTTTCACGTCATTTTCTATACAATAAACATACTTTTAACGAAATCAAAAATTCTAAATTTTTTAGTGAAATTTCCTTCAACTCGTCACACAAATATCGACTAAAATACAAGAAAATAAGACGTAGAATCATTTAGTTCTCTATCTCTTATAGTTTCCGAGATCCCCATACTGTACCCTGGTATTTAGACACCTGTATATACTTTAGAATAAAACAAACCTGGATGAAATCGAACAATTAGTTTTTGAGATAATAATTCCAAAATTCACCGTTCCCCTTTTAACTGTTTTTTCCGAACAACCCCTTAACTACACACTATTGCAAATTCTCCACAGCGCCCTTACGGAATGGTACATTCGTCCCGGCCAAGACACGTAACCGTAATTATACGGTACATCGTCCGACAGGTGAGAATAGATTTAAGATTAATTTGAACAATCAAATATAAATGTCATGATGTAATATACAATACAAAACGTCACTATAATGTTGCATAACTTTATATTATTACGTATGGAGCAATAATTTGGACCTATAAATTCAAGTATACATTGACAATATATGTATTTCCTTAGTTTGTTTTGCAAACATAGCTTACCTCGGAAATGTCCACTGAAAACTAAAATTCCAAACAATTCAATATATCGTTCTCTTATATCATCAATGAAGGTGTAGCTAAAGGTATCTTTATACATTTATCTATCAACTGAGTATCCATAACAATACAACCTCATTTTGAGTTCAAATTAAAACCAATAGAATAATCCGGACATTTTTTACATACCTTTTAGGTTAAAAAAATAATAAAAATCAGTCAAAATCCTCAAATTTATGTCCGGTATCATAAAGGACCTAACAAATTTGTTAGCTAGCAAGCACTTTCAACTGAGATATCAAACTTATATGACAGTTTTTTTTGGAGTTTGTTGAAGACTTTGACAAGTTTCGCGCACGCGTTGTAGTAAGTAAATACCAACGGTATTAAAACAGTGGTGATGTTATGAAAATTATTTCGTACGGTCATCAAAGATGCCAACTGTGTTACAATTAGTTGAAGTGTCACTGCTCTAAATTCCATAGATACTAGTACAGAATTAATACCCCATTTGAATGTAATTGCTAGCTAGCAAATTTTGTTAGGTCCTTTATAATACTGGACATTAGGATTGTCGTCCTTAGAAAGCTGTAATTTTTCGAGTATTTTATTATTGTACATATTGCAACAATATAAAATAACCTCACTTTTAATTTTTTCTTTCTGACAGTTATAAATCTTTTTCCAGGAGTTTTGTGAGTTGAATTATTACAACAAGGTATGAAACAATATTTATAACTTACTATTTTTGTGTTTTTTCCATGTTTATCGTTGACACTTGTATATTTAAGCATTTGAAAAGTACCTTTTTTTAAATTTGATATTTTGGGGTTAGGATAAACTATGAACAAATGTTCTACAATGTTTTTTTACCTGTAGGGGTTTTCATTTTTAACCGGATTACTCTATTATTACTAATAAAAATAATTTACCTATTTTTTTATAAAATAATTAACTATCAAGTCATTAAATTATACTTTCATATAAATTTTAAATAATTCCTTAAAGCTACAACTTCCCTATTTACATAAATTACTAAATAAAAAAGAAACAAACCATAGAAAACTTATTTGGAGAATTTAAAAACACACGGATTTAAATTATCACAATCTGTGTCGCGTAACCAAAGTTTGGAATTATGATACAGCGGAAAAACCTGTTCAATTATGAGTATCTGTTTACCTTCGCTCCTTTTCAACAGTTTCTTCTACAAAAACTCTCATCGCTTGAAAATAAATCATGCAAAGAATTCCCCTCGTTTTCAATCAGCGAGAGTTTCGCCGAGTGTAAAATAAATTTGATATTTCCACGTACGAAGAGTCCGAGCAAACAGAAACCGTGAAGGTTGTAAACATATAAAACACGATTGCGACTATAATATAACATTTAAATATAATATTTTAAATAACAAACGTTGTCATCACAGTATAGCGAATCTTTCTTAGATGCGAGTCTTAAAACTTCACTACTTAACAGCGAGCGTCTCTTTTAAGCGTCTCATCATATGCGAGCCGATATCTCGAACTTCAGGCCATTGTTTCAGCACAAATACAATGGATAACACCAACAGAAATGTCGACAGGATTCGAACCCTGCAAAATAATAACTATGATTACAAATCTTCAGCAGAATTTTTTTTAGGGGTGTATTGTAATTTTTTTTTATAAAATATGATTTATTGGTTCATTATGTAGAAGAAAAAAAATATTTACTATTTTATTTATGTTAAATTATTGAAGTTTTATGAGGTTTTTTTTTTAGATGATCGTTGAAAAAATGTCGCGTCACGGTTTCTGTGATATCTTCTCCAAATTTTAATGGAATTGAAAAATTCAAGAAGATTCTTGTAAAATAATGTTCCTATTACAGTCTGGCAAGCTTAGTTTTTAAATAAAAAAAGAATTTATGATATTTTAAAGTTAAAGAAATTTTTTCACGAAAAATTTCGCTCTTTAATCACTTATAAAAATTTTACTAAACAAAATATAAAAAAAAATTGCTACACAAATCATAGAGAAAGGTATTCTGAATATTAAAAAAAAAACCGCATCATAAAATACTGAAAACTCTTTGATTTATCGCACAAACCGTAAAATCAATTTTTTTTAAATATTCGTAACGTTAGTCAACAAACACAAACCTGGTGCGTAAGAAGGGCATGGTGATTCCTGCGGCAGTCGCGACTAATAAAAGCACCACCTGAAGTACAGTCAGCACGACATTTATTAACTTAACTACGAGGGCACGGGCGTTACTGTTGTCCAATCCTTCTAAACTAACGTACTGTTGTTGCTGCAACGCTTGGTGCTCCATTTTACATATCTGTAACAACATTTTACGTATATTAAAGTGGTCCATATTATTATTAAATAAAGACGTACTTTAGTTTGACAGTGTTCTAACATTTCATGAATATCTCTCAGTCGTTCTTCAATTTGGTATTGCACTTTCTCCTCCATATCCGCAAGAGCTTGTTTAAGATTTTCTACCTCGTTCTGATGAAGCTCTGTTAAATCGTTTATCTGAAAATATCATTCAAATTATTAATAATTAATAATTACACGCAGAAGAAGAACAAGAAGAGACGTACTTGTTCCTCTAATCGTTCACATCTGAATCTATCGTCTTGTAATGTTCCGTGAATACACTGGACGTCTCTCTCCAAGTTCTTCATTCTCTCTAATTTCTCTTTGATTCTCTCGCAGTCCTCGCGCCGTTCTTGCAGCTCGACGAAGATAGGTTTTAAACTATGCACGTCGCTTTGTTGATGGCCTGTATTAGATTCTCCGTGGTTACCGCTGCCACTTTGGTATCTGCTTGTACAAAAATGAAAACTATTTAAAAAATTAAATTTAACCACTCGCATGTAAAATCAATTCCCAATATCTGGTTTTAACGGTGTATACAGGGTGAGCCATTTATCTTGAGACTGTTTAATATCTGGAAAATATTTAGTACAAAAGCTTCAGGATTTAGAGGGGCAAAACAATTTTGTCGTTGAGTGAAGGTTTCAAGGTCATTTTGGTGTCAGCTAATTTTTTTCAAATAGAAACCTATTTTTTTTTTGCAGATTTGAATTTTGTAGAAAAAATGAAACTACTATTGCCTGAATTTTTTTTTTTAAAACTTCAGTTTTAACGTAATTTTTTTTGTGTTAAACATTTCTGAAATTATTAAAATTTTTTTTAACTTCTAGGAGAATAATTCCAGAATTTTTTAACGCAAAAAAATTTTTTTTATGTAAAAAAATTACGTTAAAATTGAAATTTTAAAAAAACTTTTCAGTTGTTTCATTTTTTCTGCAAAAATCAAATCTGCAAAAAAATAAATACGTTTCCATTTGAAAAAAATTAGTTGATCCCAAAATGATCTTAAAACCTCCACTCATGGTCATTTTCCGTAAAAATCCATAGTTTTCCATGTAATATTAAGCAGTCTCAAGATAAATGCCTCACCCTGTACAATTTAAAAATGCTAACAAATGATTATTCTCAGATAAAATATGTACGTATATGTCGGCGCGCGGATTGGCGCTAAATACGTAGAATGACGCAAACCAATCAGAAGTCAGCTAAGTGGGAGGTCGGTTGGAAGGGCATAGAACTGGTCGTTATTCAGAAGTTCTGACTTAGCGACCTACGTTATCGTGTCTTAAAACGTGTTGCATAATACACACCTGAACTGCAATTGCATAATAGTATGTGTATTTTTAATTGTTATGTAGACATTCGATTAGTGTTATTTTCTATAATTTAAAGATCTTGTGAAGTTAATGAAAAGGCAATGTGTGATTTTGTAATTGTAACTTAATGATTAATTTTGATTTGTGTTTGTTTTATTTATGAACGACGAAAGGAGAGCAGATTAGTGTGCGAGACATGGCGATGTCACAATCTTATGTAATAATCTTCGAGCATATACCTACTAGAGGCAGCCTTGCCGCTCGGCCGTGCAAAACAAGCGTGCGAGAGAGAAAGCGCGAATAAGTTTACATCCTTTCTCTCTCGCTCCGCGTGCTGAATTCGGCGAGCGAAAGAGAAAGGTTGTAGACTTATTCGCGCTTTCTCTCTCGCACGCTTGTTCGCACGGCGGACGGAAAGGCTGCCTCTAGTAGGTATATGCTCGAAGGTAATAATCTTACACGCTCCGACATATACGTTGTGTATTATTGTACATATTCTTTCCGTCGGATGAAACAAGAGAAACTGACACGTACCCAGGAACGCTTTCCGAGGTGACGCTGCTGCACTCGCTGCCCTCGGCGCTCGGGTACTTGTTGGCCGAGTGCGTGTGCGAGCCGGTCCTGGACGAGCCCCCGGCCGCCGCGCCCGCCCCTGCCGGCAGCGTGGCCGAGCCCCCGGCGCTGCCGCTGCCTCCGGCTCCACCGCCCGTCACGGACCCCTCGCCCGAGCTGCCCCCTATGTACCAGGCTAGGAATTAGAACAGACACCGTTTTTTGTTAACCGTGAGCGAGTGCGTATAGTAGACATGTTACACGCATACCAATGTACGCAGGAAAGGTGTGTGACGTGTGTGTGTGTGAAAGCAAGCAAGTTAAATATTGCAACTTCCTTTATTATGCATCAGAAATTATTCAAGCCAAAATATTGACTGTGCCTCCTTCTAAAATTAGGCTACTAGTCAACAGAACTGCGCACAAGTACAAAAACATGTACTTAAGTACAAGTACTATATACAAAAAATGTACTTAAGTATAAACATAAGTACTTTCTGTAAAATGTAATTGCATAAATTTTAAACTGAAAAAAATACTTGTATAATATAAAAGTACTTAAGTACTTTAAAAGTATTTAAAGTATTAACTACAATTACTTTTCCACAAGGGTATTTAAGTACTTTCTGTAATTGTATTTAAATTTAAATAAATGTACTTAAGTACAAATACTTTACGCACAAAATGTACTTAAGTACAAGTACAATGTAATTGTGTTTGGTAAATTACTTAAGTACAAGTACTTTACACAAAAAATGTACTTAAGTACAAGTACAAGGTAATTGTGTTTGGTAAATTACTTAAGTACAAATACTTTACGCAAAAAATGTACTTAAGTACAAGTACAATGTAATTGTCTTTGGTAAATTACTTAAGTACAAGTACTTTACACAAAAAATGTATTTAAGTACAAGTACAAAGTAATTGTGTTTGGTAAATTACTTAAGTACATATACTTCATGCAAAAAATGTACTTAAGTACAAGTACAAAGTAATTGTGTTTGGTAAAGTACTTTACACAAAAAATGTACTTAAGTACAAACATAAGTACTTACTGTAATGGTACTCAAATTTATGTAATAGCAATTACAAATTTGAAACTGAAATAGTACTTGTATAATATAAAAGTACTTAAGTACATACATAAGTACAATTACTTTTCCAACATTGTACATAAGTACAAGTACTTTACACAAAAAATGTACTCAAGTACAAGTATAAAGTAATTGTGTTTGGTAAAGTACTCTTTTCTACAAATGTATTTAAGTACAAGTACAAAGTAATTGTGTTTGGTAAATTACTTAAGTACAGTGAACTGTGCGCACAAGAACAATATCTACACGACATAATAAAGAAAATCAGTGAATTATAAACACACACAAAACGTTAAAGCGACATGCAAAAGTGATTGTATTCAATATACGTTTATGTATAGTACATACTTGACATCTGAGGTATATTGTCAGCACTCCCGAACTTATTTTTAATAAGGTGCGCAAACTCCCGAGGTTTCGACATCACAGAACCGCTGAAACCTGTGATGCCGTCACGGATGTTTCCTCCGACGCTTCTGCAAAAAGACACAACACTTTGTTTCCACAATTCCTGATCCTATAACTTTCTGTTCACTAAACTCAATAATAATAATAAATCAACGTACTTAAGACCTTGTCCGACATCCCTCAAGACCGTCCGCGGCTGTTTAGCTTGACTGGCCGCGCCGGAAGCTTCCAAATCGCGAACTCGTTTGTTGTAAGACTCGAGTTTCTTCTGCAACTGTGCGATAACGTGCGCACTTTTCTGGTTCTTCTTCTCAAACACGGCCTTGATTCGTTGTTGCTGTTGTTTATCGGCATTTGTCGCTAACTTTAAATACTCATTCACATTTTCTGGATACAAAAGAAGTAAATTAAAAATAAATACCTATAACCATTACTATTTTCTTTTCCTGATAAGAGAAATGTAAATAATAATAAAAAACATTATGTACCTACTTATAAAGATAATATTAAATTAACTTTATCTATGGATATAAAATGTACAGTCGGGTCTTGTACGACTGTAATACAATCGGGACTCATTTATTTTAAACCTTCTGAATCATATGACTCGCGTTTATTTTAAGTCGAGAGGGGCTCCCACCAAGTTATGTGTAGATCCTTGACCAATCAGCGTTGGCGCGGGAATTGACATCACCACGAAAATGTATTCAAATGTTATAAATGTATAATAGAATATCAAATACAAGAAATCCTTTATTTATTCTAGTCTTCGTATTTTTTGATATTTTAACAACATATACAATCAAAGAAGTACAAATTCGACATTGCAAAATCATGAAAAAGCTATCACAGACAATTTTATCTATTCGGGAAGTGTCATTTTTACTATTCTTAAGTTGGCAATACGTTCTGTGATGTCAAACATTTGAATACATCTTCGTGGTGACTAGAAATCCCGCGCCAACGCTGATTGGTCAAGGAGCTATAGAGACTATGTATGTAAACCTTGGTATTTAATATTTATCGTTAATTGTTAATCGTGATAGTGAAATAATTTTACTTTACTTTTAATTTCGAATATGAGCAAGGTGACGAGTGACGACGGTGATAAGTGTCTCTAATTAATTCTACAAATATTTCAAAAATATGTTCGTTTACGCCATGACTCGAGAATGGTGGGAGGTGAAGGAGGAGAAAAAATTTACAATAAATGAAAGTCGGCATTTACGATAAACGAGAGTTGGAAATAAACGAGCGTTACAATAAACGAGTCCCGACTGTAATTTATAAAGCCTAACCTAACCTAACCTTTTAATTAATCATAAACATGTTTCTTACAGAAAAAAATAATGATAAAATATATCACACACTTGAATACACCGAGATAAAAATTCTAGTTATGAGTTTATATAAACATTGATGATTCGTTTTAAACAGTCATTTTACTGAGAAACTTTCAATGAATAAGTAAATAAGGTATTTAGATGACACACTAGCACCATATTTCTATTTATAATAATTAAATATATGGACATGGAAAAGTTCCAAAATATACAAAATAATATTTAGAGTCAATATTTAACTTTCTATGCATATTATTGATACAAAATATTTAATTTTAATTCAAATAGCACAATATATTGTAGCTTATTTTAAAGTATTGTTAAAGTTCCATAGTAGTCTCAAATATATGAATATTAAACATAGAAATTTATTAATTTAACAAGGTTAGAACAGATATTCACGTTTTTTACTTTAAAGATGTATGGCAGGTACAGTCTGAGTCAAAAATAATGTAAATCTAGATGCAATCAATGATCAAAATCAAATTATCAATTATTCACTTTAAATGCTTATAAGAAAGTCAAATTGGTTTAAATACTACATAAACTATAAAAATACTTTTGTTTAAAACCTTATTTCCCATTATTGACTGTTATTTTAGAATTTTAACCAAAAAATCAATATTTGTGTTGATAACACGAAAAAATTTTATTCTGAATTCATCTGTCAGATATAAAAACAAAAGAAGTATTTTATTGTTATAAATGACATAAATTAAAATATTTTTAAATAACACTATTTAGAACATACAAATGTAATGAAAATAATAATATAAGTACTTCATATGGTCACATATATGAAAAAAATATGTAATAAAAACAAATCATTACATTTCAGAACGCCATTTTTTTTTTTTAATATTTTTCACCAATAATTTTTTTTTTCTCACAATTTAATTCTGTATGTATAATTTTTTTTATGAAACTTGTTGCTAAATATGTAAGTGACGTGTTGTGATAATTTGAGATTTTTCTCGATGCTTGAACCGTGTGTTTTATTGGACTTTAACCGTAAATACACCATTCTGCCATAAGAGCCCATGTTAATTTAAAAAAATAATAACTTTGAAACTATGTTGTAAAACCTTTTGAAATTTTGTGTGGGTATTTAAGATAAATAAAGGAGTAACTTCTCCAAATTTCAACTATTTCTCGTTGAAATTAGATACCTGCCATACATCCTTAAAATAAGGTTAGAACAGATATTCACGTTTTTCACTTTACCATATATTAGGAATGCTATCATAAATACAGTACGTGCCAGTGTGTCAGAATGTCCCACCCGTCACCGCAGAAAGACCCAATAATCAATTGAACCATTTCTTAAATTTTAATATATTTAATCAAACATACCGTCTCTCTCTGTTTGAGCATCTGTAATAAGATCTTTGGTACGTTCGATTTTGTTATGTAAATGAAGTAGAGCCGTTTCAAGACGAGACGTATTAGAACTATCTGGTTCATCGGAATTCTGAATTCCAGCGCAGAAATCGCTATTACTTCCGTTACTTATAAAAGATGACGACGGGTAATAATATTCTGTGATATCCTGTAACAAATATATACCACAATTACCCCTTTGTAAGATCAATATAAAATAATTTAGGGGGGGGGGGGGAGAATCTTGAAATTTGGCACGAAGTAATTATTTATTAATGTTTTGTTGACCACTAACCTCATCATTTCCGTATTCATCTGGTGTTGGAGTTGGCTGTTCCGTGTGGACTTGAACAGAACGGTGCGGAGTGCTCGGTAAATCGTCATGATCTATGTTACCGCTTTTCTCCCTTCTGTGAGTAGGAGATCTCTGTCTACCTCGGCTTCCACTCGACCCATCGGAAGTCTACGGAAAATTAGTAATAAAAAAAACACCTTAGGAAATTTCGTGAAATAAAATAATTTAAAGTACCTATTGTTCTTATAACTATAATAAAATAATCATAAACTGATAAGGAATTATATCATTTCATATAAAATCGTGTTTTGGTAACGTTATATTATATTTATTAAAATAAACATTATTTGTATTATCAAAAAGGGCAATAAAGCAAATTTAATAGTTCCAATGTTCGCTTGTAAGTACATAGTTTTATCAAAATTATCATTCAGAAAAAAATCAATGTTTTTATAAAAAAGGGAACCTCCAAACTATTTCATTCTTTATATCAATCAGATTTTTAATAGTTGAAACTAGTGAATATAAGAAAAAAGAAAAGTGACTTCAACAAAACTACTGTCAAAATAACCTACCTACTTTTGCAAACAAATTATAGATAAATAAAGACAATTAAATCTTTACAGTTTTATAACAATCTGTATAATTCAAGATCAAATAAATTCTTTCAGTAATAAAATAATTATTTGATCATATTTCATAACCAATTATCATAATTATTAGGTATCAATTACTAAATAACTGTTATTTTAAATGATATCAGAAGAAAATGATACATTTTATGATAAACATGTTACAAAATATACATTTGATTAATTAAACATATTTTATGACAACTAATTAATATTCATTAAATTTTTAAATTAACATATATATTTCAACACACCAAAATAAATGTTACCTAAATTGTTTACACTAATAGAAAAACAAACATGAATGTTTTAAATCATAACAATTACAGTTATATTTAAACAATGCAATGAATAGAAAATAAATGAACTTACTTTATTTGCATCAAACATAGCGTGTCCGTTTGATGTGTTTCTTGGACGGCAAGGTGAAGCACTGCGGCTTGATGTTTTACTACTTTGTGATGGTTGTCCAGATACTTGTAAACTATCCATTGTTTGTACCCCTTTAAAATATTTTAACATGTAATAATTAGAAAGAACCTAATTGAATACACTGTAGAAATATAAGCATATACAAAGGCACACATACATATGCATGTTTGGTGATTTTATATAGACACTTATAATTAGTTAAATAAAATATAGAACTATTGTTTATAACGTATTTGACTGAATTACCTAATAATAGTAGAATGATGATTTTCTAATTTCATCCATTTTTTTAACCATTTTAATAAACAGAAAAGTGTTTTACTTCTTTAAAAATACTATATAATGTAGACAACAACACAGTTACCCCACAATTTTTTAAACTTTATAATTTATTGTGTAAAAATCATGAATTGTTAATATTGTCAAATGACTTTTGGACATCAAGAATGTGTCATTCAATTTACAATACTGAAGCTAGTTGTAGATAATGACAAAAACGAATATAACTACAAGACACTACGGTTTTTTAAATTCTAATCATTATTACGTTGGCAGTAATTTTAACCTAAAAATATATTACGAATTTTGATAAAATTTTACTGTTGTATATTATTTAATTCTGTTAATTTTTCTAGCAAAGCATTTCCGAAGGAGTCATTGTACATTTTACTTATAGAAGATAAGAGACTATAAGGAGTTTCAAAGTACACAGTATCTTTTAAGTCACAGTTGTCAAATGAATGTCCTACGATTTTGAATCCTGCCGCTGTCAATTCTACACAATAATTATTGTTTTCTAAAGTGGTTAAATTTAGATATATTTTATTATTATTTGATTCTATTATTTTTGATATTTCAATAAATTTTACGTGTTTATTTATATCCTTTATAACAGCTTTTGCCTCTTGCTCCCAATTGTCAGGACTTGATTCTTCATCGGACATTTTTAACAATCAAAAATTACACAAGCTTTTTATTTATTAATTAAAATATGTTTTTTATAATTCACCACATGAATAAATACAGTAACATTTACCGTTGAAAAATATTTTCAACATTAAAAAACTAATTTCCCTATTAAAATTTGAAGTTTTTATTACAAAGAAATCTTTTTACTTCACAAATTTATAATACAAATGTTCAACAATATAATAAAATAGGTGAATAGCCTTCTATTTTAAAATCTACTTTATCTTTCAACATTTTCTTTGCATAATCTCTTTGTATTTCATATATCATCGAGTGGTTATAATAATTCAAACTTCTAGGCCAAACTTTAATCTTTTTAAAATCTTAAAATAATAAAAACGATTTAAGTATTAAATCTACAAGCAATAATTAAATAAATAAATAAAATATTACTTACTGATTTCTTTAGTGTCACACTGCATCATACATATCTGTTTTAAAAGATTCATGTTTCGAAGTATACCGTCATATTCCAAATAAGATAAACGGGTACATTTTTCAAGCATTAAAATTAATAAATCATCCAAATTTTCACGGTTATAACGTATTAAGAAATGTGCTTTAACTAAAAATTAAAATCATCCGTGTATAAATTTCACTAAATAGATTATATTTAATTAAATACCAAGTGTATCTTTGTAATTGGAAATAATCAATTCCATCGTTGAAACTAAATTACGACTTTTGCTTTGATCCCAGAAATATCCAGATTTCAATATCAGTTGTTCTAAAGGCATGTCTTCAGGAAGTAAAGGGAATAATTCTTCATAATGGCTTATGTTGACTAAAATTCACAAATATATTAACTGACTACCAAAATGAATAAATGCTTTTAAATACCAATCTTCAACCCAACACGTAATTTTACCAATCGGTTAGTTATTGCTCTCCACGCTTTCGATTCTATTACATGAGATCTAGGATCCGTGTCTCGTACGTAGATATCAATATAACTCAACGCACGGTTGGAACTTCCTGCAATTGTGTACAGGATTTCTTCTGACAATGCTGTATAATCTAATTTGAGAACATTTAGCACTTCCATGCGCTCTATAAGTCTAACAAACCTTGGGAAAGTGAACGTGGCTTGCCATTCGTGATATGAGTTTTGTATATCTAAATATTGTAGCGTTTCTGATGAGCTGTTACTGCAGGAAGATATTAATCGTAGGACTTCCATTGAACTTAAATTTGCATTGTAGATACTGACATATTGAAGTCTTTTTTGTGTACTAGAAAGTATATTAATTTTAAAAATGACAGATTTTTTTTTAGGTTAAGTTTTTTTCTTACCCAACGAATTCGGCTAAAAGTAATGTCATTTTTTTGAATTTCCAAGCAAAAAACCAATTTGTCAATCGAAAACATTTAAGCTGGACGTTTTTAGAAGTGAGAAGTAAAAAATACTTTGAACAATCGTGCAAGATTAGACTCAATCTTTCACGAATCCATTGGCGAGGCAAATAAGCCTTAGACCATGTCAAATTTAATGATACTATATATCTACAGAACTTTTCTGTCAGCATAGTTGTCCACGGCTCTATAAAATCAACACTTTATTTAAACAGCACTATTGAATTTCCAATATTACCTTTTAGATCTACGTCTATTTTAATATTCATATGTTTCCACAATCTCGGAGTTTCAAGTATATGAGCCCATCGTTTACAAACCATTCCACAAAAAAACCGTTCCTTACGAGGTAAATAACTCATTATATTAATTAAAACTAAATCTGGCAAATATTCCCACTGGGCCATATTTAATTAATTTTGTTAAAAAACCCTAAATAAAATAAATTATCTGTGCCAATAATGACACATAAAATTTTATTATTCGATCAAGAAACCATGCAATTTGTTTTTGCACAGCCTACTAATTATAATTATTTTGTACCAGATTTTTTCATAGAATGACTACGTCTACGTCTTTCTCACACTTTGAAAGCTTATATCTCCGGAACTAATTATCGTAGAGTAATAAATAAAATGCCTGTAGATAGCTTATACAGTCCTGTTTTTAATAAAATGAGTTTTAACCCTCCATCCCTCAATCCTTAAATACAGTAGCATAAAAAAGGATTTTGTACATATAGCTGACTTTTAATTAATCATTAATATTACATCTTTTTTATAATAAAAAATATTACAATAGATGTTTCGTTGTCTTTAGTCAATTCGTGCGAATATGTTAAAATATTAAATCAGTAATTACTTTATAATAAAATGATATTTTTATTTAATTATCAAATTAAAATAATAAATACATTTGTACCATCAAGTTATTTTGAAGATGATATTTTATATGTATTAAAAACTTGACTGTAAGTTTTATATATAATATTATATTTATAACACAAATATTACATTACATTACAATTAATATTTTGTGAAAACGATTTTTTTCTTTTGCATTATCGGTAATGTAAAAAAAAATTATTTATCTGATTTAAATTAAATACCAACAATATCTTCTATTGAAATCAATTAAATATAAGCTTGTACTCACAAAGGGAGCGTCCATTATCGAAGTTAGAGAGTGGGGGGTATCATGAAATAAATTTATTTGTATTATTACGATTTGTAAAAAAATTGTTTTTTCAAAATTTTTCATAAACTATTTTTGCTACAGTGTTTGTTATAATTTTCATTGAAAGTACTAATTAAAAACTACGTTCTGGAATTTTTTCAGATTTTTTGAATTGATAGTATAGAAATTAGAGGGGGGAGAGACCTTCTGATAACGACATTTAAAAGCAAATAATTCGTGACTGAAGGGTTAAAATCAAAAGGTCATATAATATTTTTTCTTGCATTTTAGGAGACCTATTTAAAGACACCCCACTCAATGGGGTTAGTGAAAAAAAAAATGTGAGTTCACTTTCAGTCAATGGGAGGGGGTCCAAAAAATATTTGACAGTGTTTGTTGTAATTTCCATTGAAAGTACTAATTAAAATTTACATTCTCGAATTTTTTCAGATTTTTTATATTTATAGTTTAGAAAATAGAGAGGGGAGAGACGCTCTGATTTGAAAGCAAATATATCGTAACTGAAGGGTTAAAATCAAAAAGTTATATAACATTTTCTGTTGCATTTTAGGAGACCTATCTAAAGACAGCCCACTTAATGGATTAAGTGAAATTTTTTTTTAATATACTGTTCAGTCTATAGAAAGGGAACCCGAATTTTTTTTTTTCAAAAATCTTATCATTTCTGTTTTTGGGTCCGTATACAAAATCTTATGGGTGAAAATCTGAACTTTGTAATAAATGAACGCTCCAAAATAGAAATTGTATTTTTTTTAACATGATTCATTTCTTTTACGGAAGCATAGTATTATAATTAATTATCGGTGCATAGTTGTATGTTACAATTTTTTAACGACCAATCATGTTATTATTGATAATTAAAATTAAATGAATATATTTTGTGCAATTAAAAAATCTTTTTATCATAAAAATGTGAAATTAAAATCTACACAAACAAAAAAAAACTACGTTAAGATATTGACGATACGCTTATTAGGAACACAAAAGAAAGGGGCAGAAATTATCGGGATGTGAACGTTTATTCTAAAATACCAAGTCCACCCATTATAGTGTGCCTGTTACAGCTCTTCAGATGAATACTCAAAACGCCCTTAGCCACGAAGCCCTTGTGACACAAATGGCAAGTATAAGGTCTTTGCCCTGTGTGGTATCGCTCATGTATAACGAGCGTCGACCGCTGCGAGAAACATTTACCGCACACGTCGCAGACGTACGGTTTTTCCCCGCTGTGAACCCGCAAATGCAGCGTCAAGTTGCACTTCTTCGCGAACCCTTTGCTGCAAACGTCGCATGTGTACGGTTTGTACCCCGTGTGGATCCGACGGTGGAACTTGAGGTGTTCGTTGCTCGACAGCCGCTTGCCGCAGATATCGCACAGCACGGTGTTCTCGCCCGTGTGCCCTTTCATGTGCAGCATCAGACTCTTCTTGTGCGCGAAACGCTTGCGGCATATCTCGCACTCGTTCACCACAGGCTCGTCTCTGTAGCTCTCCGGGTGCATGCTGCGCTTGTGCGCCGTCAGGTATCTCGTGTACGCGAAAGGTTTATCACAGATTTCACAAACGAACGGCTTCGCACCTGTGTGGAAGTTTTTGTGTTCTTCGTACCATGACTGTACAAAGAAACCTGAAATATTTTACATGCATTGTTTACTTTAATTGTTACAAATTATTATTTTACTGGCTTCGAATAAATGGGCAATACATAGAGTACATTTACACAGCACTGTTATATCGTTTTTACTGTAACCCTCGATCATTTGCTGCCTCTAATTACGGCCCTGGTTAAAATATGTTAATTAAATAGTAAATATAATAATAAATATAAAATCAAACAATCCCCTTCCCCCCTTACGAGCGTATTACTAAATAGAATCGTATTTAAATTTTAAATTAGTTAGGTTAGGTTAAAACAATAAAAACGAAGTACAGTAGAATCCTATACCCACTAACCCTTCCATCACAATACCGATCTAATGAAATGAGACGGGAATAGCTTTCTCTCTTTCGCACACTTTACTCAAAACAATCTAATATAATCCACGTGGATGACACTCTGGTGGTAAAATTGAAAAGTCATGTGACAGTTCATCATTTGTAATGTATGTCGTCTTCAGAAAAAGTGACTATATTTGAGTTTTATTTGAATTTGATTACATTTGATTACATATTGTTTTTTTTCGTCTGTTTAATAACGTTGTACGTATATTTCCATTTTTATATATTTATGAAACTTTAATAATTATTTACCGATGTAGGGGAATTTGAACTTATAGGAGAGACATACTGTAGTAAAACCTGGTTTTAAAATGCGTGTAGATGGCGCATTACACCTGACATAACTGATCAGGTTTAGTTATGCTATTCCTCTTGGTCTACGAAACCGGAATAGAGACGGAACAAAGACGTGTGTAAACTGCATGGGCATAGTTATATCTATTTAGCCAACCCCAAAAAAATATAAATATCTACGGAGTATAGGGTTTTCATCGTAAAGCATTTCAGATTAACATCGTCAGTTAAATACTGAAACAAATAGTTGTGAAACAAAAGAAAGCGTGATTCATAGGATATAGAGGAGACGAAGTATTTTTGTTGACGTCACTTATTCACCGTTTAGCTACATCGGTTACAGTAAAACTGGAATAACAGCCTGAATAATAATGATTAGTAAAAGGGTAGCATTAAAAAAATAAAATAAAAATTGTACAGCACCTTTTCCGCAAATTTCGCATTTGTACTTATAGTCGGACTCGTGGCGTTTCAAATGCGTGTCTAAGGCGCTCCTATAGATAGTCTCATAATCGCACATGTCGCATTTGAGCTTCGGCTCCTCGGTGTGCAATCGCGAGTGGATAGAAAACTCGTACGCGCGTTTGAAACTCGTATCGCATATCTCGCAGTGGAATCTTTCCTCTATGTGCGTTTCCGAATGCTTGCGCAGGTCTTTATCTGTCTCGACCGACTTACCGCAAACTTGACAATGCGGAACGGGGGACGCTCCGGTTCTGGTCAGTTCTAGAAAGTGAGAACCGACCGAATAGTTTGCAGTTTCGTGTTCCTGTTTGATTGGAATGTCTTTGTGAACAGCGTAATGCGCTATCAAAGCTTCTTTCGATGCGAGATCTTCCAAACAAATCAAACACGACCACTTCGATTTCATTTTTGACTGGGTTATCGGAACAGGTGTCGATTTATTAAACGGTTTTCTCCTCCGTGCTGGTTTCGCGGGTATCTCAAACCCATAATTAAAAGGATTTTGATACTCGTCTTCGTAACTTTCATCGGCAGGTTCTTCTTTAATTTTTGTCCACAGTTCCTTTGTTTTTTTCTGTTTGTTTTCGTTTGTATCGCTTTCTTTACGCTTTTTCCTTGTCCCGATTTTTTTGGGAACTGATTTTTTCCTCGTTCCGATTTGCTTTGTATTTTTTTTGGATTTTGCAGCTAGTTGGAGTTTTGCTAAGGTCAGATCGTCGTCTTCGGAATCCGAATGACTTTTCAGTTTTTTTATTACGTTTTCTAAATTGCGAGGATCTCCAGATTTTTTAAGTTTTTTTATGGGAAGTTCGGTAATTGTTACTAGCGGTTCGAATTCTTCTGGATCTGGTTTAATTGTAATATTTCTGAAGTTGACATGTCTGCAATAAGATATAAACAATTAATCGATCAAAAACCTAAACAGTTTTTTTACACAAAATTATACTTGTAATAAAAAATTAGAAATAATTTTGTCTAATCAGAAACCTCCACTTCAATTGCATTTAATTAAACATTAACACGCATACTTATTGATACGTTATAATTTGATAATAACGATTTATTGATACAATAGAGTAACGTCGGTATATATGGAACAAGGGGGCAATATGGACACCCCTTTTTGCTGCTCTATTTTAAATTTTATAAACACAAAATTAATATGTATTTGTTACCTCATTTATAAACTTATTCAAAAAAGGCCCACTAGTTGGCCTCTAAAACTTCCAGAGAATGTATATACCAAATTTCAAGGTTCTCCGATGAGTGAAAATGGTCACAAAAATGATTGTTCCATCGCTAACGTTTCTCGGTTTTAGTTTTGATAACACAAAACTGAGCAAATTGGTAATTTAAAAGCACAAAATAATTTATAAACAGTGCAGATATTAATGAAACAAAAATTACGTTTACTGAGGCGTGACGTCATTGGTGTTCCATCTAACATGGCGGATTGCTGTATTTTGTGATTTTATTTTAACAAAAGTTATATTAATCTCGCTTTTAATAGAAAAATAAATACATTTTTTTTAATCTTTTTAACCTATTTCATTATTTAAAATCATAATTTTGTTAGTGGCATCATGCCTATTAAATCACTGATTATATACGTTCAACAATTAAAGTATTTAATTTCTTTTATTAAGAAAACATGTATAACTAATGTAAAATATTAAAAAAAAAAACAAACGAACAATAAAATGTTTAATACATAAGTGACTTAACAATAATATTGATTTAAGAGTGTATGTACTTACAATGGTACAAGAAATCAAAAACTACTGCTGAAAAAAATTAGTTTTGAAATGAAAACAACTAAATACATTTAAAAAACAAATGTACTAACGACCTAAAAAAAATGTACGTGTATTATAGTTCACTCTATTCCATAATACACGCACATTTTTAAAAAGTCTGATATTCTGGTATTTTAAACATTTTTATTTTCATTTAAGAATTCTATTTTTGCCTAATCGATCTCGTTAAAAGCGCTGATTTTAAATAATATAACCTAAATGTGTTCCACATATACCGACTTTACTCTAATATAAAAAATAACAGATCAGTTTTCAACCCGAATTGAATAAAAACAAACATACAAATTAATTTCTTTGATGTATCAACATATGACGATCAAATAATTTTTTCTGGAAAAAGTTTTTATCGCAAAATTGACATCGAAACTTAATATTATGCGACCGCATGTGCCTTTGCAACGCCGAACTTCTTTTATAGTTAAATCCACAATGTTCACAAACGTAAGGTCTTTCAGACGAATGTGTCTTTATGTGTATTCTCAAAGCTTCTTTCGTTTTAAACACTTTCGAACAAATCTCGCACTTGAAAGGCGTATCGCTAGTGTGGACTGTAGCGTGCATTTTCAGCGTGCTTTCTCTGAGGAAATCCTGCCCGCAAATATGGCACAAGAAAGGCAACATCGAGCCATGTTCTTTGTTACCGTGCCTCAACATTGATTGCTTTGTATCGGTGATTGCGTTGCATACTTTACATTTGAATCCGTTTTCTATCGAATCGTACATATCTGTATGATTTAAGTCCATGTGGGTTCTTAAAGAAAACAAGTTGCTGAAATCTTTCTGGCATTTCTTGCACGGGTATCTCTGTTTTTCTTTATGGCATTGCTTGTGAACGTTAAGCCTCGATTTGTGGGTGAATTTCTTTTTACAGATCGGGCAGAAATAGAACGTGCTTTTACAGTTGACTGTGTTTTTTATATGCGATACCAAGGAGGTGTATTTGTTGAACGTTGTCTCGCACTGACCGCAAGAATAACCGGTTGCTATGATTTTTCTCGTGGTGTAAGTTTGGGATTTTTTTTTCGAGCTGTTTGTTTTTGTGTCGGGACGTTTAACTATCTGTATTCCGGATTTAATTAATTGTTGTAATATTTCTTGAGAATTTTTTTTTGTATTCGGTTTTTGTTTGGGCCGTTTTGAACTTTTAATATATTTTCCAATTTGGTTTATATCGATTACCCGGATTGATCTGAAAAATAAATATTTTATTGAATGAAATGCGTATCTTGAGGGGTTAGGGGTAGTCAGAATTTTTAAAAAATGTTTCGAAAATATTCCCTGAAAATTTCAAGTCAGTTGAATGAATAGTTTTCGAGATTTACCGACCTCAAAATAAGTACTAGATTTACTATTAAACTAAATACTTTTCTTTGTTTAATTGATTTTAGATAAACCAGCACAAAGTTATGATGGTCCAAGAAAGATGGCAAAAACTTCGTCCAAAATTAACACTTTTTTTTGAAAATTTGGTGAAGTCAAGTTGAAACTTTATATAATAATAAAATTATTAAAAATACTTGCCTCTGACTACCCCTAATCCCTTAAAATACAAAGCAGGGACACTGAGAAATAACAATAACAAATTTAATAAAAACAATTTAATTTTTAAACAAAGTTTACATAATTTTTTTCATATGCGTTTTTAAATGAATATTCAACAAATCTTTGGCTACAAACGCCTTACTGCAAATATGACATTGGTACGGCGTATAACCGATATGTCTTCTAAGATGTCTCGTAAGCGACGACTTTATTGCAAAGTGTCTTTCACAAATATTACAAACAAACTTCTTTTCGTCTTCATGAATCCTCCTGTGCAATTTAAGAGTAGATTTATTCAAGAAATATTTATTGCAACTGTTACATTTAAATTTCATATCACCGCTGTGAATTAATTTATGTCGAGATAAATTCGACTGGCGTATTGTTTTATTACAAACATCACATTCTACGAGTTTTTTAACACTAACTGAATGTGTGATAGTTATATGGCTTTCTAAACTCTGTTTAGTCGATAGTTGTAGACCGCATATATCACACATTAATTTACTTAACGCTTTTTTTCGGTGAGTTCTTTTATGTTCTATTAAGTTTAATTGATTACGACATATTTTCGAACATATCGGGCAAGGTATAGGAACAGAATCTTGATGTTTTAGCATGTGTCGTTTTAAATCCCTCTCGAGAAAGTATACTTTAAAACATTGTGTACATTTGAATTCCTTTCCAGCTAGACCGTGTCGTCCTATGTGCACTTTCAAACATTCTTTTACATACGTGAAATAACTGCACATCAAGCAATCGTATCTTATCTCTTTCGTATGCGTATTTCTATGTTTCAATAGCTCTTTCTTTGTTTTGTACGATCTATCACAATCTGTACATCGAAATGATTTTTCTGAATTATGCACAAGTTTATGCGTCTCGAGTCTATTTTTCCTGCTGAATTTTTTTGTACATATTTCACACGAAAATTGTAAAAAGTGGGTTTTTACGTGCAGTTTAAAATTTATTTGATTGTAAGATACATACTCGCATTTGTTGCATACGAATTTTTTTTCACGGGTGTGGGTGTTTACGTGCACTTTTAAATCGTAATTTTTTTTGTACGCTTTGTCGCAGAAGTTACAGTAATGTAGTTTTTGTAATTTATGTGCGTTCACGTGACGCCGGAAATCTTTTTCACTTTGAAAGATCTTATTGCATTGTAAGCAAGTGTAACTTGCAGATTCATGAATATTTTTATTTTGCAATGTATCTGGTTCTTCATTTATTTTCTTGAATTCCACATCTATGATTGTTCTTTTCCTGAAATATTAAAAAGTATGTATTTCAACGGATCATTTAAAAACCAACGCAAAGAATAACAGATAATGAAAGAAAAAAATACGTAATTATACAAATTTTGAATTTATTGTGATACAATAAAATATACAAACAATACACGTATACAGGGTGATTTACAACTAGTGTTTGAAAATTCTTCACGAAGGAGCTACAGCCTTCCAAAAAATGTGCCCAAAATAAGTGTTTAGTTAATATCTAGAAACTGGTACAGTTAGTAAATTTGATTATTTGTTTATTATTAATAAGTGTTATCGATTTTCAGGGATGTATGGAGCCAGTGGGCCCTTCGGTTTTTTTGTTACTTAATTTTTTTCCGAGTTGGGTTCTTGTAGAAGATTATATGTCACAACATAAACAAAAATATAAAAATCGAAGGGCCCATTAGAGCAGGCAAGTGGGCCCTTCAGTTTTTTTTGTTATTTAATTTTTTTCCGAGTTGGGTTCTTGTAGAAGGTTATATGTCACAACATACTTGATAAAAATCGAAGGGCCCACTGGCCCCATATACCCCTAGTTTAAATTATTATTGTTTGATACTGGAAATCGATAACACTTATTAATAATAAACCGGTTATCAAATTTAATAACTGTATCACAATGGGTTCTCAAGATATTAAATAAAATACTAATTTTGGGGAAATTTTTTGGATTTTTTTAACACTAGTTGTAAATCACCTTGTATATAATTTATATATTATCTTGTTGAGATTGTAGAACGATTTTATGCTGCTTTTTCAGATGGTCTTTCAATAAAGTCTTTGTTACAAACGCGGCATCGCAGAACTGGCAAGCGTAAGGCCTGTCTCCGGTGTGGTACCGCTTGTGAATTCGCAGACTGCTTCTCTGCGTGAACCTTTTCCCGCATTCCGAACACTGGTACGGTCTTTCCCCGGTGTGAGTTCTACGATGTACCAGCAGAGTCCCTTTCTTACTGAACGTTTTCTTGCACACGTCGCATTCTATCGGCTTCTTACCGAGATGCACAAACTGGTGATCTCTCAAGCTAGTCGTCGACGAGAGTTCCTTACCGCATATATCACAAATGCACTTTCTCTCTCCAGTGTGCGTACGTTTAATATGTTCTCTACGAACTGATTTGAGGTTAAAGCACTTGTTACAGAACTCGCACTTGTACGAAAGTTTAGATTTCTGCGGGTTTCTGTGAGCTTGCTTGTGGCATTTGAGGCCGTTGTAACTTTTGAATTTGCTGTTACACAAGTCGCATATAAACTCTGATGTTTTGTGATTTGTCTGCTGGTGTTCTTCTAGCTGATGGGGATGGTGGAACCCTTTGGAACATGTTTCGCAAAAGTATCGATACTCGTTCAAGTGTTTTCTCATGTGAACTTTTATGTATCCCTTCTGTGAGAATTTTTTATAGCAGATATCGCATTCGTAGCGTTTCTCTTCGTGTATTTTGAAATGTACGGTTAGGTTGTGATTGTATTTGAATGATTTAGAGCATATTGTACATTTGAATGGACGCACATCGCTGTGCACAGCGCCGTGCACTTTAAGGCTCCTTTTTTCTTTGAATACCTTTGGGCATAATGGACACTGATATATTTCAGAATTGTTTTTTTCTTCTTCATTTATTTTCGGTGATTTTTCTTGTTTTATTGTAGGTTCGTTTTCATCTATTGATATTTCTAAATAATACGAAATATTATCTTCATTTGGTTCTGATTTAAATCTGAAAAATAAATTGAATGAAATAATATAAGGAAGGAATCATATTATTATTATAATATATGATACAAAAATGACTTAAATTTAAAATCACAAAAAGAATTTTTTTTTAAATACAGGAGATTCGAATCTTAAAAAAAGTATTAGAAATTTATCATATATGATTATAATTAATCAAATTTGTGACTTGTGTTGGTAAGTGTGTATATTTCCTACGACTTTCTTCATGTTTATCCGTTACTGTCTTCATTCTTTATATTCAAATGTTTTTATTGCAGAATATCTCTTTGAGATACATTTTCTTGTTTATAATTAGTAAGACAAGGCACAGAAATTCTCCTTCCACAGATATTTCACTAACTCCGTAATTTTGATTGATTTGTCACAAATATCACACGTCTGTGTAGTTAATTGTATTCTTTTTCTTACGATATTTACAGCCACTTTAAATGTTTCTTTTTTTATAATTTTCTGAATATTTATTGTAATCAATTTTTTATTTTATTTAATTCCTTGGAATAATGTGAGTAATTAACCTTTATGCTTCTGTGTTTCCTTAGTTTATGTATATCTAAATACCTACTGCATTGTAAAAAAGTATACAATTTAGAAATATTTTTTCATTTGTTAATTTCACTTCGTTATCTATTAATTAAATCTGATTGTGAATGATAATATCTAAACTACTATATCAACTGTTTTATGACTAAAAGTTAAATAAGGCCTGTAATAAGATATATAAACTATTAAAATTTTTGGACCCAAAAAAATCTATCTATTTTTTTTCTACATAAATTATGGAAGCTTGAAAATCAGACAGTAAGTGGTTGATTGGTCAAAATCTATACAAATAAAGAACATTGGACGATAGGATAGTTAAAAAATACATATGTATATTAAAATAAAATATTTATTGATTTCAATTAAATAATAAATACATAAATAAAAACCTGGTGTTTTTTTTAATCATTGTAGCAATTAAAGATTTAAAAGAATAAATATGTGTAAAGAAGTGATATTAAAAAATATAAAAATAACTGCACGGTTAAAAAAAATGTAAAAATCGTTTAAAATATAACGAAAATTAATAAATAACTGGTATTATAAAGGAGCTCGCAAATTTGCTAGCTTGCAAGCACTTTCAAATGAGATATAAAACTTATATGACAGTTTTTTGGAGTTTGTTGAAGACTTTGACAAGTTTGTATTATCACCAACGGTATTAAAACAGTGGTGATATTATGAAAATTATTTTGTACGGTCAAAGTCGCCAACTGTCTTACAAATTAGTTGAAGTATCACTGCTCTAAATTCCATAGCTAATCCATAGATTCTAGTACAGACCCATTTGAGAGTGCTTGTAACTTAGCAAATTTTGCGAGCTCCTTTATAATACCGGACATAAAAAAAAAAGTTAAACTGAATTAAGAAACAGGTCTATGGCTTCTTATATGAGCTTTAAGTTGTTTCTTCATGATAAAACTCTTTGGACACAAAGTACAAGGATGGTTTGTATGTTTCCCATGCCGTTCTTCATGCTTAAGCAACGTTATCTTTTGTGCAAAGCAGTGTCCGCATTCTTTACACTGAAACGGTTTAATCCCAGAATGAATCTTCTCATGATTAATCAGATAAGTACTCTTAACAAAACTTTTATCGCACGTCTTGCATTTGTACGGTTTAATATCAGAATGTAACTGTTTGTGACGGGCGAGGTAAGGAGCTGATACTCTTTTCCCGCAGATATCACAAACTTCATATCGGCCCTCGTGCCTAGTTTGAATGTGGTAACGTAAATAAGTCGGACGAAGGGTTGAATACTCGCAATAAGAACATTTGTATGTATTGTGAACGTAATCTGGGTCGTGTTTTCTCCGGTGTATCAAGAAACTCGAATGGTAAGGATACGATTTACCGCAAACATCACAGGAATATTTGTGCGTATCGGAATGTATTGCAATATGTCTGTCGTAGTCGATTTTCGTCCGGTATTTCTTAGGACAGTGCGGACAGTTGAAACTCACCGCGCTTCCGTGTACTCGTTTGATATGTAAATCTAAATTAGATTTGAATGTCGTGGTGTAATCGCAACGCAAGCAGATGTGTCGTTTTTGGTCGTGCGTGAACTTGTGCTTTTTCAATTCGCCCTTTCTTTTAAAACTCTTTTTACATACTTCACATACGTAAGGCCTATCGGACGTGTGCATTATTTGATGGCTTTTTAATATACAGAGTTCTGGAAATGATTTGTCGCACGTGTTGCAGGGAAACAGCAGTTCGGTCGAATCGTGTTTTTTACTGTGCCTTTTCAGGTTACTCCCGGTTTTAAATGTAATGTTGCACTTATCACATTTGTATTGTTCGTTTGACTTGGTTCTTTTTTTGTTATTGTTATTTACTGCATTTTTATGTTGCTGTTCACTTTTTTCTCTGAAATAAAAAATAAAATAAATCGTTGATGTTTTTTTTTTAACTAAAACAAATATTTTTATAACCTCAAATAAGAAATGAAAGTTTTATCTAAATATAATAATACGAGTACCCCCTTGTTACCCCATTAATAAACTTTTTTCCCAAAACGGCGACGCGGCATTCAGTTTCGTCGCCCAGAGAATATATAGTCCAAATTTGAGGTTTCTAAGAACAGTGAAAAATACGAGTTTTTCGCTATGTATATTAGATTCATGATGACAGTTGACTATAAATAAACAGTTTAATAATATATATAGATACTTCATTAATACATTCGAATAAATGTTTATTAAATATTTAAAAAAACAGTCTTCAATAATTCGACACAAACATTATACTAAGGTGCGAGCGATTTATGTTTTCTTGCACTGTGGCTATCAAGTAGAAACTTTCTAACAAAACACTGTCCACAAATACTGCAACGATACGGCTTGGTTCCTGTATGATTTCTCATATGGTGAACGAGAGAACTTCTTTGCGTGTAGCTCTTCGAGCACTGCGAACATTTATAGGGCTTTGTTCCTGAATGCGAGCGTTCGTGAACTGCAAGCGCGGAACGTTTTCCGAACGGCTTCCCGCATACATTACATTCGAGAGGTTTCAAGCCTGAATGCAACCACGTGTGCTCGACGAGGCTCTGTTTAGAACGAAGGCCTTTCCCGCAGATGTCGCAAATATAGTTGGTTTCTCCGGTATGCGATTTTAAATGATGCTTCCAGCTTTTTTTGTAACAGAGAGATTTACCGCAGTCGTGACACTGATATATTTTTATTTTTCTATCGTTTTCAGGCTTTGCAGTATATTGTAGTTTTACAGACGTATTATTCGAGTCGTTTATATAATATTCATTGTAATATCTATCGGTTTTTTTTAATTCCATATTATCGGGTTTAGATGTTGGTGAATTTTTTTGAATATTTTCTTTATGAATTTTTGAATGACTTCTTTCAGATGTTAAATAGTTTCTGAAAGGAAATATAAAATTGATGTCAATCTTAAGTTAATTGAGAACAATTAACACATAATCATAATTAAATTAAATCAAACAATCTTAAATCATATTATTTAAAATAATATATATTATAATCACCATGAAAAATATGTACTGTACACAGATACTTACCTGATGAATGAAATTTAAAATTAAATTTAAATGCATAATGACAAATTAAGGAAAGATCGGAATTCTATTAAAAAATACAGATAAATTCAAATTGTTTAGATTTAAAAATTACAATAATATATATAATATACTATATTCAATACGAATTACGTCAAAAATATCAAATTATGTATCTTCGTTGCACAAAAATTGATAAAATATTTCTGCAGAAATATAATAAAGGCAAATAGCTTTCTCCTTAGATAAGGAAAGACCATGGATACAAAACAACCAATGCTGCTAGTCCGTATATGAAACTGTTACCAAAATTTTACGGCGGCCATCTTTTTTTAAACGTCACTTTCGTCATTTCCATGCATATTATCCCAGAGGCGTCAGTTGAAAATTTATAATATATATGCAAGTATAATACTTTTAAAGACAATAATATTAATTAATTTTATAATTTAAAATGGTAACAATGCTATGTGATTTGTTATTTGTCCTTTATCTTTCCCCGTCTAAGGCTTTCTCATTAAATCAGTGAAACAGGCGAAGGTTCAATAACAGCATGTCTTTTCTTTTTATGTTCCCTCAGGAGCGTTTTCGTCACGTAGCTATTGTCACAGTAATCACAAACAAAAGGCCTCTCTCCCGAATGATAGCGTTTGTGAACAGTCAGCGTAGACCTCTGCGTAAATCTTTTACCGCATTCCGAACACTGGTACGGTTTTTCACCGGTGTGTGTCCTCGAGTGCGTCCGGAGAGATTGCTTCGAGTTAAAAGACTTCCCGCACGTATTACATATCATCGGCCGTTCCCCCGAATGAATCCTCATGTGGTTGTTTAACGTCGTAGTCGAAGACACTTCCTTCCCGCAGATATCGCAAACGCACCTCCGTACCCCCATGTGCTTCCTCTTTACGTGCTCCCTCCAGACTGACCTTTGGCTGAACGATTGGTTGCAGAACTCGCAAACGTGACTTGAGACATGTAACTTTTCTGGCCGGTGAGTTTGGATATGCTTCCTATAGAAATGTTTCGTCGGACACTCTTCATTGCACAGTTTACAAATGTGTTTACCCGATGCGTGCTTGTCTTTCATGTGACTTTCGAGCTCTGACTGGGAGTAACAGCCTTTCCCGCAGTTTTCGCAGAAGAACGTGTACTGCTTGAAGTGTTTCTTTTTGTGGTATTTGAGGTAGTATTTCTGCGAGAACGTATGGTGGCAAATGTCGCATTCGAATCCTTCGATTGATTCGTGGCCCTTTAGGTGGATGTTCAGTGAGGTTTTGTGCTTGAATCGTTTGTTGCAGGTGACGCACTCGAACGGTCTATCGTTAGAGTGAGATACTTTGTGTACTTTTAGTTTGGAATTCTGAGTGAATGTTTTTGGACAGTCAGGACATTTATAGAGAACGTTTGGTTCGGTTTTGGTTTCATCTATCTTTGAGTCTGGTGTTATATTCAGAGTGTCTTCTTCAGTTTTAATAACTGATAGGGATTTACATCTAAAAAAATAAAACAACCAACTTTGTCAAATGTTTTTTTTTCCAAACATATATTGCATTTTTTTATACATTTTTTTTTAAAAATATTATGTAAATAAATAATTACGTATTAAAAATGTATTTATTATAACAATATAAGGTACTAACAGAACTCTATAGAATCAATAAGGTTTTATTTGATTTATATCAAAATTTCACTTTAGTTTAATACAGTGGCGAGGCGTGAAGTTTTTAATAAGGGAAGCATATTTTGTCAATCCTACCCCTCCTATTAACAAAAAAAACTAGTTATGAAACACCTTAAGTTCAAGCTTTTAGTTATTAATAATAAATTCTTATATATTTATATAGTAACTAAATGATTCTACGTCTTATTTTCTTGTATTTTAGTCGAATTTGTATGACGAGTTGAAATTTATTGCAGGAAATATCACTAAAAAATTTAGAATTTTTGATTTCGTTAAAAGTATGTTTATTGTATAGAAAATGGCGTGAAAAGTTGTTTGTTTCAAACCGCAGGTCTGTATCTCAAACTGTTCTCGAGATATAGCCTCTCAAAGTTTTAGTTTTTTCAAAATTTTGGAGAAAAAAGGCCATAACTTTTGAACGCGTGGTCGGAATTGATTTTAGTTGACGGATTTGGAATCAGCGTGTCAAAATCTATATAATGACATGTATAATACTTTAAAATCCGACAAAAAAATTTTCGTCATAAATCGACATTTTTTCGATTTTTCGCGAAATATTTTTTTTCGAGATTTAAGGTATTATACATGCCATTATATAGATTTTGACACGCTGATTCCAAATCCGTCAACTAAAATCAATTCCGACCACATGTTCAAAAGTTATGGCCTATTTTCTCCAAAAATTTGAAAAAACTAAAACTTTGAGAGGCTATATCTCGAGAACGGTTTGAGATACAGACCTGCGGTTTGAAACAAACAACTTTTCACGTCATTTTCTATACAATAAACATACTTTTAACGAAATCAAAAATTCTAAATTTTTTAGTGAAATTTCCTGCAGTGAACTTCAACTCGTCATACAAATATCGACTAAAATACAAGAAAATAAGACGTAGAAGTATTATAGTTTTATAATTGAGCGTGTAAATTAATATTAAATGCTGTTTTTGATTAAAATGTTTGATTTGCGCATAAATAATAATATTTTTAAATTATTTATTATCTGAAAACACAGATTTGTATTAATTTACCCATAAAGTAAGGGAAGCACTGCTTCCATGGACGCTTCGCCACGAGTGTAAGTGCTTTATAGATTTGTTTTTCGAATTTTTAGTTTGAATACCACTGTATTAAAACAATATCTTTGTAAGGAAATAAAAAAATTAATTATATTCTAATCTAACCTATAACTTTTTGTACATATTCAAGAAAAAAAGGTATATAATTATTTAAGTAACACAAAAATCTATAGTATACTTTTACATAGATAACATATAAATATAAAGGCCGAAGCAATAAAGAAATTCAATTTAAAAAAGTCAAGTTCTTATAATATTATAAAAATGGAATTCATAAAATCATTTGACTCTTTCCAGTTTAGCAACTTTAAGAACTGAATGTTTTTTCGTCTTGTGCGCTTCGAGTAAAGTCTTACTGACAAACCCGATATCGCACAGATGGCATTTATACGGCCTTTCTCCCGTGTGCCTTCTAAAATGCACGGTCAACGAAGACCTTTGCGTGAACGTCTTGCTACACTCAGTACATTTATACGGTTTATCTCCCGTATGAGTTCTACGATGAACTCTCAGCGTATTCTTCTTGCTGAAGCGTTTTCCACATACATCACATTCCAGCGGCTTTTCACCCGAATGCAGCAAAAGATGATCTTGAAGACTAGGTTTGCTCGTCAACGTTTTACCACAAATATGGCAAACGTGTTGCGGTTCCCCTCTATGATACTTCATATGGGCATCTAATTTATACTGTGTTTTATATTTCTTATCACAAAGAGTACAATCGAAGTTCTTAACAGGAACATAACCTTCTTCGTGAGTTTTTTTATGTTGCCGAAGATAGTTATCGGTTGAGAATGATTTAGAGCAAACGTCACACTTATATTTAGGTTCATTTGAATGTTTAACTTCTATGTGTTCTATTAATTCTGAATTGTTGTAGAAGCCTTTAAAACAATAATCGCAATAAAATGAAAATAGTTTGAAGTGTCTTCTATGGTGTTGGTCTAGTTTTGCCTTCGTTGGGAATGCTTTGAGGCAAACGTCGCATTTAAATTGTGGTTCCATGTGACTCTCTTTTATGTGTTTGTTTAAATTAAATGTCTGTTTGTAAGTTTTAGAACATATAGTGCATTCGTAAGGGCGTTCGGTTGTATGCGTGTAACCGTGGTATTTAAATTTCCCTTTACTTGTGAACGTTTCTTTGCATACGGAACATGTAAAAATAATAGGTTTTTTAATAACTTTCAATGGGGAACGGTTTTTTTTCTGCGGTAACCTGAAAATAAGGAAATAATACTAATAATAAAATTCGAAATTTCACCAAGTGAGTTTTTTATTTTTTTTACATAATACATTTTTTACACGTATCGAAAATATATCATATAAAGTATAACAAAAAAAAAAGTGAAATAAGATGAATTTTTGGTAGGTACCTAATATGAAGTATTTAAAAACAAAAGTGAAACGATCTATCTCATCTCATAAATGTATTTTTTATTGATTGTATTTACTATGAAAAAAATGATTTTGTATTTTTTTTTAAATAAAAAAGTGTGGGTAATAAAATAATTAGTTTTTGACGTGAATAACGTCTAGAGTTTTACGCTAGAGACTAGGTGATTTTATTTTAGTCGATATTTGTATGACGAGTTGCAGGAAATTTATAAATATATAAGAATTTATTTAAAAAAGTAAAAGCTTGAACTTAAGCTGTTTTGACAAAATATGCTTCCCTTATTAAAAATTTCACGCTTCGCCACTGTGTCTGAGTTTTATTTAACCACCACTTCCACGTATTCACGTCAATCCCTCGACTGTGCACACCCATTTTAAAACTAAGTATTCTTTTCTTAAGACTTGTGTTGAGTGCAAAATCCGCTATCACGAATTTTATCAGAATATTTTACAATTGTACTGTCAGTTATTATTGAAGCAGTTTCTTTAACCTTTGGCACCATAATTTACATAGCAGATTTTGCATGCCACATGAGAATATATAGAATATTTACTTTCAAAAATAAAAACAGCAACAAGAAAAGTATTCTCCCATTAAAAATATGCTATTTTTTTGTACAATATGAAAAAATTAAAATTATGCGATAAATTATTATTAATAAACAATAATTAACCCTCGGAATACACACCTAACCTAACCTGACCCTGTTTACTACGAAACCTTTTGACTTACAAAAATTTAGAGATATACTTTGAACCATACTTAAAAAAAATTCGCGAATTTTTTAAAATATAATTTACATGTAACTTTGTGGTACTGTGGTACCGCCCTTTTTAAAAACATCCGAGCGCTAATCTCGATCAAAATCGGTGTATGGGTTAAATTATCCCATACCCCGAGGGTTAAAAACAATCGGACATTTCTTAATTAAAACAAGTATCTGGTTTTTCAATTTTAAGAGTCATATGCTCTTTAGTCTTATGAGTTTCCAGCATCTGTCTGCTAACGAATTCCACATCGCAGAGAGTACACTTAAACGGCCTTTCTCCGGTATGCCCTCGAATATGCAAAGTCAACGGCGTCCGTTGCGAAAACGACATATCACAGAACGGGCACTTGTGCGGTTTTTCTCCTGTATGAGTTCTACGATGTACCAACATAACCTTTCTCTTGGTGAATCGCTTCTCGCAGAAATCACACTTGAACGGCTTCTCTCCCGAATGCAGCAGAAGATGGTCTCGTAGACTTGTTTTACTCGTCACCGTCTTACCGCAAATGTGGCACACGTGTTGCGGTTTCTCTTCAGAATGTGACTTAACATGTCTACTGAGCAAAAACTTCCTTGCGTATTTCTTATTGCACAGAGTGCATTCAAAAGTTTTAGGTAAGAAATAGTTATCGTGTGTTTTTCTATGCGTACGAAGGTAAGTGCTTGCTGCAAATACTTTAGAGCAAATGTCACATTTGTACTCAGGTTTATTATCGTTGTGATAGACTTCTACGTGTAACCTCAACTCTGCATTTCCGTAAAAGCCTTTGGAACATTGGTCACAATACATTGTGTATTCGTTAAAATGCCTTCTGCGGTGCGCGATCACTTTAAACTTATTTGGAAACTGTTTAGAGCAGATTTCGCATTTGAATTCTCGCTTCGAGCGACAATCTTGTATGTGTCTTTTTAATTGGCACGCTAGTTTAAACGCTTTGCTGCACACTTTGCATTTAAAAGAGAGTTTTGATTGTTTCGATTTGCGTGTTGTGTATCCATGCTTATTAAACTGACTTCGGTTTGAAAACGTTTTATTACATAAAGGACATGTTGTAGAATTCTTTGCGATTGAGTTCAACAGGAAACTGTTTTCTGACCAAGTGTCTATATTTTGTGTCAGCGGTGACCTGAAAATAAGGAATAATAAAATTCAACACTTTATAAAGTTGATTTGTTTATTATTATTTTTTTAAGTACATATTTAATGGTTTTTAACATATCTAAAATATAATTTAAAAAAGTTTTTACAGGAAATGTAAAAAAGGATAAAATTTCATGTTTGAAGAATTTAACAAAACCAAAACTATAAAATATGTATTTATAATTTTAATTTTTTAAACTTTCTAAGTCTAGTCATACATTTTCATGATAATTATTAACTTTATTAAACATTAATTTATACAGGGTGGGGTATTTAAAGTGTTACAGATCTTATTCTCAGAATGTTATGAGGGGGTAAGCGAATAGTAATATTTATTTGTTATTTTAAGATCAACATCATTTTTAGTCTATATTTAGTAATCTTATTCTACGTGAAAAAACACGAATCTTTTATTGAAAACTTTTTTTTTGAACAACCTAAGCATTCCAAGATATCGCGATTTTGAATTTTCAAGAATTTTTTACTCAGAAACTATAAAATTTATAAAAAAACTACAAGACACAATTTTGGTCTAATTAAACATGGAAAATTATTTAAAAAAAAAAAAAAAAAAATTATGAAATATTAAAAAAAAATTCTAGAATAATTCTCAAAGTTTTATTAGACCAAAATAAACATTTTCTGTATCTTGTATTTTTTCTCTAAAGTTGGTGATTTCTGAATAAAAAATCCTTTCAAAATTATTTTGTTAGATATTTGGTTGATTCAAAAAAAAGTTTTCAGTGTAAATGACATTGAATAAATATTACTATTCGATTACCCCTCACATTTTCTTCAAATATGCGATGATTCTGAGATAAAATTAAACGCCCCACCCTGTATACACCAATATTTATATAAATCAATAATAATTATTTAACTATAACTTTCTCTGGCCTATCAATTTTGAGAACAAAATGCTCTTTCGACTTATGAGCATCGAGAAGCTGTCTGCTAACGAATGCCTCATCGCAGAGGTTACACTTATGCGGTTTTTCTCCGGTATGCCCTCTGATATGCAAAGTCAGTGGCGTCCGTTGCGAATACGACTTATCACAATACGGACACTTATGAGGTTTCTCTCCAGTATGAGTTATACGATGCACAGTTATATTCTTTTTCTTACTGAATCTCTTATCACAAAGATCACACTTATACGGTTTTTCGCCCTTGTGCAGTAGAAGGTGATCTCTTAAACTGTCTTTACTTGTTAGAGTTTTACCACAAACGTGGCACATGTACTTAGGCGCTTCGCCTGTATGCTCTCTCAAATGTCTTTCTAGGGATTCCTTTGTGGGGTATCTGTTATCACAAAACGAGCATTGAAACAGTTTCTCATGCTTTCTTTTATGGGACATGAAGTATTTCCTAGCTGCAAACGTTTTAGGGCATAGGTCACATTGATATTTACGCTCGACGCTGTGGACTGAATCTATATGTGTTTTCATTTCTGACGCGTTGTAAAATCCTTTAGAACAGTGTTCACAGTAACATACAAATTGATTGAAATGTCTTTGACGGTGCCTTTCTAGTTTTTCGTTTGTTGGAAATGCATGGAAACATATTTCGCATTTGAATTTTCGTTCCATGTGGGTACCGTTTATGTGTTTGTTCAATTTGAACTTTTTTTCGTAACTTTTGTCGCATAGTTTGCACTTAAAAGGAAATTCTGTGTCGTGAGCTGTCTCGCGGTGAAGCTTGCGTTCGATATTGTCTTCGAACATTTCGTCGCATACGGGACATTTACAAGCTCTTTTTCTTTTTCTAGGTTTCAGTGGGGTATTAACAGCTCGTTTTCTTTTTCTAGGTTTCGGTGGGGCATTGTTATCCAATAAAAAGTGGGTAAGTAACGCCGGTGATAACCTAAAAATAAGGAAATAATACTAATAATAAAATTCAATATTTTGCAAAGTGATTTGTTTAATTTTTTAAAGTAAATATATATTTGATATTTGTTTACATATTTATCTAAAAGAGTAGAAAATGATGATTTTTAAATAAATATCATTCCGAAAATATATAATAAAAATTTGTTAATTCTTCAAACATATTTTTTTTAAGCATTTCTTATAAAAACAAAACTAGTAATAATCATTCTAACTAATAATAATAAACTACCTACTGAAAAAAAAAAAATAATAAAATTAAATTTTAAGGGGTTACATCTAATTGTCATTTCGGAAAATTAGTTTTTTTAGGATTTTTTTTAGAATAAAAAAAAACAATAAAATGAAATTTCAGTTTTGCGGTTTTCGGTTGCTTATTTCGCTTCTGTTTTGGCTCGAGACCGAATTACGGTGTCCCTTTATATTACCATATCTAGGTTCGTTCAGAGACACTTATAATTCCTTTTGAATATCATATTTAAGATGTTTTTCTCAAAAATTAATTAATATATTTTAGATGTAACCCCTTAAAGAAAAATCAATTAGACGTAGCAGAAAGCTAGAAATCTTAAAGGATAAAAATAGGATTCTTAATAACGGTAATGGACCTATCCCAGCTTCAGATCTTGAATCTTTGAAGTGAGATAAACCCTTTTAATATATATTTAGGTTCTAGCCAAACAACAATTAGGCTCCTGATGATGTGTTCTTGTGAAGTTGAAACACGTGTCGAATGTCATTGAACTTTATTAGACGTTAATTAATTAATAAGGTACTGGCACCAGTCTTGGATATGACCCCAGTAATGGCTATTTATTAATGGATTAGAAATATTTGATTACATACTACCATTTCTGAATATTAATCTTATATATACATATATTTAACTGTCTTACAGCGTGATTTGATCACATGAGGCCAATAGGTGTCAAAATGGTGGACATTTCAACTAATTTATTAATTAATTATTATATTATCATAGCAACTGCTTTACATTGTTTCAAATTTGACGATATCTTTCGTGTCGTAGTACTTATCATTAGCAAGTGTCCATCACTGCGTGCTCTTTACTGGTTTTACTTTATCCATTACTGGAGAAAAACATAAACAAAATTAAAGGGTATAATTTAAAAAAACGGACTTTGGTAATTAAATTGATTAAATAAAGAATTACTTGCTTTATTAGTAACATGAGTTGATGAGAATTACAAAAAGGAAGCCCGTCAATCACAACCTCTTATAGCGGCCATAACTGGTGCCAGCACCTCATACATCAATAATTATTTAGTTATAAAAAAAATATATACGTTTCTTATATTGTCTCAGGTACATCAATTTTGAGTACCAAGTGCTCTTTAGTCTTATGAGTTTCAAGCAGATGTTTACTGACAAAACCCTCATCGCAGAGCTGGCATCTGTACGGCCTTTCCCCGGTATGCCCTCTAACGTGCAATGTCAGCGGCGATTGTTGCGAGAACGACTTGTCACAATACGGACACTTGTGCGGTTTTTCTCCGGTATGAGTCCTACGGTGGATTTTCAGAACCATTTTCTTACTGAATCGTTTTTCACAAAGATCGCATTCGAACGGCTTATCGCCGATGTGTATCAGGAGATGATCTCTCAGACTGGTCGTGCTCGTCAAGGTTTTACCGCAGAAATGGCACACGTATTTCTGCGTGTCTCCCGTATGCACTCTAGCGTGCTTCTCGAGTAAGCTCTTCTTCTCGTATTTCTTATCGCAAAAGGAGCACTCGAAATATTTAGCTACGTAACCCTCTTCGTGTGTTCTTTTATGCAACTGAAGATACGTACTAGCCGAAAATAATTTTGAACATATGTCGCATTTGTGTTTCTTTTTATCACTGTGATTAACTTCTACATGTAATGTTACTTCTGAACTGTGGTAAAAACCTTTAGAGCAGTAATCGCAATAAACGGTGAATTCTTTCAAATGCCTTCTCTGGTGCAGTTTGAGGTTACATATTCTTGGAAATGCTAGAGGACACATGTCACATTTAAATTCTCGTTCGGTGTGACATTCCTTTACGTGTTTAGTCAATTGAAACGATAGAAAGAAACTTTTGCTGCACAGTTTACATTTAAAAGGGCGCTCGGTTTTGTGAGCTGTGTAGCTATGATATCTGTATCTTTCTCTATTTTTAAATACTCTATTGCAAATAGTACAATTTAAACTTTTAAACCTCGGATTAGTTTTCACTGGGGTATTGTTTTCCAACATAAAATGTGTAATTTGTGTCAGCGGTGACCTGAAAATAAGGAAATCACTCTTCATATACTATATATTAATAAACTTAAAAGAAAATAAAACGGCCAAGTGCGTGTTGGGCACGCATATGATAGGGTTCCGTAGTCATTTAAAAAAATTTCATAAACTATTTTTATTTTTCAAATTCATTGAAAGTACTAATTAAAAGCTACATTCTGAAATTTTTTCAGATTTTTTTAATTGATAGTTTAGAAATGAGAGGGGGGAGAGACGCTCTGATAATATTTAAAAGCAAATATATCGTGACTGAAGGGTTAAAATCAAAAGGTCATATAACATTTTTTGTTGCATTTTAAGAGACCTATCTAAAAACACCCAACTTAATGGGGTAAGTGGAAAAAAAAATGTGAGTTAACTTTTTATAGTCCAAAATTTTTTTTTGACAGTGTTCGTTATAATTTTCATTGAAAGTACTAATTAAAATCCACATTCTCGAATTTTTTTAGATTTTTTATATCGATAGTTTAAAAAATAGAGGGGGGAGAGACGCTCTGATAACATCATTTAAACGCAAATATATCGCGAATGAAGGGTTAAAATCAAAAAGTCCTAAGACAATTTTTGTTGCATTTTAGGAGACCTATCTAAAGATAACCCACTCATTTGATTAAGCGAATTTTTTTTTTGAATATACTCTTCAGTCTATGGAAAGGGGGTTCAAAAAATATATATTTTTTTTAAATCTCATCATTTCTGTTTTTGGGTTATTAATCTACGTATAAAATTTATAAAGACAGACAGAGCGAAACAATAAGGGTTCCTAGTTTTCTACGGAACCCTAAAAATACAGAAAACATATAATAATGTCTTATCTTTCATTTTAAACAAACATGAAACTTTTACTGATCGCAAAATATAAATAACTTAACTTACAAACAATGCAGAAAAAATATAAATCATTTAACAACTTCATGTTTTTTAATATGATAACGTAACCGAGTCTTTGTAACAAATCTACTCGCACAAATATCACAAGAAAACGGTTTATCCCCTGTATGATACCGAACATGAACCACCAGAGTAGACCTCTGTGTAAAGTACTTCCCGCATATAGTACAACGATGTTTTTTCTCTCCAGTATGTACGACAGAGTGCGTTTTCAAATTCTGTTTAGATTTAAACCGCTTCCCGCAAACGTCACACCGTTCAGGTTTCTCTTCGGTATGCGTCAACTCATGCACCTTCAAAAACGCATTCGCCACTTCTTTACCACAGACCCCACACATCGCCTTGTTTTGTTTCTCGTGAAGTTTCTTATGCCGATACACGGAGCTGCGTTCTAAGAATCTCTTCCCGCATATATCACAATGATACTTAGGATTTTCTGTGTAACCACTCTCGTGTTTTAATTTGTGCTGATCGAGTGCAATTTTACTTACATAAAAACAGTTACAGATACTGCAGACGAATTTCTTTGTTTGGTTATGAAAACGTTCATTATGCTGTTCGACTTCTTTTTTATAATAAAAACCTCTATTGCAAGCAACGCACTTATACGTGAACATATTAAAATGTCGCTTCTTATGCCTAAGTAACCTTTCGTAGTTTTTAAACGTAGCGTTGCAAATCGAACACTTTGCATAGGTATCAGTGATTTTATGGAATTCCTCTAGATGTAGTTTCAACTGAGGTATAAATTTGAATTTCTCCTGGCATATATTGCACTCATTGGGCATAGTTTTTGAATGGAATAAACGGATATGTCGTTTCCATGTGTGTTCTTTTTTGAATACTTTATTACATGTTTTGCATTTTTTATAGAAATTTTCAGAATTTAATTCTGTAATTGTTGATAAAGATACTATATTTCTTCCCAGACTCAGATGTGATTTATTATTGTATGCTGTTGTACTAACTGTTAATGACTCACCGTTTACACAGAACGTACGTGATTGTAATAATCTGAAACATGAAAACCGAAGGAAACTGTCATTACAACATATTTAAGTGGTTGTAAGGATATTTTTAAAGAGTCAAATAATTCAATATAATGGTATTTTTTGATGTAATTAACGTATAGAGTTTTACGCCAGATACTGGGGGGGCATTTAAGAAATTTGATGTAACGCGCATATATTAGTTTTGCGCGCTAGCGTAAATTTAAAATCAGTATATCTCGACACTCAGAGCAGCTACCACGCGGGATTTCGTATCAAATTATAGATCTCGGTTAGATCTATGAGGTATAAAGATTTAAATTTTATTAAAAAAAAAATTTAATTGTATAAAAAATTAAAAAGTAAATTTCGTATTTCTACGATTTCACTTATAAATCATAATAATTATAAATATTTTTAGGGTTATGCTATAATAAAAAAAATAACATTTTATTATTAAAATAGTATATTTCAAAAAATTACAAAATCACAGTTTTTTATAATTACAACTAAACACTACTAACTGATTTTGTTTGTTTTTGAACTTCTAAAAAATAAAAAAATAAAACATTGTATGTATGCAGTATGTACCTACTTTTTTCAGATAAAAAAACTAAATAAATTATTTTATAATAAAAATTTTCAAATTAATTAAATTATATTTTATATAATTTCCCCCCAAAAGTGATGGAATTAAAAAAAAATTTATAATACAATCTGGAATGTACAGTTACTTAAATTGCACACCCCAAGCAAGCTTTGCCTTGGAAGTGTGTTATATTCTCATCCTAAAATTTGTACATATATACATTGATAAAATTGCATTATATTTTATAGAATGTAGTATAAATATTAGTGGTGTACCGGAATTCCGGCCGAAACTCACGATGTAGATTTAAAGTGAATATTTTAATGTCACTACTATTATATTATTATATATTGACACTATAAATGTAATTATATTCGATCGAAAAGAACGTATGTTATACAAATAATTTTACGAAGCTGTAAAAATAACAGAATATGTAGAAAACACTATTTTTATAATTTAATGTATTTATTTATATTTAAAATATAATAGCAGTGACGTTAGACATGAATTCCGGTACACCTCTACTAAATATTGTCTTAATCAGGGCTTCGAACCGGAACTGAACCGAAAACCAGAAAAACCGTTATTTTTAGCCGGAACAAAAACCGGAACAGAACCGAAATAAAAATATCGGTTTTAACGGTTTAGTACATGTTAAAATACTCGCGTTAACATGATCTTTTATTTCCAACTTTAATTGTCGTTCGGACTATCATACAAGTACCATAAAATATTCTAAATTATGGTACAAAAATATTTTTTAATACAAATAATTTTTTTTTAATTAATCACTCGAAGCTGAACCGAAAACCGAAAAAACCGTTATTTTTTGTGGAACGAAAACCGGAACCGAACCGAAACATTTTTTTTTACTCGAACCGGAACGAAAAAAATAACGGTTCGAAGCCCTGGTCTTAATGTAAGCGTAAAAATGAACATGAACTAAATAGTTATAAAGCACATTCAACAGTAAAAAAAATATCATTTTATTTCAATTATGCGCAATATTATGATTTTTCCTATTATGCGCAACCAATAAAGTCTTATTAATAAACGCTTTCGGACAGAACCCACACGGATACGGCCTTTCCCCGGTATGATACCGGTTATGTATAACGAGACTCGTGCGTTGGGTAAACCGCTTCCCGCATATAGAACACTGATACGGCTTTTCGCCCGTATGCTGCCGCATGTGAACATTCAGCGTACGCTTCTTACTGAAACACTTGCCACAGACACTGCAACTGACCGGCTTTGTGCCACTGTGCACCAGCAAGTGGTCATCTAAGCTCGGCCGGGTCGTCAGAACCTTCCCGCATATATCACAAGGGAACCCTTCATGGCTTCGCAGATGTTTCTTCAGATATCCCCTAGATCCGTAACTCTTCCCGCAAACTACACAAGTCAAAACCGGAGCGATATAATTCGTATCGTGAAACGCACGGTAGTGCGTTTGAAAATTGAATTTAGTCGAATACGATTTATTACAAATCGTACAGTAAGTTTCGACTCCAGCGTGACAGTTTTCGTTATGAGTTTGCAAGTCTGTTTTCTTACTAAAACTCTCGTAACAATGACTGCACTTGTACCCTTTCTTAACATGTTTTTCTTTATGTTTGCTTAACGTCTTTTTAGATCCGTATCCTTTACCACACACTTCGCATTCGAAGAATTCTCGTTTGTAGTCGTGAGTTAGAATGTTGTGTTTCGTCAGATCCCAACTGTACTTGAAGTACATGTTGCAGTCGGAGCAGTAGTATCGTTTTTTAAACATGTGCGTGCGGTAGTGTTCTTGCCACTGCTGTTTGTCTTCGAACGTGTCTTTACAGCCTTTGCAATGATATCCGTCTGATTTTAGAACGTAACCGTCGCCGTCTTCTACAACATCCTTACGTTTAGTTTCTTCTAATTTAGTCCTGGAATTGGAGAGGTGTGGTTGGTCAATTATATTTATATATGTATAAAGGCGTCTTTGGTTAAATGAAATTATTTTAAGATAGGATAATTATGATTGTGTGCTAAAACAACAAACAATATTTTATAACGTTTTATTTACTATACACATATTATACAGAACATTTTATAAAAACTAATTATTTTTAATTATAGTACAATAATAAATGAACATAAAACATTATTTGAAGGAATGTATTTAATATATCAATATATTATAAGGTCAACTTATATTTTAAAATAAAGTTTTGTTTATTTCAACTAATTATTAAATAACCATTAAATTATATGAAAAAAAAACTCGTAATAGTCCAGATGCTAAGGAATACAGCAATATAAGTACATCTATGCCCCCCTTCTACAAAACTAATAATCAAATATCTAATAAATCACTGCTCCTATCATAGACGCCGATTTATTATTTTACTGTGTTGAATTCTGGGTACAGCTGAACACAGTTCGTAAAATAACGTGAAAAGTTTAATTTTTTAAACCGCAGGTCTGTATCTCAAACCGTTCTAGAGATATGGCCTCTAAAAGTTTTAATTTTTTCAAAATTTTGGAGAAAAATGGCCGTAATTTTTAAACGGGTGGTCAGAATTGATTTTAGTTGACGAATTTGAAATCAGCATGTCAAAATCTATGTAATAACATGTATAATAATTTAAAATTCGGAAAAATTGGTTTTTCTCCAAAAATTTGAATAAAAACTTTGAGAGGCTATATCTCGAGAACGGTTTAAGATACAGACCTGCGGTATATATAACGATATTACGAGATATTTGACAAGAAAACACGACTGCCTTATGCGCAAAACTTGGAAGTGACAATGATTTTTTTTACAAGGTTGAATATACGTTTGTTAATATCTGGACTAAAAATAAAATAAATTTTTTTATGAATATACATTTTAAGTAGTAAGTTTAAATATATTTTTGAGATGTTAATAAAATTTTCGGAAATTTAATTCCAGAAACTTTATAAACATCAATAATATAATTTTCCAATTGCCGAGGTTATACCCATTGCATGAATCAAATTTATATACAAATATACATACTGTTTAGGATAAATACTATAAGTAGGTACTAATAATAATTTTAAATTCTAAGAAATGCAAGAAGAAATTGTTCTTTAAGGAGGTTGGGTAGTTACTTTTGCGGGGCAAGCGGTAGTAGGATAGACCTATGATTTTACACAAGTGTTGCCAACATTGCGACCTGTATCTTTCTCACTCGCGCATATATTTTTCTCACTTGCACTTATGTTCTTGTCGACTCTAGTTGCTGCACTCGCACACGTTGTTTGTCTGTAAGTCGCACTCTATTACTTTTGTTTACGCGTCTTTACAAACATGTATTTCTAGTTTTTCATTACTTTGAATAAACCTGGTTCTGAAACTACCCGTAAATGTAGTGTTTTATAATTTTTATAGTATTTAAAAGGGATGAAGTTTCGAATAAAAAGTATTTAAAACGTCTCTGTATAGAATTCTCTCATTTACCGTGTATTAAACATTCGTATTTTTAATATCCAATTACTCAAAAACCACACGTCTAATATTATTAGTAAAATATAGGAGCTATTCATAAATAACATTAAACTTTTAGATTTTTATCTATACATTGCTCTAATGATCGAATAACCTTAACATTCAAATTTCATTAAGTATTTCGCCATGTATTATAACTGAACTTTAAATTTTATTTTCTTAATAACAATTTGGTCAAAAAGTCTTAACAACTGTGTGAAATTTCCTTAGACAAGGAAAGATACAGGAGAAATAACACATTACCTAGCGTTGTTACCAAATCGCTCCACGAGTCGTTGGCGTATCATTTAGATTTTAAAATAAATATCAATTGTTTTGAATTATAAAATTAATTCATAATAAATGTTTTATATTGTTTTTAAAAGTATTTCAGTGATAATTGATTAACAGAGAAACGTCTATTTGGAACTATCATCTCTCATACATACTAAATTCAATTATAATTTAAAGCATATTTGCATATTATAAATTTTCAACCCGACGCATCTGGGATAATATGCATGGAAATGACGAAAGTGACATTTAAGAAAAGATGACCGCCGTAAAATTTTTGGTTTGATATAACCACCCAACCTCCTTAAGTTTCACTACAGTTTCTAATAAGAGTATAGTTTTAGAAGTGCATTCATTTAGATATTCGGACAGTCGTGCAAGTTCTGCATATGAATCCGCAAATAATTCTTGCTGACAAAACAGTCGGAGCACAGAGGACAGTGGTACGGCCTCTCTCCCGTGTGTCCGCGCATATGAATAACGAGCGGGCTGCGCTGCGTGAACCGTTTACCGCAGACGTCGCACGAGTACGGTTTCTCGTTCGTGTGCGTCCTACGGTGAACGATCATAATCTGCTTCTTGTTGAAACACTTCCCGCACACCTCGCAGCTAAACGGCCGCTCTCCCCTGTGTATCAACATGTGCAGCTTCAGCCCGTGACTGTACCGGAATATCTTACCGCACGTATCGCAAGCGAAACCTTCGTGCGATTTCAAATGCCTAATAAACGTCTTGCGCGAATCGTAAACCTTACCGCATATCTCACAACCTAACTCTAACTTTGCGTAATTCGGATCGTGAATTCGATTGTGCCGATTGAAGTTGATCTTATTCGTGAACACCTTCTTGCATATCGTGCACTCTTGTTTAACGGGGTTGTGTTTGACTTCTACGTGTATATCCAAAAGACTCTGGTAGTGGAATCCTTTACCGCATTCGGAACAAGAGAAATTGAATTTAGCCGTATGGTTCCTCTCGCACATACGCGCCGTGTTCAAACGCGCGAACTGCTTGTGACATATCGAGCACGCGAATGTCTCTCTGTCTGTGTCGTGGACGCGGACGTGAGTCTTCAGCTGTGACTTCACCTTGAAGCACTTTCCGCACTGCGTGCATTCGTGCGGGCGCGCTTTCGAATGCACGGTAAAGTGGCGCCTCCAATCGCACGGTTTTGTGAATGTCTTATCGCACAGTTTACAGCAGACGCGACCGTTTTCGAGAAAGAATTCATCTTTTTCATCGGATTTCAGTTTTCCGTCTGTGCTGTGCGATTCCACGTGGGCTTTGAATTTGGAGTAGTATATTTTTCTGTTGCACAAGTTACAGTAGATCCTACCGTTCTTGTTCATTGCAGATAAGCCCTCGGGGACATCTTTATATGCCTCGTGGTGTTGGTAGTGCGACCGCCATCTGGACAGTTTGACAAATGTCTTGTCGCACAAGGCGCATTGTATTTTGTTCTTGACTTTTATGTATCCGCGAGTCGGTTGGTCGTTATAAGTGGCTTCGTAATCATCGTTCGGTTCTTGTTTTATTTCCAAAAGAAGGCTCCTGCAATCGGGTTAATGCTAATTAGCAATAAGCACAAGGGCACTTAAATAATTACACACAAATTTCGACTAATTCCTTATTTTCTTTAGCAGTTTTTTTTCTTATATTAACTTTACATTTATATAAGAACTAAAAATAATCTGCCCAATAATAACAAGTTCTGGCACACATATCTTGTTTGAATTTTAAACAATATTAAGTACAAAGTCTTCTATTCTTCTATATAAAAATTAAAATAGTTAATATATTTTTTTTAAGTATTGATTTTTTAATATTTCAAATTGAATATTATAAAAACATACTTATTTGCTATAGTTTTCAACTGAAAAAAAAATCAACATGTTCTATTATTAAGAAAAATAACTAGATGTATTAAAAAAACAATTTATTTCTGAAATTTTATTTTTATATAATTGTAAATTCATTATTAAAAAAATAAGACAAGTGTTCCGTGCCATTAGTCCCCCAATTAAATTATTAAAAATTTTGAAAAACGTGTAAGGACAAAAATTATTTCTTACTGCGTAAGAAATATTTTTTGTCGAAAAAATTATTTGTTTATAACAATCGATCGCGCTAGAATTTTTCAATCCTGATAATTTTGACTCAATCTACACCTAATTCTCAATGTTCATAATTTTTTTCAGATTCTTCTGAGTATTATTTTAGTAAAAAGGGTGGGGAACAGCAATTTTTAAACATACTTTACGAAAAATAATTTTGAAAATTCAAATTTTTTCACGATACCTTTGAATAGTCTAAGAAAAAATCGCATGTGACAAACGGACAGACAGACAAGTGTTCCGTTTGGCCCGGAACACTAAAAAAAAACATTTATTCAAAGATCTAGTTTCCAACAAATATTAAAAAACGGAATGTCCATTATTAATATGATTCTTCAACGCGCGGCTACTAACATACGCATTCGAACAGAGAGAGCATTTATACGGTCTCTCCCCCGTATGGGTACGGACGTGTACAATAAAAGACCCGCGCTGGCTAAACTTCTTTTCGCATATCTCACACTTATACGGTTTTTCATTAGTATGTGACCTCAGATGCACAGCGAGGGCATACTGATTACTGAAGCCTTTATCGCAAAACGCGCAGACAAAAGGTTTTTCTCCTGCATGGGTAAGCAAATGAGTCCTAAGATGTGCTTGGTACCGTAGTACCTTCCCGCAAACTTCACAGGCAAACCCGTCATGAGATTTCTTATGCGCACTGAACTGCGCACTTGAAATGCAGACCTTGTTACATATATCACATGTATATTCCGGTATTACGTAATCTGGTTGGTGAACACGCCGATGCCTTCTTAAATACTTTGCAGATGAAAACACCCTGTTACATTCCTCACAGGGATAATCGTTTGGATCGTGGACACTTCTAATATGTACATTCATAACGCCTTTCTGGTGAAACCCTTTATTGCAATGTTCACATTTATATTTAAAATCGTTCATGTGGGTCTTTTCGCAATGCAGAGCGCTTGTTTTTGATACAAATGTCTTCTCGCATATCGAACACGGATGTTTTTTAGAGTCGAGGTCGTGTCTTCGTTTATGGTTAGCCATACTCTTTCTATTTTTCATTATTTTACCACAGATGTCACAGTTTAGATTAATATACAAGTGGTGGTCGTAGTGGTAATACCATTGTTGTTTAGTTACGAATATTTCGTTACATAAGGCACAACGATATTTGCCGTTTTCTTTAATACAATCATTTAATTTAGGCTTGCCTCTTACAGAATGTTCTTCTGTTGTTTCTTCGTTCTTAATTATTATCCTGGAATAAAACACATATAATTTATATGATTATACTGGTCTTAGTTCTTCGACTCGGAGATTATTTTCATTTTTTTAGATATTCAACGAATATTTATAGACTGAACCGATTTTAATGCGGTTTTCACCAATAGTTTTCTGTGCATGACATCAAAATACTAATAAAATCTTTATCAAGTCGTGTTTTGTTTCCATGATGTCACAACATATAACTGTAATTTAGGTATATAAAAACATAGTAGCCATGGAGTACAGAATTCTATAATTTACGGTTTCAATATTTTATTTTATTAATTTAGGTCACTATGAAAATTGAAATATAAAGAAACATTTCACTTCCAAGAAAGGTAAAATATTTATATATTTTCATACAAGTTCTAAGAGAAAACCTGGTGTTTCCTGGCTAGGTATTTGAAAATATAATTTTATACGATTTTCTCAATAACTACTGAACGGATTTTATTCCGGTTTTCACTAACGGATAGGTAAAATTTAGGTGTATATTGTGTGTAAATTTCATGAAGTCAGAAAAAAACAATTAGCGTGAATGTTTAATTGAATTAATATCCCCGGGTAACACCGGGTCCAATGCGTTGCTAGTTTATTATAAAAGAAGGAGAATGTTTAGGTTAAGCAGGTAAAATATTGGTCGAATTAATTCGACCATAAGCGACACTAGTTAAAATAAAATAAATGATAAAATTTATCTAATATGGTTTTTATAATAATAATACTAACATATGGGGTAAAAGTGAAACAAAATACAAATCTTTCATGTTTTTTGACAGTTAACGATACAAATTCATACTTTAATTTTGTCTACTAGAACTGTACGATACAACACGGACTTTAAAAATTAAAAAAGTGCGTTTCATTTTTAACCTCTAATTTGGGAAAAAGTGAAACAGGCCTCTAATGGAAAATATTTCTCGAAAAATTAAACGAAAAGCTACAAAGGCAACTTTGATTTATCTTCTTTGTGGCATATCAATGTGAAATTGTAACTTTAATTAATATCTGAGCTATACAGAAAGTTATGTGCAAAGAATTAACTAACAGACATTGACTAACAGGGTGAAGGGGTGACACATCACTTATTAGGCGATTCATATTTTCAGTAAGCTTTAACAAACCTTTAATGATGATGTCAGTTTTTATAATTCTCCTATAAACAAATTAGTTGCAAGCTTGTTTCACTTTTACCCCATTTTTTTCATGTTTCATATTTACCCCGCTAATATTTAATTACAATAAAACAGAATGATGCTTTCTTTCATGAATATTTAAAAGATTCCTGCTAATAAAACATTCTTTGCATAAAGGACATTTATAAGGACGATCTCCTGTATGAACTCGATAATGAATAACCAAAGGACTCCTTTGTGTAAATCGTTTCTGACAGACATCACAAACGTACGATTTTTCATTAGAATGTGTCTTTTGATGGACACCAAGTATCGACTTACTGTTAAAGTCCTTCTCGCAAACTTTGCATTTAAAAGGTCTCTGTCCGCTATGAATTAAAAAATGCTGTTTTAAACTTTTCAAAAACTTGAACACTTTTCCACAAACCTCACACGTGAACCCTTCGTGAGATTTGAAATGGGTTTTGTAGTATGCCTTGCTTGAACATATCTTACTACATATCGGGCACTCGAAGGTAACAGGTTTGTAATTCGGTTCATGCATTCTTTGATGTGTTTGTAAGTTACCGAGTGTTGAAAAGTTCTTACAGCATATGTTACACCTGTGTTTAATTTCTTTGTGAATACTGTCGATGTGGACTTCCATTTGACATTTCTTGTGAAACCCTTTTTTACAAAATGGACATTTTAATCTAAAGTCGTTTTGATGAGTTTTAATACAGTAATTCATCCCAGACATGTTCGAATGCTGCTTATTACAAATGTCGCAGTAGATTTTTGATTTTTTCCTTTCGCCGATGTGTAAATTTTTATTCCTAAAATATTATTTTATTTTTACTAAATTGCTTTTTTGTTATTAGATAAGTACACTATATTTTAAAAGTGAATATATCACAGAAGAATACATTTAACAACAAACCATTCTAAACTCGAAGTCACTTATATAATTATAAGATTTTTTAGAATACTCAATATTTTTTTATATGGTTTTATTATTATAATTTTAAAAATTATTATCTCAAAAACTATTTATTCGATTTTATCTAGGTTTGTTTTATTCTAAAGTATATATATTGAAGTATGTCTACAAATTATTTTTAAATTTTCAACAAGTATTTATTTTGTATAAATAAATCCCTGAAATGTTAGAGTTCATATACATAGCAATAGCTAATTTTCGGTTGGAAAATTCGTTAGAATAATAATAGGACATGAATAATTTGGAAATTCAATTATATATATTATAAAAACAATAAAATTTATTTCATAAGAACAAGATATACAAAAATCTGAATCAGAAAACAGTTTAAATACAAAAGTTTTTATTAAAATAAAAATTAATCTTATTGATAATAAAGTTAACGACTATTAACATATCAAAATATCTGAGGTAACGTTGATAAGTATCTATACATATTATTGTACATCAATGTAAAGGCCTCTATACACCATCCAATCTGCAGGGCCGATTTGTAGAGAGATAGAGTGGGGGTAAATCAGGACCAGCTGTAGCAAGTAGTGTTTTTTTATAAGGTATTGGCACGTTATCGCCGCTATAAGAACAAGGTTTACTGTTTTTGTGATTGACAGGCTTCTTTTTTGTAATTCTCATCAACTCATGTTACTTATAAAACAAGTAACTTTTTATTTAATCAATTTAATTACCAAAGTCCGCAAATATAGTTTGTTTTTTTAAATTATAGCCTTTTATTTTGTTTATGTTTTTTTCTCCAGTAATGGATAAAGTAAAACCAGTAATGAGCACGCAGTGATGGACACTTGCTAATGATAAGTACTACGACACAAAAGATATAAAAGAAAGAATCGTCAAATTTGAAACAATGTAAAGCAGTTGCTATGATAATATAATAATTAATAAATAAATTATATACCAATAATTAGTTTAAATGTCCACCATTTTGACACCTATTGGCCTCATGTCATCAAATCACGCTGTAAGACAGTTAAATGTATATAGATTAATATTCAGAAATGGTAGTATGTAATCAAATATCAACAAATATTTATAATTCAGTACATTTAATTAAAAAAATAGCGATTACTGGGGTCATATCCAAGTACCTGGGAGGGACCCTGCAGATTGGGTATCAAATTGGGTGGTGTATAGAAGCCTTAACACAGTTTTATTAAAAAAAATTTTTTTTTTTTATTTTACCAGCGATGAAAAAGCAAATATAGGTCTTTTATTTTACGAAAGGATGGGAAAAAAACTCTAGTGATTTTCTAAATATGATGTTTTTAAAAAAATAATTTAAAATTGAGCAATAAAAAACAATCTGTTCAATGCTATTATAATTTTTTTGCAATTAAGTAATAAAAAAGATACGTCAAAAATTTCCGGATTACTCTATCAAACAAATTACGTATTTGTACTCGGTATAGATACTTCATATTAATCAACAACAGTTCACAGGTTATAGTACTGATGGCATTTCTTAATATGGGCCTTCAGACAGGTGTTACTGACAAACGCATCGACACAATGCTGGCACTTGTACGGCCTCTCCCCGGTATGGTACCTCATGTGTATCACCAACGGACTGCGCTGCGCAAACCGCTTCCCGCAGATATCACAACCGTACGGCCTTTCGTTAGTATGCGTCCTCATATGCACCTTCAATATAGCACGCTTATTGAACCTCTTCCCGCATGTGGCACAAGCCAACGGTCTTTCACCTCGGTGTATCAACAGATGATTCTTCAGACTGATCTGCGACGTGAGCGTCTTACCGCAAACATCACAAGCGAAACCTTCGTGTGCTTTCAAATGCCTGCGTAACAGATCTCTCGACCGGTACGTTTTACCGCAAAAACCACAGTGGAGTTCGGGAGCTATGTAATTCGGATCGTGAACACGCTGATGCACAGTCAGATACCCTTTGCTGCAGAACGTCTTCTTACAAACATGACACTGATACCTAACTGCATTATGTTCGGTATCTTCATGCAGTTTAAGTTCAGCACGTTGGTAGAATCCTTTACCACATCTAGTGCACTTGTGAGCGTACCTTTTCAAATGTCTGTTCTGGTGCATTTTGAGAGATTGAGGTGTCGCGTATTGCTTGCTGCAAATACTGCACGTAAGTTTTTTACGGTTGGCATCGTGTAGTTTGCTGTGCGTTATCAGGTTCCACTTGTATTTAAAACTCTTGCCGCATACCTCGCATCTGTGTTCGGAGTTTTCCACGTGCATTCGCAGGTAGTGGCGTCTGCACAGATCTCTCTGAAAGAATGTCTTGCAGCATATGTTGCAGTTATACCCGTTGTGTTTCAACGTGAATATGTCCTCTTCTTTGATGATGATGCTTTCCGATTCGTATCCGGCGGGTGGTGGTGTTGTTGTGTTCTCCGTGATGATGTTCCTGGAACCCGATGCAGTTGTGATTAGAATCGTTCTCACGCTTACTGATTAATATACAAAGTGTGGAGGATGTCATTCGCGATTTTGTTTTCACTTTCGTTTAGATAAAGTGTTCCAAAATAAATTAAATTGATACAAAATAGTGATAGAGCAAGTTAATTTTAAATCTTTTACACAAGATATACAGGGTGGTCCGGTTTGGGATACAGATATTTCAGAAGCTGATTTCTTGGTTCATTGTGAATAAAAAAATGTACGGAAAGGGGGAGATTTATATTAAACACCGTCTGAGCTACAGGATGTTTAAAAAGTTCTTTCAGAGGTGTACTTACAAACAAAGATTATCTCATAACTTTAAAAGTAACGTAACTAGAGTCAGTTTTATAGGTAATTAATTAAGATGTTTTTCAGTATTAGTGTTATTGCTAGCCGTGTTTCCATGTTAGTTATTTCTCATCAAAGTCAAAAAATATATTTATTTTATTGAATTTTTTTATGAAAATGACATTTTTTTTCATAAGCACCTAGAATATGTGGTATTTTTTATGATTATTTTGGTGTGTCATAATGTTACCTATAAATTCACCATACAAAGTTTACAGTTGACTATTTTGCTATCTACCCTACTAAATGAAACAGCCATACAATTTTTTTCTTTATAATTACATAATTAGTTTTAAAAATATGTGAATTACCATTAATAATAAAATTATAGGTACTTTTAGAAAAAAATGTCATTTTCATAAAAATTTTCAAAAAAGACTTTGATGTACTGGAAACAGGGCTAGCAATAACACTAATACTGAAAAATACTTTAATTAATTACCCATGAAACTGACTCAGTTACGTTACTTTTGAAATTACGAGATAATCTTTGTTTGTAAGTACTACTCTGAAGTAACTTTTTAAACACCCTGTAACTCACAGGGTGCTGAAGATAGACCCCTAATTTCTGTACAATTTTTTACCAACAATTAACCAAGGAATCATCTCCTAAAATATCTGTATCCCAAACCTTAAGACAACGCGACTAATTTTAATCTATTTGTAAGCTTATAGGAACGATTCATTCACTAAGAATATGGGAACAGGAAAATCATTTATTATTTTCAATCACGTTCATTTATTAAAATTTACGTTAAAAACTATATACACAACATTTCAAGGTAAAAAATGTTTCTTTTTAATATGCATATTGAGCATGGTTTTGCTGACAAACGCGGCCGCGGCTTCATTACACAGATGGCACTTATACGGCCTTTCTCCTGTATGGTACCGCATATGTACCGTCAAAGTAGATCTCTGCGTGAACCTTTTAGCGCACTCTGTACACTGATACGGTTTTTCTCCCGTGTGCGTCCTCATATGAAGTTTCAGCGACTCTTTATCGGCGAACCGCTTCGAGCATACTTCACAAACAAGCGGTTTATAACCGCTATGTGTTATTCTATGTGATCTCAAGTTACCAGTCGAAACGAAACTCTTCCCGCATATCTCACAAGTGTAATTCAACAAGCCGTAATGTTGGTTCACGTGTATCTTCAAGTTCGCCCTCGATGTGTACGCTTTGTTACACATGCTGCATTTGAAACATCTCTCCACGACGTATTCGGGATTATGTCTCGTCTGGTGTATCGTCCAGAACTTTTTCTGTTTGAATTCTTTGTGGCAAATCTCGCAAGTGTACCTTTTTCCTTTGTGCTCGATTTCGATGTGCTCTTGTAGACTGCAGTTGAATAGATATCCTTTACCGCAGACGTTGCAAGTGTATTTGAAATTATTCAAATGTCTGTTTCTGTGGGCGAGCATGTTTGTTTTTGTATTGAACCTTTGATTGCAGATATCGCATTCAAATTCGCGTTTGTTTTCGTGCACAATCGTGTGTTTTTTCCAGACGTATTTTTCTTTGAAGGTTTTATCACATGCCTTACATTTGTATCCTTCATCTGTTTTTACGTATCCGATTTCAGTTCTGGTTATATTTTTATTATCTTTGTTTTCATCGTTTACTTTGTTCATATTTTCTGTTTTACTTTTATTTTTGTGTTTGTTTCGTTTTGAACATTTTCTTAATGTTTCATCGTCCGAGTTACTTAACTGTTCTTTCTTTACTTGTATAAAAACTCCTGAGAAAAGTCTGTAATAGAAAACCGAGGATAAAATTAATATGAAATCGTTCCATCTATTTATAAATTCTTATACAATCAGGTTTTTAAACTAAATAGTGCCATTTTAATGTTTAATCTTCTTTTGTAGATTTCTCAAGATAACTAATTCAGTTGATTTTCTTCAATAATGTCTTCTATGATAATTAAAACGATAAACAACTCAATTATATAAATAATTTAACTCACGATCTATAAAGTTTAAATTAAATACAGGTAGTCCTCGACTTACGACCCACTGTACAATAATCATAAAATAAATCAAATTCAACAATTGAATCAAATAACAATAATCAACAATTATTTGTCAACAATAGAACTTTTTGAAAAAAAAATTACGCGTTTTTTATTTGTATTTATTTGCAGGACATTTCTTTGCATAGATACTCAATAATACATAATTTATAAAAGTGTTTATAGGAAATGCGATTCATTTCAGTATTGTATTTTGTATTTACTGCGTTTGTATATAGTTTATGTATATTTCTGATTGTACCTGAGTTGGGTTTAGTTATTTTTGAAGTGAATATTTTTTTATATCTAAAAAATTTATGTGTATAATAAAAAGTGGAAAAAATAACATAAGTGAATTTTGTATCTAATAATCTTTTGTTTTTTATGAAACTCGACTTACAATTACGACCAATACTAGGAACACCTGTATATATGTATAACATTAACATAAAAAATACATTCAAGAACGTATCAGACATTGAGATATTTAATTAATTAAGGAACATGACTACAATGAATGAAAGAAAAATATTTTTAGACAAGTTTATTGAATATTTATATTATTTAATAAAAATATAACAAATATACAACAAAATATATCAAATTCTAAAATTACATTTACAAAATTAACACAGTTAATTCTAACCAAGGATACTCGATAGGTAAGAAACTAAAATACAAATATAAAACAAAAGGTTTTTCCTATATTTCAATGAATAAATAAACCAACGTTTTGTGAAATTTAAGGGGTAACATCTAATCGTCACTTCTGCTTACACCCAGAAGCCAAGATCCATATCAAGATCACCGCGGAAGCCTCAAGACTTGTATAAAATAAAAACAATTTTTTCGCTTATAACTCCTTTCGAATATCATTTTTAAGATATTTAAACATACATTGGATGCAACCCCTTGAATTCAATGAGATTTTAAATGGGTATTTAACAAAGTTCTGGTAACAAATGCTTTATCGCACAAATGACACGGGTAAGGTCTTTCCCCTGTATGACTCCTTTTATGAATAATCAACGTACTTTGTTGCGTAAACCTTTTATTACAAACCGAACAAACAAAAGGCCTTTCTCCCGTATGAACCCGAACATGCGTACGCAGATTTTTCTTCGATACAAAACACTTCCCACAATGTACACAAGGGAATGGTTTTTTACCATCATGAATCAATATATGTGCATCATAACCTTCTTTACTTTTAAAATTCTTCCCGCATATGTGACAAACAAAAAGTTGATTTTCGTGATTTACCCTAAAATGCCTTCGCAGACCTGATTTCTTTGCAAATTTCTTCTCGCACAGATTACACGGGTAAACAGATATGCATTTTTCTACATGCCCTGCTTTGTGTTCCGTGTAATAAGGCTTGCTTTTGAACGGTTTCTTGCATATTTCACATATATATCTTTTACCTTCGTGGGTTACAGCGACGTGTTCTTTTAGTGACGTGTTCGTATTGTACCCCTTGTTGCAAGATTTGCATTTAAACTTGTAAGTGTTAGTGTGGGAAGCTTCGTGAATTTCTAAATGATGTTTCAAACGGAACTTTTGAGGGCAAACGCTGCACTGAAACCTTTTAGTTTTGTGGATTGTTATGTGGTTTCTGATCATAGAGCTTTTTTGAAACTCCTTACTACAAATTAAACACTTGTAACCTGTTTCGGTTTTTGTATAATTCGGTGATACCTTTGTACCGAAAAACTGTTTCCTGTATTGTTGTATGACCTGTTCGTGAGCTGTCTTATCGTTTTTAGCAGTTTCCATTAACTTCTGTATCTCTTTTTCTGGTGCACAATTTTTATTATCATTGCTATATTTTTCTTGTTTTACGATAATTGAAATCCAGGATATTTCTCTGCAATTAAATACGTTCATTTCAGAATTAAATTCAATGATTTATGTTGAATGGAACAAAAGCATAACCGTATTAAAATTATTTATACTAATTTAAGATCAGAGGCGTCGCTAAAGGGGTGACAAAAAAAGTCAATAGAAACAAGTGGAAGTATTGTAATACCGTCGAAAAATCGTGTCCGAGATAAGAGCAGATTCTGATTGTACTACCTTCAAAACGTAAAGAAAAGTTAATTTCCGCATGGCGGCTGCGCGTGTGTCTGGATGTAGAATTTTCTTTCGTTCACGATAACTACTGTAAAAATGCACCGATCTGAATTCTTTTTGGGGAAAATGTTTGTCTCAGTGAGTACTCCAGACATATTGATTTTGGTGCTAATCGGATTGAAAATATTCGAAATTTTGTAACTATTATCGTCTAAAAAGTGAACGTTGCTAATATTATCTCACTAATTTTGATAAGACTTGGTACATTTGTAGTTCAATTGAACCTAAAGGACATTTATTATTTGTACGTGCCTTAAACAGCTATCAAAGGGGTGAAAACCAGTAAATTAAATTAAAATTAGTAAATAATTCATGTTGCCTTGGAAACAAATGCAACTAAATTCAAATTGTCAAATTAGTTATTCTACGAATGTGTATTACATTTTTGTCATTAAAGAACATGGAAGTTATGTACGGTTCTCCATACCGATTTTTTTTTAATATTACACAGGCGTCACCTCATTGGGGTGAATCCCCCGCCCTCAGCGACGCCACTGTCCAAGATTAATGAGATTTAAAATGCGTTTTCAGCAGTGTTTTTGTAACAAATGCTTTCGAGCACAGATGGCACGGATAAGGCTTCTCCCCGGAATGACTGCGCCTATGAACAATCAAAGTACTCTGCTGTGTAAAACTCTTGCCACATTCCGCACACTTGAACGGCCTTTCCCCGGAATGCGTCCTCGAGTGCGTCTTCAGCAGACTTTTCGAACGGAACGTTTTATCGCACGAACCGCACTTAAACGGCTTCTCGCCAGAATGAGCGTGCATGTGTCCATCAAAGCCTGTCTTGCTTTTAAAATCTTTACCGCATATATAGCACACAAGTCTCTCCCCTTCGTGTTCGACTTGGACGTGAAACCGCAACCTACCTTCTCTGAGGAAGGTTTTGTCACAGAGTTCGCAAGAGAACGGTACAGGACTCTCGATGAAATTAGGAGAATGCGTGCGTTCGTGCCTTCTTAGATCGTATTCGTAACTATACATTCTGCCGCATACCTTACAGGAATTTTCACCTTGCTTGTGTTTGAACTCGTGACTTTTCAAATAACAGCGTCTTTTAAATCTTTTACCGCAAATTTGACACGTAAAGTTCTTCTCATTTGAGTGTTTCAACGCGTGTAATTTCATGAAGCATTTTGCTAGACAAGAGTAATCACAAAGTTCGCATTTATACGGTTTTAAATCTGAATGTGTTTTGTAATGTTTCTGTAACTGTACAGATGATTTAAATTGTTTTTTACATTTTTCACAAGAATGGGGCTTTTCATTGGAATGGACAAGGTAATGGTTTCTTAGAATGTAATACTTTTTAAAATTACGACCACATATCTGACAGACATGTGAATTTAAATTTACGTCTTTCTTCGTGATATTTGCGTCGTTATTAGTAAATGTTATATTTTTTTCCGAGAGTTGGAATTCCGGAAGTGATTCAGGACATCTGTAAGAAAAACACTGCCTAAAAACACTGCGGTAGTAGATCCAAAAACAATTTTAATTATATAATCTATAAATAAATTATGGTTTATAATATAAAACAAACTAAATATTTTGGTTTAATTTATATTTTGACTATTATATACAATTTCTATGTAAAGATAAATAAAATAAATTCATCTACAATAAAATTTCCAGTGGATCATCCGCTGTTATTTTAATTATAAAAGTGAGGTTAACTTGAAAGAAGTTTTCCTTGTTTTTTGACCACTGCTCGTACGTGTAGTACTTTTAAACGCAACTTTAGTTTTATTTTGATTTTTATAAATAAGATTATATAAAATACAACATTGAAATTTTCTGTGTTTATTTAAATGCAATGATATCTCAAAAAAGATTACAAAAGTATTGATTAATTAATAATTTTGACATTTAAAAATTATGGCGTGATGATCCTTAAGAACTTAATTATCCTATTAAAAAAAATGTTCAATTTAATTTCACTAAAATAGTGTTATAAATATTTGTGTAAAAATTTTCATTAATATAGAAATAAAACGTGCGAAGAACAACCGATACTATTCTTTGATTGCTAAATAAAACTATTAACAGTTTGTATAGATAAAAATAGTGTAATAAAAAAAAAGATTTGATTTCGAAAAATTTAGTTTTTAATTTATATTTATTTAAATGGTATTTTTTACTTTTAATAATTAAAAATTAGATAAAATTTAACGATCGCAGCATATAGAATACAATACTATGGCCTCGCCGACTCTATTTGTTGCACTCGCACACGTTGTCTGCCTGTAAGTCGCACTCTATTACTTTTGTTTACACGTCTTAACAAACATGTATTTCTAGTTTTTCATTACTTTGAATAACCCTGCGGTTCTAAAACTAAACGTGAATGTATGTGTTTTATAATTTTTATAGTATTTAAAAGAGTTGAAGTTTCGAATAAAAAGTGTTTAAAACGTCTCTGTATAGAATTCTCTCATTTACCGTGTATTAAAAACTCGTAAACCATACGACCAATATTATAAATAAAATATATGAGCTATCCATAAATAAAATATTAAAATTTTAGACTATACATTGCTCTAATGATGAAATAACCTTAACCCATTAACGCCCAGCTTTCTATATATAAGACAGCAAGTTTAAGCTCGCATTTGTTCATGTTTCCTAAAACATAAAAAAACTCACTGTCGTATATATAGAACGCTGGGCCTTAACGACTTAAACCAAATATAATCTGTATAGATAAAAATAGTGTTAATGAGTATTTAGATGCATTTTCATCAAAGTCCTAGTAACGAATGACTTAGAACACAAATGACAAGGGTACGGCCTCTCCCCGGTATGCCCACGCATATGTATCGTCAACGTCGACTTCTGAGTGAACCTCTTATCGCAAACGCTGCATTTAAACGGCCGTTCCCCGGTATGTATTCTGATATGTATCTTCAGCAGTTTCTTAGACGCAAAGCATTTCTCGCAACTCGAACAGGCGAAAGGTTTTTTACCCGTGTGCCCTCTCAGGTGTTCATTAAGGCCTGTATCGCTCTTGTATTCTTTACCGCATATGTAACACACGAACAGAAGACCCTCGTGGTGAACTTGTACGTGCATTTTGAGCGTATTTTCACGGTTGAATTTCCTATCGCACAGACTGCACTGGTAGCAAGTAGTGTTTTCTTTGTATCCAGGTTCGTGCGTCCGTTCGTGCCTCTTGAGGTAGTAAAGACTGCTGTACGAGTTACCGCAAACGTTGCACTGTCTTTCTTTCGTTTTGTGTTTGAACTGGTGTTCTTTAAGATGGTACGGGTGTTTGAAACGTTCCCCGCAAGTTACACACGCAAACTTCTTTTCCTGGATGTGTTTTATCATGTGAAGTTTCAGGTTTCCTTTCTGATTGGTCGAGTAAAAGCAGATGTCGCATTTAAATGGCTTTAGACCGGAATGTATTTTTGAATGTTTGTATAGTCGAAGTGACGATTTAAATGATTTTGAACAGATACTACAGGAGAATGGTGTTATGTCTGTGTGTGTTAACAAATGAGCATCTAAATGAGATCTACGTTTGCAAATTTTACCGCAAGTTTGACAAACGTACGGTCCTTTAGTTTTTTTAAAAGTGCGGCCGGAACCAGTCTGATTTTTTTCCATTTTTTTCTTCGTACATCTGAAAGAAAAATACTTCCTAAGAAAATATGATTTAATGGTTTATTTCAATAAGGATTCAACTGCGATTTTCTGTAAGAATACACGAGTGTATGCTACAAGAATTCCGAAGTACGTACTACGTGGACTGTTTAGAACTACAGGTGCATTTTTGAGTTAGAAAATCATATAAAAATAGGGGCATATTCTACTAATTGAGATCTACATTTCGGCACCCCACATGCCTAGATATGAAAATAAAAATAAAATACTGCTTTAAAGCTTCCTGCAGGTGCCATTTTTAAGAAAAATGGATCAAATTCCGCTGGTTTGGTTATACATTTTGATGTGCCACATGTCTTGGTATCAAAAAAAAAAATTTTTTTGTCTTGCTTTAGCCCCTTTTTCAAAAAACGTGTACATATTTAACTAGAGGGTATTACTTTAAATGTTCAGTAAAAATTTCAAATTCCTAGCTTATACAGTTTACGAGATATTTTGCTTTAACTGAAAAAGACGGACGGACGGACAACAAAGTGAGATTTTTAGGATTTCTTCAGAACCCTAATAAAAAGTAAAACAATCATTTCAGATTCAATAATAACTTTTCTAATAATTCGATTAATTTTGCATGACTTCCAGGATCAATGTGCTTTTTTCTGATGTATATTAAGCAGCGTCTTTGTAATAAACGCTTTCGGACACAGATGACACCCGTAAGGCTTCTGCCCGGTATGACTCCTCATGTGCACCGTCAGCGTGCCCGCCTGCGTGAACCTCTTGCCGCACTCCGAACACTGGAACGGCTTTTCACCGGAATGCGTTCTCTCATGAACCCTCAGCCGCTTCCTCGACACAAAACACTTGCCGCATTCCACACAGCCGAAAGGCCTCTCCCCGGTATGGCTTCTGATGTGCACCGTGAGCCCCTCTTTAGACGTAAGGCCCTTCCCGCAGTAATCACAAACTAACAGCTCCCCTCTGTGAGCAATACGCATATGGACTTCAAGTGCAGAACGACACATAAAACGTTTATCGCATTCGCTGCACTGCTTATCGGTGTTTTTGCTTGCGTAAGAAGGATCGTGAGTCAGCAAGTGTCGCTTGAGATCAGATTCGTAGCTGTACACTTTACCGCAAACGTTACACCCGGTTTTATCATCCCTGTGTTTGTATTCGTGATTCCTTAAGCCGGTTGGTTCGTCGAATCCTGCACCGCAGATACGACATACGTGATCTTTTTTACGACCGCTGTCGTGTCTTCTTAGATGGAGCTTTAACCGACAATTGCTGATGAAACCGCGTTCGCAGATAACGCACACGAACGGTTTTGTTTTTTCGTGAAACTTCTTGTGTAGGTTTAACACCGAACGTGAAACGAACGTTTTGTTACATACATCGCAAGAGAACGGACGTTCTCCGGTGTGTTTGTGCATGTGTATCTTCAAATCGCTCGGATACCGATACGTTTTATCACAATGGGGACAAGAGTGAGGCCGAGATTGTCTTCTTTTTTTAGTGTTTACTTTATTACCGCTATTTTTACTATTAATTTTTAATAAGCTATTCTTATCTGTGACGCCTGACACCACAAATCTGCAATAAAAAATAAAAACCCGCGTTCAGATATTTTTGTGTGCAGTTAATTAACTTCTTCGACTTCTTTTAAAAGTAATGAGCACGTTTACACAGAGCTGTTATCCGGTTTTACCATAACCGATGTAGTTAAACCGTTTCAAGTGGTGCTGTTTACACAATACACAATTATAATTCCGATTTGAAATACGTCTACCAACAAGAAATCTCAAAAATATTTCGTCTCCTCCACGAATCACGTTTCTTTTGTTTTCCATCTCTTCGTCTCAAGTGTTTTAATCATATTTTAACTGACAACACCTTTTCAAATGTTAATGCGAAGTGCATTACGATGAAATCCCTATACTCCGTAGATACTTATATTTTTTGAGGTTAGCTAAATAGATATAACTATATCCATGCAGTTTACACGCATTTTTATTCCTGATCTATTCCGATTTACTTATGCTATTCCCGTAGACCAAGAGGAATAGCATAACTAAACCCGATTAGTTGTCGGTTATAAAAAGCGCCATCTACACGAACTTTTACTACATCGGTTATAGTAAAACCGTAATAACGGCGCTGTGTAAACGTACTCAACGATTTTTTTCTGTTTATCATTTAATAAATATACTGTAACTTTAAAATACTTTATTTACAGTCACAACGCATATAATACTTTAAAAACAATTGATATGCACTACTTTTAAATATACGCACAATAATAATATAGATTTTTTCAATTGCAATACAATGTTTCTATCAGCATTGCATTGGTTAATTAATTAAAGAACTATTTAATAAAATTTGATACCATTTAGGAACTAGTAAACTTTGATTATATTAGATCACAGCAAATGTAATAAAAACAATGTGTTTTTAATATCACTACTTAAAACTATGTTTTGCAGAAATTAAAAATTCAATATAACCTGCTTTTCTATTATTTAAAAATATTTAATTATTGCAAATATTTGGCTACAATTGTTTTTAGTTTGAACTATGTTCTATAGTCAACAATACATGTGAACAATACAAAATAGGAACTATGAAATATTGACTAGAATTTGTACTAAAATAAATAAGATTCCAATCATAATGGATTGCACAATTATCAATTAACCCTTGTGTTAATGGATACGTACCCGTGTACTTTTTTTATGATTTCATTCGACGAGTTTTATATGTAATTATTTTTTTGATTTTATGGGCATCCAGAAATGTTAAGATACATTTATTTTAATGCTATTTCTTGAAAATAAATAAATAAATAACAGCTGCTTTCTATTTTCATTGATTTTAAAATGATTGTTGTAAAATAAAAAGTAAGGTAACCAACAATAACATTAAATTTGACAACAATAACATTAAACACATCGCGCAAAAGTTTTATAACGTAAATATCATACGTACAAATCAAATATAGTTTGTAACATGGAAGATGACCGGTCTAAGCATTGTAATAACATTGCCAAACCGGCCATCTTTCATGTTACAAACTATAAAGGTACCCGCAGGGCCGGAAGAAGGCGGGCACGTTGCGTGATAGCAGGGGCGTGGAAAAAGTGTGAAAAAAAGACGGCAATATGAATTTTTCACACACCATTTGAATCCCTTTGTACTGTATCCATTAACATAATGGTTAAATATGTTTTTCTGTTGCATAAAACATTTTCCCCATTATTAAAAAACTTAGGTAGTTGTTTCATATTTCTCATGTTATTGTGTACATATTGCACTCACTTCACCAATACATCTGAAAATTTACAATCTTTATGCAATCCACAGCACGTATGTATTTACTGATTGAAGAAATGTTTCTAAGTTATCTAAAAAGTGAATCACGGATGTTTCTTCATGTGCGTCAACATGATAGTTCTCGTAACGAAACCTTTATCACAAACGCTGCACGTGTAAGGGCGCTCTCCCGAATGGTACCTCCGGTGAACGGTCAGAGTCGAAGCCTGCGTAAAGGATTTACCGCAAGTGGCGCAGATGTACGGTTTCAGCCCGCTGTGAATACGCTGATGCACCTGCAAGTATTTCTTGTGGGAGAACGGTTTGTTGCACGTATCACAGATCAATTTATTCGATTTATCGACAAACGAACTGCCCGATATGATCTTATCCGATCCGTGAGATTTCGTGTGGTGATTGTAAGCGTTCCGCGTTGCAAATCGCAACTCGCATCGAGAACAAGCGAAGGGGAGCTTCTCATTATCTTCGTCAGGTTGCAGAACCGTCACCGGTTCGACGTGAGTCTGCGGAATCGGGTGCACGCTGGCTCTGTGTCGGTCCAATAACTTCTTATATCTAAATTTAGCCGGGCAATCGTTGCATTCGAAAGGCTTGATATCGGCGTGTATCGCTCCGTGCATTTTCAGATGATGAGGCGTAACAAACGTTTTCAGACACACCTCGCACTGGTACTTGCGTTCCTCGTGGGTAGACTTGATGTGATATTGCAGTTTAAAGTTTGTTTCGAACCGAGTTCTACAAACGTAGCATTCGTAGTCGCCGTCCGCAGTCAGGCATTTACGTTTGCGATCTTCGGCCTGCTCTCGGCGTTCTTTGGCCGTCAACTTTCTCAAACTGTCGAGAGGTTGGAGATCGCTAAACGTCGAATCACCGCCCGTCAGGTTTTCCAAATAACGTACGCTCTCGTCCGAGTTTTCGTAACCGTCGTACGGAGAATCGTACATACGGCTGTCAGACGATATGTGTATCAATGGATTAAACAGACGGTGCGGTGAACTGTAACATAAAACATACCTTGTGATATCTCTTTCTCTCAATACTGTGCTACTTAATATACAGGTTGTCCAAGATATGCGTAAAATGCATGGGGATTTCTTAAACGGTAAGAGATGCAGATTTGGTTAAATGAAATTAATTATTTGCAAGGAAGGTGCGAGTATAACTACAGTAGGACTCTATAATACCTCTACGTCTTATTTTCTTGTATTTTAGTCGATTTTTGTATGACGAGTTGAAGTTCACTGTAGGAAATTTCACTAAAAAATTTAGAATTCTGGATTTCGTTAAAAGTATGTTTTTTGTATAGAAAATGACGTGAAAAGTTGTTTGTTTCAAACCGCAGGTCTGTATCTCAAACCGTTCTCGAGATATAGCCGCTCAAAGTTTTAGTTTTTTTTAATTTTTTGAGAAAAAAGGCCATAACTTTTGAACGCGTGGTCGGAATTGATTTTAGTTGACGGATTTGAAATCAGCGTGTCAAAATCTATATAATGACATGTATAATACTTTAAAATTCGACAAAAAAATTTTGGTCAAAAATCGACATTTTTTTAAGGTATACCCCTTTGAATTTTTTCGATTTTTCGCGAAATTTTTTTTTTCGAGTTTTAAGGTATTATACATGTCATTATATAGATTTTGACACGCTGATTCCAAATCCGTCAACTAAAATCAATTCCGACCACGCGTTCAAAAGTTATGGCCTTTTTTCTCAAAAAATTTGAAAAAACTAAAACTTTGAGCGGCTATATCTCGAGAACGGTTTGAGATACAGACCTGCGGTTTGAAACAAACAACTTTTCACGTCATTTTCTATACAGAAAACATACTTTTAACGAAATCAAAAATTCTAAATTTTTTAGTGAAATTTCCTGCAGTGAACTTCAACTCGTCATACAAATATCGACTAAAATACAAGAAAATAAGACGTAGAGGTATTATAGTTATATAATTGAACGTGCAAATTAATATTAAATGCTATTTTTGACTTTTGGTTAAAATTTTTGCGCATAAAGATGAATATTCTAATAATATTTTATTAACTGAAAACACAGATTTGTATTAATTTACCCATAAAGAAAGGGAAGCACTGCTTCCCATGCTTCCACTGATTTTAATAATTATTTTCTCAAATATTTTTTGATGTAGTAATACTCGCACATTCCTTACAAATAATTCAACTCATTTAACCGAATCTGTATCTCTCAATATAGAGATAATAAACATTAATATACAAAATGTCGTGGAGATAGAGGAACGGGATGCGCGTGGGGACCTCTGGACACCGCGCTCAGCCCTTCCCCCCGTCTCCAGCGACATGATAACATACCTGAGTGAGCCCGTAATAGCGCCAGAGGTCTCCACGCCGGGTGGCTTGCTCATTGACACAAACAACGGTTCTCGATCTTCATCAAAAAACACAAAACACAAACAACGTACGGCTTAAACACGCACACTTTACGAAACTATCAAAACGGTTATATATAATTCATACAAAAAAAAAAAACTGATTTGTCTTGTAAGTAATTAAATAACAGTAATAAGGAAAAAATAAAATAAAAATAATACGTACCTTTAATAATAATATAAACACGTTTAAAATAAAACCACAATAATACTTTCACAAAATTTCACAGTTGCACATTTTTAGTTTTCCACTTTTCTTCTCCAAAACTTGTATTATAAATATCTTCATATCGATATTATTTCCAAAAAAAATTAAGCCGTACAAAATAGAAACGAAAACAAAAATAATCGTCATTTGCATTATCGTAAATCGAGAAATCATTGCAATTCTGTTAATAAAAATATTTCTATTGAAGTGCTTCATTGACTAACTTTGAGCAAGATAGTATGAGAAAGGAGGTCATACCAAATACAATCTAATCTTTTCAAATTTCTTACGTTAAGATTTCTAACAGTCGCTGCTAGCCTAACTGACTTTGTATCAAGCTAATAATATTTTTAAAATTTCGTTTCTGTAAAAACCATTACTTCAATATTTATAAACGCTAACTGTAATATGTTTTTAACAAAACAAAATTTTAAAATTTTATCAATAGATATGGTACCAGAGAAAAATATATCCTTTCTCAACTTATACAAATATATATTATTAGTTTTGGTTCAATATTTAAAGACCCTCACACCATTTATATTTTGCCCTGTTCAAATCTAACCAATATAGCAGCTAGAGGGGCCCCAAAACAAAAAATCTTAAAACAAATACAAAAATTTGTATTTACCACTTGAAATTGTATTGATGTATCATACACTGTTATTTTCATCTTTATTTTTAAATTCGCGACAATCGTAGGTAATTTAAAAAATATATTTGTAATAATCACTTTTTTTTAATTCTGTTTATTTAAAATTAATAAAATTTTGAAAAATTTGCACTCATTTTATATATATTTGTGCAATGTTATGTCCAGTATTATTATAAACGATTTAATAAAATTTGCAAGCACTTTCAAATGAGTTTTCTAACCTAACTTAACCAATCTGACAGTTCTCTTGATGTTTCATAATTCAATAACTACGGTATTAAAACAATGGTAATATCATGAAAATTATTTTGTACAGTATCACTGCTCTTAATTCCAGAACTAATCCATAAATACTATCACAGATTTGCTAGCTAGCATATTTGTTAATACAGGACACTAGAATTGAATTGAAAATTGCAACAATTAAAAATAAAAAATTAAAGTACAGGCAGTCCTTGACTTAAGACCAAATTTATTTCCTTCAATTTATTCCTCATTTTCTTCATTGTACAATAATCACAAAATAAATCAAATTCAACAATTGAATCAAATAACAACAATCAACAATTATTTGTCAACAATAGAACTTTTTGAAAATAAAAATACGCGTTTTTCATTTGTATTTATTTGCAGGACATTTCTTTGCATAGATACTCAAAAATACATAATTTATAAAAGTATTTATAGGAAATCCAATTCATTTCAGTATTGTATTTACCGTGTTTGTATACAGTTTATATTTCTGATTTTGTTATTTTTGAAGTGAATAATTTGTTTTATAACCTAAAAGTGTCTGTGAATAATAAAAGTGGAAAAAATAACAGAAGTGTTATAAATTTGAATTTTGTATCTAATAATCTTTGTTTTTTTATGAAACTCGACTCACAACTGATGTCTAGGAACTTATCTAGGTTGTAAATCAAGGAAAACCTGCATGTTTTTAAACTTGGTTTTAAAATATACGTCTCATTAATAATTTTTCAATTTTTTTTTTAATCTTGAATATATATATGTAGCAGGTTGGAATAAGAACAAATTATAAACAATACCTAACCTAATATAACATAACCTAACCTAACCCACCCTACAATAAATAATTGTTTGATCCGCAACTTTTTCATAAGAGTTGTAATATGAAATATCTATTTGTATAACAAGTACCGAATACATTTATATAAATTGAGAAAGCATATATTCAAACAGACGATTGATATGAATTTTTAATTAAAAATATAAAAAAACTATTTAGTTTTATCTAATCCAAAATCTAATAATTCATAAAAATTGTTTATAATCAGAAAAGTTAGGTTAAATATGGGAAATATCTTACATTGTTGTTTAATTAAATAAATTCGTATCAATCATCCGAAAAGTTTAATGTATATAAAACAAGACACTCACCCTTCTGGTACTTCTGTTTCGCCGATATCTGCGACTGAAGTTTTTTGAATACCCGACGGTCCTGCTTGGCCTATCTCATTATCAAGTGTAACATTTACAAAAGTCGTTGGTTCTACTGAATCCGTATTATTAGAAGGAAAATCATTTTCAGAATTGGTTTCCTCCTTAAAAACAAAACACATTCCGTTCAAGTAACCAAAATTTCAAAGAAGTAAAAATCACTTACCTTAGTAATTGTATCGTTATAATCAAAATCTGAATCTCTATCTACTAATGAAGCTAATGGTTCTCCGTCATCACTGTCCGATTGCTGCTGAGCAGCAACAGCTTGCCTAATGTTCTGTACAGCTTTTCGTCTAGCGTTTCGTCTCGGTCGTTTGCTAGGTGATGTTTCTAATTTTTCTTTCTTCGTTTTTACGGCTGGTTTTGGTTCTTCTTCGTCTACGATACCTAACCATTGTTTCAACTGTTTTTCAGAATTTACACTTGTGCTCCAAAATTGAAACTGCTGATCTAATTTATAATTGCATCCATCACAAATTCGTTTAGGAAGGGCATCTTCCCAAGTTACCTATAAAGAGTTATTTTCTAAATACTTAACGCACATTTCTTATTCAATAAAAATACATAATAACTAAGAAGATGAATTAACTTGGTCAATTGTATTTTTGTAATACATTCATTGACAATGAAGTAGCACCTACCTTTTTAGTTACATACACAGATTCTTGTATTGAATAAACAAATTATTACATTTTTATTTTGCATAATATTATTTGTATCAATAATTTTAAATTTCAATTATCAATTTAGATTTTTTAAATGTGTGTAACTTGTTGACAGGTGCAAATAGAAAAGTATATACGCTGTAAGGGGCTCAAATTCAGTTTATATAAACAGGAAAAAAAGGGCAATCAAATATGAAGATTATGAACAGGGGTGTGGGGGAAATATCACATATTATATTCCCAATCTTCAGGTAGACAAAGTAAAATTTGTCTCGAAAAATTATAAGTACAATTTACATAAATTATTTATAAAAATTGGTGTATTTCAGAATTATACACATTAATAATTATCATAATTAAAAAACGCTAACAAATTTTAAATAAATAAGATGGCGTAAAACAAGCGTTACCTTGACCGGCAAACACGTCGATATCTTTGTGTGAACCTGCCGATTTCTCCCATCGTCTTCAAATATAGGATTATTTACTTGCTCTTTCACTAAACAGAGTCTACAAAAGTCTGAGCAGTCAACAATTCCTGCCATTATCTAAATTTTAACCGATACATTAAGAAAATGAACATTTACAAACACGGACGCAGAGCTTCAGCAATAGACACAGCGAATCAATTCTTTTCGTTTACTTTTGCGCATGCGCATTGATCAATGTATTTTATAAATTATGATTTATGTATATTCTGCTCCTTTTTATTCGAATTTATAATAAATATAGTATTATTTATTACATTTAGATGTAATTTAATTTATGTATTAATTATGCGATGAGAAAACAACTATTACAATGTAAATAATAAAATATTTATAAAAATTATCAAAACCGGAAAGGAATCAAGTTAACACTACAAAAATGCCACCAGGAAAGTTAAACTTAAAATGCATTTCTTTATTATAATAGTTTCATATAATGCCTGAAAATCAATGAAAATAATTCTGATTTGAAATATCCCTGAAATATAATATAACGTAAATATATTTCCAACATTTATTATATTATTTCAAAATTACCACCAAATACTGAAATATAATACATAGTAATAACTATACACGAAAGATGTCAGCACAAATTGCTGGTATAAAATAACCTAAAAAAATTTAAATATATATTGCATTTACTGACACATTTATATATTCTTTTATGTTTTATACAAGAAATATTAAACGAGTATTTTCAACACAATTAATAAAAATGGATAAGAACAATGTAGAAAGTGCGAAAAAAATGGCAGCTTATACAGCTGTCGACAAACACGTAAAAGACAATACAATTATCGGAATAGGTAGTGGTTCTACTGTAATTTATGCTGTGGATAGATTAACAGAAAAAGTTAAATCAGATAATTTAAATATAACATGTGTACCTACATCATTTCAAGCGAGGCAACTTATTTTGAAAAACGGTTTAAAGATAAGCGATCTTGAAGTACATCCTTGCCTTGATTTAGCTATAGACGGTGCAGATGAAGTAGATTCTAAACTTACATTAATAAAAGGAGGTGGTGGATGTCTTCTCCAAGAAAAAATCGTAGCTTCTTGTGCTCGTAATTTAATAATTATTGCTGATTATACAAAAAATTCTAATGAACTTGGAGAACAATACAAAAAAGGAATTCCCATTGAAGTTGTGCCGATGTCATACATTCCAATCAAGAATAAAATTGAGAAAATGTTCGGTGGTGAATTAGTTTTACGACTGGCACTTGCAAAAGCTGGCCCTTGTATAACAGACAACGGGAATTTCATATTAGATTGGAAGTGTTACGATCAGAATTTAGACTGGAAGAAAGTTGACCAAGATATTCACATGTTACCGGGCGTTGTTGAAACGGGGCTGTTTGTTAATATGGCAACTGAAGCGTATTTTGGAATGAAAGACGGCTCTGTTAAAATACAAAATAAAAACGAATGATTCTATTATGCGATATAAAGTATTATTGTATACGTTAAAAATAGTATTGTATGATATAAGAAAAGATTGTATTTTTTTATTATTTATCAAAAAAAAAAAAGATGTTTCGTATATTACATAGAATTTTATTATATAAAAAATATAGAGAACAAAATTTCTTATACAAACTTATAAATTATGTTGTACCTAAAAAATAAATAAACATTTTGATGAAAATAAACGCATTATTTTTTATAATTTTAATCATAACCTTAAAATATAAAATTATTTGATACACGACTATTCGGATAAATCAATAGAAATAGGAACATAGACTATAAGTAATAGTGAAATTAACTGTTCTTGTTAATTAGGACAATCTCCGATAGTGAAGTTGGGTTTATTTTAGATAAAACGGTGGTCTCAATTTCTCTCAATTAAATTATGAAAATGTCAGATAGGAATAAACATAGAACTATAGAAGGAGCGCCTATATATGTATTCTATGTCTATGTTCGTACATATTCATATCGTGTTGGCTTATTTGAAAAGTACCAATTAATATATGATTACATTTTTAAAATAAACAAAATATTTGACACAGTTTAAGATTGTCATTGTTTGATATGAATTTAGGATTTATTATATTTGAGTCGCTAAATATTTACAGGAATTTATCATTTTTTACTATTTCAGAAAATATTTTTCTATTACGGAACTATTACTATTTTTTTTTTGTTTTAAACTATCTATGAGAAGAGTTAGGTGTAATCTACAAACTACAACTGGCGTTCTACAGAATTTAATTAATTTACGCATCAGACTTGTGGAAATGTTGAATTACATTATTTATTTATTCTAATTCTCGTAGGTACTATTTTTCTTATATTTAAAACACTGCTTTTAGAACTTTTATAGCCTTCTGTTTACTTAAATAACTATACATCTGGGAAAAAATGATTTCAATCAAAAATTATATCAGTTAGACTGTAAGTTAACTCTCACTAACAGATGTTAATATTGATATACTAATATGTATTTTAATTATTTAGGGCAAGTTCCATCCTGAATTTCTATCTAAATTATATTTTTATATATATTCTTTTTACATATTATTTATTTAAAATCTCCAGAAGGTATAAAAATAGCAATGTCAAAATTAATTTTTCTAATCTAAATAAATAATTTAAAATAAAGTAAATACTATCATTAACTAATAATTAAAAATATGTATATAAAAAAAACTAGAAGTACAAAAATATTCATAATTACTTACAATAAGGATAATTTTGATTTACATTTAATTTATAGTAATCTCAAACAAACGACTAGATTAATACTGAGATGTTAGAAATGGTTAGTAAAGGCTGGTCTTTTTCATTATACGTAGAAACTCTTCTTGATTGATTTCACCATCCCCATCTCTATCTGCTTCATCTATCATTTCCTGCAATTCTTCATCGGTGAGATTCTCACCCAATTCCTTCGCTACTCTTTTCAGATTTTTAAAACTGATTTTTCCTGTTTCATCATCGTCAAATAATCTAAATGCTTTCAAAATTTCATCTTTTGAATCTTTGTCTGCCATTTTGTTTGCCATTAAAGAAAGGAATTCTTCAAATGATATTTTTCCAGTACCATCTTTGTCTATATCAGAAATCATTTTTTTGATTTCTTCTTTTTTTGGTTCGAATCCTAACGCTCTCATAGCTACTTTCAATTCTTTGGTTTCTATTTGGCCGGTGCCTTCGGTATCAAACAAATCGAAAGCTTCTTTGATATCATTTTTTTGTTCTTCTGATAGTTCAAATTTTGGACCTCCAGATTTTTTTCGAGCTCCCGGAACAGATACTTGTTTTTTTGTTGCCATTTAATAAAACTGATATATTGAAGCACAACAGAAGTACAAATTTAATGCTTGTTTATTTATTTCTATAATATCACCAATAGCTACAGTTTCAAACAATAAACTATTATCTAAAAATTATGACAGTTGACCATGATATTTTAAACTGTCAAATTTTTTTATGATGTCATACGTCATGTAGGATTTTTTTTTATCGACAGTACGGAACAGTTGGTAGTTTGATATTTTTTCGATTTCCACTTGACGTTTATCAAATTAAAACGTTGTATTTATTTATTTTATATTTTCTTCTAACTGAAATAATAATTACATTCAAAAATGTCGTATATGCTAGGACATTTGCACAACGGATGGCAAGTTGATCAAGCAATTTTATCTGAAGAGGACAGAGTGGTTGTAAGTTTAATTTTTTCAACATGACTTTATTTGAGGTTATATTTGCATATATATAACATTTATTATTGCAGGTAATAAGATTTGGACATGATTGGGATCCTACCTGTATGAAAATGGATGAAGTTCTTTATAATATCGCAGAAAAAGTAAAAAACTTTGCTGTAATATATTTGGTAGACATAACCGAAGTTCCAGATTTTAATAAAATGTACGAATTGTATGATCCTTGCACAGTGATGTTCTTTTTCCGAAACAAACACATCATGATAGATTTAGGGACCGGTAACAATAACAAAATCAACTGGCCACTTGAAGACAAACAAGAAATGATTGATATAATAGAAACTGTTTATCGTGGCGCAAGAAAAGGAAGAGGTTTAGTGGTGTCACCTAAAGATTATTCTACAAAATATCGATATTAATCAGTATTTATTTTAAAACTAATAGACAAATTTGTACTTACATTGTGAGTGATTTAAATATTTGTGCTGTTGAAAGATATTTTTAATATAAACAAAACAGTGAACATTCTACATAAGAAACCATATATTTTAAAAATAATATAAATTAAAATTGAATAACATAAGAGTGAAGTTAGCTACAATTGTAATTGGGTGGTTTATAATGATTATAAAAATTGTTTAAAATATTTTCTTGTTTTTTTATTCAAAATTTCCTTTTAACTCCCCAATAGGAAGTCCAAAAACAACATATTAAAAAAAATAATTCACATAAACTATATGGAAATAATAAATAATCAGTATTCAAGTATTGATAGTCATACCTTGTTGGGAATTTTGTTGTGCGGACCTCAAGTGTCGAACCATTTCTGACAAATGCAAATTAATTTTTTATATACATATTAAAAAAAATAAACTATATGAAAATCAGTATTAAAGTTTGTTGTATGGACCTCAAGGTTCGAACCACGGCTTGTTTTTGCTGATGAAAATTATTGAATTTAATTAAATTAAGGTAATAATAATTAAATTCACAAAGAACATGTGAAAGCAATTGCTTTATTTAATTTTATAATTAAAAAAATAAATGTAAATATGTACAAAAAATAAAACATATCAACAAGAATAATAAAAGTCGTTATTTGTTTTACACATAGTATTTTATTATTTATATACATCTTATTATATTCTCAAAATATACATTTTTGTCCAGCCGTTAACTGGTATTATGTACATAACTGCAACTGGAATTATTCGCGTATTATACAAATGTATTAAATTATGTATGCTAGTGTATAGTAAATGTTGTTACGCTGATCTCTTTAATTAAATAATAGACCAACCGTTGGCGATTGCTAGATGTTTCAAACTAGAAAGTGTATTGAGTTTTTTGTTGTTGTCGTTATGGTCCTAATTGTTTTTGCTCATGGATTTATAACTTCTACATAATTTGCCGGATACAGACCGACCCTACCGTCTTTACGTCCTTTACACCATCCCTGTTCATCTTCGTCTTCTAATTTTTCAAAAACGTCACCTGAAATCAAGGATTTTAATATTTGTTCGCTCTAATCAAAGACAGAAAGATATACTAGTCAAATAACAGTCAAAATCGTTTTAAAAAATGCTTAGATAGTTGTTTCATGTTATTGTGTATATATTGCACTCACTTCACCAATACATCTGAATATTTTATATATATTTACCATTACATTAGAAAGAAAGATATACAAGACAAGTAACAGACAAAATCCTTTTAAAAAATGCTTAGATAGTTGTTTCATGTTATTGTGTATATATTGCACTCACTTCACCAATATTTATATAAATTTACCTTGTTTGAATGACAGTTCGTCACTTTCGGCACCTTCATAATCGTATAGAGCTTTGACAGGCACTCCAGGTTCTCCCGTATCGACAAGTACGTCTCCTGCATCGCCTTCATCCCACTCTTCTTCTTCAAACGGGTTCTGGTCGCCTTTTCCACTTTCATTCGTACCGTTACTACTATATTATAATTATAAATATTATATACAGTGGAACCTAACCTAACTTAAATTAATCTGAATAATATGAACTTACATCGCAGCAGAAGTTCTGTTAGGGGAACTTTCAATTTTTTCATTAGTTTTTGTAGCTGCCACTGTAACTGCTTCTGTTTTTTGAGCATTCGTTTCTGAGATTATGGTCCGAACGGCTGGTTTCACTTTAGTTTTCACTGTGTAATCCTAAAATAAACAAATCAGTTTCAAAAACGATTTTAATAATAAAAGCAAAACTAATCATCAAAATATTAATCGTTTTTTTTTTATAATTTATTATTTAAATAATTTACAATTTTTTTTTGTCTTAATATAATAATGTAATTTTACAAAAAATGAACTAAAAACCAATCATGCATACATGCAAGTCTTCATTGACCGGCCGCTGGTTGATCAACGTGATGCTTCCTGCAGGTAGAGCTTCTTTCGACTTCCCCTTTGAGATGTCTCGGAACTCTTCGGTGTAATCCTGCCAACACGTAACAACACAAACCATGCAACTAGTTGTCAACGACAAAATCAACATGTGATCAACAAACACTCATCTACTCATTATTTAATGCTATCAATTGTAAAAGCAACAAACAAAATTTATTATTCTTTTTATAATTATTTAAAAAAAATTTATTTATACAGCAATTGTCATGTTTTTAGGCAATTTATTTAATTAACCTAACTTTAGCTTTTGATTGTCTTAAATACAGTAGAACCTCCCTAAACATTTGGACCCTGATAACCTCTATAAAAGTATATTTCCCCTCTACCCCACATACTTTATTAAAAACACACACTATTTTGAAGTTGAACTATTTTTGATTGTTGCAAAACTAAACATAACCTCAAATAATAATACAACCTGACTTTAACTTTAGATTGTTTCAAATACAAGGACCTGATAACCTATATAAAAGTATATTTCCCCTCTACACCACATTTTTAATAAAAACATTAAAATAAACAATAAACTTGTTTGAAGTTGAACTATTTTTTGATTGTTGCAAAATTAAACATAATTTCAAATAACAATATAACCTGATTTTTAGATTATTTCAAATACAGCAGAACCTCCCAATAAAAGTATATTTCCCCTCTACCCCACATACTTAATTAAAAACACCACACTTGTTTGAAGTTAAACTATTTTTGATTGTTGGAAAATTAAACATAACCTCAAATAATAATACAACCTAACTTTAGCTTTAGATTGTTTCAAATACAGTAGAACCTTCTTATTTCCCCTCTTCCCCACATTTTTAATAAAAACAATAAACTTGTTTGAAATTGAACTATTTTTTTAATTGTTGCAAAATTAAACATAACCTCAAATTTAACTATTTTTTGATTGTTGCAAAGTTAAACATAACATCAAATAATAATACATGTTTAGGGAGGTAAATTGTATACTTTAATTGAAAGAGGTATATACATTTAAAAACCTTTTTGCCTAATAACATGTTTTTTATTGTATAAAATAATATTCAAAATTTAAATGTTCAAAATACACTCATGGAAAAAATTCATCTGTCAAATCTGATCGTTTTTTTTTTATTAAATAACTGTTAATTAGATAAATTTTCCTACAAGGACAAAAACGATCATATTTGAAAATAAGCAATTTTTTCAATAAATAAATTTTTCCCATGATAAAAAAATATTTACAAAACGAAAAAACACATTCAAATATGCATTTTGAAAACACACAATAGCAAATTACAAAATTCAATCAAATAAACTTTTCAATAATTTAAAAGGCCGATGTAAACATTAAAATTTCAAACCAGTAACGGATTCTTCAGATATTTATGATTATTTTTATTACTCAACCCTCAATTGATTTAATAATAATATATATATCATTAACTTCCATCAAGCAAGAGTTGAAAATAAATAAAAATCATCAAAAAGCAATTTATTAAACATGCATTAAGTAAATGTTGATCAAAAACGGGAGAAAATCAAAATAGAATACAGTATAATTTAACATACCTCGAATTGAGGCCAATTCATTGCCATATTGACACCATGATTATTTGACCACCATTTTAAATCTTTTTCATGATCTGCATTGTTTATTGTATGGTAAAACTCTTCATAAACTTGTGGCAGTCTGGGAAAAAACATCGTATAAATTAATTTATCATTCCACTCCGAATTAAATAACGTTCCTAATACACACTTGTTAAAATAATGTGTTAAACTGACGTACATTATATTTAAATGTTACAGAAAACTGCATTATCGATATAGTTTCAATGTAATTGTTGGCAAATGTTTGAATTTTAAAGACGGCGTAGATTCTGACACTTGTTACTTGGGTTTTTTTAGGAAAACTGCATTATCGATATAGTTTCAATGTAATTGTTGGCAAATGTAAGTTTGAATTTTAAAGATGGCGTAGATTCTGACACTTGTTACTTGTTTTTTTTTAGTAAAACTGCATTATCGATATAGTTTCAATGTAATTGTTGGCAAATGTTTGAATTTTAAATACGACGTAGATTCTGACACTTGTAACTTGGGTTTTTTAGTCGCACTCACTTAATCGTTTCACTGAAATGCCGTAATAATACTTACTGTGGATCCTGGGCAATGTTTAAATGTTTGTGTATTGTAAACAAAATATCTTTAAAGAACTGTAACCGTTGAGCCTCCATTTCCTGACACTTGTCGAACACAGCGGTCATGTCTTCCATGTACTTGGGGTTGTAACTGTTTATTTCTTGTAGAGCCGCTTCGTAACGCTCTTTAGCCTTCTGCACTTCCTCCTTGCTCTTCTGTACACGTTCGGCCATTTTCTTTATCTGCGAAAAATATCATTATTTAATTCATTTAGCTGTTGGAATTTGGCCCACTTATTTATGATCATCAGAAGTATCTTTTCCCAAAATTTTATTAAAATCCACACATCAAGAGTCAAGTTATAACAAAAATAAAAATTCTAATTGTTGTGTTTTTTTTAGGTTATGTCGCAAAACAATAAATATAGGTTATGTTATAAATGTATAGGGTTTTTAAGTATTCAGTTCATAGAATTAGTAAATAAACACTCACTTCATAATTAGTCCTATTATTATAACTTCATTAACTATTAAACAAAAGTATATTTACAGTTAACTAAAACAAATTGAATACATGTATACTTCTCTAATTAAAAACTATAATAGTGACTTAAATATCAGCATACTCATCAGTACTCACAATCAGTACAATAGCTACAAATTAATGTATGTAATTAAATATAGAATCCTAATTAAACAATTAAGAATGGGGACAAACAATAAATATATATGTTAGCAGTATTAGCACTAGCAACAAAGAAACAACAAAATATCAACAAAATTATTTTGCAATGAATATATTACCGGCAAAATCCGAATTTAGGCAACAATAAATGGGGGAATTTTAGTTTAAACAGTTTTCCCCAGTTTTGCTTAAATTCGGATTTTGCTGTCCAGACAGAATGTATGAGGCTTATAGACTCGAGATTTACTGAACCGATTTCAATGCGGTTTTCACCAATAGTTAGATAATTTTTCTGTGCATGTTCGTGGCTATTAATATTTTATGAAAACCTAAGATTTAACATTAAAAGACTAAAAAAATCTTTATCAAGTCGTGTTTTGTTTTTATTGTTTCAATATTTTAGGTCACTAGGATCACGTCTCTTTCAAATATTTTTTCCAACAATTGAATAACACATGTTAACAATTATAGAAATATTTCACTTCCTAGAAAGTTTCAATTTGATTTTCATACAAATTCTAAGACGTTTTGTAAAAACTACTGAACGGATTTTATTCCGGTTTTCACTAATTGATACGTGCTTAGTTTAGGTGATTAATCTGTGGATATTTTGTGTAAATTTCATATGAAGTTGGGGAAAAAACAATTTGATGATTTTGTGTATATTAACCCGGGTAACACCGGGCCCAACGCGCTAGTCGTAAATATATCGTATTTTTTACATAATTTAAATAATATTCACTGTCTGGACGGTAACATATATATATTAATGTATAGCATTTAATAAAATTTGATTTCGAGGATCTTACCAGTGTTGCTCTCTGAAGAAAATTAAATAAATAAATTATTATTGTTAAAATTATCAAGTAATATTTTATATAATTTCATTCATAAATAAATGAATATTCGGTTTTTGAAATGGTGGAAAAACATGTCCAATATTTACATAACAGTTTTTTTATACACGAATATGTTTGCACATATTGTTTGCATACATTCTAATTCATCGATTCTGTTATGTAAATAAATGAATGGTTTTGTCTTCTCAATAACAAATTAATTTTTTACCGGTTTGGTTTAAAACATATTTTAAATATTTTTTATATTATTAAAATAGTTGGTCATCTTCAACCCCCAGAGAATATATATACTAAATTTCAAGGTTCTACGATAAGTGGAAATGGTCAAAAACCTGATAGAAGAATTAGCGATCAGGGAACTTCGCTATATAAGGTAAAGGCACCAGTTATGGCCGCTATAAGAGCAAGGTTTACTGTTTTTGTGATTGGCGGGCTTCTTTTTAATAATTCTCATGAACTCTTGTTACTAATAAAACAAGTAACTCTTTATTTAATCAATTTAATTAGTCCGCAAATATAGTTTGTTTTTTAAATTATAGCCTTTTATTTTGTTGATGTTTTTTCTCCAGTAATGGATAAAGTAAAACCAGTAATGAGCACGCAGTGATGGACACTTGCTAATGATAAGTACTATGACACAAAAGATATAAAAGAGTCAAATTTGCAACAATGTAAAGCAGTTGCTATGATAATATAATAATTAATAAATAAATTAGTTAAAATGTCCACCATTTTGACACCTATTGGCCTTATGTGATCAAATCACGCTGTAAGACAGTTAAATGTATATAGATTAATATTCAGAAATGGTAATAATCAAATATCAACAAATAATTCAGTACATTTAATTAAAAATTTGCCATTACTGTTGCCAGTACCTTATATGTATATTATTAAAATTATATAAATATAATAACACTTAAACTGACCTGATCTGGCGATAACGAACTATCTCCTGAAGCGTTTCTTTCCTGATTCGAAGCCGACTTTTCAGTCTTACAGGACATATGATAATCGGATTTAGCTTTCTCTACTTTTGAAAGAAGCTTCGCCCACGGTTTTTGGGCTTTTTTGAAAGCGTCTTCCATTTCTTTTCTTTCTTTCACATGTAAAACGGACTGTAAAAACAACATGTCTCATTACAAATACACTCGATAAGTGCTGAACAATCCCAAGTTTAGTAAATACACAGGTTGCCTCAGTAGTTTTTGACCAATCAGGTTGGGCACACCAGATGACGTATGTTCCCCTTCTCGCATCGAGTTACATGGATATATCTGTTATGATTGGATACATCGTTCCCCTCTCTACATTTGAGCACCCAAAATGACGTAATTTCCCCTTTCTCGCATCGAGTTACAAAGCTATATCTGTTATGATTCGATACATCGTTCCCCTCTCTACATTTGGGCACCCCAGATGTCGTATTTCTCTCTCTCTGAGGCTACCTTGTACTTTATATACCTTGTAACAGTCTTACCTTATGGTACGTATCTTTCTGCCACGTTTTGACTTGTTGGATTACATCGTTACAAAGGTTATCTCTTACTTTTATGTGTAAATCGCAGAGTCCGTCCGCTTCCGCTAAAGCTCCTTTCCATGCAGCTTCTGAAGTACCATATTCAGGACCTGACCAATTAATTATTTTTAAGTTATTGTCCTAGCACCCTTTTAGTGTTTTTCAATTAACAAAAATAATTTTGTTTCGAACAATGTATAGGTATTAAATGGAATTTTTTACTTTGTTAATAATTAAAAAGTAAAAAATTAGATATAATTTAGCGATCACAGCATATATATACTATGGCCTCACAGAATCTCGTTGTTGCACTCGCACACGTTGTCTGCCTGTAAGTCGCACTCTATTACTTTTGTTTACGCGTCTTTACAAACATGTACTTCTAGTTTTTCATTACTTTGAATGAATGTATGTGTATTATAATTTTTATAGTACATTTAAAAGGGTTGAAGTTTCGAATAATTAGTATTTAAAATGTCTCTGTATAGAATTTCAATAAATAGAGCACTTCCGGCGAGTTCTCTCATTAACCGTGTATTAAAAACTATATTTTTAATATCCAATTACTCAAAAAATTAGTGAATATATGAGATATCCATATGTATATATTAAAATTTTCGACTTTTATCTATAGTTTTGGAATGTACCTTTCTCGATGAGGTCGTTCCATTTCTTGGACCAGGCTTTAAGGTTTTTAGCGTATGTTTTTTCTATATCCGCACGCTCCTGAACGAGCGCCATTAATTCACCACACAGCCGGTATCCATCCTCGATACGTTTTGTGGTTCTCTTGAAGTTACCAGGCTCCCAGAATGAGTCGCTGGTTGCGACGAGCATATTGTCATCACTGTGGTGCGACATCTTGCATCTCACTCCGCATACACCTAAAAAACAAACAAAATCATATATTAACCCATTAACAATATACATATATTTAACTAAATATTACAATAAAAACTTTTTTTTGTTTAGAAAAAAGTGGCGACGCGTCCATGTTAGCAGGGGAAGCAATGCTTCCCTTTCTTTATGAGTAAATTAATACAAATCTGTATTTTCAAATATTATTAGAATATTCATCTTTATGCGCAACCCAAATATTTTAACCAAAAGTCAAAAATAGCATTTAATATTAATTTACACGTTCAATTATAAGACTAGAATACCTCTACGTCTTATTTTCTTGTATTTTATTCGATATTTGTATGACGAGTTGCAGGAAATTTCACTAAAAAATTTTGAATTTTTGATTTCGTTAAAAGTATGTTTATTGTATAGAAAATGGCGTGAAAAGTTGTTTGTTTCAAACCGCAGGTCTGTATCTCAAACCGTTCTCGAGATATAGCCTCTCAAAGTTTTAGTTTTTTCAAATTTTTGAAGAAAAAAGGCCATAACTTTTGAACGTGTGGTCGGAATTGATTTTAGTTGACGGATTTGGAATCAGCGTGTCAAAATCTATGTAATGACATGTATAATACTTTAAAATCCGACAAAAAAAATTTGGTCAAAAATCGACATTTTTTTAAGGTATACCCCTTTGAATTTTTTCGATTTTTCGCGAAAATTTTTTTTTCGAGTTTTAAAGTATTATACATGTCATTATATAGATTTTGACACGCTGATTTCAAATCCGTCAACTAAAATCAATTCCGACCACACGTTCAAAAGTTATGGCCTTTTTTCTCCAAAAATTTGAAAAAACTAAAACTTTGAGAGGCTATATCTCGAGAACGGTTTGAGATACAGACTTGCGGTTTGAAACAAACAACTTTTCACGTCATTTTCTATACAATAAACATACTTTTAACGAAATCAAAAATTCAAAAAAATTTAGTGAAATTTCTTGCAGTGAACTTCAACTCGTCATACAAATATCGACTAAAATACAAGAAAATAAGACGTTAAAGCTATCTGCAAAGTGTCAAATCATTATTTAAGTTTTTATAACAGTGGTAAATATAATATATACTATGATATATAACTGTACACCTATCACCACTGCTTTTAGACCGCTGATTTCTACTTAACACGCATGCGTCAAGGTTATTCGTATAAACTACACCATTGATTACAACTGTCAGTGGGTTGTCATTTATATTTAATACTCTGCAGATAGTGTTAACTTAGTTTATTAAAAAAATATCAGTTTTTATATTTTTTATATAAAAAGAAAGGTAGGTAAATAATTGAAACAAATAAATACATAAACACATTACATACTTTTATTAATGTGGATAAATGGACATAAATGTATAAACTATACATTTTAAAAGTCGTAAAAATTGTATTTATTGGAATAATTGAACAAATAAGTATTAAGTATATTTACCTACTGGTTTATTATTATTATTACATATATATTTTATATTATATTTCATTGCACAATAAAAACTAATAATTTTGAAAAAAACTACTAAAATATTTTCACGAAAAATATCCAAATGTCAAAACATAATTCTGACAGATTAAAATAAATAATAATAACCTAACATTTTAAAAAGTTATTTCCCTTTACATTAACATGCATAAATTCCAATCCAACTCGTAAATGTATATTTCGTTTGTATTTTCATTAAATTATGAATTATTATAATATATAACAATAAAAAGTAATCAATTAAGAGTTAATTCACAATAAGTAAATGAAACGGATTGTGAGAAATCGCGAATACCGCAAGATGAATTCCAGGTCATTACGTTTCTTGAATTTATATTTATTGTTGGTTTCACTACTTTACATTATTTTCTAAACATTCTCCTTTTTATTACAAATCAATACAAACATATGTACATACCTATATTTACGTTTCGATTTTGATTTTACAAATGAATTCCAAAACTAGTTCATTCCATTTTTTTTTTAAATAATCAAGATGCAGTGGATTTTGCGAGTTTTGCTCAAAACTAAAGGCTTCTACACACCACCCAATCTGCAGGGCAGATAGATTTAGGGGTACTGCAGATTGGGATGTGTATAGGCAAATTCGTGCGGAATAATTGACCCGATTTGCCCCAATTCTTCCTCCCGAAAAAACAGATTGGATGGTGTATATAGGCCTTTCCATTACAATATGTGTATTGGCTTCTGGGTGTAAGCCGCGTCGGTTTGGTCGTGTTATCAGCCAACGTTTCGTCACACATTGTAGTTGACATCTTTAGAAGAGCCCTGAGAAGATGTCCACTGCAATGTGTGACGAAACGTTGATCGATAACACGACTTAAGTGATACGGCTTACACCCAGAAGCCAATATCCATATCAAGATCACCGCGGAAGCCTCAGTACATGTATTATGCCGTGTTTAGACCGAAACAATAAAAAACATAGTGTCTTTTTGATAAAAGTTCAACAAACCCTATACATTTTTAAATACGAGGTGATTTAATTTTATTTTTTTTTGGTCTCAACACGGCATAACATTACAATATCAGGGTGTCCACTGGTTTTTGGAAATAAAATTCCCTGACTCGGGGGGCCCCGGAGCAAGAACATGCAGAAATAATATTTGAAGACCTTTTTTTTTTTTATTCATAACTTGAAAATTTTACACTTGTAACTTACTTTCAATTCAATGACCTTTTTCTTTTTTTCCCTGACTTTCTAAAAAAAAATTAATAAATTCCCTGACTTTTCAGAATTTTCAGTAAATTCCCTGACTTTCCCTGACTACTTTAGGCTTCCCTGACTTTCCAGAAAGTGGACACCCTGAATAAGAAATATTTCTTTCAAAATTTACTGCATCTCAATTATTTTAAAAAATAGAACGAATGAGTTTTTTTACCTCTGCAAACATAAAACGCCGTTGCTAATGGTTTTTTACTCTAATTGCAATACCTACGAATCCATGATTCCACTTTCGTAAATTTATAAATTACATTAATGCGGTTATTTTATGTATTTTCGATAAAAACTGATAAAAAAACAATTACTTTTTTTGTTTTCTTAATTGTTACACTTCATTTATTTTAATGATAATTTTACGTAAAATATGTCTGATAGGGGGTCTACGACAAAAGGCCGACATGGGCATGCGGTTTTTTCGATAAAAACTGATAAAAAAACAATTTTTTTGTTATTAAATTTGCCTTATTTAACTCACTGCGATATTTATTATTTATTTATTTTTGTGGTAACGAATTGACTATATATACCAATATAATTTGAAAACACAGTGTCAGCGAGAGTTAAGTTACAACCGAAACATTACGTTTCCATAGCTACATTTTTTTTAATAAATACCTTACTTGTCATTACTGATTACTGTCAATTTAGAATATTTTTAATTTTTATACTTTAGACAACGAATCATTCGTTTGGGGAATTGGGGGGGGGGGGGGAGGGGGTCAGGTTTTGTGACCTAATATAAGATGGGGGGTTATTTTGTTAGCCCCTTCTTTATAATACCGGACATAAATTCGTATTAAAAAGTTTCTTATGTTTTTTTATTTCAATTAAACTTCGCGAATTGTGTGCAAGCTAACACTCACCAATTAATAATTAATTAGTGTAACAACAAGTGCAGAATTCTTGCGGTCTGTTCTTGAGAATCCAGACATTGAGAACATAAATTTGCATTTATTTATAGACGTCAGTGCAGAACACTTTCGTGAGATAAACAGCTAACAAAATATTATTATAAACAACAAGGGGGAGGGGCTGTGAATCAAGGGTCGGTACACTGTAATTCAATTTCAAAAATAAATTATTTTCGTTTCCCACACACCTTTGTTTTTTTAAATATATTTATTCGAAATTTAATTGTTTTTGAAGTTATATATTTTTTAGGCGCGTTTATGGTGAAATTTAGAGTAACCATAAGAATTTAAAGGTAGAAGTCCTGAGTGACTGGCTCATCAACGCACAGCTCAAAAACATCTGGACTTAGATATATGTATATATATATTTTTTATAAATGTTCATAAACACGAATACAACGCGGCCGAAGCCGCGGGTGGGTTGCTAGTTTAATTTATAGATTACTATTAATATTTTTTCGAATAAACATACTTCTTAAACAATTCTGGGTGGGTGATTGTTTACCAAAATTAAAAAATAATTAAATTTCTCAAATGCCAAAGAAATCTTAAATATGAAGTTTCATAATTTTAGATATTTTATTACGACTAGACATTAAAAAAAAACATTATCGATTAAAATTTCCATTTCATAAATTTTAATGCATCCAATATATTTTTACTGTATAGAAAGTAAAAATATAGTAACTGTAACGAGCAATAATCTTGCATATTACATATATATACAAATAGGGTCGTCCGTAGAAAATTATCCAGGGGGGAACAAAAGACAAATAGTTACATACATATTTTTTTGCAAGAATATGATATTGCATCAATCAGGGAGGGGTAAGTGCCTCACCACCCGCTACTGCGGACGCCCCTGCATATAAAATTACTCGAAATTTTGAAAAAAAAAAATCAATTTCGAAATAAATCATAGAATGTATTATTAACACTATCATTTCCGATTGTATTTACAATGAGACAGTATATGTGTTATATCGAGGTGAATGTACTAGTAAATATGGACACGTGCTCATATGTTAAAATTTTCGCATACCTTATAGTGCTGCAACTCAAACCGTAAAAGTCGCTTAGAACGCGAGTAACCGGCAAGATCGAGATAACTCTTTCTGTCCCATACTAATCGAAAGTACATTAGTTGACAATACTTTGGACAAAAATTACCCAAAATTACTGCGTCGGAACACATCCAAATGGGGCTTCACAGTACGCGACACTCACGCGACGTTTTAAACGCTTTTTCCACTGATCTATTTATGAAATTTGAAATCTTTTGTAATATACTCATTAGGCATACATCAGGCTTCAAGAATATATAAACATATATATAAAAAATGTTGTTTAAAACTAAAAAAATGGGACTTAAAGGATGATTTCTGGAATTTTTGGGGGATTTTTTAAAGACAATTTTAGTTATTAGTTACTATTCTGTGAAAAGTATGAACCGTATACAAAAATGTTTCAAATAAAAGTTGTAGAACATACATTCCTAAACAAAACAAGTGGTTGCTCATTTATATGCGACTAAAATTGTCGAACTTAGAGTAAATTATAGCAAACCGTACAAAACATTTAATTGACAAATATTTTCAAATTTTTATTAGAAAATCATATAAACTTACACCCATTAATAATATCAAATAAAATATAATATTTATGAGATATGTAAGGTTTTATAGTACTTTGACAAGGTGTAACTAGGACACAAAGCTTACCAAAATTACTTCATGTATCAACCCCTAAAATCGAAAAACCACCCCCAAAACATTACTCGCCACTAGTTTCAGGTAATTATCTCGATAGTGACCACTGATGGGAGAAATTTTTACTAAATTTAATTTATAGAGAAGGAAATTTTAGATAATAATCGGTAATTATATTTTACATTTATGCATTAAGTAAAGCAGAATAAATTCAGAAATATTCGAATGTATATCAGTTGAGAATACTTCGGACAAAAATTACCCAAAATTACAGTGCCGGAACATAATATAATAGGGTCTTCAATGTACGCGACTCGCGTAAAATGTTTCAATCGCTTTTTTCACTGATTTATTTAAGAAATTCGAAATCTATTGCAATGCACTCATTTGGCAGACATCAGGCTTCAAGAATAATAAACACATATATCAAATATTTTGTTAAAATATGAAAATAAACACGCATTAGTTTTATTTGTGTGCAATTATATACATATAGCAATATATCAACCTAACTTCTATTAAACATCGAACTAAGGAAGTTTACCTAGCTGGTGGTTACGCCAATCGTCTTGTAACAAAAGAAATTACTAACACAGGTTCACAGGACTCGGTTATTTTATCTTCAAATCACACAGAAACAGATATACGGATTATGTTATATATAAATTACGTGTGCAATCAATATTCAATATTATTTGTAGTAGTACGATTTCCTGATACATATGTATTTTTTCTTTTAATATGTCATTACACAAAATCAATAAGACGACTTGTTATTTTAAAATTAAACTTAAGTTACACCTTGTCAATGTAAAAATAAGTTTTTCTAATAAAAATTTGAAAATATTTGTCGATTAAATGTTTTGTACGGTTTGTTGTAATTAATGAACTACCACTTGTTTTTTGATGTGTATATGTTCTACAACTTTTACTTGAAGCACTTTTTTAAAAGGTTCATACTTGTCACATATTAATAGTATCTTATAATTAAAATTGTCTATAAAAATCTTCCAAAAATAACATATTCGCGGAAAATCAGAAAAAATTTCTAATTTCATATTTTTAATGTCATTTTCTTTATTTTAACAAAATATTTGATATATGTGTTTATTATTCTTGAAACCTGATGTCTGCCAAATGAGTGCATTGCAATAGATTTCGAATTTCTTAAATAAATCAGTGAAAAAAGCGATTAAAACATTTTACGCGAGTCGCGTACATTGAAGACCCTATTATATTATGTTCCGGCACTGTAATTTTGGGTAATTTTTGTCCGAAGTATTCTCAACTGATATACATTCGAATATATTATATAACATGGGCTTACATATATTATATAACATGGGCTTGCTTATTCTGTCGTAAATGTAAGGTTAAGGTGTAAATGCAATACGTAAATATATTTATTCTGCTTTACTTAATGCATAAATGTAAAATATAATTACCGATTATTATCTAAAATTTCCTTCTCTATAAATTAAATTTAGTAAAAATTTCTCCCATCAGTGGTCACTATCGAGATAATTACCTGAAACTAGTGGCGAGTAATGTTTTGGGGGTGGTTTTTCGATTTTAGGGGTTGATACATGAAGTAATTTTGGTAAGCTTTGTGTCCTAGTTACACCTTGTCAAAGTACTATAAAACCTTACATATCTCATAAATATTATATTTTATTTGATATTATTAATGGGTGTAAGTTTATATGATTTTCTAATAAAAATTTGAAAATATTTGTCAATTAAATGTTTTGTACGGTTTGCTATAATTTACTCTAAGTTCGACAATTTTAGTCGCATATAAATGAGCAACCACTTGTTTTGTTTAGGAATGTATGTTCTACAACTTTTATTTGAAACATTTTTGTATACGGTTCATACTTTTCACAGAATAGTAACTAATAACTAAAATTGTCTTTAAAAAATCCCCCAAAAATTCCAGAAATCATCCTTTAAGTCCCATTTTTTTAGTTTTAAACAACATTTTTTATATATATGTTTATATATTCTTGAAGCCTGATGTATGCCTAATGAGTATATTACAAAAGATTTCAAATTTCATAAATAGATCAGTGGAAAAAGCGTTTAAAACGTCGCGTGAGTGTCGCGTACTGTGAAGCCCCATTTGGATGTGTTCCGACGCAGTAATTTTGGGTAATTTTTGTCCAAAGTGTTGTCAACTAATGTACTTTCGATTAGTATGGGACAGAAAGAGTTATCTCGGTCTTGCCGGTTAAGTCGAAAATATATGGTCAAGCTGCAGCTCTATTACGCGTAGCAGAGAAGACACGAAATCTAACAATTTACAAAAAAAAAACATTTAACAACTTATTTATTTTACAAGCATATTAACCCATTTGTTCCCAAGAACATTTTTTTTACAATTTACAAAAAAAATACTAATATTTAACTTATTTATTTTACAAGCATATTAACCCATTTGTTCCCAAGAACATTTTTTTTACAATTTACAAAAAAAAACTAATATTTAACTATTTATTTTACAAGCATATTAACCCATTTGTTCCCAAGAACATTTTTTTTACAATTTACAAAAAAAACCTAATATTTAACGTGCTTACTTTACAAGCATATTAATCCATTTGTTCCCAAGAACATTTTTTTTACAATTTACAAAAAAAACCTAATATTTAACGTGCTTACTTTACAAGCATATTAACCCATTTGTTCCCAAGAACATTTTTTTTACAATTTACAAAAAAAAACTAATATTCAACGTGCTTACATTACAAGCATATTAACCCATTTGTTCCCACGTTTAGAGAACACACGAAATCTGACAATTTATAACAAAAAAATGATTTAACAAATTATTTATTTTACACTCATTTGTTCCAAGAACATTTTTTTACGATTTAAAAAAAAAAAAATTTAACAACGTGCTTACTTTACAAGCATATTAACCCATTTGTTCTCACGGATTTTTTTTTTTATAAAATCAATTTTTTCATATAGATTTGACTGGAATTGATTTTTCTTTTAAATAAATACAATGGGTACAAATGGGTTAAGAATGTAATTAGATGGATTTATTTGCATTCAACATTTTTTAAGATATTGAATTTTTTAAATTAATTAATGACGATATTTAATTGATAAAATTTATGTAAATTATATCTCTATTTGCAAACAGTTTTTTTTGTATAGTTTTACGTTATTAAAGTAATCAAAATTTATAAATAGCAAGCAGAAAAAAGTTATTAAAAAAATAATATTTAAAATATTTTAAAATAATTTTTCATTTAATAAATTTTATTAATAAAAAAAATATAGAAAAGTTGTATTCTAATATTCATAAGTCCCCCTTTTTAGAAACTTAAAATAAATACTCAAAATATTATATATTTAGACATATATTATTTTCTTTCTAACAATTAGATAAATAAAAAATGTTGACGTAAATTAAAAAAATAAAACCTGCACTAAATAAACAATTACATTATTTTTTTCAAGATAATTTCTTGCTATTTACAAGTAAAACACAATCATAGAACTCATAGAAAAAATGATTTCGTAATATGTATATTTTCGAATACATTATATTATAATATGCAAGTCAGTATATGAATTGAAAATTTAATTAAAAAACATATATAGAACACATGATATTGATTTTATTTTCGAAAACGGTTTCCACTTGATATCTGTGTTACCGGAAAACTGGAAAATGTAGGTCACCGGCAGAGAAAAGCTCTATTTTTATACAACTTGTACGTTCGTTAGTCGAATTAATTATATTGATGAAAAGCTAAAAGTGCCACTATTAAAAATATCACTCAATTTTTTTATTAGCAATATAAGGTACTGGTACCAGTCTTGGATATGACCCCAGAAATATATGTTGATATTTGATTACATACTACAATTTCTGAATATTAATCTATATACATTTAACTGTCTTACAGCGTGATTTGATCACATGAGGCCAATAGGTGTCAAAATGGTGGACATTTAAACTAATTTATTTATTAATTATTATATTATCATAGCAACTGCTTTACATTGTTTCAAATTTGACGATTCTTTTGTGTCGTAGTACTTATCATTAGCAAGTGTCCATCACTGCGTACTCATTACGGTTTTACTTTATCCATTACTGGATAAAAAACATAAACAAAATAAAAAGTTACAATTTAAAAAAACTATATTTGTGGACTTTGGTAATTAAATTGATTAAATAAAGAGTTACTTGTTTTATTAGTAAGCCTTGCTCTTGTAGCGGCCATAACTGGTGCCAGTACCTTATTTCTATGCAGACAAATTGTATGTAAAAGTGTAATTTACCAATTCACGGCTGTAATTTATGAACATGGAATATCGCTACCAAACTTTCTATAGTTAGTGTGTGTATGTATTGTAAGTTTTCATTAATATTTATCTTGTGTCGTGGGCGAAATTTGCTTCTCTACAGCTACTTAATGCACACGGTGCGTGTGGTTAGCTAGCAGTAAATGATATTGAGAAAATCTACGTTCGGTTTCACTGCTTCCGAGATAAAAATGTGCGTGATGTAAATCGACAATAACTTATATTATAAAAAAGAACAGTCAAATTATTTACGTTTAATATCAGTGATGAAATTTACACAAATTATACAGTGTATACCTATACCTTCCTCGTGAAACACTCTATCCTTTAATGAAAACCAGAACAAAATCTGTTCAGTAGTTAAAGAGAAAATCATGCACAAACAAACAGACTGGCAGACGCAGCGAAGGACATTGTTTTATACAATACTAGCTGCTACCCGCGGCTTCGCTCACGTGAATATCGAAACCCCCATCCCCATGATATTTTTTTCGCCGGATCGAATGAAACTAATAACAACCATTCATATATCAAAATGTGAAATATAATTTTTTTCTATATTTTGGATTTCATTCATTATGCAAAATCGTAAATATCTCGGCTCCTATGCGAGATAGAGGGTATTTTTCCCCCCCGCCGGATCGAATAAAACCAATTACAACCCTTCATATGTAACGGGGGGTAAAATATTAATTACTAAAAAAAAAACAATTTCCACCCCCTTGCAATTCCTTAGGGGTTTAATTTTCCAGATACAATCTATCTCACTACCAAATTTCATCAAGATCGGTTCAGCAACAGCAACAGACAGACAGACAGACAGACACACTTTCGTATTTATAATATTTGTATGGATAGTATGGATGTGTAGAAATATTAAAAATATATTATAAATACTTATTGATTAACAATAACATTTGAATATTATTAATTCATCAAATATTTTATCGGTAATAGAGATAAGACGACTTAATGTTATTTTATAGTGAATAATAAAAGTAACATATGTATATGATGAATAACGATACGAGATAAACACATATTAATCTAATTTTTTGAGTACCTACTTAATTAAATTAATATTACATATAGATAAGTAAAGGCTAAAGTTCGAAATAAATTATTTAATTTAATTTGACATTATAATGCTAAATCTACATGGCCGATCTGTCGGGGGGTAAAGTATATAAGAATAATCGGCCCGACTTTGATAATTAAATTGATTAAATAAAGAGTTAGTTGTTTTATTAATAACATGAGTTCATTAGTAAACCTTGCTCTCATAGCGGCCATAACTGGTGCCAGTACCTTATTTTATTATCATGTTATTATATTTTATATCATATTAGAATATACCCCCCCCCCCACTAATGTTATCAATTCAACAGCTTATTTTTGCCATGATACTAATTAGAATTTTCAAGTTAAAATGTAATTCGGGTGCTAATATTAAAAATGTATATAAACAAATGCATAATTTATGTGATTGCGGTTTATTATTTCATCAGGTAATTATTAAACGTGACTAACTACGTGGTTATTTATCATTTTATTGTTTTTTATTGCACATGTTTCACACGTATAAATATTTATTTCGATTTATGTTTTTTAAAAAGATGATAATGTTTTTTATTTTATTAATTTTTTCACAAAATAAATCGATAATATATATTTTTTTCAAACTATGTAAAGGTCAGAATCGCTTACAACAGATTCGAAGATATTAAGACATACATCATCGGTTATTTCTTTCTAGGGTGGAGCTTATATAGTTACATCATTTTAAATAAAAACACAAATATCGTTAATTAATTTTCTATCAAGTTTAACATATTTAAATACTAAAATTCGGAATATCAATTATTTATTGTCACAAAATTTTCATAATAATTTAATTGCACAAATATATATGAGTACTTATTATAAACGAAGAGTAGTTCTTTATCTAGCAAATGAATTTCTAAATATTTGTCTTTGTTTGATACATGGAGAAATAGTTTAAATATTATAATTGCACAAATGGGAGGAGCCTACTAAGTTTGCGATAAACGAAAATGAATACAAACTGCAAGACCATTAATGCAGGCGACTGTACATATATAAAATCAACGTAAAAAATAGTTAATTTTCTAATTTTTAACTGACTCCAAAAAAGAGGAGTTTTTCAATTCAGTTGTATATGTATTTTATGTATATTTTCAACCATAAATATGCATCGATTTGTTGTTGAATAATTAACTACCTTTGATGAATCTAGCACGAGGAAGCACTGTGCATTTACTTGGAATTTTTTTTTTCTTATAAAATACTAGAAGTGGAGAGAATGAGGGTGGAGGGGGGGGAGGAGTTCTTCCCCAGAGCTACAAAGTTTACAAAGGACCAATTTCTAATACTTAATATATTCTTGATCTATATAATGCAAAGTTCATATACTTGCACGTAGAAATGGAATGTCAATTATGCGACTTCACCTTTACAATGGGACAATTTGTGTCGTCTGAAGGTTACAGATATTGAACTTTGACCCAATATTGTTACCCAGTTAACACCTATTGAAAAAAATCAAATATCAGTGTAATAAGTACACATGGATTCGAGTTACGCAATTTCGCTAACCGATTCAAAAATTTCGTTGTTTTTATGTAAAAATTATGTAAATAAATGTAATAAAAATGTAAATGCCGACTGTTTTTTATATTTATTCTAGTTTTATTACGCGTGATTTTCTAAGTGGATTATGTAACTTATGAATCGAAAGTCGAATGACCGATTCAAATTTAAAATTAACCGTTTTTATATAAATAATAATTTAAATATCCAGTTTTGCTGCTGATGGTAATTTAAAAGTATTTATTCAGATACCCATGAATGAAATTTCATTTTTAATCAGTATTAGGTTTTTTTTTTTAAATGTAGCTTACACTTTTATCTTTAAGAGGGAAAAGGTCATTAAAGTTACCCCATTACTATTTTTGTTTGAATTTAATTCAAGATGTTTAATTTATAGTACAGGCAACGAAGGGATTTAAATAGAACAAATTCGGAGTGGAATGAAATTTGGTACCCATATAGTATACATAATAGTACGTCTGTACACAAAAGTCCCCATCCATAGGCCTTGTGGAAAAAAAATTACAGCCGTTTGAAATTTAATTTAGTTTTTATTGAATAACTTCAAGACAAATAAAGATACCGAGACGTGCCTTACATTAAAATTTTCAAAAATATTTGCTTTACAACTTTATTTCAAAATTTTCTCCAACGTATCTACATAGATTGCTGAAAAATCGCCGTGAATCTGAAAACTAAGTGCGTTTAATCAAAAAAATATGTTTAAATGGATTTTTAAGATCTTAAAACTGATAATCGAGACAAATGTCCTCTATAAAAGTTGTAGAGAATAAAATTTTACAATTTTTTTTGTAAGGTACAGCATTCGATGTGTAAATTTTTGTTAGATATTTCTATTTTAAAAAGTCAAAAAAACAAATTTTAATTTATAAAATCGTATAAATAGCATGCTATGAAAATTAGCATTACATAAGAAAATAACATATTGGTATAGAAAATTAATGAAAATAAAAGTAATTAATAATTCCAATACTTCAAATAAGACTTTTAATAACATATTATGATAACAATGTACTGAGGTGTAATTTGTAGCCCCTAGATTTAATATTATTGTATGTTTTAATAGTTTTAAATATAAATCTTCAAGACATTTTATTTTATCTTCAAAATACGGATATTAGATAAGAACAAAATCAGAGTATCATAAAAATTTGCACATATGTAGTACTTATATTACATTAGACATGTGCAAAAGTCCTCATAAATTGGGGATATGGAAAAAAAATTATAGCTGTTTTAATTTTGATATGATAAATTACTATGTATCATATTTTCACTTATAATTAACCGTTTTTTACTTGGACATTTACATATTGTGTATCTCTGTATAGCATGTACATTATGAACAATTGAATTATGATCATTTTGATAGAAAATTTTGATTTTTAAATCAAACGGTTGTTAAGATATAAATTTATTTGTTTAATTCGATTTTATAAAAGTATATTTTGTTATGTATTTTATACCTGTTTACAGATACGCTTATAACTTTTCTTTCGGGGTATCAATTAATGGGGATTTTCAAACAAGCGTAGTAGATACATTAGTGAGTGCATCTGAAAAAGTCCCCATACATTGAAGCCATAGGACAAAAGTTACAGCTGTTTTATAATTACGGTGTGGTAAATTGATATCTATGTAATGTGTTAAATTATGTAAATTATGTAATTATGGGTGATTCTCTCAAAAATTGAAACTGAATTTTATTCCTATTTGATCAATGTTATCGTTCTTATTGAAAGTAGTAACCATTTTTTTTAATTTCCCATCGAGACTCTCCATAAAATATTCTTAGGTTTTTTTTTTAAATATGATGTATGAGTTTTAATTTGTTTTTTTAGTTTTAACTTGTTTTTAAAAAGGGAAGGAGCACGCGAAGGTCTTTAAGTGCGTGATGCTCTTAAAGATAATAGTGTAAGCTACATTTTAAAAAAAAACTGGAGTCTCCTCGATCGCACCAAGCTGAGATATTAACTATTCAATTTACTTCTTTGTTAGCGTATGAGTTTTAATTTGTTTTTTTAGTTTTAACTTGTTTTTAAAAAGGGAAGGAGCACGCGAAGGTCTTTAAGTGCGTGATGCTCTTAAAGATAATAGTGTAAGCTACATTTAAAAAAAAAACTGGAGTCTCTTCGATCGCGCCAAGCTGAGATATTAACTATTCAATTTACTTCTTTGTTAGCGTATGAGTTTTAATTTGTTTTTTTAGTTTTAACTTGTTTTTAAAAAGGGAAGGAGCACGCGAAGGTCTTTAAGTGCGTGATGCTCTTAAAGATAATAGTGTAAGCTACATTTAAAAAAAAAACTGGAGTCTCTTCGATCGCGCCAAGCTGAGATATTAACTATTCAATTTACTTCTTTGTTAGCGTATGAGTTTTAATTTGTTTTTTTAGTTTTAACTTGTTTTTAAAAAGGGAAGGAGCACGCGAAGGTCTTTAAGTGCGTGATGCTCTTAAAGATAATAGTGTAAGCTACATTTTAAAAAAAAACTGGAGTCTCTTCGATCGCGCCAAGCTGAGATATTAACTATTCAATTTACTTCTTTGTTAGCGTATGAGTTTTAATTTGTTTTTTTAGTTTTAACTTGTTTTTAAAAAGGGAAGGAGCACGCGAAGGTCTTTAAGTGCGTGATGCTCTTAAAGATAATAGTGTAAGCTACATTTTAAAAAAAAACTGGAGTCTCCTCGATCGCACCAAGCTGAGATATTAACTATTCAATTTACTTCTTTGTTAGCGTATGAGTTTTAATTTGTTTTTTTAGTTTTAACTTGTTTTTAAAAAGGGAAGGAGCACGCGAAGGTCTTTAAGTGCGTGATGCTCTTAAAGATAATAGTGTAAGCTACATTTTAAAAAAAAACTGGAGTCTCCTCGATCGCACCAAGCTGAGATATTAACTATTCAATTTACTTCTTTGTTAGCGTATGAGTTTTTATTTGTTTTTTTAGTTTTAACTTGTTTTTAAAAAGGGAAGTAGCACGCGAAGGTCTTTAAGTGCGTGATGCTCTTAACCCTTAATTGCATCTTGTTAACATTCATGAACAATGTTTTCAGAGGTATCTATTAGCAAAAATGTACAATATTTTTTAGCCTTTGCGATTCTGGCGCCCCAGGCGAGATTTCTTTTGACGCCCCCCCCCCCCCTTTCCACCGCCACAGTGACGATCATTAAAAATTATCCGCACAAAAAAAAAAAAAAAGCGTGAGAAAATTATCTTGTTATTAATTCATTAGTGTAATATAATAATATAATATAACATATAATTGATAAATAATATATAATATAACTAAAATTATATAAAAGATTTCTTCCTGGCTTTCATATCTGCAAAATTATCGATTGCTGTCTCAAAATTGAGGTTTGCTACAACCTTATTTTCAATTGAAAGAATAGCCAAATTATTCAACCTATCTTCTATCATAGCCGATTGCAAATAAGTTTTTATGAATTATTTTAATTTACTAAAACTTCTTTCACCACTAGCTACACTAACCGGAATTGTTACAAGAATTAGCAAAGCCACCCACAGATTTGGCACTGCGCTTTTCAAGTTTTGTAAAAAAATGTTTAATAAATAATTTATTTTTGATATTAAACATTTTATTAAGTAAAATGAATTATTTTGCAGAAAAAATCAAAACTATTATTCAAAAAATATATATAGCTTAAATTTGGCGCCCTAGAACAGAACATAGAAAAAAAGTTTAAAATAATTGGCGCCCCCACGAAATTAGCGCCCCAGGCTGTCGCCTGGGTCGCCTAGCCGTTCGGCCGGCCCTGCCAATATGTTATTTTCTTATGTAATGCTAATTTTCATAGCATGCTATTTATACGATTTTATAAATTAAAATTTGTTTTTTTGACTTTTTAAAATAGAAATATCTAACAAAAATTTACACATCGAATGTTGTACCTTACAAAAAAAATTGTAAAATTTTATTGTCTACAACTTTTATAGAGGACATTTGTCTCGATTATCAGTTTTAAGATCTTAAAAATCCATTTAAACATATTTTTTTGATTAAACGCACTTAGTTTTCAGATTCACGGCGATTTTTCAGCAATCTATGTAGATACGTTGGAGAAAATTTTGAAATAAAGTTGTAAAGCAAATATTTTTGAATATTTTAATGTAAGGCACGTCTCGGTATCTTTATTTGTCTTGAAGTTATTCAATAAAAACTAAATTAAATTTCAAACGGCTGTAATTTTTTTTCCACAAGGCCTATGGATGGGGACTTTTGTGTACAGACGTACTATTATGTATACTATATGGGTACCAAATTTCATTCCACTCCGAATTTGTTCCAAAAACAGGGCAATTTTTCCCTTCATTGCCTGTACTATTAGTTAATTAGTGTTATTGCAACGTGTTATTTTATTAATTAGGGAAATATTTAAAAAATGGGGGGGGGGGTTAATTATTTATTTTTTACAAATATAGATGGGAAAATGTCTCTATATGTCCCGGTAGAATACAGAATTGACGCCTATGAGAATGACAGTGTATTATTAAAGTTTATCTCTATCCAAACTCTACGTTACTTTATTGATTTTTATCGAAAAACTTTTGTTGTTTTATTGAACTATTAGTGACAAAGTAAGAAAATAGATGTGTCAAAACTTTTTAATCGTTTTATAAAATATATACAAGGTAGTGATATTATATTTCAAAGAACGCGTGAATTATTATTAATTATTAAATCCGCAAATATAGTTTGTTTGTTAAATTATAAACTTTTATTTTGTTTATGTTTTTTCTCCAGTAATGGATAAAGTAAAACCAATAATGAGCACGCAGTGATGGACACTTGCTAATGATAAGTACTACGACACAAAAGAATCGTCAAATTTGAAACAATGTGTTGCAGTTGCTATGATAATATAATAATTAATAAATAAATTATACTAATAATTAGTTTAAATATCTCTCACAAAAAAAACAGACACACTTTCGCATTTATAATATTAAAAGTATAGATTTGGGATTATAGGGGAAATACACATTTAAACGAAATTACAATTAATTTATAATTATAAAATACATTTCATAAATAAATTAACATAGATCATAATATTGAGTAGATTTACTATAAATAAACCATTTTCGTATTTTTGCTGATTCACTCGCGGTTATATTCGTGGTGAACGAACATTTTAAATAACTCAGAATGCATAGATAATGCGATGGTAATTTAGCTGAATCACTTCAAAATATACTAAATTAACTGTATCTGATTTTTAGAATATAATCGCGTTTCCCACGTTAGTTTGTCCGCGACATTTTACAGCTAGAACAGCGACAGTTTTCAAAAGTGTATTTAAATTGTCATATTTAGACCCGCCCACTCGAAGAAAAAAAAATTTAAATGCTTTATTGTTGTTGAAAACTTAATAATCTATCTTTTATACCCGTTGAAATTATACTTGGATTTGAGCCTAATGAGCCCCAGGTAAATTTGAATTTTTATTTTGTTTTGACTTTAGTATTTGTTGTTGGTAGTAGAGCTGGGCGCGTGAGTAATTTTTGCTCACGATCACGCACGCTCACGAGAGAAAAATTTTTAGTCACGCCCGCTCACTCACGGTTACAAAAAAAGTATTCACGATCACGCACGCTCACGAATACTATTTTTTTACTCACGCCCGATCACGCACGACGGGTCACGCGCGTGACCCGATTTAATGTAATTGTTGTAAATTAAATTTTGAAATGATGAAAATTAATGTTTTTACGTGCAATATATTGTGTGTATTTTATATTCATATTATTTCTTCTAAACTGCATTCTAGTAAAATAAATTACAAACAAAACAATAAGAAAATAAAGCTACAATGCATTTTTAAATCTTTTTTTGGTGTTCTGATATAGTTGGCAATACTGACCATGTGAAAGTGCTTCCTAAAATAACATTTATTTTTCATACTATATGTTTTAATGTCAAAATTCGTTTTAAAACATTATTATATTTATGCATTATTAGTTCAGATATTAAAAAAAAGATCAAATAAGTTTATAAAAATATTATCTTCAAAATATACTCACGAACTCACGCACGAGAAAAATGTACTCACGCACGGTCACGCCCGATTGTTTTAATTTGACTCACGATCACGCCAGCTCACGATTCAATATTTGAAAATCGCTCACGTCACGTCGGGTCACGGCCGTGACCCAACGTGACCCGAAAAATTCACGGCCCGCGCCCAGCTCTAGTTGGTAGTCCTACTAAAGCCTCGTTACAAGATATTTTTCGCCAGTAGTAATAGTTAGAGGGGAGGGGGGGAGTAACAAAATAAAATACTGCCTGGAGCTTCTGTTGAAACCATTTTTGAGTTAGAAAAAAGAGTCAATTTCTACTGATTGAGATCTACATTTTGACACTTGGTATATGATTGAGAAAAAAATTAGAACGAGGGTCAAATTCCATATATTTTTTTTAACCTAGCTTTAGCCTCTTAGCTCCCCCCCTTTAATAATTACTTTTTCAACATATTTTACTAGATGGCATCATTTTACATGTTGAGTAAAAATTTCAAGTTTCTTGCTTAGGTATATAGTTTACGAGATATTTTGCTTTGACTGAAAAGGACGGAGGGACAGACGACATAGTGAGTTACTTCAGAACATTAAAAAGAGTGTAAAAATTTAAAAAATATGGAGCAACGTTTCTTTTACGCACTGTTTTCATGGAACCAATTAACAGCGTAAATGGAAGGATTATTGTATATATTTAAATTATTTTAAATACACTATTTTTCTCTCCTTTCTTGAATCTATTTGTATAAACTAGATAATACACAAATGCACAATAAAATAATTATTTAAACTTATTCCCAAACTATGAAACGACATTAGATAAAACCAAAAACAAAAACTATGTAGATGGTTTCAGCACAACTTTATTATTCTTTTCACGACGGCGGACGCGGCGTCAACACCCGCGCACATTATTAAAAAACAGAACACTGACATGACAATATCCGTTCTACAGTCAAATTGTACAAATACTAAACCACTACTATCGTCACTAGAAACAGAATTACATACTTAATAACGAGCGGACACTATGTTAAAAAACAATTTGATTGGGTGTTTCAATTACTTCATAATAAATATACCATTGTTTTATTTTGTTTGTTTTTTTCTCCAGTAATGGATAAAGTAAAACCAGTAATGAGCACGCAGTGATGGACACTTGCTAATGATAAGTACTACGACATAAAAGATTTGTCAAATTTGAAACAATGTAAAGCAGTTGCTATGATAATTAATAAATAAATTATACTAATAATTAGTTTAAATGTCCACCATTTTGACACCTATTGGCCTCATGTGATCAAATCACGCTGTAAGACAGTTAAATGTATATAGATTAATATTCAAAAATGGTAGTAATCAAATATCAACAAATATTTCTAATTCAGTACATTTAATTTAAGGAGGTAGACCCAGTTAGAATTTTGAAAAAATGCATTTTAATTTGCATTTCCTCAAAGTAGAATATTTCAAAAGTATTCTCTGAAAATTTCAGATAAATGTCCTGTCCATAGACGATTCAGTGTAAGTTCCAAAATAAATTTTTTACCTGCATGCAAATCGTACTCAAAACTTTAAACGCGTTTTTCTCGAAACCATGTTTTCGAAGTCGGTGATCACTGTAACTTGAGAACGGCTTTGCCGATTGATTTGAAATTTTTCTCACTTATTCTATACATAATTGTCCTCCGGATGGACGAAGGATTTTTATTTGGACGATTATTTTTTTTTTATAGCCGAAAATGCGAGTGAAATTTTAGTCGAATAAAGGAACTTTGTTTTCAATATCCGCCATTTTGTGAAAATTCAAAATTTTTCAAATCCCTTCGTTCATCCGGAGCATTATGTCATTAGCTAATGATCCCTTATGTTTTTTTATTATTTCAGATGATCTAGTGACGAGCATCAGTGATCACGGCAAAACACTTTTTTTTTTACCCCTCCCAAATTTGCTGTATCCCACTTATTTTTTAATATTTTGCCATAAAAAAATTACAACGTAAATACATATCTTTCATGTGGAAAAACATTTGTTATTAATTATTTTAATGCGTGGCCATTAAAAATCCTAAAAAAAGAGTTTGTTGTTTTTTTTTTGACTGGTGTCAGTTTACCTTATATTCCACATTTTATTATTCGTCCATTTTCATTTCCACAGACGCACATAATACAATATAACGGTCTGCACTAGTATACCAACTAAAAAAGCACATATCCATTCGTGGTTTACGATCTATTTCAGAGTTAATCAATTCGCATGCGGTTTTCGGTAAATTGTGAACTCAATCAAAATACCAGCTAGCGTTGTTGTTTGTTACGGTCGAGGGAACCCCTTGCTGCAAGTAAAACGAGGATGCGCGGCGGCACCTAGGTCAACGCACGAAGCCCTTCCGGTAGTCGACCGGACTAGACACTCTTTTGTTACCTATATTAACAGTGCTGGACATTCGCAAGGGTTTTAATCCGATATTACTTTTATTATAGTCCGAGAGGTGAGCGATAAAATTTTGCAACTACTTTAGGCGGCTATTACACTATCAAAGAAATATGATAAAATTTCTTCAACTTTTAGGTTACGAAGGTCTTCGGGCATTAGATAGTCTTAAAGATAATGGTGTAAGCTATATTTAAAAAAAAAATTGGAGTCTCCTCGATCGCGCCAAGCTGACATATTAACTATTCAACTTATTTGTTAAATTTTCAATTTAAATTTCTTAATAATAGCCGAAGGAGGTTACGAAGGTCTTCGGGCTTTAGATAGTCTTAAAGATAATGGTGTAAGCTATATTTAAAAAAAAAACTGGAGTCTCCTCGATCGCGCCAAGCTGACATATTAACTATTCAACTTATTTGTTAAATTTTCAATTAAAATTTCTTAATAATAGCCGAAGGCGGTTACGAAGGTCTTCGGGCTTTAGATAGTCTTAAAGATAATGGTGTAAGCTATATTTTAAAAAAAAACTGGAGTCTCCTCGATCACTCCAAGCTGAGATATTAACTATTCAACTTATTTGTTAAATTTTCAATTTAAATTTCTTAATAATAGCCGAAGGAGCATACGAAGGTCTTCGGGCATTAGATAGTCTTAAAGATAATGGTGTAAGCTATATTTAAAAAAAAAACTGGAGTCTCTTCGATCGCGCCAAGCTGAGATATTAACTATTCAACTTATTTGTCAAAATGACATTTAAAACGTCAAAGTGACATTTAAAATAATAATAATTTTTAAAAGGGTAAATTTATGCGATTAAACCTTTATTTTCTGCAGAAATAAGTATTTTTTTGGAAATAGGAGACACGTAAGATCATCATAAAATAGTTTTTAAAAATTAGGAATCATGCCTATTGAAGGTTGAATTTTTTTATATGTTCACTAATCTACTAGACACCGGTTGTCACCACACTCATGTATAACGGAACTAGAGTATTCCCCGAAATTCGACAATCTTGATACGGATCTTGGCTTCTGGGTGTAAGCCACATCGTGTTTCCTGCCGATGATACAACCAAACCGACCCGGCTTACACCCAGAAACCAAGATTCATAGATACGTATTTTGCTTCCTCGCAACATCGAAAATACGAGAAGCATTGTGATCGTTTCAGATTGTTTTACACGGCTTTCTATTGCTCCATGTTTTCATGGAACCAATTACCCGCGTAAATCGAGAGACTACTGTAATTAAATTTTGAAAATACCTTCACGCATTAGGTCGGTATCTTTAGACACCACGAACACCGTGCAGGGGTAGATGAAGTTGCGGTGACACTAAAGTTAAATATTACCGACCAGACACATTCCTGTATAGCATTCCCACAGTCATGTCCAGTTGACATCGGAATTGGATTAGTAAACCTTTGTTATCCAATAATAAATATACTTCTTATCTATTGGAGTGACTACAAAGTTATTTAACTTGTATTTTTTAAAAGCCCCCGTTAATCTGTCTTGATTTCGAGGAAGTCTTGAATACTTTATAAAAACTTGAATCTTCTTTTGTATAAACTAAAAGCACCAGTTATGGCCGCTATAAGAGCAAGTTTTTGTAATTCTCATGAACTCCTGTTACTAATAAAACAAGTAACTCTTTATTTAATCAATTTAATTACCAAAGTCCGCAAATATAGTTTGTTTTTTAAATTATAGCCTTTTATTTTGTTCATGTTTTTTCTCCAGTAATGGATAAAGTAAAACCAGTAATGAGCACGCAGTGATGGACACTTGCTAATGATAAGTACTACGACACAAAAGATAATATAATAATTAATAAATAAATTATACTAATAATTAGTTAAAATGTCCACCATTTTGACATCCTGTAACTGGCGGCGCCCAACTAAGTACCGGAAATAAAATAAATAATAAAAATAACAAATAATTATATAAATATAAACTTTAAACAACTCGTACGACATCATATTTCTTTACAAACAAACCAACATGACATTTACAACTTTGCTGTCGAAAAAGATTAACTCCAGCTGACAGAAACAAGAAAAAAAAATACATAGTGTTGATATATTTAACATAAATTAAAAACTTTAAAACACTTTTTTATCAAAAAAAATATTTTTTTTTCTCTCTTATTTTTGAAATGCACGGTCAGATTTTGATAAAATTTATATGGGACCACCTCGGGAGTATACTCTTTCCAACAAGCAAAAAATCATCCAAATCGGTTCATATTTGTTGTAGTTATGCCCGAATATACATAAAAAAATATATTTTGTCGAATTGAGAAAGTTTTCGTTTTTTGAAGTTAGTTAAAATGATAATATACATATAAATAAAATAGTAGGGTAAAGCGGGGTAAATATGAAAGACGAAAAAAATGGGGTAAAATTAAAACAAGCTTGCAACTAAAAAACTAATTTGTTTATAGGAGAATTATAAAAACTGACATCATCATTAAAGGTTTGTTAAAGCTTACTGAAAATATGAATCGGCTAATAAGTGATGTGTCACCTCTTCTACACCCTGTTAGTTAATTCTTTGCACATAACTTTCTGTATAGCTCAGATATTAATTAAAGTTACAATTTCACATTGATATGCCACAAAGAAGATAAATCAAACTTGCCAAACTAGCTTTTCTTTTAATTTTTCAAGAAATATTTTCCATTAGAGGCCTGTTTGACTTTTTCCCAAATTAGAGGTTAAAAATGAAACACAGTTTTTTGATTTTCAAAGTCCGTGTTGTATCGTACAGTTCAAATTACGTAAGTATTTAAAATGGTTATTCATTAGCGCATCTAGTAGAAAAAATTAAATTATGAATTTGTATCGTTAACTGTCAAAAAACATGAAATATTTGTATTTTATTTCACTTTTACCCCAGTTGACCCTACCCAAATAAATAAATTAACGTTTTCCATTAGATTCTACTTACTTTTAGACGTCTTACACATACTACATACACAAATTAATTCACGTTTAACAAAAATTCTCACACATTTTCATATAAAAATTCCATCGTCAACTACGAATAAAAAAAAAAAAAGATCAGCACGTCTACACGCCGGGGGAACACCCACTGATTGACACTGTCATGTGTTAAACGGTTAGACTGTGACAATACCGCGGTGTGGTGTTTAACTGTGAAGGTACCATCTTCAACTGAGCAAGCGAAGTTTTAACAATCTAACCTCATAGTGGCTGAACATAACTGTGGCTCCAAAGCAAGCTAATATTTACTTCTCAATGATATCAAAGGTGCTGTAGAACAGGGTGCGCCAAAACATATTACACACAGATATTTAACATTGCAAATTAAAAACAGTCAAAACGATATTCAAATTCTGTCAAGACATACACGAGTGTATGCCATAAGGGTTCCGAAGTACGTACTACGTGGATTGTTTGGAACCACTGATAGGTGCATTTTTTAGTTAGAAAAAAATAGTAAAAGATGACCCTATTTTTATATTTTTTTCTAAATATGGGGTGTCAAAATGTAGATCTCAATTTGTAAAATATGACCCTATTGGCCCTGTTGACACCCCACATGCTTAAATATGAAAATAAAAATAAACAAGCCGTAGGTTCGAGTCTTGAGGTCCACACAACCAACTTCCCAACATTGTATGACTAGTAGACATAGACATATTTATTATTCTGTAAAATTCTGCATCGAGTATAGAACATGTCAATATAAACAAGCCGTAGGTTCGAGTCTTGAGGTCCACACAACCAACTTCCCAACATTGTATGACTAGTAGACATAGACATATTTATTATTCTGTAAAACTCTGCATCGAGTATAGAACATGTCAATAATGACCATATTATAATAAAAATTTTGGCGCACCATTTTGCGTGGCGTTGAGAATGCGGCACGCGGTAACAAGTTCGGAGCCCCGCATAACAGGTTGATTGGGTTCAAACAAGTGTGTATATATATTACGTAGGTACACCGAGGTACATATTTCATCACAGATGCGTAGTCGGTCTATTACATCCGAATTCCAATCGGAGACAAGTGGAAAAAAATATATAGCGGGTGTCCCACACGCCACGCCAACACTTCACGAAACTTGCGCAAGCCGATTCGTTAAAACTTGGTTTCGGGGCTTTTGGAAATAAATTATTATACAGTGTATTCCAAATTGATTAAGACGGCTATTACACTATCAAAGAAATATGATAAAATTTCTTTGATCAAAGAAATATGACAGTGTAATAAGTCAACTTTTATAATATTTACCTTCATAATATTTCTATGATCATAGTTAATGGCAGTCTCTTATATTTGATCAAAGTTTTTTGACGTCAAAAACAAAATTGCGACAGTTACAGTTACATAATTATTAATATATGAATATCAACAAAATCCAGTATTATATGATAATCTTCTTATTGATTATAAAAACCACAATACACGGTTGTAAATTCAAACCTCGATCGCGTCAATTGACGAACATCCACGCACTGATATTCAAAATGCACCAAAAAAGAAGAAAATATCCCTAGATAATATTGAGAAAATATTATCGAATATTTTATGTAGTGTAATAAAACAAAATCTCGTATTTTATCAAAGAAATATGATCAAATCTTTGACATATTTATTTAATAGTGTAATAGCCGCCTAAGCAACAAATTTTTAAACCATTTTGACCGGTAGGTATATTTAGTGTTAACAAACAAACAAAAAGTAAATCTAGCGGTTCCTAGTGCAGTTTAGATTGTTGAGAAGCACTGCATTAGTTTATAACACGTGAAAGGTTTCATTCGCTTGCAATGTGTAAAAATGCGAATTTCATTTACGAAAGAAACCAAACATATATAAACATGACCGATCGGTCAAAGAGAGTGACCAGTAAGCCGCTAAACCTGATTCAAGACAAATACGGGCTGTTAGCAGCACACGCCACGTTTATAGAAACATACATTTTATAAAATAATATTATATACAGGTCTATTTTTTTTAAACATTTGAAAAACATAATAAAAATTTTCTCGAAAAATCTTCCATGAATTTTCCAGGTTTTCCAGCACCTAATACACAGTTTTACACCATACATTTTATAAATATTTTATACAGGTCTATTTTTTTTTAACATTTGAAAAAAATTATAAAAATTTTCTCGAAAAAACTTTCATAAATTTTCCAGGTTTTCCAGCACCTAATACACAGTTTTACACCATACATTTTATAAATATTATATACAGGTCTATTTTTTTAAACATTTGAAAAACATAATAAAAATTTTCTCGAAAAAAATTTCATGAATTTTCCAACACCTAATATACAGTTTTCATCGAGCAATCTGTTATTCTTATTTTCTGCGTAATAATGAATATTTCACCACTGCGTGTTTTTTTAACTCTGCAAGAAAAGGATGATCATAATATTTATATTTTAAATTTACCCTAAAATCTGTTTTTTTGTCAAAATAATGAAGTTTTTCTCAATCCCCTTATTTTTCCAAAAACTATTGAAAATTATATGATTTCTTCATTCATAGAACCTGTAACACCTATAGTATGATTAATTTTGTAGTCTGTACTGATTTAATTAAATATTCTTCACTTAAGGTCGTTTTAAACTTCACTATTATAAAAAAAAACTAAACTCTACAAATGGATTCAATTATTATAAAGTAATTTTCACATCCTCCTATAAAGCAGTCACTTTTTTCTATACTTGTAATAGTGAAAATAACAGAGAAAGCATTTATTTCCATCAAGAAATCTATTACAAATAAGGTACTGGCACCAGTCTTGGAAAAGACCCAAGTAATGGTTATCTTTTAATTAAATTTACTGAATTAGAAATATTTGTTGATATTTGATTACATACTACCATTTCTGAATATTAATCTATATACATTTAACTGTCTTACAGCGTGATTTGATCACATGAGGCCAATAGGTGTCAAAATGGTGGACATTTATACTAATTATTATATTATCATAGCAACTGCTTCACATTGTTTCAAATTTGCCAAATCTTTTGTGTCGTAGTACTTATCATCAAGCAAGTGTCCATCACTGCGTGCCCATTACTGGTCTTATTTTATCCATTACTGGAGAAAAAACATAAACAAAATAAAAGGCTATAATTTAAAAAAAACGGACTTTGGTAATTAAATTGATTAAACAAAGAATTTCTTGTTTTATTAGTAACATGACTTCATGAGAATTACAAAAACAGTTATAGCGGCCATAACTGGTGCCAGTGCCTTATTTCGGATTAAAATATGCAACAAATGATAACAAAGACTTTGTGTACACCTGTATACGAACGTAAACGTATTACATACGTATCTGTATACAGTATTTAGCCTCGAGCAAGTCAATTCTGGCATACCTCGAATTCGTTAGTCCGCTTGACCGTTGTGTTGGTCAATGAAAAGGAGAATTAAACTGCTTCGGTCCATTCAGACTACGGCGGATGCAGTAGTTTGAATGACGATTCTGATGTTCAAATATTTATTATTAGATCGTAAACAGGCTTACATGTTTAGTACTTAAGTTATTTTTTAGAATTATGTCAGGTATTATAAAGGAGCTAGCAAATTTACTAGCTAGCAAGCACTTTCAAATGAGATATCAAACTTATATGACAGTTTTTTTGGAGTTTGTTGAAGACTTTGACAAGTTAGGTAAAACACCAACAGTGGTGATGTTATGAAAATTATTTTGTACGGTGAAAGATGCCAACTGTGTTACAATTAGTTGAAGTGTCACTGCTCTAAATTCCGTAGATATTAGTACAGAATTATAACCCCATTTGAAAGTGCTTGCAAATTTTGCTAGCTCCTTTATAATACCGGATATAAGTAGATCTAAAATGCCGTGTTTAGACCAAAGAAATAAAACAGTAACAAGGTGTTTGAAAACACATCGTATTTAAAAATGAATATAGAATTTATTGCACTTATGTCAAAAAGACACAATGTTGCCAGTACCGGCCTTAGCAAATCTGGCGCCCTGAGCGAGATTTATTTCTCCGCCCTCTATCCCCCTAAAAAAATGTTAAAAAATCACCGAAAATGTCAATTAAAATTGATAAATTAACAAATAAGTTGAATAGTTAATATCTCAGCTTGGCGCGATCCTACAGACTCAAACTATTTTTTTTAAATATAGCTTACATCATTAACTTTAAGACTATCAAATGCCCTGAGACCGTCGAGACCCCCTTCCCCTATTATGAACAAATTAAATGAATAAATAAAAGAGTTACTTGTTTTATTAGTAACATGAGTTCATGAGAATTACAAAAAACAAGCCTATTAATCCAAAAAAAATCTCTTATAGCGGCCATAACTGGTGTCTTTAATCAAAATATATGAAAATTTAAAAATACTCAACTCAAACTAAAACCTAAAAAATGTTAATTGAATGAAATGTATATTCTGTTAACGTAATACTAATTTTATTGCTGTAAATTTAATAACTCACTGTAAAAACGATTCAAATCTGCGATAAGAAAATAACACGAGCGATATTAAAATTCATGAAATGTTCCAAACATCTGTTATCAAAATTTAATAATTAATTTTTACATTTTTTACATTCTGCATTTACCTACAAAGTTTTTGTCAACAAAAATTAATTGTTTTACCAAACATTAATTAAGGGGCATACCTATTCACTTATTTTTTGTATTTCGTATTTCATATTCAATATTTTTTTCGTTTATCGAAAAAAAAATTACTGGCCATGTACTTTCACCAGTCTTGGACAACACACCAGTGTTTAATTAAACAGTATATAATTAGTTCTTTAAGCGTCCACGACTGGTACCAGTACCTTACTTTAATAAAAATAATTACACGTAAAAAGGTAAATTAAAACTAATTAAACAAAACTGAAAATAATTTCGATTAAAATAAATGACTCTGTTTATAAACATAGGTGCTTATCTCATTCACGGTTATTTTATGGAGAACATATCGATGATAGCTGTTTAAGGTATTTCTCGGGGAGAAACAAGGTACGCTATATGTTAGAAAAGGAAAAAAAAGTGTACTATAAAATCAAGATAGCCGTGGTATAAAATTTGGCAACGTTTTTTCTATTGCGCATGCGCGACTTTTGTATTCCCAATGACAGCTACATATTATTTAATGTTTTGATGTGATAACGTGTACTGTTATTTGCAGCTGAATTTGTTATATATTATAAGTTTATAATTAAGAAATGGCTTTTATTATTTTTATTATTCCTTAAAATTAAAAGAACAATATATTCAGCACGTACGATTTTTAAATACCGCGGCAATTGTCAATACTTTGCGGCGTTGTCATAGCTAGTACCGTGATATTTTTTATCAGAAAATAAGTTTTTATTTTACTTATAACTTAAAAACGGGGTGGTGAAAATACTTGAGATTTTTTATATAAACTCCAATTATATTAATTTAGTTTCGCTGAAAATTTCATAAATTTCTAGATCTTCCTTCACATAAAATTATTTACTTTTTCATTGAAAATCCGCTTAAAATATCGTAATCCCTATACTCGCAATGTTAAATTTTTGATTTTATTTTGACGATATCTTCGTTCACAGATGGTCAATCATTTTAAGATTTTGAATGGAGCTTCTAATAACCTTTTTTTAGTTTTTTACAAAATTTGAACTTACTCTTGAATCTTTTAATTTTTCCGAGAAATACCTTAATAAACAATGCTGATTTAATAACTGCAGAAATATTCAGCACGCTGACGCAACACTCAAGGCCAATTATATATACTAGGGGTAGACAATAAACACAAAAAAAAACACATCCTGCTCTATAATTATTTAATTACATATACAGGATGTCCAAGATATGTGTGAAATGTATAAGGATTTCCAAAATGGTAAGGCAGCGATTTTCAACCTGTGGGGCGTGATAAAACTAAATGGGGGGCACGAGCATATCGAGAAAAAATATTATTAAAAAATGTATTTAATTACCTGAAAGAAAAGCAATAAAATACACATAATAAAAAACATCTGCGAAGTAAATGCACAGTGCTTCCTCGTGCTAAATTCACTAAAACCGATAGTGTTCAGATAAATTGCCTGGCATTGGTTAACCATTTAATTTTTATACAAATTTTACTAAAAAATCTTAGTTCGAATTTTTTCTTAAAACGCACCTGAATATTTTTTCATATATTTTTAATTTTTTGACAATTTCAATCTAAATCTAAATTTATGCAAATGTCAAAATGACATTTAAAACGTCAAAGTGACATTTAAAACGCCAAAGTGACATTTAAAACGTCAAAATGACACTTAATATATCCAATCAAATATCAATTTAGAAAAACAAAACACGAATTTTAAAAATTAATTTAGATAAATCTTTGTAAGGGAATATTTTACAACAAACGTAGTAGACCCATATTATAGGAAATTTAATTCTCTACAAAAAATATTCTATAAAATTTTCTCCTAACATGTGTCGTTCTTGAGATATCTTGAAAAAATAAATATTTTGGGGTGTCACCCCTCCCCCTTACACACGATTTTAATGATTTTGAAATGGGACCGTCCTCAAACCAAACCCAATCATCCGACCAAGTTTCAATAATATCGGTTCAGTGGTTCATGAGTTATGCGTGTGACAAGGATTCAGGGGACAGACGGACGGACGGACGGACGGACACACGGACAGACAGACAGACACGGAACGAAAAGTGTTTGTCTTGACGTGAAACGGATAAATAAATTTAAAATTTTGAAATTGGAGAACTTTTTTTTTGTCTCAATCTGAAACGATCACATAGCTTCTCGTATCTTCGATATTGCGAGGAAGCAAAATAAAATACACGTTTACATTTACACTGATATAATACATTTATAAATAGGATTGTATCAGTACCTACTACACAATGTATTTAATAATTAACTTATCAATATTAAATTAAAAACAAGATTAATAATTATTAGTGACTTTCTTGGGCCAGTCTTGCAGAGCAAAGTTTTTCGAAAGAAAGTTTAATAAAATTATTGTACGAGTGGCGGTTATTTGAACGTGTTTTTTACTCTACATTACAACGAAAAACAATTAAGACAATTTTCTGTATACTATAAAAAATGCATACAATTTTCCCCGTCACAGTGTCTTCCCCTCTTAATATATCTTTAAAATATACTATTACATAAACAATTTGTACACCCCTAACTGATATACATATAAATATGTAAATCACCTGCACCTATAAACGCTTGGACATGAACTGTCCAATCTTGAATGCACTAACTGTAATAGGAGGGGGGGGGGGGGGGGCATACCTCATACCTGTTACATACATACTATTTGTTATTATTATTATTATTATAATCTCTGTGTATGATATTTGAATTAAATAATTGGTTCAGTCTGAACGATACAGATGCTAAAAATAAAAACAACTTTTACAACAACACTGACAATGGTTTGAATTACTTTAAATCAATTCTCTGCATGATCCCTCCGAGCGTAATACATTCTGTAGTGAGTACTTCAAAACACAATGTATGTACCTACTCATAATAATATAAGGTACTAGCACCAGTCTTGGATATGACCCCAGTAATGGCTATTTTTTAATTACATAAATGTACTGAATTAGAAATATTTGTTGATATTTGATTAGTACCATTTCTGAATATTAATCTATATACATTTAACTGTCTTACAGCGTGATTTGATCACATGAGGTCAATAGGTGTCAAAATGGTGGACATTTCAACTAATTTATTTATTAATTATTATATTATCATAGCAACTGCTTTACATTATTTCAAATTTGACGATATTTTTTGTGTCGTAGTACTTATCATTTTGTAATCATTACTGGTTTTACTTTATCCATTACTGGAGAAAAAACATAAACAAAATAAAAGGCTATAATTTAAAAAAACGGACTTTGGTAATTAAATTGATTAAATAAAGAGTTACTTGTTTTATTAGTAACATGAGTTCATTAGAATTACAAAAAAAGCCCATTAATCTAAAAAAACCGAAAACTTGCTCTTATAGCGGCCATAACTGGTACCTTACTAATTTTTAGTAAAAGTAGAAAGAACGTTTTCAAATTATATCAATAATAATCATCGTATATAAAATAATAAACGAAATAATTATATATAAATATAATTATATTAAATATTCAATAGTAATTTTAATGCATTCGGTAACAGCATATTATATGTTACTAAATTATAAATGACTTGTTAATCTATCATAATTAATATCGCTCGAAAGTAATTTTGCGTATTATCGTTATAATATGTATTATATACGAATAATACACTTAAAATGTTTAGCGTTAATTAAACACATGTTTGTGAAATATCTAGAGATTTGTTGATTATGTATAGGTACACATTTACATACCAAATTTAGAAATGTTCAATAACATTAATGACGAAATTAAAAATGTAGACCATTATATTCGTATAAGGTGCAATGGGGTAAATGCAAAAACGGGGCAAGTGCATTAACGGGTTATTTTTATTATAATGCGAGTGAAATTGTAATAGCTAATAAGTAGTGAACTACTAAAAGTTAATACCAACTTGTTTAAAAAGTTCACTACTCCAAAACTAAACAACGTATCTTGATGCGGTAAAAAGCATTTTATATTAGGCGTATTCACAATTCTGCTCTTGCCCCATAGCATATGAAATAATGCTTCAAAGCGTTTTTAACTACCCGAAAATGGGGCAAGTGCACTGTAGTTGACATTTTTTACAATTTCCTATCATATTGCAAATATACAAAGAAAATTGGCGTCCTATTCAATTTAAACTAGTCAGTAATAACTGCACAATCATTTGATACTGAAAATATTAAGTATTTGTATAACAGATTGAAAATATATGGGTTCAAAGTTCAACTATGCAAAAACCGGTCTGCACTTACCCCACTGCACCTTACTACAAATATCATGTACACTCAAAAATATACCCTTCTGGCACAATATCCCCCTCCCCCCCCATCGCTTTATTGAAATATTTCAAATTATCGAATTAACTTTTCGGTGTTTTAACTTTTTTTTTAAAGTCGGTTTTATTTATTTTTATCATTTAAATATTTCCTACTCACGCACCTTATATACATTTTTCCATCCGCTTGAATTTGATACCATATTCGATAGGTTTTGATTATTTATTGTAAACAATATGGCGCCTTACTTCCGTTTTTTTTATGTCACATTCGTGATTGATACGAAATTTTGACACCTCATTTGTCATATTGGAGATACTGTTTCCCCCCCTCACCCCGCTCAGTCGAATATTATTATTTTTTATTAAAATGTAGAGTTTAGACAGTCGAGTATTAAAAACAAATTTAATTACATAATATATGTTATCTATAGATAAAAATATATGATTTAGAAATATTATGAATTTAAAAGAGAGACAAGACATTATAACCACCCCAGTAACATAGAATTCATTTGATAATTTTACATTAGGGTGGAAATTGTTTTAAAGCACTTTATTCCATGTGAAATTTTTTTGACATTTATTATTAATATCCCCATATGGCTTCTTTCAAATTATGCGCGAGTTGGAATTTGTAAAACTAGGTCAAACATAGTATGCTGTATGAATATATTTAACCATTTAATACACTATTTCTCTTGATTATTAAATCTTTAGTATTTTTGACACTTATTAATATATTAAGGGTCCCATTAGCCTTTGTTTTAGCTTTGGATCTAAAGAACATTTTCCCAAAATTTCAAACCTGTAATTTATATAACGGTACTGGCACCAGTTATGGCCGCTTTGTGATTGACAGGTTTCTTTTTTGTAATTCTCATGAACTCATGTTACTAATAAAACAAGTAACTCTTTATTTGATCAATTTAATTACCAAAGTCTGCAAATATATAGTTTGTTTTTTAAATTGTAGCTTTTTATTTTGTTTATGTTTTTTCTCCAATAATGGATAAAGTAAAACCAGTAATGAGCACGCAGTGATGGACACTTGCTAATGATAAGTACTACGACACAAAAGAATCGTCAAATTTGAAACAATGTAAAGCAGTTGCTTTGATAATATAACAATTAATATAAATGTCCACCATTTTGACACCTATTGGCCTCATGTGATCAAATCACGCGGTAAGACAGTTAAATGTATATAGATTAATATGGTAGTAATCAAATATCAACAAATATTTCTAATTCAGTACATTTAATTTAAAAGGGTGATATCCAAGAATGGTACCTTATAATAATAATATATCAAAACGCGGTATCAAATTAAATATAATGAAAATGTTACCGCAAAATGGATTTATCAGTACAATATTTTTTTTATAAATGACGGTGAGATTGCTCGAACACGTGACAAGGATAAAGAAAGGACAGTAAAGAATGTGTTTCTATACAATCTAAAAGGGTTCGTATATATCTTCAACAGCTATATAGAACATCCTTAACAAATTGATCGGACTAAAACTGTCAAGACAAGGTTTTGTGGCTAGCTGTATAGCACTGTACAGACAATAATACTGGTGAAATTTTTAAAAGGGAAGCATATTTTGTCAATCCTCCCCCTCCTATTAACAAAAAAAACAGCTTTAGTTCAAGCTTTTACTTTTTTAAATATATTCTTATATATTTATATAGTAACTAAGTCTTATTTTCTTGTATTTTAGTCGATATTTGTATGACGAGTTGAAGGAAATTTCACTAAAAAATTTATAATTTTTGATTTCGTTAAAAGTATGTTTATTGTATAGAAAATAACGTGAAAAGTTGTTTGTTTCAAACCGCAGGTCTGTATCTCGAACCGTTCTCGAGATATAGCCTCTCAAAGTTTTAGTTTTTTCAAATTTTTGGAGAAAAAAGGCCATAACTTTTGAACGGGTGGTCGGAATTGATTTTAGTTGACGGATTTGAAATCAGCGTATCAAAATCTATATAATGACATGTATAATACTTTAAAATCCGACAAAAAAATTTTCGTCAAAAATCGACATTTTTTTAAGGTATACCCCTTTGAATTTTTTCGATTTTTCGCGAAATTTTTTTTCCCGAGTTTTAAGGTATTATACATGTCATTATATAGATTTTGACACGCTGATTCCAAATCCGCCAACTAAAATCAATTCCGACCACGCGTTCAAAAGTTATGGCCCTTTTTCTCCAAAAATTTTTAAAAACTAAAACTTTGAGAGGCTATATCTCGAGAACGGTTTGAGATACAGACCTGCGGTTTGAATCAAACAACTTTTCACGTAATTTTCTATACAATAAACATACTTTTAACGAAATCAAAAATTCTAAATTTTTTAGTGAAATTTCATTCAACTCGTCATACAAATATCGACTAAAATACAAGAAATATGTGACTTATCACACTTATTTTTTCCACGAATTGCACAGAAATGCTAATTGACCGCCGTTGCTGTTTACTTGGCCAGTTTAAATCCTGACCCTCCCTAATTAAAGCGCCAGACGGCAATCAACTCTTTAGTTAATTAGACAGTCGGTTGTTTTTTATTTTCTGCGTGCTAGGCTGTGTTGATTGTCATTTATTATGAATGTACAAACAAATAGGTTATGTGCCATGCTTTGACTTATTAAGCAAAATTAAAAAGAACAATTGTTTAGCTTAACTTCAGGACGTATTTATTCTATAACATTTAAGTTAGTTAGTAGACGACAGAAAGAAAGTGTTATTTATCGTTGCTCGAATTTAGGAGGGGTGAGGGAAGGATCTGGGTTTATTGTTGTTAATTTTTAATTTATTTTTTAGGAAAAATATAATTTTTTGATAGAAAATGACGTGAAAAAAGGCGTTCTCGAGATATGGCTTCTTAAAGTTTGAAATTTTTCAAAATTTCGCGGAAAAATCGCCGACTTTAAAAAAGGAGGATGTTTTCAATTCGGCTGTATATATTTTTTATGTACGATTTTTTGTTTGTTTAAATGAATACACTCTCGAGGTGGCCCCATATAAATTTATTCAGTATCTAATCATGGACTTAAATTACAGTTTTTGAAATCAGTGCTAACATCAAAAACTTAAATTTAATTTTTATTTATTTTTCAGTATTTTTTTTAAAGTTTACTTAGCCAAAACACACTATACAATTAGTTTCAATTGTTTTAAGTGCACACCTGTCTTTTTACAAAAAAAAAATACAAAAAAACATAACAGATAATATATTGTTTAGTATAAACACCCCACAACACGTGACGCGTTTGGAAAATGGAAACATACAGGACTAAATCCACTCGTCGATCTAAATTGTCTAAATACAAACTTTAAATACGTCAATCCGTGTCCATTACACTTACTTACATAATAATTCCTCACTCACCGTCTAATTTCAATTCATCAAATATACATGCAAATTTCACATAGTCAGGAAACCACCTACAGACAGACAGACATACACACAAACACCAAGATGCAGTGGCGTATATAGCTTTTTGCAATGAGGGGGGGATATGACTTAGTATTTAATCTCATATTTTTGGTTCAGGAACCCTCAATACGTGTAATTCCGTTAAAATCTCGAGTTCGATTTTTTTCAGTTCATGTATAATAAAAAATATAAAAAAAATATTTAAAAAAATTAATTTGCCTTTTTAAAACCGACTAAAAAGCTGAAAATAAAATTCTATTAGACTCTTTTCGTACGAACTATTGCATTTTAAAAAAAGTTGATTTTGTTCATACTAGAAGAGTTTTAAAAAATGTCTTTGAGTTTTCTCATGAGGGGGATTGATCTCCTTGATCCTCCCCCTATCTACGCCACTGCCAAGATGACATCATTATTGTACTTAACCAATAGAGGAGCAGCAGATGGGACATGTTGTATCTACTTCCTGTACAACATGTCCTAATTCCTCCATATGATTTTTATAACACATTACTAAATTTACTTGTTACCATTTGTAATCGTTTCTAAATAAAATCAGACATTTCAGTAATAAAGATACAGCTGCAATTCTAAATTCTAATTTAGAGTACATTAAGCCCCCCCCCCTCCTTCCCTAACACACCACACCCCCTTTATTCATACGTTTTTTTAGATGCTTTCAATCGTTCTAATAAAATCAAAATCAATTAAGATACGAGAAGCTTTGTGATCGTTTTAAAACGAGACAAAAAAAATATCCTCCGATTTCAAAATTTTAAATTGATCTTTACGTTTTAGGTCAAGACAAACACTTTTCGTTCCGTGTCTGTCTGTCTGTCGAGTGAATCCTTGTCACACGCATAACTCATGAACCACTGAACCGATATTAATGAAACTTGGTCGGATGGTTGGGTCTGGCTTGAGGACGGTCCCATTTCAAAATCATCAAAATCGTGTGTATGGGGGAGGGGTTACATCCCAATTATTTTTTTTAAAATATTTTTTAGCAAATAGCTTTAGCTGGAAGCCGATTTGTTTTTGCACTCCAGCAAATTCTTTAATTTCAAATGTGACAAGAGAAAAATATAGATGTTATAATTAAATTTGCATACATACAGGGTGTATCAAAAAAATGTACTCACACTTTAACTGTCGCTTTTTTTATATTGCAGGTGTAATTAATTAATCACAGCATGGCAGGAAATCAACATTAGTTGAACATTTACGAACATAATTCATTTGTCTTCTGTATTCGAAGCTATTTCATTTCAATTTATGCTAATAAATAATATTTTTCTCGTCATTCGAAGTGTGAGTACATTTTTTTGAGACAGCCTGTATATAATTACAGGAACATTTAAACGATTGTTAAGATAATAATTAAAGCTCCTGGTTTGGTAGTGTGCTGTGACAGAAGTGTAACAAGTAGGCTACGAAACACGGCAGACTGGATCCCGATATATACCTACAACAGCTCGCTACAATTAACATCAAAAGAATAATCATGGGAACATTTGTTTCCTGCTACAACCTATCACAATAGAAACTGGAGCACCGCAAATACAGGGGCGGACCTAGACACAAATGTTAACTATAATTTGCAATACTGTTCTTTATTTTATGCTGTTACCCGCGACTTCGTCCGCGTAGAATTTCTATTTTTTAAATCTAATGTACTTCCTCAGAATGCAAGCTATCTCCTTGTAAAATTTCATCAAGATCGGTTCAGCCGTTTAGCCGTTAAAAGGTAATAAACAGACAGACAGACAGAGTTACATTAAATTTATTTATTTATATTAAAAATTACAGTTGCCGATTAAAAACTTCAATTTTGTATCAAAAAATATTATCTTTTATAATCTCCATTGTAATACGTAATTTTTACTATTCAACTAATTATTCTTAAGTTGAATTATTTGTTAAGTGGTATACAAATTATTTAATTTCAACTGTAAGTATATTTTTCTATTCGATAATTATATTAATAGTACATTTTTTATTTGTATAACAAATTAAACTATACCAATAATATAAATTTCGATCCTGCACGCAAAAACTACTATTCGTAATGAAATTTTAGTAACACGTGGCCTAGCACTGTACAGAAATAAACGCAAGTTAACTCTCGTCAGTACTGTGTTTTCAGTTTGCTTTTATAAATAGAAGATCTTAGAAAAAACAAACAAATGGTAAGTTACAATTCATTTAAAATTTATATTAAAGTATACTATATACACAGTTGAAGAGAGAGAGTGTGGTGTGTGTGTAAGAGAGAGAAAGATGTATTCATATTGTCCATTGCTGAATAAAAATGGGTAAACTTGTCTCAACAAATGTTTTTTTATATACAACTAGAACTTTTGCTATACTGTATTCAATGTTATCTTCCTCTAGCCATTGAAATGAACTTGTCATGAGCCAGATTAGCAAAACCATCCATTAGATAGAGGTTACACAACCAGACTGACGCCAAACTGTTCGTGTAATGCATTGACTGACAGACTGATGAACTGGACTGACGGATTTTTAAATATTAATATTTTTCATCAGTCTGAAAGTCACAGAATGATAATGTAACCTCTATATACCTTACACTGTATTATGTCAGCTATGCCATTTCTCCAAATCGATACATTTCTTATATACATGTTTATTTGTTTACAATGTTTTCGTATATTTTGCAGAAACCAATTACTTTTGAATTGTTGGATTGGGAACAACAAAACATCAATTTTCTTGGTTATTTTGTCGAGCTGGAAAAGTGAACGCTACAAATGTCAACATAATATACTATACACTGTAAGTCAGATTTGTTTTTAAATTTTTAAATAAAACGTAAGCTAATTCTATTATTTTAAATATTATTATACGAATACCACATATAGTAAAAAGTTATTTTATCTATTGAAAATTATATTGTGTCAATTCATGCATAGGTCTTAAAAACCATAGTTTTTTATATACGATATTACAGCGGTTCTTAAACATATATTGTCTAGGGACCCCCTTTTGAACAATTATTTTTCAGGGAACCCCTTCTCTCGACTAGAAAAACAAAGAAGGTCGTGAGATACTAATTAATTGAAATGTAAAAATATTTTAATTTATGCCAAACATGTTTCACGGACCCCCGGGGGTCCGTAGACCATAGTTTAAGAACCACTGCTATATTATATAAATATAATATTCTATTTACCCATACTACGTGTAATATTATAAACGCGAATGTAACTATTTCTGTCTGTCTGTCTGTTTGTTACCTTTTCACGGCTAAACTGCTGAACCGATCTTGGTGAAATTTGGCAGAGAGATAGCTTGTATCTTGTGGAAGGACATAGGCTAATTTGTATCCCGAAAAATGATTAGATTAAAAAAAATACAAATTCCTCGCGTGTAACAGGTAATATACAAATAATGAATGTTTTAAAACTAATAATTAATTAAATTTGTACACCCATGCAATTTGTTTGAAATAAAAAACCAAGATCTTTTATTAATATAAAGATTTATTTATAGAAATGTAATTGCAAGTGTATTCAGCGATTAACTAAAACAAAAATAGAACATATAAACAATGTAAAATATTGGATAAAATAAATATTATTATTAAATCTTTCGTAACTTGTATATTTTTCTACCTATCATTAGGAAATGTTTGAAAATATAGAATTCCTATAGGTAATGATAATTTTAGGTAATTTAGGTGTTGATTAGTTATTATTACAATAATAACTAATCGTGTTTGTACTTAATTCAAGTAATTCAACTATATATTTCAAAAATATAGTCTACGCTAGCGAAGCCGCGCGGGCACAACAAATCTAATACCTATATAAATCAGCAGACTGTCTGGAAGTATTCGAGATTTTTGTCTGTCTGTCTGTTTGTTCCGACTTCATACAAAAACTACTGAACCGATTATGATGAGATTTTAATCGTTTTAAAGTTTAAGACCCTAGAGTTAATTGAGCCTGTATGATATTGACACAAAAGCTAGTTATTTACAATGTAAAAATGAAATATATTTTTTAAACCTTCCTCATTAAAAACCGGAATAAAATCCGTTCAGAAGTTACTGAGAAAATCGTGCACAGGCAGACAGACGCGGCAGGGGACTTTGTTTTATACTATGTATAGATTATTGATAAATTTAAAAATAAATGATCTATATCAGATTGTGAGTTCGGCCCTGGACAGACAGACACGGATCGTTTTTGAACATTTACATTCATCGGAAACGGATAAATAAATGGCGCCCGTTGTATTGTATTTTAAATACGTGCAACGATAATTGGTCCATTCATTCATCCGATTGGAGGTATCCGATATCTAGACCAGTGGTTCCCAACATTTTCACAGATTTACGTATGTTAGCGAGTTTTCCAATCGAAACAAATTCAAATAAATAACATTTTCACAGATTTACGTATGTTAACGAGTTTTCCAATCAAAATAAATTCAAATAAATATTCGGGCCTCCCATAAAGGTACTGGCACCAGTTATGGCCGCTATAAGAGCAAGGTTTATTGTTTACTTTTCGATACTTTCGAAATCACTATTCATTTAGTGAAATTTAAACTGATTAATTTAAAAATATTCTTTTCAAAACATAAAAGCAGTAAAGGTTATAATTTTGGCATGTATAAATGTGCCACGTTTACCCCCACCCCCCTCCTCCCCCTTTGACTCCCATGTCCATATATATATAGAATTTATTACTCATTCAGTAATGTTTTTTTTCAGGGTGTCCACTGTTTTTTGAAAATAAAAGGGGTAAGAAGTGATCGAGAGGTCTCCAGAATGTGCAAAAAAATTTAAGACCTTTTTTGCTCGTCAAATTAAATTTATAAACTTTTTTCTTTTTCACAGACTTCCCAGATATAATAAATTCCCAGACTTTCTAAAAAAAAATTTATAATTTCCCTGACTTTTCAGATTTTTTAAAACATTCCCTGACTTTCCAGAAAGTTGACATCCTGTTTTTATACGTATAAATTTCTGCTAATACTTTTTACCCAAATTTTTTTAAATTAAATTGATTAAATAAAGAGTTAATTGTTTTATTAGTAACATGAGTTCATGAGAATTACAAAAAACAAGCCCGTCAATCACAAGTATAGTAAACCTTGCTTTTATAGCGGCCATAACTGGTACTAGTACCTTAGTTAAAACGTTAAAATATTCTTTTCAAAACATAAAGGTAGTAAAAGTTATAATTTTAGCATGTATAAATGAACCCCGTTTACCCCCTCCCTCTTTGTCCATATATATAAAATTTATTACTAATTCATGATTTTTTTATACATATAAATTTCTTCTGCTAATACTTTTTACCCAAATTGTTTTTGTAAAAAAAAAAAACTGCAAATTAAACATATCGAAGTGGAAATGCTCCTCGTACATATTGATGCTGAAAATAGACAGATAGCATATCTGTGTTTATATTTTATTAATACAGAATTGATTTCACATAAAAACAGAATGTTTGTGAAGGGGGAAAGACAATATATGATACGTTTATTAAATATTTTATCTCTTTCATAATTCTACTGAAATGATCGAGACACACCTAACCTGATGAAATTTCGCGTTATAATAAACTATTTATTATATGTTATCTATATTAACAGCACCTTACCTAACATTGTTACCAGTGCGCTCCGCAGAAATGTGCTCCGTAAAGTCAGCGGCTTTGCATTCGCGTCTCAAAATAAATATTATTTGTTCAGAATTAATTAATGGGGTTTATTTCGAGTAGTTTGAAATATTGCTTGTAAAAAATCAGTTTCGATCAGGCCGACTCTGGAATATGAATAATGTGTGCCACTTTAATTAAATCATGGTCGATATTTGATTAGATATTCATAATTACTTCTAAAACAAATCATATTTCGTGTGAAATTGAAAATCCAATTTAGTGAATGTGCCAGAACCCGAATTATTGTCTTTGGATTATATTATATTACAGATTAAGGTACCGGTACCAGTTATGGCCGCTGTAAGTGCAAGGTTTAAACATAAAAATATAATAAATGACAGTCCTTACGGCAATAAAATATAAAATAAATGTAATAGGTATTGTAAACGTACAAAGTCTAAAATACACATATGTCAGGTTTTTTTTTACTATATTTTCTTGCTTAGGTATATGTACAGTCACCTGCATTAATGGTCTTGCAGTTTGTATTCATTTTCGTTTATCACAAACTTATTAGACTCCTCCCATTTGTGCAATTATAATATTTAAATCATTTCTCCATGTATCAAACAAAGACAGATATTTTAAGATTCATTTGCTAGATAAAGAACTACTCTTCGTTTATAATACATAGGTACTCATATATATTTGTGCAATTAAATTATTATGTAATCTATTGAAAATTGTATACGTAAATTTTGTGGCAATAAATATTTGATATTCCGAATTTTAGTATTTAAATATATTAAACTTGATAGAAAAAGATAACCGATGATGTTTGTCTTTAAATTTGGAATCTGTTGTAAGCGATTCTAGCCTTTAGGGTGGCAGACGAGTTCTGCAGGCGACTGTACATATTACTAAATCAAAATTTTATATAACAATATAAGAATTCGAGCCCATAAATTTTGATAGTCTTGAAAAATTCAGTATACTGAAAATCGCTGTAAAAATAACGGAAGTATTATTTTTTGTTTGTTTAGTTCTGCATTTCCGCAATACGTTTTTCTATGTAAATAATTTTGTTTTATGATTTTTTGTTAATTAAGTGGTATTTATTGGAAATGTTTTTATTTTAATAATATTTTAAAACTATTTACTAACTGAAAACACATTATTATTATTATTATCCCCCCCCCTCCCCAATAATTAATTTATCAACAATTATTCTACACTGTAACAACAGTCTTATAGAATAAAGCATTATTATTATTATAAATAATATTATTTAAGTTCGTTGTTTGTTTGTATTTAAAAAAAAGCTTTGATATTCGAATGTTTAATACATAAACAAATGAGCGACATTTAAATACCGGTGTTTTGAAGTATGTAACATTTAATAATAACATAAATAAAATATCTTTGTTATATGATACATGTAATAACAGTGAATACTGGTTTTTGTCCCTATTTAAAATAAAAACTGGTTGTATGAAGGATTTGAAATTAATCTGTGAATCAGAATATCATTTGAAAGGTTCTTTATATCAACAAACCCTCTGTATTTTACATAGTGTACCTATGTAAAATATACCTATAATACTGTGCCGTTGAGATAAACAGTACCGGATTTAGGGGGGGGGGGGAACCAGGTGGGGCGGCGCACAATGGAGCCATAAATCACTTTTTTGGTTCAAATCAGTAATTTTTGAGTAAACTTTTTTTTTTATCTTTAAATTTTTTGTCGATCAGTTAAACCCGATTAAGCAAAAAATATAGCGAAATATAAACAATGTTAATTTGTAAAAAAAATCGATTTTTGATAGCTGCTAACTAACAAATACTTATTCAGCAACCCAGAAAACCTTGAATAAGGTATTAGCTGAGATACTAACTAATCAACTTATTTGTTGATTTATCAATTTTAATTTGTTCATAATAGGGGAAGGAGGACTCGATGGTCTTAGGGCATTTGATAGTCTTAAAGTTAATGATGTAAGCTATGTATATTTAAAAAAAAAAAGTTTGAGTCTGTAGGATCGCGCCAAGCTGAGATATGAATTATTAAACTTATTTGTTAATTTATCAATTTTAATTGACATTCTCGGTGATTTTTTAACATTTTTTTAAGGGGAGAGAAGGCGGAAAAATGAATCTCGCCCAGGGCGCCAGATTTGCTAAGGCCGGCACTGTCGATAAATAATATAAACTGTACAATGTCAAAATACAGTTTATTATTTGAATTAGAAATATTTGTTGATATTTGAGTACTACCATTTCTGAATTTAATCTGTATTATCATTTTGTAATCATTAACAAGTGTCCATCACTGCGTGCTCATTACTGGTTTTACTTTATCCATTACTGGAGTAAAAAAACATAAACAAAATAAAAAGCTATAATTTAATTTAAAAAACAAACTATATTTTCGAACTTTGGTAATTAAATTGATTGAGTCAGTTGTTTTATTAGTAACATGAGTTGATGAGAATCACAAAAACAGTAGCGGCCATAACTGGTGCCAGTACCTTATAGATAAACATACCTAATTACATCACAACACAATAGGTTTCAAACACATACACTCAAATCTAGGTCGTTGCAAACACACCTGACAATAATAATTCAACACCATTAAAATAGATTTTTCAACTATATTAGGACTTACATTTTCGACGCCAGTATTGCATGGCGGGCTGTATGACATCCTCGCACGCGTAACAAATCATTTAATAAACGTACATGAAACCATTAATTTCTCCACAAAAAACAACAAAAAAAAAAACACATAAACACATTCACGTGACCCTACCCACTGTTACTGATGTGCATATTATTGCCGACTACAGGTGTAACATCTTCTTTATCAGTTCCAGGGTCGGAAAATTATCATAATTATTATTTATTTATTTTTATTATTTTTCATGTTTTAAGTATACTTAATTTTTTTTTTTTTTTAAATAAAATTCCTGAACTTATTGGGACTTCTCAAAAAGTATATTTCCCCTCTACCCCCATATAATAGCGGCCCAATCGCGTTGTATAATTCGTTTTATATGAATATTATTAAAGCATGGACTGAATCTGATTCGAAAATCGAGTCTTCACAAAAAAGAGAACCAAATTTTACACATACAGAATGCGCAGTTCATGTTTCTAATTTCTATGTCTATGACTGTACCATTTATTTTTCCCTATGAGTCTTGACTTACGGGACAGCCTGTAGTATTACAAATTAAAAAAAAATTAACATAATACTTAATTAAATAAATTCATGAATGTATTACTGTTTATACAATTTAATACAAAAAAAAACTGTCATGTGACTTTCTTATACACTGTATAATAATAATTTCATTTAAAAAATATATTTCTGGCTTAATGATAAAAGATAGAAAAAAATGAATAAAACATAAATTATAGATAATAATATTATCTATAACTTGTATCTAAAGAATTTTTCTCTGATTCGCACCGTTTCCAAAATAATTCAAAAATTTACAAGAGTAAAAGTAAGATCGTTTTCAAAAATAAGGGGTTTCATTCTGATCTTCACCCTGTCGTTTTTGTATCACAGCGTTCACAGACAGACCGACACACACACACCATGGCAAAAATAGTCAAAATGTACTCAAGGATATTCAAAATGGATATTTTTCCATCAAAATCTCAAATATATATTTTTTATGTTTATTTTTTCATACATATAAGAAAGTAAAAATGAATTTTTTGCCCTTTAGAGACAGACACACATGAAAACGACATTTTATGTACTTCTTCATCCCCCCCCCCCCTCTCAAATCCCTAAAAGCAATATCAATTTTTACGTTCCGGATATATGAAAGAAAGAAAAACTGTACACTCCTAACATAACGACATTGAGACAGATAATACAAACAGATAGAGATAAAAAAATATATCCAGTGTGTTAACAATTGTCACCAAAATGTACCTACTACAGCGAGATGAGGTACAATATAGGTGTTTTTAATTAATATGTACAAACACAACCATTATAATTGATTGCCATGCAGGCGTTAATACAGGGTTAATAATATATAAATAAACTATGCTAATAGAGCTGTACAGTCACCTGCAGAACTCGTCTGCCACCCTAAAGGCTAGAATCGCTTACAACAGATTCCAAATTTAAAGACAAACATATTTTTCTATCAAGTTTAATATATTTAAATACTAAAATTCGGAATATCAAATATTTATTGCCCCAAAATTTACGTATACAATTTTCAATAGATTACATAATAATTTAATTGCACAAATATATATGAGTACCTATGTATTATAAACGAAGAGTAGTTCTTTATCTAGCAAATGAATTTCTAAATATCTGTCTTTGTTTGATACATGGAAAAATGATTTAAATATTATAATTGCACAAATGGGAGGAGCCTACTGAGTTTGTGATAAACGAAAATGAATACAAACTGCAAGACCATTAATGCAGGTGACTGTACATAGGTTCGTCATTTATTATACAGTGGATAGTTGATATTAAACTGTCGAACCTCGGGAATGTTGTTAATTGTAATGTTGATGAGTCAGTCTTGGATATGACCCTAGTCATTAAATTAAATGTACTGAATTAGAAATATTTGTTGATATTTGATTACAACGATTTCTGAATATTAATCTATATACGTTTAACTGTCTTACAACGTGATTTGATGACTTGAGGCCAATAGGTGTCAAAATGGTGGACATTTTAACTAATTTATTTATTAATTATTATATTTTCATAGCAACTGCTTTACATTGTTTCAAATTTGACGATTCTTTCTTTTGTATCGTGCGTGTTCATTACTGGTTTTACTTTATCCGTTACTGGAGAAAAAACATATGCAACCCAGGGTCAATCTACATGATGAAAATATCTATGTCTAGCATATATCGAACATCTTCTAGTGGAATTATAGAACAATATAGACCGCGAACCACATTTTGATCATAATATTTTATAAATTGCCCATTAAAAGGTTAAAAATATTCAAGAACCACCTGTATATATGTATATACATCGTGTGTTCCACATGACTGAGAAGTTATATTCATTAGTAAATATAAACGTACACATATTCCTTCAAATAAACCAGTTTTCAAACCTAGAGATTTTTTTCTATACAACATAATTTAAAATCCGAATAATAAATAAATTTATTCATCGCGATTGAAAAAAAAAATGCTTTTGATTATTAATTAAATTATTACACACTGTGCAAATATTCAGCAATAGAAACAAAAACTCTATCAGTCAGTGGCGTAGTAAAAAAAATTCCGTGGGGGGGGGGGTTGTAATAAATACATACGAGTTAAATTTTTTGAAGATATGTTTTCTCAAAACATACGTTTTTTAGAACCTTGAGAGGGGAGTTGACTTCACCCCACCCCCCTGTTACTACGCCACTGCTATCAGTAAATAAAACAAACTTATGATTACGTCACACTGACATATTTAAAAATTTTTAAATACACTATCATACAAGATATCGGTTCGATAATTCAATATCATATTTACTTGTAGACATAGGTAGGTATACATATATAAAATATTTTTATTGAAGTGTGTTGGTTTTTAATTAACTAGATATCGATTAATAAAATATATTTATCAACCACTTATATATGTTTTTGATGACGTAACGTGCCCTTTTAGAATTTACAAATTAGCACTGAATGCTAAAACATAGGTAAATATCTGCCATGCAAATATATCGACCAAAATGTATACTGTGATATTTTTAGATATGGATATAAAAATTTATCTATTTAAAAATACATATATTTTTTATGTAGTAAACGTGGTAAAATGGAAAGGCTTGAATACGGTACAGTTTAATAATGACATAAACATATTTAAATATCTCTACATGGTTTTAAATAGGAATAATCAAAAACTGATTTAAATGGTTACTTAAATTCCTCGACACCCAGAAACCTGTTATGCTATATACATTCTTTTACAGCTAAGACAGTTTACAACTGGTGAACGAAATTAAAAATGCATAAATATTTATATAATATTAAATAAAAACAACTCTACCAGCTTACAGCATAAATGATTAAATTTTTATACAAATTACTAGACACTGACTGACAGAATGCAGTGACTCGCATTCTTATAAATTACCGTCTAATAGGATTAACCTAAAATATGTATTGTAAACGTCATCTTACCGTTCAAACTAGGCTATTATATTTTCCTTTTCGATCACAGAAACACACAAATTTCACTCACACAATAAAACTGTTTTAAAACGAATTCTAAACGCACGCATTTGAAAACTATGTGCACACTTTTTGCTAAGATACACGAACCTGCATTAATTCCTTTTGCTACTAAACCAGCTTCCTTTTTTTCAAGAAGCTTCAAATTCCGGGTGGGGCTACGGGGGAATATAATGATCCTACCAATAAGTGTTCGATACGAACGTCAAGACATCTATTGGCCTCGAAAAACACTTTGGTCGGTAAGGACGATTGTTACATACATATGGTTCGCATGTTTACTATCAATTTTTTTATTTTATTTACATATATCGATTTGAATTATTTAACTGTGATAATACAGTTAAATGTTTATTTATTGACATAAATCATTTAAATTTGATATTATAATTCAGAAATCAAGTATTTTAATTCTTTTAATTGTTATTTAATATATGGTAAGTAGGAATCTGTACTTACCGATTTTATACATATGGTTTGCATTTTTACTATCTAATTTTTAATTTATTTATATCGATTTGAACTATTTAACTGTGATAATACAGTTTAAATATCATTTAAAATGTTTATTTATTGATATAAATCATTTAATTTTGATATTATAATTCAAAAATCAAATATTTTTAATTGTTATCAAATATATGGTAAGTAGGAATCTGCACATACCGATTTTAAGTTTATAAATTCAAATTAATATTTTAATTATTTGTTTTAATGATAATGCATGTCAAATAAGATTCGTTAATTTAATTAAAAATAACAATACAAATATCTATAAATTAATGTTTTAACTGTTGATGCAATTGTCGACAGTTGATATAAGAAAATTGTAACGTTTTGCAAGCACTGTAATTTATCACATTATTGTTGCAGAGATGAAATGACGTGATATCTGTAGTCTGTCAATAGTTAATTTTATTGAATTTAATTAAATTAATTGACTTTAAACAAACTCGTTGTTTTTAACAAATAAAATGGAACACAAGGGTTTTGATTTGCATATACCAGTCGACACAAATAAAGTATAAACGTTTATATTTAACATTTTTTTGATTATGAATTATTAATAATAATTTTTACTTGCAGTCTTTTGATGAATTAACACCAGAAGAAAAATGGAGGTAATAATAAAATATCAACATTATAATCTGTTATTATTTTAATAGATAAATGAATTAAAATACGCGGTGAGTTAACCTAAAAATTCCATGTATGCTTTTGAAAATTTTCAGATTACAGCATCAAAAGCTACACGAACAGCACAGAGGGCATGATGCAATGCATGCAGAAATGGTACTTATTCTTCTAGTGACATTAATTATTGCTCAAATCGTTTTATTCCAGTGGAAACAACGTCACTACAAATCATATTCGGTAACGTTTATCTGATACGAGTTTGTTTAATTTAATTTTTAAAAGGAAATTTTCATTTTCTCAGCTAGTGACGTTACTAGGTATGTGGATTATACCTTTAATCTTATGTTTACGAAACTTTTGGTGGCGATTCATATTTCTTTGGTTGTTATTTTCCTGTATTACCGGTTTGATTGTTCACAAATCCGTTCAACGGCCATTACAAGGATCAACGCCAAGGTACGTTTTCTTCAACAAATGCAATCTAAGCATATACGTTTCTTTTATTTGTGTGTGATTCTTATTTTAGGTTGGTCTATAAATGGTTTTACTTCTTATACAAACTAAGCTATGCTTTAGGAATAATAGGTTATATTATAATGATGGCGGCTTTCTTCGGTTTGAGTTTAGTATTTGACGTCAAACCACCTGTATGGATGGACGTTGGTTTATTATTTGTTTTTTACGGACTTTACTACGGTGTTTTGGGAAGAGACATTGCTGAAATATGCGCTGATAAAATGGCTTCACATATAGGGGTACATGTATATATTTTAGCTACGTTAATGTTGTGACTAATGCAATTTTTGTAAATAATATTTCATACTTTATTTTAATCTTAATTTATTATAGTATTACACTGCGCAAGGAATGCCGACGAGGAGTTTAGAACCAGATGTTTGCGCAGTGTGCGGTAATAAATTATTAGTTAATGAAAACGAAGAAGGTATTATAGAAAATACGTATAAACTTTCGTGCGATCATGTGTATCCTTTTACGTGTGTTTTTAATAATCAGAATTGATCGCTTATTGTTGTCCTTAATACTGTTCAGATTTCATGAGTTTTGTATACGCGGGTGGTGCATCGTTGGGAAGAAACAGACGTGCCCTTATTGCAAGGAGAAAGTCGATTTGAAGAAAATGTTTTGTAATCCGTATCCTTTTTTTATTTAATACTTATTCATACGTTTTTAGGCCAGATGTCGAGTATTTCGGAATAGAAATAGAAAATTTGTTATATACAAAATTAAAGACAATTAAATTTTCTACAAAAAATGTTCTATACATATTTTTAATTTCCCAGTCAAAATACGAAATTTCAACATATTTTTGTTTCAAGGTCACTATAGTATATTTACACTATTTTCAGAAATTATACACATATTAAAAAAATATTTCACATAAACTATATAGAAACAATAAATAATCAGTATTCAATTTGTTGTGTGGACCTCAAGGGTTGAACCTATAATAATTTGACGGTCATTATTCAGTGAAATATTAATCTGAGGAAAAATATGTATAGAACATTTTTTGTAGAGAATTTAATTGTCTTCATTTTTTATATAACTATTTTTGCTGTAAAGTTGAAGAAAAGCCGTTAAAAACTGATCTTTCCGATATATATTATTTATTTACTTAACGTACATGTATAACAGTTGGGAGCGACCCCACGTGCTCTACGGACAGCTGCTGGATTGGATACGATGGCTGGTTGCCTGGCAACCGCTAATTCTGAGCTTAGTACAAGGAATCAATTGGCTGTTAGGACTCGAGTGATATTTCCCTTATCGATTAGTCATTATTATAATAATTACTATTGTTTAAATCGAAGATGAGTATTCGCTGTTCACCAAAGTATTCCCTAACTAAATTGTGATTACTTTTGTTATAGTATAATTGATTTTATTTTACAGGTTTCTCAAATTGCTATTTGTATTAATTCATTTTCTGTATTGTTTTGGTTGTATTTTGTTAAATATATATATTTTTTGCTGATGTGTTTGTTTTATTTGTTGTTATTTTTAATTATTTATCAAATGTATTATGTATTTTAATTACAAATAAATTATCATGTTCAAAGTTTAATTATATGTTGAGTAATTATTATTTATATTTGTTTAGAAATCAGTGACGTCATGGGCCTTGAGAATAACCCCCCCCCCCCCTCCCCAAGCCACTATAATAAAATATATCGATTATTCAAGCATAAATAAATAAAACGTTTATGTTCGCGTTTACCGCCCCTTTCAAATTTGCCGCCCAGGTGCCCTTTATATCTTAAAATACGTACTTCAGGGTTTTCTTAGAAGAGCCCTGAAAATGTCCACTGCAATATGTGACGAAATGTTGGCCGATAACACGACTAAATTGACGCGGCTTACACCCAGAAACTTGTACGTACCTTTATGTCCGATATTATGAAGGAGCTAGCAAATTTGCTAGCTGGCAAGCACTTTTTAATGGGGTATTAATTCTGTGATAGTATCTATGGATTAGTTATAGAATTTAGAGCAGTGATACTTCAACTTTTTGTAACACAGTTGGCGACTCTGACAGTACAAAATAATTTTCATAATATCGCCACTGTTTTAATACCGTTGGTACGAGAAAATTATCAAGCACTTCATGAAACTTAAGAAGAACTGTCAGATAGGTTTGAAAACTCATTTGGAAGTGCCTACTAGCTGGCTAGATTAATAAATGCACAGGTTACCTCAGTAGTTTTTGACCAATCAGCTTGGGCACCCCAGATGACGTATTTCTTCCCCTTCCCGCACTGAGTTACAAGACTATATTTGTTATAATTGGTCACATCATTCCCCCTCCACATTTTGGCACCAGAGATGATGTATTTCCCTCTCTACTTTACATACCTTGGCTAACTAGCTTCTTTATAATACCAGAATTAGACTGGCGAAGAATTTTACCATATAATTGACAACAATGACATTTAAAAATAATTCGAATTCTTTTTCGATAGGCAACTTGTTTTACATACAAGTTAAAAACTAGTCTATCAATTTAAATAAATTAACGGTTTCTGCGAATGTGCACAAAACTTCATAAAAACGAATTGCTAGTGGGTCAAAGGGGGCACTCCTCCGGGCGGCAAACTGTGTATACGTGTATACAACTATATAAGTACTGCATTTTTTGTGATTAAACGATTACATACTCAGTATTTACCATTAAGAAAGTGTAAAACAAGTTTAATATTTTTTAAACGTTTGAGGTTCTCTGGTTTAACATGTAAATGTTAATTTATGAAACTAAATCAAGGTACATGTTATTTCTATTGCAAAATTTAACAAACAATCAATAATGATAATAGTAAAAAACAAAAACAAAAACATAATTTAATCGTGACGTGAGCAAAAATAATTTAATTTTTTTTATTAGTTCTCTCCCACCACTCCTCTTTGCAATCAGTATTTTAGCAAATATCTATAAGAAGATTATCTTAAGAATTACAGTTATAAATTGAAAGAACGGGTTAACGTTAAATTATTGCAAGTGGTTTAGTTTAAATTAAAACAGTTCTGGGACGATTAATTTTTAGGGTAAGTAATATTTATTTTATTTTATTTAAAATATATTTGAATTTATTCTTCGCATATTGTAAAAAAAAAGTACCACGTATATAATGTTCCCTCGTTAATATCAAATTAAATAATTGTATAACTTAATTATATTGTGAAAATATAAATCTATTGTCAATTTATAGCAATACAATTGATTAAGTTACAACAATCGATTGAAATCAAACATTTCAAATTATTTTGAGTTTTCTGTACTCAAATGAGTACAACGTGTACAAATAGGTTAAAAGAATTATTTAAGCGATTATTTTTCATAAGCATTTATTTCTGTTATAATAATTAATTTTGCGTACCTTATATATTTTACTGATAAAAAAATAATTAACAATGTAATCAACAATGCTCACAAAGAATAAATGTTATTCAAGAATTATTATATTATAGTCTTCACTCCTCTTTCCCTTAAATGAAAGAGTGAGTTACAGGTGTCCCGTAAGTCAAGATCCATACGAATTTCTATTTTTTGTTTATTATGCAAATAATTTGACCAAATTACGTAATACATTTTTGAACTATTATATATTTTTCCTGTTGCTGCTAACTTATGGGACATCTGTATATATCAGTATTAAAATATTAATTTTTTTTACGAAAATATTTTCGATTTTTTTTTTAGTCTAACCTGGGAAATTTTTTAGATTTGAAACAAAATCATATTTTTTCACTGGTTTTTGATCTGTGGAGATCATGATAGAAGTTGAAACGTTGAAAATTCATGAAATATTATTCCAAATTTTTATATTTTCGATTTCGTTAAATTTATGTTTATTATATTATAGAAAATTACGTGAAAAATTGAAATTTTCAAACAGTGTTAATGTTCATATGCGACCTTGTATATAAACGCCCCTTTTTCCATTATATTCATACATTTTTTTAATATATAACATCCTATTATTGTAGATAACAACGCTAATAGAAAATGACTATATAAAAATATTTGATACGCTAAAATTATTTTGCAAAAATTCAATACAACCTCAACCCGCCCCTAAAAATAGGGTAACCGGGTGGCATCTTTTATCAAATATACCCCCCCTTCTACGAATTTAGTTCTATTAATAAAAAATAAGTTTATTGAACTTCGCAGTATTTTTTTATAAATATGAAAAAATGTTGTATTATAAAATATATTTTATATATATTACAGAACTGCTGATAAAAAATGAATTGGCTATGGTGATATATGTTTGTACGATTGCGATATAGGAATTTTATATAAATTAGCAGTTAACGACAAAAATAACTGATTAGCATTGTTATTTTTTATATTTTTTTTTTATTTTGACGTAATTTAATAATTGTTATTGTTATAATTTAAAAATACAGAATAACACGAAATACTTTATCATGCGAGCCCTTGAACCCGAAGATGATACCATTTTTTAATTTGTTATTTGATGTTGTTATTGCTATTTTAAAAAAGTTGACTTTTGACATTACTTGATTTATTTTTATTAAATTTTAAGCAAACAATAGATCGACAGGATAAATATGTATTTTTAAAATACGAATCGTACATGGCTAAGCCCTTGTACACTCGCTAAAAAATATTTTTCAATTTAATTAATTAAAATTTTGTCAAAATCTCATGAAGAAAAAAAAATTGGTTATATTAGATATTAATAAATACAGTGGCGAAGCGTCCATGGAAACAGGGGAAGCAGTGCTTCACTTTCTTTATGGGTAAATTAATACAAATCTGTGTTTTCAGTTAATAAATAATTTAAAAATATTATTAGAATATTCATTTTTATGCGCAACCCAAACATTTTAACAAAAAGTCAAAAATAGCATTTAATATTAATTTACTCGTTCAATTATAAGACTATAATACCTCTACGTCTTATTTTCTTGTATTTTAGTCGATATTTGTATGATGAGTTGAAGGAAATATCACTAAAAAATTTTGAATTTTGAATTTCGTTAAAAGTATGTTTATTGTATAGAAAATGACGTGAAAAGTTGTTTGTTTCAAACCGCAGGTCTGTATCTCAAACCGTTCTCGAGATATAGCTTCTCAAAGTTTTAGTTTTTTCAAATTTTTGGAGAAAAAAGGCCATAACTTTTGAACGTGTGGTCGGAATTGATTTTAGTTGACGGATTTGGAATCAGCGTGTCAAAATCTATATAATGACATGTATAATACCTTAAACCTCGAAAAAAAAAATTTGACGAAAAATCGAAAAAATTCAAAGGGGTATACCTTAAAAAAATGTCGATTTTTGGCCAAAATTTTTTTGTCGAATTTTAAAGTATTATACATGTCATTATATAGATTTTGACACACTGATTTCAAATCCGTCAACTAAAATGAATTCCGACTACACGTTCAAATTTTATGGCCTTTTTTCTCCAAAAATTTAAAAAAATTAAAACTTTGAGAGGCTATATCTCGAGAACGGTTTGAGATACAGACCTGCGGTTTGAAACAAACAACTTTTCACGTCATTTTCTATACAATAAACATACTTTTAACGAAATCAAAAATTCTAAATTTTTTAGTGAAATTTCCTGCAGTGAATTTCAACTCGTCATACAAATATCGACTAAAATACAAGAAAATACGACGTAGAATCATTTAGTTACTATATAAATATATAAGAATTTATTTTAAAAAGTATAAAGGACCTAACAAAATTTGATAGCTAGCAATTACATTCAAATGGGGTATTAATACTGTACTAGTATCTATGTATTAGTTATGGAATTTAGAGCAGTGATACTTCAACTAATTGTAACACAGTTGGCATCTTTGACCGTACAAAATAATTTTCATAACATCACCATCGTTTGTATTTACCTTCAACGCGTGCAACTTGTCAAAGTCATCAACAAACTCCAAAAGAACTGTCATATAAGTTTGATATCTCAGTTGAAAGTGTTTGTTAGCTAACAAATTTGTTAGGTCCTTATCAATAATAGGAGGGAGAGGGTTGACAAAATATGCTTCCCTTTTAAAAATTTCACGCCTCGCCACTGTAACGAAATAAATTATAAAATAATTTGCAGTTTTAATTAAAAAATATATAATTTTTTTTTTCTTTAATGTTTAGATGGATACGTCAGTGATTCGAACCCGTTCTTTAGGGTTGGGGGTTGAAGGTGTTAGAGACCAATACGCAGATGGAAAAGCTGCCAAAGTTTGGCAGATTTTCATTGGGGACAAAAGATCACGAACTGAAAGCTACAAACACTTTCTGGTTGAAGTACTCCGGGAGAGGGGATGTAAAAGAGTTTTAGATGTTGCCTGTGGTACAGGGTAAGTCTGTTATTTAATTAATTAATTGTTCTAATAAAATAATACATTATATTATTACTTATACGTAAAATTTTTATCATAATATTATTGACATTTTAACAGAATCGATTCGGAAATGTTACTGGAGGAAGGATTCGATGTTACTTCAGTCGATGCTTCAGACAAAATGCTGAAATATGCGCTGAAAACACGATGGGACAGGAGAAAGGAACCAGCATTCGATAAATGGGGTAACTTGGAATTTTTGTTATGAATCATTGTTCATTTATTACGTAAGGGCGGTAGATGGAAGAAGGGGGGATTGTATAAAGCCTTGACACTTTACTTTACCTTACAATTTACATTATATGTGATTTAATACAGGTGGCATGTTAGCTGCGTCAAAACGCCGCTGCGTTTTGACGCAGCTAATATGTAATAGATTTGCAAGATCGAAGCGGTGACGGAGACCGTTTCTTACAGCTTTTCTCTTTCTAATTGTTTATTTTAAAATACGTAATTAAAATAGTTTCGATTGTTGAAAATTTAAATTACCTTTACATGTTATATTATATTAAATCACCATAAGGGGTCACCAAAAATCTTACAAGGGCACGGGGAGAAGGGACATTTAAAAAAATCGTCCTTTCTTACGTAATTGTTAATGTAATCTAGCAAAATGTAAATTGAACAATATTTAGAAAATATAAATTAGGTTCCTAAAAACGCATTTTAGACAAGTCAAACTGGTTTAGAAAAAGCAATTTATCGAGTTCACGGTTATATTTAAAAATAAATCTAACAAAAAATATTTATGTTTCATATTATAATGTATCAGCTAGCTAATAATTAGGGTAAAGGGGGGGAGGTAATTTTTAAAATTAAAATTATATCGAGGAAAAAATATCCTAAAAAATAAAGTCTGTTGTTTTAGTTATCGAAGAAGCTAACTGGCTGACTTTGGCTGAGGATATTAAAGATATAATTGGAGATGGTTTCGATGCAGTCATTTGTTTGGGAAATTCATTTGCCCACATGGTCGACACTTATGGAGATCAGCGCGAGCAAAAGTAAAATATTGTAATTAATCGAGATATTAAAAATAATCATATTGAACTATTACAGGCAAGCTCTAAGAAATTTTGAAAAATGTCTTAAACCTGGCGGTTTTCTGTTTATCGATCATAGAAATTATGATTATATGATTTCTACAGGAAAGACTCCAGCTAAAAGTATATACTATAATGTAAGGCTTATTTCTAGCGTTACTTAAGTAAAGAGGCTTATGCGAATTTGTTTATTTCAGAGTAAACACATGGCTGATATTAAAACGTCAGTTTTATTTGTATCAGGAGAACCAACGATTGTAAGTTTAGATTATGTAATAGATGCATCAGACGTTATGCCTAAGAAAACACCTAAAGAAGATGCAGTCAGGTAATTTTTATGATAGATAAACCCAAATTTCCAAGTGAATTTTTAGGTTAACAAACATTGATTGAACAAATAAGTAAAATAAATTACCTGAATCCAATTTCATGAAGTTAATTATTCATAAAACACACACAAATAATTAATTATCCTCAATAACAAATCACAAAATAAATAAAAACACTACTAATTATAAACCGACAGTAAATTCAACAATGGAAACGAACAACATGAAGTGTGCTACAGTTGTGATTGGTTAAAGTAGATCACGTGATAGAACAAAATTATTTGTCAACAATGAACTTTTATTTTATTTATATGTATTTTTTCAGTGAATTCCGTTTGTCATATTATCCACATCGTCTGGAAGTTTTTAAGGAAATGTTAATGGAAGCATTTCATCATAAATGCAAACATAAGATCTACGGAGACTTCAAACCTTTGGAAGAAATCGATGTACCTGGATTTTATATTCACGTTGTTGAAAAAGAATAAACAACAATGAAAATTAGCAAACTGAAAAAAAATTGTTATTTTTTTTTTACTAAAAAAATTGTCTTATTTTTTAATTATACTTTTATTAAATAATATTCAAACTACTTTGAACAGTGTAAGTGCAGTCATATATATATATTTGTCACTTTGGTGTTACAATTTATTTTTAAATGTTACAAATATTGAATTTGAAATAAAATAATTTTTTTATAATTGTTTATTTACCAAGTTGTCTTAAATTCTTTTAATTATGTACATTATTAATATTTTGTAACAAAAATATACAAAATATCTAATTAAATAAAAATACATCCGATACTTTCAAGAATTGATTTTACTTCCATGCAAACTTCAACTTACAATTTTTCTTTTGTGAAACGAATAACTGTCACACGTTTTTACAATTAGCGGGGATATTTTTATAATTTTTTTTTTTTAAATTGTATACAACACATTTTTGGGACATTTTACTACGGATATAGTAAAATAATTTAAACAGAAAATTCCTGTAGATAAAATCATTTTCTTAGTCTTATTTTTTACAATAATTAAATAAAAATCGACTCAACAATATAATAATTTATTCCCATCTACTCCTTTTACCCTTACGTTGTCTTTCTGTTTGTACTAATGGCTCGTTAATAACTGGATGGTTCTGAGCATTCTCCCATGTTCTGTCCGAGGAAGCAGTAAACTGAAGATTCAAGTTATATTATTAACCTAACCGCAAATATTTAAAAAATAATAACAAAACTAACCTGATTTTGGTATTGACTTTTGAATGCTGCTTTCATTGCAGACAATCTGTCAGTTGCAGGTCCTGATTTAGGGACGATTTTATTTATTTTCTCGGATACAGTCTGAAAAAAATACAAATCATTTAATTGTAAACGTAATTTTGAATTGTATTTTCGTCACCTCAACATTTTGGATAACGTTGCTTGATCTTTCTTTGAAACCAAGCCCGCTTCCTCCGACGTTGAGATTCTTGCCTTTTCCACTTTTGAATCTTGATTTCCTGAACCAAGAACTCTGCATTGCTAAATCAAGAAGAGGTTGAGGAACTTCCTGAAAAAAAAAATAATTAAATTACAAATGTGTCAAAAAAAATCAATTTTTTTTCCGCACTCTCGTTATGACCCAAAATAAATCCCCCCACAAGAATTTCCCTGTATTTTTAAGAGGTGTTACAAAGGGGGGCTTGTTTCCCATTTAAATAACATGGAAAAATTATTCTTTAGTACTTAAGTTGGTATTACTGATTCATAATAACTGATAAAAAAATTTTAAGGACGTCATTTTGTAGAGAATAAAATTGTGTTCTAATAATGCTAGTTGTTGGCTGTTATATATATTTTTTTAATTGATATTTATAGAAAATCGACGTTAAAATGTTGATTTTTGTAAAAAAACGCTTATAAGTTTTAACTCATTGCATTTACACTTATAACTCTCTGAACTATTTTTATAGAGAATTAAATTTCCTACAAAATTACCATTTAACTTATTTTCATAAAAACGATAGTTTAGCTGTGAGAGCCTTTTAAACGTACATTTTAACAAATAAATCACTTTGAATGTCTGTAACTTTTGATACGTTGAATTGAGAGACATAACTTTGTAGACACCTTTGTAGAGAATTAAATCTTCTACAAAATGATAACCTTAAAAATTTTTCAACAGTTATACCAACTTTAGTATTAAAGAATCATTTCTCCATAGAAAACTAGACCCCCTTTTGCAGCACCTCTTAAAACTGAACTACAGGGTAATAATAATAAACTAACTTACTTCATAACCAGAGCTCATTTATCATAAATCAGTAATACCAACTTTAGTACTAAATCAAAATTTCCCCATAGAAAACTGGACCCCTTTTGCAGCGCCTCTTAAAACTGAACTACAGGGTAATAATAATAAACTAACTTACTTCATAATGAGAGTGAATATTATCATGAATCAGTAATACCAACTTCAGTACTAAATAATCATTTCCCCATTGAAAACTGGACCCCCCTTTTGCAGCACCTCTTAAAACTGAACTATAGGGTAACAATAATAAACTAACTTACTTCATAACCAGAGCTCATTTATCATAAATCAGTAATACCAACTTTAGTACTAAATAATCATTTCCCCATAGAAAACTGGACCCCCTTTGCAGCGCCTCTTAAAACTGAACTACAGAGTAATAATAATAAACTAACTTACTTCATAATGAAAGTGAATATTATCATGAATCAGTAATACCAACTTCAGTACTAAATAATTATTTCCCCATTGAAAACTGAACCCCCATTTGCGGCACCTCTTAAAACTGAACTACAGGGTAACAATAATAAACTAACTTACTTCATAACTAGAGCTCAGTTATAATAAATCAGTAATACCAACTTCAGTACTAAATAATCATTTCCCCATGGAAAACTGGACCCCCCTTTTGCAGCGCCTCTTAAAATTGAACTACAGGGTAATAATAATAAACTAACTTAATTTTTTTTGACATACCTGATTTGCTGCTTCTAAATTACGGACAAGATGGCCCGCAAATTCCTTATCCTTTTCAGTGACGAGCGTGTAAGCCGTACCTTTCTCCCCCGCACGTCCAGTTCTACCAATCCGATGAGTGTGAGTGTCAATGTCCCTCGCGATATCGTAATTAACGACGGTCCTTATGTGAGGAATGTCCAACCCTCTTGCTGCGACGTCTGTCGCCACTAATATGTTCACTTCTTTCTTCTTGAACTTCGTAATAACTTTATTACGCTCGGTTTGGTCCATGTCGCCGTGTAAAAGCAAAACATCCAGTTCCTTAACGGAGAGACTGTTTGCAACTTGTTCGGCATCGAGCTGTAAAAATAATTAATACATAATTTTTCCTTTTTAGTTCAGTAATTTAAATAAATAATTACCTTTTTAGTAACGAAAATTAAAACTGTTCCTGCAGATAAGAACTCAACTAGAACTCTCAGCAACCAATTGAATTTATCGCTCGCGTCTCTCATGATTAAAACAATTTGAGTAATATCTGTATTCGCTTCTCCTACATCTCCCTAAAAAAAAAAAAAGTCACGTTTTACGTACCGTAAAATGATTTAAACGTTTATTTTTTACCTGAACGATTCTGACAGGATCTGTGAGTATATCTCTAGCAAGTTTTTCTATTTTCTTCTTGAAAGTTGCGCTGAATAACAGCGTTTGTCTGTCAGGACGAACGTGATTACAAATAGATCTGACTTGTGGTTCTGCAAAAAAAAATAAAAAATTAATTAACGTCTTAAAAAGTTACACGGTAATAAAAAATTACCAAATCCCATGTCAAACATTCGGTCGGCTTCATCGAGTACTAGATATGTTACACGCTGTAAATTTGTAGCACCCATTTTGATGAGGTCTATCAAACGACCGGGAGTTGCAACGACAATTTCGACTCCATTTTCAAGCACTTTTGACTGTTCCCATTTCGAACCCCCGCCGTAACAACAGCAAACTTGAATGTTGTATATTTTACCAAACTTCCTTGCTTCATTATATATCTGAAATTAAATAATATATATAGCCAAGTGTCCTCACTTTTAGACCATTTTCACTTATCACAGAACCTTGAAATTTGGTATATATATTCTCTGGCTGAAAAAGGGAGAAGTAACGTCGCCCTTTTTTGGAATAAGTTCATAAATGGGGTAATAAGGGGCTACCACAATGTAAAATTAAAATGTCTGACTTTAAAAAGTTAAAGTTTATAAATAAAATACTATTAGATTTATTTATTTTTTATAAAATGCTGTTTTTTGAAAAAAATCTGTTATCAATATACAAAAATAAAGACAAGTAATCACAGCATTTATTTAATACAAACCTGCATAGATAATTCTCTTGTAGGTGCTAGAATCAATCCTATAGGTCCATCGCCACTTTTAAGTTCTGGCTGATCCATTATATGGACTAACATCGGCCATATAAATGCAGCTGTCTTTCCACTACCGGTTTTAGCAATCCCGATTATATCTCTACCGCTTAAACCCGCAGGGATCGCTTGAGATTGAATAGGCGTCGGCTGCGAGTATTCAGACTTGATGATGGTTTTCATTAGGGCTTCATCGAATCCAAAATGAGCGAAACTTGTAACAGGATGAGGCGGTAAAGCTCCTGTAACTTTTATTCCCAAAGTTTTACGCAGATCTTTGATTTGTTCTTTAGATAAACTTTCAATCTGTTCGTGAACGATGTAAAAGTTTTTCTCAAACGGTTGGTATTCTATCAGTGTATGATCGATTGGTGGCAGTGGATCTATTTCTTTCTTCCTTTGAGGTGGAATTGGGTTCCCATCTTCATCATACTCGATTTCTACATCACTTCCTTCGTTTGTAACACCTGCATTCGGATGTTCTTCCATGTAACTGAAATAAACAATGCTTCAAATCTAGTATTATGTAAAGAAGTAAAAATATGACATACCGATAATATGATTCTTCATCATCTTCTTCTTCTATATCATCCCTGATACCTTTCATCTTATCCGATGAAGATGGCTGAGCTGGGTCTGTAGTGCTACGAGTTACCTCTTCTTCAATAGCAGCCATGAATTCATCAAGTGGATCTACTTCGTCGTCTTCGTCATTGTTAACTCTCCTACGAGGTTCTTCAATACGAGTAGGGCTACCGGGCGCAGGTATATAAGCTAACGCAGGCGTGGATTCTGCATTTTCGTCATCTTCATCAAAATACCTGACATTATATATGATTTAGATAAAATATTCAATTTAACTGTTTAATATGCACTTACTCATCTTCGGTTTTTGCCCGTTTTCTTGGCAAACTCCAAGTTGCAGTCAATGCGTTTTGACTGATTGCATTCATAGTTGAGTAGCCTTGTTTGCTAACTCCACTTGATGGTGGAGGTGGAATAGCATTACTTGAACGTTTATTCAACTGAAATCCCGTAAAACCAAATCTGTTCGAACTCATTTTCGGTTTGGATATGTAAGGTTAATCGAAAAAAATAGTCAATTCAAGAAACGTTGATAAGTATAGATGTATACCAAAATTGTAGCTAATTTTATAAAAACACTATATTGATTAGGATATATGCCAGTGTTGTTTGGATTTATTACATTTTATAATAAAATATCTTTACTTCCATTTTAATCAAACTGACAATTCACTGACAAACATTCATAGATAAAGTATAAACTTAAAAATATCAACTGGGATCTTTTTAATCGATAAGTATTGACCAGTGATACTCAAACTTTTAATAATTAAAATATTATTGATTAATTTCTTTAATTAACGCTATTGCTTGTATTATTTCAAAAATCTATTTTTGTATATTTTAAATAAATAAATATAATCTCAAAAATTATTTAATAGCTAAAAATAATACAAATTAATATTTTTCCATGTCATTGCCCTATTTAATAACATACACCTACGCGTTTTTATAGTTTTATAATCAGTATGTGAAAAAGATAAATCTCATGTTTTCTTTTATTATTCATATTTATCAATTTTATTGTTATACATTTAATTTTTTGGAAATTTCAAATATTTTATGATATTTATAGATTATATGAAAGTTTGTTGAAATTAAGGTCTTAATTTTTATATATCTCTTATTTATAAACCTACACAAAAGATTGATTAACTTTAATACATAATATACAAATCGCTTTTTTTCTGCAAATATCTCTTCCCAACGATAAAAAAGATAAAAATTAAAAAGGAAATGTTTTGTCCAACTGCTGAATACGATTACAAATATCGCGGCATATTTGAATTGCCGTTTGCATTCGCCGCTATGAGATAATACCCAAAAGATTATTATTTATCATTAATGGGAACTTCATTCCAAAAACAATTCCTTCACTTTAGCTTTACTTCTTACTAAGAGTAACCGAAAGTACTTAAATCAAATTAGTATAGCATTATTATTGAATAATGTATATTTTTAAAACTGATATTTTAATTTTATTATTTAATTTTCTATATATAAATGCGCGAGTATTAAATATCGATAAAAAGATACTCTTTGGAAAGACACCATGGTTTCTTAAAAAGGAAGATATATTTAATAGTCACATTAATGAATTTTCTCATTTAATATGTAAAACCGACGAATGCTTGACTGATGGTAAGATTTATTTATTTATTTTTACAAGCTTTTACTTAATTAACTCAAATGCTATGTATGTATGTAACAGTCGCCTGCAGAACTCGCTTACAACAGATTCCAAATTTAGAGACAAAAATCATCGGTTATCTTTTTCTACCAAGTTTAATATATTTAAATACTTAAATTCGGAATATCAAATATTTATTGCCACAAAATTTACGTATACAATTTTCAATAGATTACATAATAATTTAATTGCACAAATATATATGAGTACCTATGTATTATAAACGAAGAGTAGTTCTTTATCTAGCAAATGAATTTCAAAATATCTGTCTTTGTTTGATACGTGGAGAAATGATTTAAATATTATAATAATCAAATGGGAGGAGCCTACTAAGTTTGTGATAAACGAAAATGAATACAAACTGCAAGACCATTAATGCAGGCGACTGTACATGGAACGCAAAATTTGAAACCGATTTTTAACAAAGTTCCCGTCGTCCGATTTCCTTCAAATTTTGGAATCTGGTGTATTTTCCGTGACAATACATTTTTTTTTAATTTTTATTGATTGTTTTATTTTCAGCTAAAATTATATTGTCGTCAATAAATACAACAATCGACCCTTGTAAGAATTTTTATGAATTCGCTTGTGGAGGTTGGATTAATAATCATGAAATTCCCGAGTCTGAAACTGAATGGGGACCTTTCAATATCTTACAGCTAAATGTTGATAAACAAATAGAACAGATGTTACAAGAACCTACCTTTGAATCTGACCCTTCCCCGGTCAAGTCTGCAAAAAATATTTTTAAAGCTTGTTTAGACACAGGTATTGTAAAAAAAAGTTTATATCAAATAAAAAATTAAAATGATTTATCTTTCAGATAAATTAGAAAAAGTTGGAACTCAACCGCTGTTAGATTTATTAAACAGTTTAGGAGGATGGCCAATTCTATCGGATTTCTGGTTCGAAGAAGGTTTCGACTGGAAAGAATATTTAATCGAAGCAGAACGTATTGACTCTGAATCCCTTTTAGCTATTAGCGTGATGGTTAATATGCACAATTCAACAACCAAAATATTAGCAGTAAGTTTTATAAGATCAATAACTTCAAATAGAATAGGCAAACTATTCTAATTTCTATTTCCAAAAAAAATACTTATTTCTGCAGAAAATTAAGGTTTAATCACTAAAATTGACCCTTTTAAAACTAATTATGAATTGACGCCAAAACGCTCGCAGGTGTCATGACGCATTTGTGACGTCACACCTATGTAAACACTCCTTGTCAACACTTGTTCCACCGCTAACGTTTCTCGGTTTTAGTTTTGGTAACACAAAACTGAGTAAAATGATAATTTAAAACCACAAAATAATTTATAAACAGTGCAGATATTAATGAAACAAAAATGATGTTTACTTAGGCGTGACGTCACTGGTGTTCGATCTAACATGGCGGACTGCTGTTTTTTGTGCTTTTATTTTAACAAAAATTATATTAATCTCGCTTTTAATATAAAAATAAATACATTTTTTAGAATCTTTTTAACCTATTTCATTATTTAATTTATTATTGTTTAACATTTTTACATTTTTATTTATTAGATTGATCAACTTGATTCATCTCTATTACATTCCGTGAATTCAAATTTAAAATCCGAAAAATTCCACACAAGTTCTTATGGGGAATGGATTGTCGACACGGTTCTAGAACTATCTCCAGGATTAATGAATAAAAAATTGATATCTGAAATCAAATCGGAAGCATTACAAATCACAGATTTTGAATCCGAGTTAGAGAAGATTACAACTCCACCTGAAATGAGACGTGACTACACGCGATTGTTCAACGTTATGACTCTTCAGAAACTCCAGAAGTGGACCGATGAAAGTAAAATAACTCACATAAAAAATAAGGTACATAACCGCCCATGGCAAGTGTTCTTTTTGCCCTCGTGTTAATATGTCCCTGCCTAAAACTACACTTAATACAACAGAAACAGATTGTGCACATGCGTCAACGGACGTTCAAAATCAAATTTACCAAATTTATTCGTTAAATATATAAATACATACATACAAGTTCGATTGCATATCAACTACAACCTAACCTTGAATTATCATAAAGAACCATAGATGTATGCATACTAATGCATAGACATAAAGACACTACTACATGTCTATGGATGTATGTTAAACTGTCAAATCTGAATTTAACAATTGAATAAACAAACGCCATATACCTCTATCTCTATATTACATTAAAATTGAGTTCAGTGTTCCTTCTCGCGCATGCGCAAAGGAAACAGTATGAAATTTAACCGTTAATTTCAGTAACAATACCAGATCAGTGATTTAATAACACATTTTAGATAAATTGGGTCGAACTATTGAACCGTCTATTTCGTGATACTTCTATTAAATTTAATCCAGCTTCACGGATTGCTGTCTTTGAACCTGATTATGTATTTAAACTCGTTCAGCTTCTTGATCGAACACCGCCTCGAGTAGTTGGTAAATATATAAATAAAATTTAAACAAAACAATAAATTAATTTTATGAAAATATTTCAGCAAACTATATGGGATGGAAAATTGTTGAAAAGTTTTCAAGAGATACTACAAATAAAATGAGGCAGTTAACTTTTAAAATGCAAAAGAGTTTATACGGTCTACAAAAGGAATTACGAAGGTAAAGAATTTAAATCTGTTATTGCTGATAGATATTTTATAATAATTGTATTTTAGAGAAAGGGAATGCGTGGCTAAAGCATCAAAACATTTAAGTCAAGCAATAAGTTATCAATACATCAATAAATACTTTCCTGAAAATACTAAAAAAGAGGTAGGTATATAACTTTTAAAAATTATTTAATAATAAATATTTTACATCCTGTGAAAAAATTAATTCTATCTACTTAGTTTTAAAAGTTAACTCTCACTAACAGCATGATTTTACTTTCTTACTATATATACATTTTTTAGAATGTATGTATTTAAATAAGTTGGCAGTACAAAAGTTTTATTTTTAATAAGGGAAGCATATTTTGTCAATCCTCCCCCTCCTATTAACAAAAAAACTAGTTATGAAACACCTTAAATTCAAGCTTTTACTTTTTTAAATAAATTCATATATATTTATATAGTAACTAAATGATTCTACGTCTTATTTTCTTGTATTTTAGTCGATATTTGTATGACGAGTTGAAATTCACTGCAGGAAATTTCACTAAAAAATTTAGAATTTTTGATTTCGTTAAAAGTATGTTTATTGTATAGAAAATGAGATGAAAAGTTGTTTGTTTCAAACCGCAGGTCTGTATCTCAAACCGTTCTCGAGATATAGCCTCTCAAAGTTTTTGTTTTTTCAAATTTTTGGAGAAAAAAGGCCATAACTTTTGAACGCGTGGTCGGAATTGATTTTAGTTGACGGATTTGGAATCAGCGTGTCAAAATCTATGTAATGACATGTATAATACTTTAAAATCCGACAAAAAAAATTTGGTCAAAAATCGACATTTTTTTAAGGTATACCCCTTTGAATTTTTTCGATTTTTCGCGAAATTTTTTTTTTCGTGTTTTAAAGTATTATACATGTCATTATATAGATTTTGACACGTTGATTCCAAATCCGTCAACTAAAATCAATTCCGACCACACGTTCAAAAGTTATGGCCTTTTTTCTCCAAAAATTTGAAAAAACTAAAACTTTGAGAGACAATATCTCGAGAACGGTTTGAGATACAGACCTGCGGTTTGAAACAAACAACTTTTCACGTCATTTTCTATACAATAAACATACTTTTAACGAAATAAAAAATTCTAAATTTTTTAGTGAAATTTCCTGCAACTCGTCATACAAATATCGACTAAAATACAAGAAAATAAGACGTAGAGGTATTATAGTCTTATAATTGAACGTGTAAATTAATATTAAATGTTATTTTTGACTTTTGGTTAAAATGTTTGATTTTTGCATAATTATTTATTAACTGAAAACACAGATTTGTATTAATTTACCCATAAAGAAAGGGAAGCACTGCTTCCATGGACACTCCGCCACTGATCTAATTGTTATTTTGTTTTGTAAAGGTTTTTGAAATTGCTACATCTATTTTAAATGTTTTTATTGAACATTTAAAACAAATAAAATGGATGGACGATGAAACACGAAATGCTGCTCTAGCCAAAGCTAATTTAATGACAATAGTTGTTGGATATCCATATTGGTACAATAACGTAACAGCTTTAGAAAATTTATACATCGGACTATCGGGTACTGAAGATCATTTTGAAAATGTGATACATTTGAATAAATTTTCTACAATAAAAACATTAAATAAATTAGGTAAACCGGTTTCAACTCAAGAGTAAGTTCGAAAATATTTCTAAGACTTGTTTTTAGTATTAAAACATTTTTTTTTGTAGTGTGGAAACTGAATGGACAAGCGTAAATGCTTATAATAATTTATTGAATAATTCAATCGGTAAGTTTTGTTTAAAAACCTGTTTATTCTGATTTAATATTTATTTTAATTTTAGATATACTAGCTGGGATCTTAAAAAGACCTTTTTTCTCTAGGGGTCGATTGGAGTAAGTTTTGAATTATCTACTAATCTATATATATTTTAAATAATAAATAAAATTTCAGAGCGTTAAATTATGGATCAATAGGAAGTATTATCGGCCATGAAATTTCGCATGGATTTGATGACGAAGGTATTTAATTAATCTATATATATAAAGCTCAACGTGTCTCTGTCTGTCTGTCCGTTAGTGCGCTTATCACGAGGTTATAGGCTATATTTTGTTACGTTAGGTAACATAACAACTAAGCAATGACGATAATAGTAAATCAAGTCAGAAAAAATTTTGCCGTCGGCGCGCTATTTTGCAATACGCTGCTTAAACCGTTCAATATAGAACAAAATAATGTAGTAAAGAATTGTGTAGAATCAAAAGATCTACAATAAAGTCCGCGACACCATATATCTAACTTTTATATTTAAGCCACAGTGATTACTTTTATGTTACAAAGAAAATTTAAAATATTTGGGTTTTGTTTACATGGACTTTTGACCTGCAAAACATTAATCCTTATCGAAATAAATGATTTCATCGTCATAAGTACTTAATGTAGATATAATTTGCCCTTTACAGCATCCAATTTGGTCGTATAGTTTAGGAAATATCTTAAAATAAATGTATATACAATAATTGATGGAGTCGTGCCGCATCGAAGTGAGAGACAAAAGACTGGATTCGCTTACGCTCGGTAGATATTCGGATTCACTCGGCTGATCGTTTATTTTGTTTTCAATAATTAACATTTAAATTTAAACAAAACACAAATTATATGTACTTTTTTCTTCTGATTCGTTCTTGTTAATTGATTAGCTATTATTACAATACAGCTAGTTAATAATAAATGCAAATATTTCAGATTATTTATAAAAGTATTAATATTTTAGGTCGACAATTAGATAAAAATGGAAATTTAATAAACTGGTGGTCTGATGAAACAATGATAACATATCTCGATAAAGTCCAATGCTTTATTGACCAATATAATAAATATAAAATACCAGAACTTGAAGATTTACTGGATATTAACGAGGTTATGTATTTTTAAATTATATACATAGTTAATATCTCAGCTTGACGCGATCGAGGAGACTCCAGTTTTTTTTTAAATGTAGCTTACACCATTATCTTTAAGAGCATCACGCACTTAAAGACCTTCGCGTGCTCCTTCCCTTTTTAAAAACAAGTTAAAACTAAAAAAAACAAATTAAAACTCATACGCTAACAAAGAAGTAAATTGAATAGTTAATATCTCAGCTTGGCGCGATCGAAGAGACTCCAGTTTTTTTTTAAAATGTAGCTTACACTATTATCTTTAAGAGCATCACGCACTTAAAGACCTTCGCGTGCTCCTTCCCTTTTTAAAAACAAGTTAAAACTAAAAAAACAAATTAAAACTCATACGCTAACAAAAAAGTAAATTGAATAGTTAATATCTCAGCTTGGCGCGATCGAAGAGACTCCAGTTTTTTTTTTAAATGTAGCTTACACTATTATCTTTAAGAGCATCATGCACTTAAAGACCTTCGCGTGCTCCTTCCCTTTTTAAAAACAAGTTAAAACTAAAAAAACAAATTGAAACTCATACGCTAACAAAGAAGTAAATTGAATAGTTAATATCTCAGCTTGGAGCGATCGAGGAGACTCCAGTTTTTTTTTTAAATGTAGCTTACACTATTATCTTTAAGAGCATCATGCACTTAAAGACCTTCGCGTGCTCCTTCCCTTTTTAAAAACAAGTTAAAACTAAAAAAAAACAAATTAAAACTCATACGCTAACAAAGAAGTAAATTGAATAGTTAATATCTCAGCTTGGCGCGATCGAAGAGACTCCAGTTTTTTTTTTAAATGTAGCTTACACTATTATCTTTAAGAGCATCATGCACTTAAAGACCTTCGCGTGCTCCTTCCCTTTTTAAAAACAAGTTAAAACTAAAAAAAACAAATTAAAACTCATACGCTAACAAAGAAGTAAATTGAATAGTTAATATCTCAGCTTGGCGCGATCGAAGAGACTCCAGTTTTTTTTTAAAATGTAGCTTACACTATTATCTTTAAGAGCATCACGCACTTAAAGACCTTCGCGTGCTCCTTCCCTTTTTAAAAACAAGTTAAAACTAAAAAAACAAATTAAAACTCATACGCTAACAAAAAAGTAAATTGAATAGTTAATATCTCAGCTTGGCGCGATCGAAGAGACTCCAGTTTTTTTTTTAAATGTAGCTTACACTATTATCTTTAAGAGCATCATGCACTTAAAGACCTTCGCGTGCTCCTTCCCTTTTTAAAAACAAGTTAAAACTAAAAAAACAAATTAAAACTCATACGCTAACAAAGAAGTAAATTGAATAGTTAATATCTCAGCTTGGCGCGATCGAGGAGACTCCAGTTTTTTTTTTAAATGTAGCTTACACTATTATCTTTAAGAGCATCACGCACTTAAAGACCTTCGCGTGCTCCTTCCCTTTTTAAAAACAAGTTAAAACTAAAAAAACAAATTAAAACTCATACGCTAACAAAGAAGTAAATTGAATACATATTTAAAAAAACAAGACTCCATTTTGAAATGTTTTCAGTTAAACGGCGTTCGAACTCAAGGTGAAAATATTGCAGATTCTGGAGGTTTGAGGTTAGCTTATAAAGCATACAGAAATTATGTAGAAACAAATGGAGAAGAATATTTTTTACCAGGTTTAGAAAAATACACACCAGATCAACTTTTTTTCATTGGATATGCAATGGTAGCTATTTTAAATCAAATTTGGAAGTATTGTGGATTTATTTGCATGATTTTTTTAGTCGTGGTGCCATAAAATGACGCAAGAAGAATTACTGAATGTTATTCTGACAGATAACCATAGTTTAAATCGTTTCCGTGTGATAGGAGCTGTCTCCAATTCTAATTACTTTGCAAAAGTGTTTCACTGTCCGGAAGGATCTCCTATGAATCCTCAAAGGAAGTGCCAACTTTGGTAGATTGAAAAACACTAGTTAATTTTTCTGTATAACGTAGATTAAGATTCAAAATATGTTTGTAGTATTATATTTTTAATAATTAAACAAAGTTCTTCGGGTCAGAAAAATTATTTTTCTTTTTTATTTCTTCTTTCAACAGAATTTATCTACAGAAATCACGGTCGTAGTCCATTTTTTTACATACTTAACTTAGTACAGGGTACCAAAAACAGTAACGCACTCGGACAACTTTAATAACATTTTTCTCAGCGATATTTTTGTAGAAAAAAATGTGAATTTTATCGACCTGAAGAAGTTGAATAGTTCTTTAACGCAGGTAATGAAAATAAATACGAATTGCACTGAATATTTTTGTAGAGAAATGAATTCAATATACAATAACATAAAACTTATATTTTATAAAAGTTTTAAAATACACTCACACAAATATATATGTGTATAAGTTATACAAACGCATGCACATTATTCTGTATGTACGTACGTTCATATGCGTGTCCATTTTCTAAATATACAATTTTAAAAATTATGTTAAAAGTAGCACTTAACTTAACACGAACACCATAATTTCAGTTCTAAACGTCATGAATTTGTAAAAGAAAACACAATTTCAACTATATTCTACTTTCTAGTTCTTTTATTTCTTTTGAGATTTCATGTTTCCGATGAATCTTTTGTAGTTGTTCTTTCTCTGGAGCTTTTAACTCTCCAGATTTTATTTTGTTCTCAATCATTTCAATTTCTCTTAATTTTTTCTTTAGGTTTTTAAGTTTTTTTGATGGATCTTGTGCATTGTTGTGTTGAGTTGTATCTTGAAGAGAAACTTTAGAAATTTTGTCTATTATCTTTTCGGCTGATGTCGCTAAAATTAATAAATAAATTATTTTGAAGGTTAAGTATAGTAACTTTTATATAAAAATTGTTTTAGTGGCCCACATTATATGAGATTAGATTGAACTTACATTTGTTTACAACCTTTTTATTTTTAGTTTTCTTAATGAAAGTTTCATCTACGACTAAACCAGGAATAGGGCATCGTTTTGTTACAGGTATCGTAGGAGAGGGCGTGCTATTATTAACAACTTTGACATCTGGTGTGTATCCGACAGGATATTGTGGTTTGTTTTTTACAATTTGTTTTCCTTTGCTTTCGTATAAAGGCACCTCGTCTTGAGGTATATAACCGTCTCTGACACGACGTTGCTTTCGCCATGTGCCATCTGGTCTTTGACTAGCAGGTATAAATGAGCTACCTGAAAAGAAAACACACGTTTTTATCACATAATCAAACCGTGTTTTATTAATTTTTAACTTACCGTCAACGTCTTTTGCAAATATCCCATAAGCTGACATTATGAATTGTTTTGCTGCTTTTACGAATTAAATATCAAACACTTTGTGTGTGTAATCATCACAAAACTAATTTTCATTATATTTATAAATCCGATGCTTTTACTACATGGTTTTACTTTTCATTATGAAAATAATATTTACGATATTTACGAAATCACACAAAACTTGGAATAACTACGAATCATTGAACTTCTTTAGACTTATTATTTTTAGATAACATATGCCGTGTTATTCTACACGCCCAAATTTAATTAATACATTTTGTTTAATTTATAACGATTTGAAAAATATTATTCATGTATTCGAGTAACGATTGGACGTTGAAATCAATGAAAACAAAAGTATTTATCGAATTTGTGAATAATCCGATTTATAAAATTGTCATGTAAGCTTGATTGTATTCTTGTTATCTATGGCAGTGGCGTAACCACGTGGTAAATAATGTGCAACGTGGGTGAGCAAAAAACCACGAACACACCAAAACTATTAAGACCATACTGCAAGTTACATATTCGATGAGAACAAAAAGAAATTGTTTTTCTCAATCACGGGATCTACTTTAAAATATTATTCACAGGCTTTGCTGCTTGTTGGATACGCTACTGATCTATGCCAGTGATTTTTAAACTTTTTTTATCGTGAATGATTACCTATTTTAGAGGAAAAAAATAAGTACATACTTTTCGAAATTCAAAAAAAATTATTTTTATTATTCACAATTACATAATGCATTATATCAAGATCAATCTTTATATAACAAATAATATTAATATTTTACGAAGATCAAATCACAGTTAATTAAACATTGAAAATACAATAAATATCTACAGAAATATTTAACAATACATCAATATGTTAAAACCAGATATTTTTTTGTAATTTTCTAACCTCTAAAACCATTTATTTTGTTAAAATACCGAAAAGTAGGCTTACCAGACCTCGAATATTATAAATACACCTTGAAAAATATTCAATAAAAACCGTGGACCCCACAGGGAACTGACAGGGTTCTAGATTGTGGGCCCAACATTGTGTTAAATTAATTAACCTCAAAAAAAATTCGTAACTTATTTTTTTGTATAATTGAGCACAAGTTAGTACAATCAAGAAAAAGTAAAGAGTATAAAAGTGGAATGCTTCAAAAAGAGTATGTCTGGTAACTCTTCCAAAGGGATACTATAATATTAACTGATGAATACTACCCGAATCTGACAGTCTATTAAAATCCAAAAAACCGAGATATTTTATTATTTTTTAAATGTTTTCATGAAATCAAGAAATATTCATCAATACAATAAAAATTTATTTACACCTTAAATATTACAATAAAGGTACATTCACATACAATTATTTATTTCATAAGATCAGCAATAACGTGACATTTTTGTAAGGCGATCAATAAAGATCATATTAGTCAGGTTTTTATTGCAGGTTATTACCTAATAACAAATACAAAAGTCAATATATAATATATCTCCTGTTGCTTTACAAAATACATCTCGCCACTGCTTCATAATATATTTACCAGTTGGCCAATAAAAAAACCAAAACGGACTGATTTTCAAATCTCATATCATTTAAAGTTTCTCTTTTATTTATTATCTCGAAAACTACTGAACCGATTTCGATGAATCTTGCATCAATCTGTTCCTTGAAATCTCAGAAGTCTTATAGGGTATATATCATTACACTATCACTCAAAACAGCTGAGCAGTGAATAAATTAGTCAAAATGAACACAGAAAGTGTTTGTTTGTTACCTTTTCACGGCTAAACCGCTGAATCGATCATAATGAAATTTGGCAGGGGGGTAGCTTGCATCCTGAGGAAGGACATAGGCTACTTTACATTGTGAAAAATTTATTAGATAAAAAGAATTTGTATGTGACATGTTTTATCGACTATAACAGAAATCTGTTTTACCTAACTTCTTCTACTTCTTTTTCTTGATGGGTGACAGTTCTACCTAACCTAAATTCCACACAAACGAAGTTATGATATAAAGATAAAAAATTGGTCCCGTTTTTTGGCCAACTATGTATATACCTTATATTAAAATAAATTATGTTTTCTTATAATCTTATATAAATATATTCAGTTCATAAAATAAATCAACATTTACGTGATACTAAGTTTAGATATTCTGTGTGTTTTTAAACATTGTATAGTACAAAATACGTTGTCGCTATATTCGAATGGTACTTTCCCGGTTATGTCTGCGCCACACAAGAAGCACCTTTTCAAAACAGCGCCTGTATTTTGATTGATGATGCGACGTTCAGCAGCCAACGCTCTCTGTTTGAAAAGAAACATTAACAATTAAGAATAATTAATAAATTAACATTTTTACCTTTTCTCGATCGCTTAATTTTGCAAACCGATCTTGTTCGCGTTGTTCTAACAATTCAGCCTCTTTTTCTTTCTTTTTCTCCTTTTCCTTTTGTTTTTTAATTTTTTTCTGTTCTCGTTTCTTTTCTGCTAATCTCGATTCTTCTTCTTTGTTAATTGGTCCAGGGATTTGAGACTAAACAACAAAATTTGTGTACTACTCATAGAGATAATATAACATAGAGAAAGTGAGCCATATTCTATGGTCAAATGTAAGCACATAGACAAACAAAATGTATGGAAACTTGCATTAACAAAGATAGATAGAGGTCCACAATCTTTTCTTTCTCTTTCTACTGACAGTTACAATTTTCGGTTGCCTCACTTTCTCTATGTTATATTATCTCTATGGTAATATCACAAACTTATTAGGCTCCTCCCATTTGATTATTATAATATTTTAAACATTTCTCCATATACCAAACAAAGACAGATATTTTGAAAATCATTTGCTAGATAAAGAAGTACTACCAAAGTTTGAATTTCGCGACGGTAGAGGGCAAACCAGCAGATACGGAGTAGATAATAATATGTGCGTGTTAAATACGTTTTGTAGAACGAGACGGTGTACGAGACTGTTACGATAGTGTGTAGTGTTATAATTAATAGTTTGTTTAAAATAAGGATTGATTTTGTATATGTAATTTATATGTTATTTGTGATAATAAAATGTTAAAAACTTATACGAATTTTAGTATGTAAATATGTTAAACTTGATGATATTAAATTAATTAATGAAATGGACGTATATTTGTGTTTCTATTTAAAATGATGTAACTATATAAACACTGCCCTAGAAATAGATGTTTGTTTTGAATCTGTTGTAAGCAATTCTGACCTTTAGTCTTAGCCCACAGTACATACCTTATTATAATTATATTTTTCAGGAAAATCAGTTAAAAACTGGCGAAAACTCAATCGAACAGTTTTATCTGAAGATGCAGCGTAAGGAGTTTGATTTTTTTTATTTTTGTTACAAGGATCTGATCCAAATTTCATCAACACCCTAAAATAAGAAACCGTAGTTTGATTTTTATTTTTTATTTTCAGCAAATTCACTTACGGTATAATGCAATCATATCCGCGTATCGCAGCTAAATGTAAAATAGTATTCCCATCATTATCAATTTTTTTATTTAAGAATTCAATCAGTTCGTTATTTGTTACGAAATAATTATTTTTCTCATTTTCGTTGACGCCATCAGGAATTTTTTCACTGTTATTTTCGATAAAGATATTTTCCATCAGTTCGGAATTACCGTTATCAAAAACAGACCATATTTTCTTCTGGAAATTTTCCAGTGCGATATTAATTTTTTGTTTCGGTTTCTTGGGTTTTGGTTTTTTAATTTTTTTCTGATGATTTTCGTTATTGGTTTCAGGATTATTTTTTTTCGGTGATATATGAGTATTATCAAATTGTTGCAAGCAATCTTTGAATGAAAACTCAACATCTTGAAATGCTAACGTATCTTCTTCGCTTTCCGAAGAACTTTTAAATACAGAATCCACCAATTGTCCTGGTAACGGACGTTGTACAAGTTCCCTTGATTTTGCTCGGTTTATTACGACTCCACGTGAGTTGGTACGACTTCTTCTTCCACCTTTTGTTGGACTCTAATTAAAATAAATTAAAAATCGATTTTTTCCATCACTATAATTATTATTACGTACCTTACTACCGTCGTCTGAACTTTTATTAGAAGATTCTTTATCTATATCGTTTTTAACACTATCCTTTTTATTCGGAGTTACTGGAAAATCTGTAGAAAATAAATCAGCTTTGCCTAAAAACAATCACAACACAATAAAACTTTTAAACAATTATCAACCATGGTTACCGTAAATCTCAACAGAAGAAAGGATTTCGTGCACACGTTTAACTTCGTTAAACGTAGCACGCCGCGTTGCAAACGGAATTGTTCTCAAACGTCGGTCAAGTTTATTTAAAGCTGGTGATTTCCCTCCAAACAACACGGTCCTATTATGAGGCCCCACTGCTCTGTAGATTATAAGACTGCATTTTTCTAAATGGCTAGACCAATTTTCTAAAATACTTTGTACATGCTGAAATAAAAGTTTTAAAAGGTAAATAGCATGGCTTGGCCATAAAATGCACACCCCTTTAACTTTTTAAAATGTATTAATTAATAAGGTTGTTAACTTTGTCAACTTTAGTAACAATAGTGATTAAGTAAGTACATTTGACAACAATTAAAAAAAATGACATAACCTCACTTAATAATTTTTTTTTTACATTGATCTGTAATAGGTTCTATTCTGATAATAGATAAAGTTAATTCAAAAGGAATTCTGTGAATTTATTACAATTTGCGACCTGTAGCGTGTTGCCAACAACTTTCTTGACAAATTTTTTATTCAGAAAATGTGGGTTACTAAAGAAATTTAAAATATAATGCTCATTTGGGGTGTGCAATATTCTATTTTTTACAGTACCTGCGTAAATGATGCTTCATTATACCGTCTTAAACTAGCGCCTGCGCTTTTAGGATGGCTTCCTGCACTTCGCCCATCTCTGGCTCCTTGTGAACCTCCTTGTTTAGCTCTTACGGTATAGCTATGAAATGTTTTATGTACGACTGCTTCAGATCCATCAAAAACAGCTGCAGCGAAATGTCCACCCCCTAACATTATAATTGCCCATTTACAGTAATTTGGATCTATATTCCAAGTTAGATCAACTAAAACTTCACTATTTTCTGGAGCTTCCTAAAAATAATTTTTCGTATCAATTTGTTTTTTGATAAAATATACCATTTGTTAACCTTTTTAGAGAAGAGTAAACATTTATATATTGAGAATATTTCTCCATTTTCATTTTCGAAGAATACTTTAGAGTGGCGACTTGGAACTGTCGTATACGTTGATTTTATAGGTTCTAGTTTTATGATTGTTAAATTTTTGTATTGATCATTTTCTGATTCATCATCAGAATCTGAGTCTGAACCAGAAATACTCGAAGCATCATCTTGATCTACAATTAATATCAGTTACAGATACATTTTTTACAATTTTAATACTAAACTGACCGGTAATTTGTATAAAATATTCTTCGGTTATGGAAGGGTATCCTGCTAATTTTTGTTTTAAATTATACCGATGCCAGTCTAATTTATAATGTTGCCTTTGCTGAGTTTGGTCATCAAATGCAATATTGCAGAACGAGCATGTTAAAGTATCGGAAACAGTCAAGTCTTGTAAATTTGTATATTTAATATCTGTTAAAGAAATTTATATGAAAATGCGCACTTATAAATAATATGTGAAAAAGATATTTACCTGGACTACTTATGTTATTTTCACCTATCATACATTGAGCTAATTTTATTCCTTTAACAATTGTTTGGAAATTTTCTTTATTGTAAATTTTAAAAACTTGATATGACATTATTTATTTTATAATAATAAACTTTATGATGTGTAAAAAATCGATCGCTTCTTACAATTTTTATCTTTCTTCACTAATTAATTAAAATTGTGTTTAAAATATTTACAACATATGCAACAAAATTATAGAATATTATGAAATAAAATGCAAGTGCACATGCCAATTGGACGATACGTCAGATTGACAACTAGCAGCTCTCAAACAATGGTAAATTTTGTGGTAAGATTCAATATAACTTCACATTGATTTATTTTAGTACCTATTTTTAAATTAGGTCATTGATTATTATTTTATATCAATCGGCATATTTATATACGATTTTTTATACGTACAATGTATATAATGCATTTTATTAAAATTTCTGTTACATATAGCAAAAAAAATAAGTACGTATATGCAATTACTGTTTCAAAAGATATTTGTAGTTGCCTATGCTTATTTTTAATGAAGTATAATCAAAATGATATGGACCGTATACTAATAACTTTAATGATGTGTTTTATCGGTTGCCTAATTTAAAAAAAGGGACCCTGGTTCACATGATGAATCGGTTATATTTCAGCAATTACTTACAGATGTTGTAATAATATATTGACAGTTACAAAAATATAATTTTGATATAATGATAAGATCAAAGTTCAGTATATTATCATTTTTAAATGCATTTAGATAACTAAATAGTGCATAGAGAATTCGAGCGTTTTTTTATTTTAATTCAAGGGTCATCAAGCTAAAAATAATTGTTTTAAATAAATTTAAAAAACGTTTTTGATCAACTATTAATATTTCCAGAATTACATATTTTTCACATAAAAATATGTTTCAGTATTTTCAAGTTTACAAAAAATTCAGCGAAAAATTGAAGAATTCAGAGCGAGGTCAGCGAAAAATATATAAATAAGTTGTTTGTATATATTTTTTATGATAATTTTCATATTTACATTTTCATGTGCTATTTTTTTATATTTTAAAAATATTTCTTACTGGAGCAAATTTTTGCCTAAATAAATTTCATAATTTTACGAAACACAATTTTTTAAAGGAATAATAGTATCCATGTTTTCTAGGTACTGTTTTGCAGGTAGAAGCCCTTTTTGACTACATCCTTAGTCCTAGACCCTTGTAATAAATCTTTTCAATTCAGATCAAATGAATTATTACGACATCACCTTATAAAATTAACGAAAAACAAAATTTCGTTTACAAAAAACTGCATAACAAATAATAATAAATGATTTAGCACGTGGTAGACGCATGCACTTATAAAAACTAAAGTAGAACTAAAATCGACCATAAATATTTCAATCATATCTTCCATCTTTCTTTTACACAGACAAAAACGTTAAGTTTTCTCTTGCACATGAATCATATATTATTTATGAGGTTAATCCCAAAACGAGTACATATATGCGGAAATGTTTGAAATGCATATATACTTAAGATGTGTGTTGAATAAAGATAGCGCAACTAGACTGTTTACATACGCGGAGCTTTTCTCGATATTTTGTGACGTCGAAGTTTCAAAGTCCGTTTCACAACCCCCACGACTGGTTTTTATATTATGCACTCCGTAGCCATTTTATCAATCAGTTTACGATCGCTACGCAAGAGGGAAGTGTTAGCGCGCGTTTAATTGTTGTTTCAAATAATTTAATTATCGAATTCAATTTTATTGTGATTGATTGGTTATTATTATTCAAGGTAAGAATCTTAAGATTTTATAATTGATGCCAGTGATATTATCTATATTTTAAAATAAATTTGAGTGCATTTATATTATTTTTAATTGTTGAAAAATATTTTATATTCAATTTATAAAATAAGTCTATAAATTCCCATTTAATTATAATCAATAAAGATAAGATAAAAATACAATTAAAAGATTTTAATATACATACGGAAGTATAATGCACTCAAACCGGAAACAATTCGTGACATTCATAGTACCAACAAAAAAATAATCATAAAAACAGAGCAATTATTATAAAAAATACTAGTAATTGATGTCCTTGTTATGTCGATACAAATCCGTGCATTTTGAGAGAAGGTTGTGCAATATGAAAGGTACAGCGTGCAGCGACCTGAGTTTATTATACATATTTCCAGAATATTCTATTGTAACGAGGGCGCTACGTTGCTGAAAAGAATCCACTGCTGAAATGTTATGTCATTTTCGAAATAATTTTATTGAAATGTAGATTTAAATATAAATGTATTAATTTTGTTTGTAAATATGTATGTATATAATATATATTAATTCATTCAAATTATGTACTATACGTCCTAAAAATCAATACAACCTGCTGCATTTATTTATTTTGTTATAATTTCATTGTATCTATAAAAAAATATATGTAGGTATTTGTATCTCCATTTTTTGTTGTTTTGTGAAGTATTTGTATTAGTTTCAGAGCTGCAATAAGGGTAGATTTTGTATTTCAGGCTATAGGGAGAGTATAGCGGGTAGATTTTGGTTATGAGAAATTTAAAAAATGTTTTAGAGATTGGGTGGGGTGTTTTTTTAAGAAAACATATAACTTTTATAATAAATAAATATTATAATTTTTTTTTTAGTTTGTATTAAATTTTCAGATATAACTCAAAATTGTAGATATTTTTTTTGCCATACATGTATTTCCCAACGTTCTTGGAAATTCCACTTGAAATTTTGAGAGGTATTTACGCGAATATATAAAAAGTTTTACGTAAAAGAAAATTTTTGAATTCTTAGAAAAACCTAACTTTATACTATTACATACACTTTATAGAGCAGTGACGGGCTAAGGGAGGTTGAAACCCGGGGTGAAATGTTATTTATACCCCCCCTTATAACTAAAATTTAAAGTATTTGATGATTTAAATTTTCTATTTTTTTTAATTGGCGCTCGGGGCCCGTACGACCCCCCCACTTCCATTTGAGAGTGCTAGCAAATTTTACGAGGTCCTTTATAATACCGGATATTATTCAGCATTCGTTGCACCCCTCCCCCCCTCATCAAATTGTTCCAAACAATTAAATAATTCAAACATTCAAATAATTCATTGTCATTTTGCATATTTCCCCTATTATAAATATAGCTTTTTCTCTTCATACAGATGATGTCTAACACAAATTCTGTTAACGTCGCCGAAGAGACAGCATTTGTTGCACCCCTCCCCCCCCTCATCAAATTGTTCCAAACAATTAAATAATTCAAACATTCAAATAATTCATTGTCATTTTGCATATTTCCCCTATTATAAATAGAGCGTTTTCTCTTCATACAGATGATGTCTAACACAAATTCTGTTAACGTCGCCGAAGAGACAGCATTTGCCGCACTCCAGCGCTTTTGGCACCCGCGTAGAGCGCCCTCTGGAAGTACCTCAGTGTTTGAAGAGATCGAAACTGGCTATAACGAATTATTTCCATCACCAGAGGTGCGTATTGTATTGATTTTTTTCAGAAAAAAATGAAAAATTTGGTTTCGATGATTTTTTTGTTTAATACATGATTTTATGTTTTTTATTTTTATTTCCAAAAGGATCAACTTTTAGAAAAATTTACAAAGAATAAAAAGTGCTTCGAATTAGTCAGTGAATACAAATAAATTTTTTTTAGAACATTTGGTGACTTTTTTTAGTTTTTTGGATGGGCATTTTCTAAATAAAATTAATAAATGTTATAAACAAAAAAATTTTTATATTGTCTGGTTAGTTTTAATAACTTTTTATTATTTGCAAAATTTTCTAAAAGTTGGTCCTTTAGGAGATAAATATAAAAATATACAAAACCATATTGGGTACCCCCTAGAGCAGAAATTATGGCTTTTCCTAGATTTGATCACCACAATTTGAACTATAATTTCCCTGAATTACAAAAAAAAAATCAACTAAAAGGCAAAATCCATTGTTTTTGTGTGGGGTCCTTTCTTTTCCTCTACTGCTGAAATAGATCGTTTTTGGACATGGGTTTATTAACAAAAAGCGATAGTTTTAATGTCCTCGACAATTCCTGAACGTATATCGGTATTTTTACGGAACACCCTGTATATTTTTCCTCTACTGCTGAAATAGATCGTTTTTGGACATGGATTTATTAACAAAAAGCGATAGTTTTAATGTCCTCGACAACTCCTGAACGTTTATCAGTATTTTTACGAAACACCCTGTATATTTTTCCTTCTAAAAAGTCCTAGTTACGCCTGGAACAGGGGCCAACTTACTGGTGATATTAATTCATCTATTAATAACTCGGTTAACGTTCTACATATAATAAAATCAAAAATGCATATCGATTATTACATTTACATATACATTTGTATCTATAAATAATTAATATGAAATCAATATTGATGCAAACGAGAACGTCAAAGGTTAGGTATGTTTATATTTGAACTGCAAGTATTATTAAGTTGACATTCGACAATGAAGAATTGTAACAAATGACGCACGCTTTTAACTAGTTCTTTCATGTTTCTATTTCGTGGATCTGATAAGAAAGGTATTTTATAAAAATTGCTTCAAGATAAGATTTTTATCTTAAAGCGATGGAAGATTTAAATTTAAAAAAAAATATAGACACATGGACTCAGGGGCGGACTAGGCAACTGCTTAGAGACCGTAATTTCTAAAAAAAAAAACAGATTTTCAAAAATCGAAAAAAAAGATCTTCAGACAATTTTTATTATTTTGGATTTTGGTTTTTTAACGGGGCCCACTTCTCATTCTGTATTAATGTAATGTGTAAAATTTGGTCCACATAAGGGAAGATAGAAATATATATATATACCCAACCATTGCTCTATCTCTTTCTTTTTTTTGTTCGAATTTATGTAAAAAAAAAATTATATTTAAGTACGCAGTAGAACAAAAAATACAAACTTCCTTGGCTTGTAGGTTATTTTATCAAAATTTTGTATTTATGGGGTGAAGGGGGAGGGGATGATTTTGAAATATTGTTACAAAAATGTATTTTTAAAATTTAATTAAATAAATACTTTCTGATAGGAACAAAATCAAATATCATTAGAATAAGAATTTCATTGATTTTTTTAAATTGTCAATTGTTATTCTAATAAATTTTTCTAATATGAATCACCTGAAAAATATCAACAAAGATATGAATAAGCCAAAGAAATATGTTCTATATAAATATTTTTGTTTATAAATAGGTATCTACTATGAAATTGTACTGTAGAAAGAAATTTAAACTATTTAAAAATTTAAAGTTTTGAAATTTAGTGTTAGTATTATTTAATATGAATGTGCTAGTATATTAATAAATGTCATAGAACTGTCATATAAGTTTGATACCCCGTTCAACGTGTTTGATAACTAATATATGAGGAGTAAACTTAGAAAAAATTAAATTAAAAAAGAGCAGACTCTAATTAAATTAATTAACAGAAATAAAAAAAAAATCAAATTTATATATTAGGTAAATATGTCAGTAGGGGACTAGGGGAGCCCTGGACGGCGAAGAGCAAGAAAATGTCATTAAATATTACGACAGTTTTTATTTTTAGACAAAAAAATCTTTAATTTTTTCCATAAAACATTCCGCCCCGGGCCACAATCTTTCTTAGTCCGTCACTGATTAATGCGAACCATTTTAAACTCGAAAAAAATGTATAATCCTTAAAAATATATTTTTTTAGAAAAAAATGTATTATACTTTTTTGTAAAATGTACAATTCTTTACTTATCTTAATAATATTTAAACAAATTAACTTGTTGTAATGAAAATTTACCCCCTCTTTTTTAACTGTACGAAAAATATTATTGATTGAACGAATTAATGACGTCTAAGTAATTTAAATTGTTTAGTGTTAGCAGAATATTGTTATTTTTCAAAGAAATATGTTTGTTTGCCCTATATATATTAATTCACACAAAAACATATTTTTAATATCTATATCGATAAAAAAAAATAATAAATATGTTATTTGTTTAATATTATACTGACCTTTTTTACAAACAATAAAGTGTTATACAGTAAAAGGAGTGTCCTTAGTCTTGTTTTCAAAATATCCTTATTTAAATTTTTATATATTTAACATCAATTTATTAATTTTTGAAAAAGAAAATTAACTTTTTATTATCAAAAATAGTTTTAAAATAAAACCAAACCAATAAAATACGTAGGGGGGGGGGGATTGCTTAGCGTGATTTTTGTGATGAGGGAGGGGGTAAAGGGGTCCGAACAAACGTTTTAATTTAAAATACCTAAATCGATTTTATTCGTTTTTTTTTTAAATTATAGATTTTTTTCTCAATCGCGAATTTATTGGGGTGGGGGGGGGGGGAGGTTTTGTGACGTATTATTAGGTATGGGGTTGAAAAAAATATGATTTAGCATGAGGGGTCAAAAATGACTGGAATAGAATGTAATAAATTATGTAGTTAAATATTAATAATTTTTTTAAAGGAGGATGAATCTTCAGCAAAGCTTTGGGAGGATGTGGCGAGAGCTTCACCGGAACTAGGCTGTGGTTGCAGCGATGCTGAAAGTGATTGTGAATTCTGCAACGATCTAGAAGTACAGGTAAGATTTAAAAATCAACCTTAAAAATTTAATTGCATTTAAAAAATCATAATAAATAATAATATAGGTACATGATTTATTTTCTACAGAGTATTAGAGGTACTCCAGTAAGAGTTATGACAACGTCGCCATTTTTAGCCAAACGCGATTTATTAAAAAAATCATTTATGTATTATTTTTTTAATTTTCAACTCTAGTAAAAAAATAAAATACATAATATGAAGTATATTTGGTTATTATAATCGATTCAGGCTGTCACAACTCTTATTATGAGTATCTCTACACAGTATATCGTACAACTTTTTCATATTTGAATGACAGTTTTCGTGTTATTTGAAATACTTTGTTTGATGTTGACGGTATTAATTTACAAACATCATTTGTACATGTTTGTTGACAAACATGACGAATTTCTTTCTCACCCTAACAAACTAGCTCTATATTTAGTAATTATAAAGATATTCACAAAAATAAATAACCTATAGGTAATATACATAATTATCTGAATACGTATAATTTTGCGTGTCTTATAATTTTAATGGAATTATTTATTTTGTATCAAATCAACAAAAAAAATATTCTTTTTTGGTCGTTATCGAAAAAAATGTCTTAGAATTTCTTAACAGGATAGGGCCTATTGAAAATCCTGAATCTGGAGGCCCGCAGTAGGATGTTGGGGCATGATTATATTGTTGTCGAATCATTAAATAAAAATTAAATCGATAAAAAACTAGTATTTTTTGGTCGTTGTCGAAAAAAATGTCTTAGATTTATTAACAGAATAGGGCCTATCGAAAATCCTGAATCTGGGGGCCCGCAGTAGGATGTGGGGGCATGATTATATTTTTGTCGAATCATTAAATAAAAATTAAAGTTTATTTTGTATCAAATCGATAAAAAAATAGTATTTTTGGTCGTTGTCGAAAAAAATGTCTTAGATTTATTAACAGGATAGGGCCTATTGAAAATCCTGAACCTGGGGGCCCGCAGTAGGATGTAGGGGCATGATTATATTGTTGTATATATCATTAAATAAAAATTAAAGTACTTACATCGTTATGTAAGATATAATAATATGTAGTTTCAATTAATTTTTTACTACTTTAGCAAATTGTTGTCTCATGTTTTCAAACAATCAAATAAAATTATCGACAATCATATTTGAAATTTTTTATTTGTTGGATTATTTCAGACAAATCAGTTGAATTTAGTTCTTGTAGTAAGTAATGAGTCGATAAGATATTTTGAAAAATATTTGTGTACTTTTTTTGTTTAATTAGTTTAATGTTTTTTATTTTTTACTAAAATTGAAATGGTAAATATGGCCTCTTTAATTTATATTCATTATAAATATTCACTAATTAACATGTCAAATTTTAAATATCAAAAGGTTATTTTTGGTACAGTGGTTATGAAAATTTGTGATTTTGTGTAACTAAGACTGGGGAAAATTTTTTCATATACATATTAAAAAAATATTCACATAAACTATATGGAAATAATCAGTATTCATGTATTTATAATCATACCGTGTTGGGAAGTTGATTGTGTGGACCTAAAGGGTCTCACCCCACCCCAAGCTTGTTTAAATTTAATCTATTTTACGACACATATGATTTTATATGCAAATTAACAGAATTATTATAATGTCTTTCTGGAGTTGGACAATTAATTAATTCAATAATATATTATGTAGTTTAATTGTAAGTAAGTGACATTTTATAGGTTTCTTTCTTAATTTTCTTTACTCATCGTTTTTCTGCACGTGTTTAATTATTATGTCTAGATGTGAATACTCACAAATATTTAAACATTGGCTTTGTATTTAATTTGTATCCATTTGTATATATATTTTACGTGTTATAATTACAATACGATATCGTATCTTTCCATTGATTTAGGAGGCAAACAAAAAATATATGTAGTAGGGTAGGTGGGGAAAATGGGTGGTGTGTTTCAATTCAATCCTATATACAAGTTACAAAATTCTTAAAAATTGAAATTTTCAGTTATCATGTATTACTTTTTAATATAAAAAATAAAATAAAAACAGTTTACCACCCAATTTCACCCAATGTGTGTGGGGGGGGTAGAGGTTAGATCCCCCCCCCCCCCGAATTGATCAATTTTTTAATTATTAATTAAGTTAAAATGAAAGTTATATATAATTTAAAAAAAAAATCAACGCCCTCCCCGAATTTTTTTCTGGTTGCACCTATGACTGATTGGAATAATTTTAATATTTTTTTTGAAAATAAGATTAAATACAAACAGCTGGGTATTTTTATATCTAATACTGCATATCTGTAGATATCTTTTTTTTAAGAAATAATAAATTTTAAATAAAATTAAATATATTTCTTACGGGTAAAAAAATTAAATGTCCTTTAGTTGTGAAATAAAATCAGTCAGCTGAAATATACGCTTTTCTTTATTGAAAATATTATAAGGTCATTGATTTTTACCACCTCGACTTAAGTCAGTGACTTTTAACCTTGTAGTACTTGCGCCATTTCCCTTGCGATAATAATAGAAAAATTCAGTAAAAAAATGACAATTACAAAATTAAAAATATTATTAAAGGCTTGGCATATAAGCAGCGTCGCATCGACCGAACTGTGAAATATGTGATGATCGAAAAAACACGTGACTACAAATGAAAAAAGGTGCACCTGATAATATAATTTATTAATATCAACAATAAAAAGTTATAAATAAAAAAAATATCTAGGGGAATACGAAAACATAGCAAAGTACAAGGTCAAACAAAGTTTGTAAATAAATCTAAATTTTTGGCACGTGAAACTGCAGAAAAATAATTTAAAAATAGCAACAAAATATCAATGTTATAAAAATATAATTTATTATAAAAACATGCAAAGGAATTAAGTAACCTTGTGGTAAAATTTAAAGTAATATAGGAAATTGAAACGTTTTTAAGGTTCTCTAGAACAGGGCTTCTTAAAGTAGTGGGCCGCAGCCCCCTAGGGAGCCGTGGCCTTCCCACAAGGGGGCCACGGAGAGCTGCAAATATAACAAATAAATATATTATTGTTAAATACTATATATATGTATAATGAATTGTACATCAGTGGCGAAGCGTCGATGGAAGCAGTGCTTCCCTTACTTTATGGGTAAATTAATACAAATCTGTGTTTTCAGTTAATAAATAATTTAAAAATATTATCAGAATATTCATCTTTATGCGCAACTCAAACATTTTAACCAAAAGTCAAAAAAAGCATTTAATATTAATTTACACGTTCAATTATAAAACTAGAATACCTCTACGTCTTATTTTTTTATATTTTAGTCGATATTTGTATGATGAGTTGAAGTTCACTGCAGGAAATTTCACTAAATAATTTCAAATTTTTTATTTCGTTAAAAGTATGTTTATTGTATAGAAAATGACGTGAAAAGTTGTTTGTTTCAAACCGCAGGTCTGTATCTCAAACCGTTCTCGAGATATAGCCTCTCAAAGTTTTAGTTTTTTCAAATTTTTGGAGAAAAATGGCCATAACTTTTGAACGTGTGGTCGGAATTGATTTTAGTTGACGGATTTGGAATCAGCGTGTCAAAATCTATATAATGACATGTATAATACTTTAAAACTCGAAAAAAAAAATTTCGCGAAAAATCGAAAAAATTCAAAGGGGTATACCTTAAAAAAATGTCGATTTTTGACCAAAATTTTTTTGTCGGATTTTAAAGTATTATACATGTCTTTATATAGATTTTGACACGCTGATTTCAAATCCGTCAACTAAACTCAATTCCGACAACGCGTTCAAAAGTTATGGCCTTTTTTCTCCAAAAATTTGAAAAAACTAAAACTTTGAGAGGCTATATCTCGAGAACGGTTTAAGATACAGACCTGCGGTTTGAAACAAACAACTTTTCACGTCATTTTCTATACAATAAACATACTTTTAACGAAATAAAAAATTCTAAATTTTTTAGTGAAATTTCCTGCAGTGAACTTCAACAATACAAGAAAATAAGACGTAGAATCATTTAATTATTATATAAATATGTAAGAATTTATTTAAAAAAGTAAAAGCTTGAACTTAAAGTGTTTCATAACTAGTTTTTTTTGTTAATAGGAGGGGAGGATTGACAAAATATGCTTCCCTTATTAAAATTTCATGTTGGGACAACTCACAATCAGTAATATCATAATATTACTTATATGATACGCCATTTTTTCTGATATCTATTTTACCATTTTTTACCTTGACAAATAAATAATTTTAATTAAATAATAAATTTAAAACAGTTTTAAAAATATGTAAGTGATATAGGAATTTATAAGTAATTTATTAATAATGATTAATTACGATTAAAAAAAGGGTATTTTTTAGATTGTATATTGAACATATGTTCGTAGGCACTTGATAACAACAGACTGTTACGAAAAGTATAAATATTTTTAAATTAAACGCAATATACGAGGTATTTAATAATAATAACTATATCAAAAAGAAAATTATAATTTATACTATTTCTCCTGCTTATTTTAGATTTTTAATATATTACGTGTCTAAAAAATAAACAATATTTCTATAACTGTTATGCCCGGTATTATAAAGGACCTAACAAAATTTGTTAGCTAGCAATTACATTCAAATGGGGTATTAATTCTGTGCTAGTATCTATGGATTAGTTATGGAATTTAGAGCAGTGACACTTCAACTAATTGTAACACAGTTGGCATCTTTGACCGTACAAAATAATTTTCATAACATCACCACTGTTTTAATACCGTTGGTATTTACTTACTACAACGCGTGCGCGAAACTTGTCAAAGTCATCAACAAACTCCAAAAGAACTGTCATATAAGTTTGATATCTCAGTTGAAAGTGTTTGTTAGCTAACAAATTTGTTAGGTCCTTTATAATACCGGGCATTAGTTTTATAAATAAACTAGCTATGCCCGCGGCTTAGCTCTCGTGAACTACGAAATTATTGTTTAGGATTTTTGAAAAATATAGTTGAATTAATTAAGTACAAACACGTATAGTAATAATAACTAATTAAAACTTAAATTACCTAACGAATCAGAACAAAAAGTACAAATAATTTTTGTTCTGTTTAAATTTAAAAGTTAATTATTGAAAACAAAATAAACAATTGACGATCAAAAAAGGCAACAATCGAGATTGGAAAAACGATAAAATTATGAAATAAATTTAAATTATGTTATACAGGTGATTTTAAAATATATGGAAGAAATAATTCAAAATATAATTAATTTTAATCAGCATCCCAAAAAATGTTCAATATTATTAATTTATTAATGGTCGATTGATGTGGAGATTTAAACAAAATTTATAAATTAATAGGTTCGGATTTTATTTGTTGTATACAGGGTTAAATTGAAATATTTCCTGAAAACTGATATTGATGAATAAGAGAAACCTATAAATAGTTACATTTATTTATAGATCGAACTGCAAGTACGTTGTGTAACTTTGGCAAAGGCTCTACTTTTCTCTCAAGGAACGTCGCGACGTATTTTATTTTGAATTGCACAGTTCATGGGCGTCCGTATATTTTTATAAAAAAAAGACACAAATAAAAATGAATATTTTTATAATTCAATGTAGATAAACATACGAATATTTTATAAGAAATGGTTAAAAAAAATTGTTACTTTAGAAGGATCAAGAAATGTTTTTTTTTAAAGATTAAGGAAGAACACCACTGTTGATTTTGGCGATTTAAAAAAAAAATGATTTTGAGGGAAGGATATTTTATTATTAAGGATACTTTGAACTATGTTTGCATTAATTTTTTATTGAAAATTTTTTAAGAAATTATAAAAAATTAAAATAAAGAAATCGTCTTCGTATGATTCATATTTAAAAAAAAAAATGTAGCTTTCGTTAAGATACGGGAAGCTTTGTGATCGTTTTAGAACGAGACAAAAAATTTTAAATAGATTTTTGACAAAATTTTATGTTCAATGGATTTGAAAATAGTAATTAAAAAAAAAAGTAAAGTAAAGTAAAAAAAAATAGTAAATTTTGAAAAGCGGCTAAGCTAAGACTTCGCCACTGCGATTATGAAAATTTTCGTTAAATAAAGACTATAATAATAAAGTCCTTTTGAGAAAAATGTATTAAATTTTTTTTTTAATTTTGATTTGAATTTTTTTTGAAAAAAATATTCAAAATATATAAAAAAATAATTTTTTGACCGACCACAGTGGCGTTTCTCTTAAAAAAATTTATTGATGGAGTTTGTCAAATCTTATCTTACCTTTTAAATAATGGGGAATTGATTTGTTTACCCCAATCACGGACGCCTATGCATTTACCTGTGCAATAAGACATCACGTGACGTCACATTACAATAAAATGCATCGAATTTATTTTTGTATTTATACAATTGCATTTAACATTTTAATTCACTTCCAACATTGAGTTAAAACGTTTGCAATTCTTCTAAAAAAAATTCTGATTTTAACAATTTTATATTGTCGTTTAAAATGCGGGAAAAAATTATTAAACAAATAATTTATTTTTAATTGTTGCGTTTGTGAGTTATAAAAATAAAGTGTTTTGTATTTTTACAATTGCATTTAAGATTTTAATTCATTTCCAACATTGAGTTAAAACGTTCACAGTTCTTCTAAAAAATTTTTTTGATTTATTTTTAACAATCGTATTAAAATGCGGGAAAAATTATTAAACAAATAAATTATTTTTAATTGTTGTATTTGTGGGGTTAAAAAAACAGCTGTAAATTGTGATGGCCCTTATTTTATCACCAGTGGAATTTTGTTCAATAAATTATCAGGTTGATATTTTATCTGAAATTATTAATATTTGTATTATTTTTGAAATAAATCTTTTTAATTAAATTTTTTTTCGTGTAGGTAGGTACTTATTCCCTAATCCCATAACAGGAAAGAAGTCAAATTTTATCTATAGTTGCGTTTTTCGTTTATATCTATTGTATTTTTTACTCGTAAATAATTTTTAATTATTGAGAAAATCGTTTAAAAAAAGAAAGAATAATTTATTTTGATTCGATTATTGAAAATAAATGGTGTGATATTTAAATTAGTAAGGTACCAGTCTTGGCAAGGACCCCAGTAATGGCTATTTTTTAATTAAATGTACTGAATTAGAAATATTTGTTAATATTTGATTACATACTACCATTTCTGAATATTAATCTATAATCTATATACATTTAACTGTCTTACTGCGTAATTTGATGACAATTGGCCAATAGGTGTCAAAATGGTGGACATTTAAACTAATTATTAGTATAATTTATTTATTAATTATTATATTATCATAGCAACTGCTTTACATTGTTTCAAATTTGACGATTCTTTTGTGTCGTAGTACTTATCATTACATTAGCAAGTGTTCATCACTGCGTGCTCATTACTGGTTTTACCTGTACCATTACTGGAGAAAAAACATGTTAAATAAAGAGTTTTTTGTTTTATTAGTAACATGAAAAATAAATTTTAAGTGTGGCACATTTTAAATTTTATAGACAAAACAAAAAAAAAAAATTTTATCTAAAATATCGAATAAACGAAGCCCTGCTATAATTTTTTATAAATTTTTTACAGGAACTCGATCAAAATAGTCCTGCTGAAGAGTTGATAGGAGATGGAAAACCTGTGATCCTCGATGCTCAAATCTTGAAGGACATTCCTGCTACTTATGTTGTTCCTGCTTTGAAACCATATCAACTTCCGGTTATTGGGGTCTATATTGATCCCAAAATCGTTACTGGGTTCAGATACCGTGTTAAACCATTACAGGTGTGTACATTTGTTTTGTTTCAACCGCATGAACTTAGCTACAGAACTAAACATGTTATTTTAATTGTTGTCAAATTTGGAATACGATTTTTTTAATTGTTGCTGCTACAATTAAAATAATTGTTAATAACACTATTTAGAACATATGTGGAACATACAAATCTAATTTAGTACTTCATATGCTTACATATCTGAAAAAATATGTAATAAAAACAAATCTTTACATTTCAGTACGCCATTTTTTTTTAAATATTTTTCAACAAGAATTTTTTTTTCTCACAATTTAGTTCTGTATGTGTAAATTTTTTTTATGAAACTTGTTGCTAAATATGTAAGTGACGTATTGTGAAAATTTCAGATTTTTCTCGATTCTTGAACCATGTGTTTTATTGGACTTTAACTGCCATAAGAGCCCATGTTAATTTAAAAAAATAATAACTTTGAAACTATGTTGTAAAACCTTTTGAAATTTTGTGTGGGTACTTAAGATTTATAAAGGAGTAACTTCTCCAAATTTCAATGAAATTAGATACCTGCCATACATCCTTAATTGTTGTCAAATTTGAAATACGTTTTTTTTAATTGTTGCTGTTAATTTAGTCGGATGAATAATAACTGATTATTTTTACCAATCTAGGATTTCAATTCATGTCCAATTCAGCAAGCTGCACTCTTTAATGGAAGAGCTTTACGCTTGTTAAGTATTGGACGAGGTTTTGCAAGACGTTTTACATTTGAAGCCGATTCGAATTGCTTAAACAATAATGACAATTACTTCTGGAGCGATTCGAGACCTGAAGGATTCTCTTTTGAGATTGAAGCTGTTTCGGCTGGTGATAAATTCACAGCTTTTGATGCTAATCATGTTGCTCAAGGGACCCTGGATATAGTCAATAATGAGGTAAGGTATTTTTATATTTTTTATGGCGATGTTAGGTTTTTTTTTCATGAGTGGTTTCCAAGATTATGAAATGCTGATTGAAAATTATTTATTACATACATCATTATAATTTGGCCATTTGTAGTATGTATGCATGTAAGAGGGGGAAACACGTCATCTGGGGTGCCCTAGAGCGAATGGAATATTCGTCAGTTGTTAACTTTACTTCACAGGAAGCTGGGCTGTTAGGAAATCATCTTTAGTTTTGTTTGTTTCATTCAGAATATAAAAATTAAATCTTATTGATATGCATGCTATCATTTTTTATTAATTCTTAGAAGACAGATGAATTAAAAAATACATTGGGTAGTAACTAGTAACAAAATCGATGTTTTCTAAAGATTAACGAGCTAAATTATGATGATGAACATAGGCGCCGAATTTTAGTTTTATCAAAGGGGGAGATATTTTTATAAATTGTTGAATCCAGGTATGTTTATTGTATAAAAAATAATGTGAAAAGTTGAAATTTTCAAACCCCAACTCTGTATCTCAAACAGTTTTCGAGATATGGGATCTCAAAGTTTTTTTTTTTTTTTTTATTTGGAGTAAAATGGCCATATCTTTTGAACGGCTGATCAGAATTTACGGATTTATTTTAAAATTGGACAAAAATCGCCCCCCCCCCCCCCTAAATCGGCGCCTATGAATGATGAATATTTTTCATAAAAAACAGTATTTTCTAAAAAAAAATGAAACTGAATAGTTTTAACTCTCCTATTTTTTATAGAAACATTAAATGGTTAGTTCTGTTATAAATATTTAAAATAAAACGAATTATTATTGATTATTTTATAAAAAGGAGAATTAACAATTATGAAATAAAAGAGTAACGTTTTAGAAATGTTTGGAAACCACTGGTGTTTATTTAATCTTAGTGTGTTTTAAATTATTTTATCGGTATCTCAGACACCGATAATCTTCAGGTGATGCCTGTATGTCTTTAGTCATTTCGACAAATATATTTGAACAATTGGCCCAAAATTAAATGCCAATTGAAGTGAAGAATTAAACGGAAGTACTTTCGGATCTTTACAGACAATTACAAATTTGCAGAAAGAGTAAGAAGGTAACGGGCCGTATATTCATTGAAAATACTGCAATGTAGTCTTCATAATCATTGTTAAAATCATAGTATCATTGTTCATATGTACATTAATTGTTAATTAATATAATTGTGTTGTGTTGTCATTCAGGGTTTGTGAAATAACTGGAGGCTATATTGCAGTATGTAATTAAAAATAAATACATACTAACTTACATAGTTTCGATAAAAAATACATATTTTTAGCCCTCTCTTATTTAAAAATTAATATTATCGTAAATATTTTAGGAACCTCAAGTAGAAATTGAGACCAGAATCACTAATGAAGGCATTGAAAAATTAATAAGAATTAATTGCTTGTGTAAAGTTGAATGGTACGAAAATAATGGAGCTGCAAAAACTTTACCTTTGACTGGAGTAGCTGTTTATACTAAAAAACGTGGCAGCAACACAGCAGAAGTTTTGAAAGTGATTAATGTTTCTGTTGGAAAACATCGTAAAGGATATTCACTCACTCCTGGTATACAGAAAAATGCACGAAGAATCATTGTTCATGGACAAGAAATTAAAGACATTCCTACTAGATACATTATTACTGGTTTAGAAGCTTACGAATTCCCAGTATGCGGTAAGTTAATTATTGTCAATATTTAAAGAAAATGTACCATTGTTGAAACATTGAAATAAAAGAGTACGACTCAGGGAATGACAAAGCGTGTGAGTGAGACATCAGTATTGTTTGAATGTTTAATAGTGTGATGCATTAACTATATTAATATGTACTTGTGAGAGCAAGATGGTAAATTAAGTTAGTGTAAGAAAAGAGAGATAGAACATTGAAAAGTGTTTGTTTGAAAAGTGATTGTTGCAGTAAAATTCGATTATTTGAGGTTATAATAGGTATTAATTTAATTTTTATTTAGGTACTTATGTTGATCCAAGGGTTATTCCTGGATTTCATTATCGCATTCGACCGGCCCTTGGTAAAAACCATCTGTTCAACGGCCGCACTTTAAGGCTCGTCAGTGTTGGAATGGGTTATGGAAAACGTATCACCTTCCAACCCGATTCTCTTCTGGACCAAAACAACTACTTCTGGAGTGACTCGCATCCAGACGGTTTAGGATTTGAACCTCGCGCCATCCACACCGGAATGAAGTTCTCTATTTCATCGAACGGGCAAACGGTCGGGCAAGCTACCGTATTCAGAGCGGACATGCCTCAAAGAGAGGAACGACAACAAATCGTAAGTTGTTTTGTTGATTAAAATGCAGAAATAATAAACTTAATTTTAATTTCAGGAACCGACGAAAAATAAGAAATCAGTGATTACTAAGTATATTCACGTTGACGTAACTTGTCACGTTCGCCTTGCAGTTTTCGGTGAAGGAACTTCAAACTACGAAGAACAGATGATGAGAGTTTACGGTCTTGCTATCGTACGTAAAGATCCGCGACACAACGCAGCTAAAGTTGTCAGAGTTGAAAACGTCGGACTTGATTCTCAGTTGAATTTACTTTTTGTACAAAATCATGCAGAACTGACGTTCCATCCGATGGACGATTAAAGATGATATTGTCAACAACAGGTACAGGACCAATTAATGTATTTGTTTGTATTTTAAACAAACAGCGCCTAGATTGAACGATATAGTATACATATTTCATCAAATTAACAACGGGAATTTTTATACTGTATACTTCTACGTCAACTCAAAAATCTAAGTTTGAACTTAATTAATTTCAAGTACTTACGATTATTTTATTTTTTAAACCTTGGTAAATAAGTGCCAGGCTCATTCAGGGCTTTATAAACAAATACAAGAACTGATTTCAAGACAATGAATCTAAGATTAAAAACTTTGGAGTGAAATCTCATGATTTAATAAATTAATATCTTAATTAATTAATTATATATTTATTATAAAAAAAGAATAATGCCAATATGGATTTTAAAACATAGATGAAATATGCGCTAGTTATTTTATTTTATTGATATTAAAAAAAAAAAAAATTAATTAGAAATAATATTTGATAAAACGCAACCTAACCTCAATATTTATGACATAATTCTCAATAGATTATAAAATAGTAATTCATGATTTTGCAACAAAATTCAGTTAAAAAAAAAATCACAGCTCGTAGAACTTTCATAGTTAAAAAATAAAACCTATACAGTTAAATGGAAGAAGGATGAAGCTACATAACAAAAAAAAAATTAAGAAAATCGGTTCAGTAGGAGCAAAGTGTATAAAGTTAAAAAATAAATTTGGAGGTTAGGGTTATTTTTTTTTAGTTTCAGTATATTATTTCTAAGTTCATAAAATTAAAAAGACTCATTTCTGTAGAAACATTTTATTACCTAGATAGTTTATGTTAAACGCCATAAAATATATATAAAAACCAAAGGAATTATATAATTGCTAATATTGATTTACTAATGTACAATGCAGTTGTCTTCCTTGGTTAAAGTATTATTTTTTTAACTTGTTAACATAAAATGATTTTAATGTATAGTAAATTTTATATTGTTTTATTGATTTTTCATATTTACAATGTTTTACAATAAAAATATTATAATTGTTTTTTTTAATATATATTTATAATAATTACTACATTTATTTATACTAGGCTTACTCAAATTATTATTATTGTACTCAAAAAAATTGCTTTTACAAATAATTTTGATATTAGGGAATGAAATTGTATTTATTAATGTGAATTGTAATCATTGTTAAATATAGAAATGAATAAATAAATGTATTTTAAATAATTAAACTGTTTTATTAATTTACAATATTTGCGGTTATGTTTGGAAAAATATTCCTTTCAGTTCAGCATCGCATAACTTCTTTACTTCCTCTGTAAGTACAAATATATGGATCACTAGTCGTCATTTTAATACCCCAGAGAATATATGTACTAAATTTCAAGGTTCTATTGTCAAAAAATTATATTTTCTTACCGTTTATTTCAATTAAGGCAGCATTTTTGTTATGAATTGCGACATAAAATTCTCTCCGATTAGAAAACTTCCCAATAACCCAATAATCCTGTACAGTTTTAACAACGGTTTCACCGTAGAACGATTTACTCAGATTATCGCTGTTCATATCGGCTATTATCTTCAACGCTTCCTGAGAAATGGATATATTACCAGACTGTCTGTTGTCGTTATGAACTGTACTCTTATACGCTAGATTAAGTTGATTGAAGTACACAAACTTAGGACTGTTATCTAGGGAATTTGGGTTTGCCACTGCTTGTGAACTACAATAATCGGCAATGTCCGATACAAGACTAGAAAGTTCAGGTCCCAACATTGAATCGATCTTCTTAAACAAATCAAGCGTTAGTTCACAGGTCCCTGAAAATCAATCATTTATTATATTTAATCATTATTATATTTAAAAAGAAGAGCTCACCGTCGACAAATAATATCACAGATGCGCTTAACGACCTATAGATAATTAAATAAAATACATCTTTATTGATATAAACTTTCGGAACTTTCCCAATAGGAGATCCTTCTTTTAACGAACTAGGGCCAGTTGCAAATCGTCCGTAGTTTAACTTAGAAAACGGTGATGTTTGGTCTCTAGGAATCGATCCTCCTTTTAATTCAGTACTTGTAAATTCTGGAAGTAAAGTACTGACTATGTTTTGATAGATTATTTGAAAGTCATTTGGTTTTATACCGCTCCAAACCAGATGGTCGTTGTACATGAAAGATGTATATTTTAACTGCGGTATATCTGTTTCAATTTGGTTTACGAAGCATAAAACATTGAGAAATGTTAAATTATTGAGCGGTAAATACTGTATTCCTCCAAAAACGTTTAATATATCACAATGAGTTAGTTTTATTGATAATAGATACTGGAAAATAAATTTAATGTTATTATTTTAAACAGTATTAAATAAAATATGATTTTACCTGCGGGAAAAAATTCTCTAAACTTTGATTTAATGTTGAAATACCTCCGTATTTGACTATGGATATAAAAGTACCGTTAAACAGTCTAAACGTTTTATATGCTTGTTTTAACACAGATAAATAAACAGAGTCTTGTATATCATCTCCTTGATATTCGTAATATTCTGAACCATCTTTAAATTTACATATGTACGGTATATTAACAGTCTGAAATGCAAGTTTGTGAAATGTTATTATCTTATTAAAATGAAAATTAACACTAACCATTGCCATCCAATAATTTCTTTCAGGCTCATAGTACACTTGTCTTGTTTTTTGAGTATGTAACGAATTACATGATTCAGATGTATTGAAAGTCCTGAAAAAAATGTATTGATGTAAAACAAAATTCTAGTACAATTAGTGAAAATTATACCCAGTGAATTTTATTACTGCTTCAACAAGCCCAACATTTCTAACTTTGGAATCGGTGTCTGCTGCCGAAGGATAATAATGAAGTATTTTATTTTCTTCCTGAAATGAGTAAATATTTTGTAAAAATGAACATTTTTGGTAATTTTTAAAATTTGATAATAACCTCCCCTTCTTTGTGACATAACGTAGAATTGAATATGAAGAAATTTTGTAATGTTATTTCCGTCTTCGGTGGCATTTTGTTTAGATAATTATTAATTAGTACATTATATCCATTATAATGCATTTGTAAAATACTTTGACATATTTACGTAGTTAACCTACAAATATTAATCAATTATTAACTTTTAGGATTTTCAATATTCTCATGTTGTGGACTTGAATAAAATTTTCTAATATCTGGTAACTTCATGTATATCTGTCAAAAGATAATTTTTCGGTATAGTTAAATAGGTTATATACGTTCCAATTGATTTTTAAAAGAAAGTTCATATTATGGGTGGTTCACAAAGCTCAAGAAAAATTACAGTCGAGAATGCAGATGCAGCTAATGTAATAAAAATATCGGATTCTGTTGCAAATCGATTAAGTGGATCACATAGAGAATCGCCAGTTTCAGGTAATTTTTAATAATGACATGCTTGCTGTTAATTATGTAACAATAATAAAAATACTAAATAACGCCGTTTGAAACTTATATATTTTATTCATCAGAATCACAACCAGCTCAACCGCAGCAACCCCCACAAAGTAATTACACGCCACCTGTTTCTGATTTAAGACAACCTGGGCAGAATTTCACTCCTGCTCCATATTTTTATCAACCAAGCTTAACCGCCCTCGATATACAAAAACAGAAAGAGGCGCAGCTAAAAAGCAACGATATATATTGGCAGAAACGTGTAGCTGAGTTAGAGATTAGCCATCACAAGATAGATCAGATAATGCAAGAAGAGTACGACAGGGCAGTCGATGATGTAAAGAAACGTTTCCAAAGTCTGCCACCGTCGCAGCAGTTACCGCCATGTCAAGAGGGAAAGCAGAAATTGATTGCATGTTATCAAATGAATCCAAAAAAACCGATGATGTGCGCTAAAGAAGTACAAGAATTTGCACAGTGCGTAGATATGAAACGTGCATCGATTATAGCTAATAGAGCATAACTAGGCCACGTGTGAATTGAATATATACTTAAATTTGCGGGAACTTTTGTTATATTGAATTTTAAGTGAGTGCTACTATTTTTCTAATGTTAACCTCAAACAGTAAGTAACATCTTAATGTTTATTTTTTGATATTTATATATACATATACAATTTTATTTAACATTTTTTGTTATATTGCAAATGAAAATATAAATTGACATATTATACAGATTTAAGGTTATGTGAGATTGTTGCAATATTAAATTTAGTAAGTACATATATAAAATACAATAACATTGTTGAATGTGATTATATAACAGAATTGTATAGTTAGAAAGGGTTTAAAATAATACGGCCTTAAAATGTATAAATTATTTTAATTTTGGTGTTAATGATAAAAATGAAATGGTTGACAGTTTCCGTAATTTTATGTATATATTTAATTGTTAAAGTTACTTAGTTGGGTTTTCTTATATGCTTTATCTGAAATTGGAATAATGTAAATATTAGTATAATAAATTAATAAATTGTTATCAATGTTTTTTCTTTGAAATATATTTATTATATAAATGACAGTTGTATACTGTGACATCCATAGAAATAAAACACTACTTTGTTAAAGATTTTTTTAGTCTTTTGAATCTTAGGTTTTCATGAAATATTAATAGTCACAAATTTGCACAGAAAAATTATCTAACTATTGGTGAAAACTGCATTAAAATCGGTTCAGTAATTAGCCTCATACAAACAAATTAATTTGAGATACAAAATAACGTACCAAGTTTTATTCAGCGTTACTATAGATATTTTGACAATTATATTCTTGAAAACTAAAATCAATTTTTCCATACTAAATTTTATAATGGGTAAAAAAATTGTTTATACTGAAATTGGGCGAAAATGGGGGAAGATCGATATGGAACGTATAGGTCTTTTTGCAGACTCAAATTATTTACATGGGAAAGGTTGGGTTCCCCCGGTAAGAGATGTTCGGACTTACAAAGGACGGCAAATGCTACCGGAAGGTGCAAAAGTTAAAGTAGGTTTACAAGATTGTTACTTTGAGAAAAGTCGTTTCAAAAGAATATTTGAAAAAGAAGCTATTCCTAAACCTTCCAAGAAGAAAGGGTAATATTGAAAATTTTACTACGCCGATAATTTTTATTTAATTAAAATTTTTTTAGTGCAAAAGGTAAAGAGCAAATAAAGCAGCCAATGATTCCTGTTGGGCCAACTAAAAAACATGCGTGTCCTGGGGATCACTTTGGGACGTTTTCTGGAATAATTAAAGCTTTAGGAAGGAAACAACGTCCAAAACCGAAATATGTAAGAGAAAAACCAAATGTATTGACAAATCCAGGAAAGAAAGGTGGCTGTGGTTATGTAGATATTTGTCTTGAGAAATATCCAAAACACAGGTTAGTTCAATTAAATTATAATCAGAAAAAATATTTTGTCCACATCTTTGAAAGTAACAATGAGAAAAATTTGAAAAAAATGAGGTTATGTATGCCAAATGTCATCACAAGAAAATTCACTGTTTCAAATTGGTTCTTAACTTTGCTAAAGTTTGTGTCGTTTGTGTCGTTTGAGTTGAAAAGTGTAATTAAAAATAAAATAATTGATTAAATTGAAAAACTACATGGTGATGTAATTGTAGCGTTGAAAAACCTATAAAAAAGAAAAAGGAAGTATCGAAAAAAGTCGGTGGTGTAATGTTAACTGTAATACGTCCTAAACCGTACTTTGATGAATTTCCGTATAAAGAAGTATCAAATAAACGTGGCCTTCTTTACATAAGACCTAAACAAGAAGTACCCAAAGTTTTATTACCGCAGTTTATTCCTCCAAATCCTCCTAAAATGGTAATTTTTATTTTGTTCCTTTAAAATTCGATTGTTTAAAATATTTTAATATATTTTATCAGCCTGGAAATAATCACGATGGTTGTTTCCATAAATTCCCTGAATGGAAAAAAGATCCGATGTATAAATCAAAGCCTAAAGTCACGGATGATAAATCTAAAGCTGCTAGAATATTTTACCCTCAGTCTCGTGCATTGAAATCAATGTACATTAGTTCTTCTGTGAATCAAAACGTTGATTTTAAAGTAAATGAAAGGACCTGGAGAAATGCAGAACCGGAATATGTTGGACGCTATGTTTAAAATTTCGTTATATTTTGTAAATTTATTTATTATATTTTATAATAAATATTCTTGTTTTCAATAATATTATAAATCAGTTTTTGCATTATTTAATAACAAGAAAACTTACCTATGTATGAAAAAAAACCGCATTAAAATCGGATCAGCGGTTCTCAAGTTATAAATAGACAAAGAAAGAAACGTGTTCTATAAATGTAAAGATGTGTTACAAAAAGGGCTTGTATTTTCTCATTTCATTAAATATATGTAAATTATTTATAAAAATATAAATATGTTATTTTCATATTTGTTTTTAAATATGATTCCTTATTATGTATTTATCTTTAGTATTAGTACAGTTTAAAACTGATAACCTTTAACAGATAATTTGCCTTTTGTTGTGATATTTTAAACAGTTCATTTATTCTTCTATTTTAGTCTATATATAATAAAGTTTGGTATTTTTAATATAATAATGACAAAAGTAGGTTTTATCGGTGCAGGAAAAATAGCTCAAGCTATAGCAAAAGGTTTTATAAGCTCAGGTTAGTATATTTAATAAAAATTAATTATTAAGATAGATATTAATTATGTAGTTGCATATTTTTTAATTAACAGGAGTTACTAAAGCTGAAAAAATAATAGCTAGTTGTCATCCAAATGACGCAGATAGTGCTACAAATTTTAGGGTAGGTATTATTTTTTTATTTATATATTTAATTTTATAATTTTCTCTTATTAGAATCTCGGTAGTGAAGTAATATTTAACAATGGACAAGTTGTAGCCGAATCAGATGTTGTTATTGTATCAGTGAAACCGAGTGTAGTAGATGTAGCATTAGCAGATATACGAAAGTCTCCTGAAGTGTCAAAAATAAAAACACCTAGATTATTCATGTCGGTAGCTATGGGTGTCTCTTTAGCACAACTCGAAGCTGTAAGTAATAAAAGTGTGGTTATGTTTTAAAAAATATAGTATATGTTACAAAATATACAATCAAGTGTTTTTTACATGAAAATAATCAGTACTAATGAATTTTACCGAAAATATATTAATATTTTCGACAACATAACCTCAAATGTCATTTGAATTTTTTTCTTTTTCGTTATTTACACAATGAGTTTTTATGTTTTACATAAGTGAATTATAAGTATTATTTACATTGAAGTGATCTTTACAAAAGTAAAGTGAAACCTAACCTCAATCTGTCATTTTAATTTTTGTTTTCTTTGTATTATACAGTGAGTTCTTATTTATTTAATTACATTTCTGTATTTGTGTAAAGTGTTACATCAAATTGATTTTTACGAAAGTAAAGTGAAACTTAACCTCAAATTTTTGATATTTTAGTTTTATTTTATTTAATTATTTTCATACAGGCTGTACCCGTAGGCTCTCCGGTAATACGTTTCATGTGCAACACAGCAGCGAGCAAAACACTATCTGCAGGAGCGTGGACAAGAGGCCAAAGAGTACAAAACAAAGACATTCAACTTGCTACCGAGCTCTTAAAATCAATTGGCACTTGCGACGAAGTTGCTGAGTATCAGTTAGACTCCGTTACTGCCGTGGCTGGTTCCGGACCTGCATTTATTTACATGCTAGTGGACGCAATGACTGATGCCGGAGTTAAAATGGGTTTGAATAGACAGACCGCGTTGAAATTGTCAGCCCAGACCGTGTACGGTGCGGGTGCAATGTTGATGAACGGCTCAGGATCTGTTTTAAACCCGATGCAGTTAAAGGATGATGTCATGTCTCCGGCTGGGTCTACAGCGTTTGGGTTACATGTACTGGAGAAAGAAGGTAAGGGTTTATTCGTGTTAGATATATATTTTTTTTAACGTTTCCAAATATAATTTTAGGTTTTCGTGGTGCAATTATTGATGCTGTTGAAGCAGCTACAAAACGATGCCAAGAGGTGGAAAAATTAAACTCTAATAAAAATTGAAAATAATATGTGATAATAGTTTATTTAATTAATTAATTAATAATAATAATAAAGATTTATTAATAGCCTGACGATGATTCTGTGAATCGAAAGATTTGAATATATTTTGACGTTTAGACAAACAAGTTTGTTTTTATGTATTGTATGAATATAGAACCAAGTGTTTTTTTCCATCCGCCAATTTCCAGTGAACGAACAATTCTAAACAGCTGTTAATTGTCATATATACATATACACATCGACCGTGTACATCGGATTGGTCTTTCTTCTTTTTTTACAAATCAATTTCAGTTAGTTTTAAGTGTTAATTATGAAAATAATATAGTGTTAATTTGGAATTGTTGTCCGGAGTTCAAGGTAAGTGTATTTTTAATATATCTAAGTGTTTTAAAAGTAATAATATAGTTGTTGTAAAAGCAAGCCCTTCTTTTGACAATAGTGGATCTTGTATATAGACTGTATACCGTTCTTTTATTCTAGTTTATTATATCTATTCTACTTGAATAGAAATCTTTGAATTAAAATGCAGTATGTGCTTGTAAAATAACACGAATGAATTTTAGGTGCATTATTTGTCTTTGAGGGGGGGATTTTTTTTAAAACAATTATAAAATTAATTATTACGACAAAATCAATTTGATTCAAAAGCCATTAGCTTTAAATAAACACTAATTTATATATGTATTTTCTTAATTAATAAAAATTGTTATACAAAAAAAAAAAATCAGTTCTTTGACCAAAGAAATTTAAAAGTAATATCAAATTTGGAGCAAGTTTCAATTATGTGAATAAAATAGCACTGAAATGTATGTATTATTTACTATATATTCTGTATCAAGGATTTTCGACGGTAATTAGTATGTTATTGATGTAATTTAAAACAATTAAGATAGATAAAAATAAATAAATACACATTACTTAATTTTTTTCTATAAATATAAATAAATTCTATAAAATTGCAATTGGTTAATTGATAACGATTTGTTATGAGTCATATGTTATTAATAATTTTAAATTTATCTATATACATAGTAGATCCCAGTAATGGCAAATTTTTAATTAAATATACTGAATTAGAAATATTTGTTGATATTTGATTACTACAATTTCTAAATATTAATCTATATACATTTAACTGTCTTCCAGCGTGATTTGATGACAAGCGGCCAATAGGTGTTAAAATGGTGGACATTTAATTAATTATTATATTATTATAGCAACTGCTTTACATTGTTGCAAATTTGACGATTCTTTCTTTTATATCTTTTGTGTCGTAGTACTTATCATTAGCAAGTGTCCATCACTGCGTGCTCATTACTGGTTTTACTTTATCCATTATTGGAGAAAAAACATAAACAAAATAAAAGGCTATAATTTAAAAAATAAACTATATTTGCGGACTTTTTTGTTTTATTAGTATCTTATAGCGGCCATAACTGGTGCCTTTACCTTATTCAAATGTGTATCACAAACTGAAGCCGTCTCTCTTTTTGCACAGCCCATTGTTAACAATCGATTTCGATTTGAAAATGTACTATACATTGTTTCTTTGTCCCCACCCATGCAGACGGTTTTGCACGCCAAGGTATAGCGAATGATCTGAATGCCCTTTGCGTATGCGCGTTTACTACGGAACTTTCCATTCTGATAATCAGATGTTTTGCCGGCCGGTCGAATGTCAAAAATTGCATCTCTGAAATTGGGTTTTTTTCTTAAGAAATACACATACTCTTTAATTTTAGTTTCTTGTGTTAAATAATTTGTTGTGGCAGTGTGTATGTTTTTCTCCGAGAAGAAATACATGTCAGGTAGGTTTTCTTTGTTACTTATTTTGGAATTCTTCGCAATAATCAGCTGTTTGAATTTTAATTTATATAAATTTTTTGTTTTATCGGAAATTTTCAACGTATACAATTTTTCTTGGAAATTATCTGTAAGATTTTGATTTATTTCATATTAATATAATATTATTTTAGTACATAATGGAATGGTTTTTTAGTTGCTAGGTGGATACAAAATTCTCCTTTTAAGCCTTAATATTTGACAATTTTATCGAACATGATTGTAAATTTGATTAATAGATATAGTGAGATATATTGATTATTTATTTTAGGAAATATTAATAGATATAATGAATAAGTTATAAATATATATAATTATCTGAAAAATTTGTGTAAATAAATCTTCATGTATATTTATAAATGTACAATTATGAGATTAAAAATCAATCAATGAATTGGTATTAAATTAATTATATTTTTTTATATTGCATTAAAAATGATTTTTATAATAAAAATGGTAGTTTTTTTTTTTAATTATAAGAAAATAGATAAATTTAAAAATAATAAGTAATTAAATAATACAAAATATTAGGTTATTAACATTTTTGTGATATGTTTTATTATAATTATTAGGTAATTATAATTTATTAGATAAGTAAATAAATAAAAATATAGAATATATTGTGTAAGGTTGTTTTATATTGTTTATATGTTTCTGTACTAACTTGGGTTGAAAATATTAGGCTGCGCCCCTAGACGAGATTATTTTTTCTAGTCCCGAATTTTTATCGAGAATTTTTTTGTTTTTTAATAACATACTGGTACAAGTTTTGGCAAAGGCCCCACTAATTAAATGTACTGAATTAGAAGTATTTGTTGATATTTGATTACTACAATTTCTGAATATTAATCTGTATACATTTAACTGTCTTACAGCGTGATTTGATGACATTAGGCCAATAGGTGTCAAAATGGTGGACATTTAAACTAATTTATTTATTAATTATTATATTATCATAGCAACTGCTTTACATTGTTTCTTTCTTTTATATCTTTTGTGTCGTAGTACTTATCATTAGCAAGTGTCCATAACTGCGTGCTCATTACTGGAGAAAAAACATAAACAAAATGAAATGCTATAATATAAAAAATAAACTATATTTGCTGACTTTGGTAATTAAATTGATTAAATAAAAAGTTAGTTGTTTTATTAGTAACATGAGTTCAAGAGAATCAATCACAAATTTGCTTTTATAGCGTCCATAACTGGTGTCAGTACCTTATATACATTATTACTTAACTCTCTTCTCATGCCTAGCCCTAGAAAAAATATAGGTATAAAAATAGTAGATAAAATTAAATTGGTTGTTTATATTATATATATATAAAAGTTAATAATTTCACAAAAGGAAGGGAACGGCCATGTAATCCTTTTGTCCTTTCTTCTGGAAGTATTATATTATTATATACATGTATATTTAGCTATAATATATAATGAGAAAGTCAAATATAATAATACAAAATGAGATTGTACAAAAGTAAGTTAATGCAGTTCAAGGTTTAAGAATTATTAGTCCGATTATTTGCAGTTTTTAGTTTCAGAGAAAAAGTCTATGAATCGTGAATGTAATTTGGAAATAATTATTGTAAAATAACGTTTTTAATTCAGTGACGTATTAGGGGTTGGTGAAACCGAAACAAGCTCCAGTGGCGCGCTAAAATGGGGGTAAAAGAGAGCTTTATCGAAATGTAAAATGTCGTACGTAACTTAAAAAAAATTGATATTTTTTTTCGTTTTTCCTTCTGGTTAAAATAGCCATTACTGGGGTTATATCCAAGACTGGTGCCACTAATTACGATAGCCAGTACCGGCTTTAGGTGGGGGGGGGGGGGGGGGGGGGGGGCGTGTGTACAGGTTGTAATTTTTGAGTAAACTTTTTTTTTATCTTTAAATTTTATGTCGATCAGTTAAACCCGATTAAGCAAAAAATATAGCTAAATATAAACAATGTTAATTTGTAAAAAAAATCGACTATTTGATAGCTGCTAACTAACAAATACTTATTCAACAACCCAGAAAACCTTTAATAAGGTATTAGCTGAGATACTAACTAATTAACTTATTTGTTGATTTATCAATTTTAATTTGTTCATAACAGGGGGTCTTAGGGCATTTGATAGTCTTAAAGTTAATGATGTGAGCTATATTTAAAAAAAAAAGTTTGAGTCTGTAGGATCGCGCCAAGCTGAGATATGAATTATTTAATTTAATTTTAATTGACATTTTCGGAGATTTTTTAACATTTTTTTACGGGAAGTGAGGGCGGAAAAATAAATCTCGCTCAGGGTGCCAGATTTGCTAAGGCCGGCACTGACGATAGCTTTACTTCCCCCCTCCCCTCCCCACGAGTGTCCGCGGACCAGAGGTTGAAAACCACTGTATTAGAGCAGTGGCGTAGATAGGGGGGGGGGATTAAGAGTTTATTATTTAATTATGAGTTTATTTAATGAGAAAATTTAAATACATTTTTTAAATTCGTCTAGTATGAACAAAATAGTACAAGTAAATAGGGAAAATTTGGTAAATTAAGAGAAAAAAAAGGTCATTCATTAATTCGCAGCCACCACTCATATCCCCCCCCCCCCCCATCGCAAAAAGCTATCTACGCCACTGTATTAGAGCTTTTATAGATGAGATAAATTAATTACAATATTTTTATTATTTATTTTAATTCGTTTTTACAAAAAAATGAATAGAACATAAATTATAGATATAGATATTACCTACATTTTTTAACTTGACCATTTTTCTCTATTTCGCACTGTTTCAGAGTAATTCGAAAAATTAAAAAATCGACGTAGGTAAACATCCGTATCCGGTTGAAAGATCGTTTTCAAAAATAGGACGTTTTCTTCCCAGACAAAAATTAATCTTAAATATAATATATCACCCTTCTACGATTTGTCGTATTTGAGTTACAGCGCTTACAGACAGACAGACAGACGGACACACAGACATCATGGCGAAAATAGTCAGAATGGATTCAGGGAAGGTTAAAATAGATAATTCCGTCAAAATCCGGAGTTCGAAAAAAATTGGCTTCACTATACTTACCTTAACTAATGTATAAAAAATGTCATTCAATTCAAAATTACATTTATTTCGCAGCCACCACTCATATCCCCCCCCCCCCCCCCCATCGCAAAAAGCTATCTACGTCACTGTATTAGAGCATTTATAGATGAGATAAACTAATTACAATTTTTTTTTGTTTCAGATATAAACGAAACGTAAAATATCCAGCAAGTGAATTTTTTCTCTTTTTAATTAATCATCAGTATTCTACTCAGTATTAATTCAGTATTTAAATACATATGCATAAAAAATCCAGTATTTTACTGTCGCAGATAATAATAAAAATAAAAATACGTATAACTCGCATGTTATAAATTTGAATTTCGCGCTCTTTGCATTGTTGTGAATTATTGTAAATTATCAACAATCATGAAATCGTCGGTGAATGGTTCTTTGGTTGTCGCGGTCGAGCTGGTGCCGGCTACCAACGGGCACGAGTACGCGACAAACGGCAGTGATTGCGGTGCAGACGATGATGCCGATAACGCCGGCGGTAGCGTGATTCTCGAGGCTTTGGCGCAGGCAGTGCCGTCTCTGCCTACGGTGATGAGGCTCGCCCTCAACTGCCCGTTCGAGAACGTGCGAGAGCGGTGCGCACTCATCTTGAAGTCCGTGCAGGTTGGTTGAAAATTTGTCATTTTTAAGGCGGCTATTACACTATCAAAGAAATGTGATAAAATTTCTTTGATCAAAGAAATATGACAGTGTAATAAGTCAACTTTTGTAATATTTACCTTCATAATGTTTCTATGATCATAGTTAATGACAGTCTCTTATATTTGATCAAAGTTTTTTGACGTCAAAAACAAAATGGCGACTACCAAGTTATCACTGATAGTTACAGTTAGATAATTATTAATATATGAATATCAACAAAATCCAGTATTATATGATATTCTTCTTATTGATTATAAAAACCACAATACACGGTTGTAAATTCAAACCTCGATCGCGTCAATTGACGAACATCCACGCACTGATATTCAAAATGCACCAAAAAAGAAGAAAAAATTAACTAGTGTCTCATTTTTAAAATCATTTACTAAATATGAATTGAATCGAAAATATTTTAAAAAGGCGGTTCAGTTCAATTTAGTGTATATTTTTTTAAAATAAATAAGTCTCATCTCGTGTGCAGCCCTGCATAGTATTAATTGGGGGAGGGGAGGGTGGAGTGAGTATATTTTCTTGTATTTTAGTCGATATTTGTATGAAGAGTTGAAGTTCACTGCAGGAAATTTCACTAAAATTTTTAGAATTTTTGATTTCATTAAAAGTATGTTTATTGTATAGAAAATGACGTGAAAAGTTGTTTGTTTCAAACCGCAGGTCTGTATCTCAAACCGTTCTCGAGATATAGCCTCTCAAAGTTTCAGTTTTTTCAAAATTTTGAAGAAAAATGGCTGTAACTTTTGAACGTGAGGTTGGAATTGATTTTAGTTGACGGATTTGAAATCAGCGTGTCAAAATCTATATAATGACATGTATAATACCTTAAAACTCGAAAAAAAAAAATTTCGCGAAAAATCGAAAAAATTCAAAGGGGTATACCTTAAAAAAATGTCGATTTTTGACCAAAAATTTTTTGTCGGATTTTAAAGTATTATACATGTCATTATATAGATTTTGACACGCTGATTTCAAATCCGTCAACTAAAATCAATTCCGACCACGCGTTCAAAAGTTATCGCCTTTTTTCTCCAAAAATTTAAAAAAACTAAAACTTTGAAAGGCTATATCTCGAGAACGGTTTGAGATACAGACCTGCGGTTTGAAACAAACAACTTTTCACGTCATTTTCTATACAATAAACATACTTTTAACGAAATCAAAAATTCAAAACTTTTTAGTGAAATTTCCTTCAACTCGTCATACAAATATCGACTAAAATACAAGAAAATAAGACGTAGAATCATTTAAAAATCATTTAAAGTTACATAACTAGTTATTTAGGAAGGGGAGGATTGACAAAATATGCTTCCCTTATTAAAAATTTCACGCGTCGCCACTGTAATATATGCAATTAAAGGAAATATACTGTATCCTAGGATAGTAACAGCACGAATGCTGTGTTTATAAATAATTATCAGATTCTGAGAACACGTTATATAGATCTATTGTGGTTTTTGCTACGAGCAATTTAACGTGAAAAGTTGATTCTTCGTAGAAATTCACAATCTGAGTTTTTTTTTCTAGTTATTTATAAAATAAAATTTGCGAAAGATTTTATGAAATTTTCCACATGCCCATCTAGAAAGATATATGGCAGTGATTGTAATAATTAGTTATAATTAAAAAGAAAAAAAATCAGATTGTCAATTGCGAGTCACACCTTGTGTACTAGTGTCCCGTACCGTAAAGTTTTTCAATTTATTCGGTTAAGTTCGTCTATTACAGGGCTGGCCAACCTGCCGTCAATTTGGGCAAATTATAGATATTTAATAATGTTTTTATTTTAGTATCGGGTTATTTAAAATGCCTAAAACTGGTTTTATTTTCCCATTGTTTTCTTTAAAATAACATTTAAAAACTAAAAGTTTTAGTTGTTAAAAATTTTCGTTGTAATTGCCATATTTTTTGAAATTTATTATATTTTGTGTGCATTGGCGTTGAATTTAGGGTATATGAAGGTGCGGGTCTTGGATTTTTCGGGTCACGATCGTGATCCGACGTGAGTGTAAGCTATTTTTTATTTTTTTAATTTTTTTTGATATTCGCGCATTTTAATGTTTAAATACCTGTGATTTAAAAGAAAAATTAGATGAAATATAATGAAAAAACATAGTTACTTGGCATTTATAATATTAATATATGGATTAGTGAGGGGGAGAGCCCCCTCCCCACTGATATGAAAAAATTAATCTGTATATGGTGATCTCATAATTTTAATTCGATAAAAAAAGGCGTATTCATGAGCTAAATAAAAACAAGATTTAAATAAAATGCAAATGATCCATACGACAGACGAACGGACGCTAGTGGCTAGCAGTGGCGTAGATAGCTTTTTGCGATGGGGGGGATATGACTTAGTATTTAATCTCATATTTTTGGTTGAGGGACCTTCAAATACGTGTAATTCCGTTAAAATCTCTAGTTGGATTTTTTTCATGATTACTATACTTTATTATACAGTACATTTGATGTATGTATAATAAAAATATAAAAAAAACGTTTAAAAAAATTAATTTGCCTTTTTAAAACCGACTAAAAAGCTGAAAATAAAATTCTATTAGACTCTTTTCGTACTAATTATTGCATTTTAAAAAAAGGTGATTTTGTTCATACTAGAAGAGTTTAAAAAAATGTCTTTGAGTTTTCTCATGAATTAGGGGGGGATTGATTTCCTTGACCCCATCCCCCCCCCCCCCCCCGTAGCTACACCACTGGTGGCTAGTCAGTAAAACTATCATCATCAGTTTAACTGACATACAAATTACATCACTGTATACTTATAAGCTAGATAACTTGTTTGAAAAACGTTATATAAAAATATATCAGAAACTGTAGGCCCCGAAATCAACAGTGATCAATCAACCCGACAATGGAGAGAAAAATATCGAGACCGGTTAGGATTATTAGTGTTCACAATCAACAGGGTCGGGCCTAAACAATTGTAACAAAGTATCACTGAAATTATGATTTTAAATAATGAAATAGGTTGAAAAGATTATAAAAAATGTATTTATTTTGATATTAGATAGATAAAGGGGGGGGTGGAGCGAGGCTCCTGCACTTAGGCCGCTAGGGCCCATTGTGCTCCCTTGAGGTTATCAAGACTTCACTCTTTGAACAGGTCCGTTGCTTCCGCGAAGGAAAGAATCCTGTCACTGAAATTATGAATTTAAATAATGAAATAGGTTGAAAAGATTCTAAAAAATGTATTTATTTTTATATTAAAAGCGAGATTAATATGATTTTTGTTAAAATAAAAACACAAAATACAGCAATACGCCATGTTAGACGGAACACCAATGACGTCACGCCTAAGTAAACATCATTTTTGTTTGTTTGATTAATATCTGCACTGTTTATAAATTATTTTGTGGTTTTAAATTATCAATTTGCTGAGTTTTGTGTTAGCAAAACTAAAACCGAGAAGCGTTAGCGATGGAACAAGTGTTTACAATGAGTGTTTACATAGGTGTGACGTCACAAATGCGCCATGACACCTGCGAGCGTTTTGGCGTCAAATTCAAAATTAGTAAATTTTAGTGATTAAATCTGAATTTTCTGCAGAAGTAAGCATTTTTTTGGAAATTTCTCAGGGGAATATTATGTAGAGAATTAAGTGCTCAATTAATAAATCCAATAAATTTTAAGAAATGTTTGTTTAAAAATTATCATAAAAATTGGATTTTACTTCTTATGATAATGTTTAAACGAACATATCTCTAAAAATATTCGATCTATGAATTGAGCACTTGGGAGCTTTTTTGTAAGAAATTTAATTCTCTATGATATGCTGCTGTAAGAAATTAAAATAAATAAATATTTCAACGAGATATTCACGCGTAAGTAAAAAAAAGTAATTTTTCCCATGTTAATCAAATCAGTTTGCGCCGTCCACAGGTTTGATCTATGAGTCTGAAATTTTGGGACAATTAATTTTTGATCCAAAGCTAAAACATAGGCCTGCGGGACTGGAAAAAAAATAAAAAAAATATGGATGTAGTTTGTATTTTTTGAAGCCGGCCCTGTGCACGCCCGTACGTGATATTAGTAACACAAATCTATTTGCTCGAGGTTATTTTTTGTAGTTTTTTTCAGCACACACACACACACACACAAATATGTAATTATTTATATTTCCAGTGTAATTAAATTCGTATCAAGGAAAACACACTACATTTGAGTTCTGTTTGCAATGTATGTAATTTCCATCGTTTTACCGCGGCCGTTGACCTGGCTAATTTAGAACTATTTAGTTTCTTTTACTCGAACTAGGAAATCGAAACTATAAAATGTATTTTGCAATTAGACGTTTGGCAGAATGGATGTTCATATACAGGATGATTTGCAACAATCTACTCTATTTCATTTAAGAATGCAGTGGTTGCCGTGGTTTTTGACGGTAAAATGTACGATTTATACCGTCGAAACCTCGGCAATTACTGCATTCTTAAATGAAAAACATCTGTCAAGTAAATGCACAGTGCTTCCTCGTGCTAAATTCACCAAAGGTATAGTTAATTATTCAACAATTTAAATAAAAACCGACAGTGTTTAGATAAATTGCCTGGAATCGGTTAACCATTTAATTTTTATACAATTTTATTAATAAATATTAGTTTAAAAGACGCACCTGATTATTTTTTCGTATATTTTTTATTTTTTGACAAATGTAAAATTTAGAAAAACAAAACATTTATTTAAAATAAATTGAGATAAATCTTTGTAAGGGAAGTATTTTACAACAAACGTTGTAGATCCATGTTATAGGAAATTGAATGCTCTACGATCACAAAGCTTCTCGTATCTTCGATATTGCGGGAAGCAAAGTAACAGTAGATAGCAAAAACTTTATATTATATTATTATATTTATATTTTGTAGACTTTTGGGACAGCCTGTATATGTATATTATACATATATATAGTAGATATATATTGGCTTTAATTAATTCTCCAGGGAATCCTTGTAATTATCGGCAGTTTCGTATACGTTCGATTTATATATATATAATCAAACGTCACTTTGGAGGCCTCCGCAGTGGCGAATTTTCGAATTTTGTGCCCAGGGGGCACTTATGTTTCACAGATGTTTCCAATTTGAATTACGATATCTCAAGATTATATTATCAGGAGATCGCTGAAAATTTTGTCGTGAAAATTATATTGATGAAAATCGAAAATAATATTTTATTTTGTATTACGAATATGTTTTAATACCCCCCTCCCCCCATTAAAAGTATTTTTTGATTACTGCCATTTCTGAATATTAATCTATATACATTTAACTGTCTTACAGCGTGATTTGATCACATGAGGCCAATAGGTGTCAAAATGGTGGACATTTATTTATTAATTATTATATTATCATAGCAACTGCTTTGCATTGTTTCAAATTTGACTCTTTTATATCTTTTGTGTCGTAGTACTTATCATTAGCAAGTGTCCATCACTGCGTGCTCATTACTGGTTTTACTTTATCCATTACTGGAGAAAAACATAAACAAAATAAAAGGCAATAATTTAAAAAACAAACTATATTTGCGGACTTTGGTAATTCAATTTGTTCGGTATTAAAAAGGAGCTAGCAAATTTGCTAACTAGCAAGCACTTTCAAATGGGGTATTAATTCTGTACTAGTATCTATAGATTAGCTGTGAAATTTAGAGCAGTGATTCTTCAACTAATTGTAACACAGTTGGCGACTCAGACCGTACAAAATAATTTTCATAATATCGCCACTGTTTTAATACCGTTGGTGTTTACATACCACGCGTGCGCGAAACTTGTCCAACATTTTATGAAATTAAAGGAGAACTGTCGGATAGGTTAGAAACCTCATTTGAAAGTGCTTGCTAGCTAGCAAATTTTGCTAGCTCCTTTATAAGTAACATTTTTCTTGAGCCGAGAGACATTCAAGACATACCGATGAACAGGATTCTTTCCTTTCCGGAAGCAACGGACCTGTTCAAAGAGTGAAGTCTTGGTAACCTCAAGGGGGCACAATGGGCCCTAGCGGCCTAAGTGCAGGAGCCTCCACCTCCCCTTTATCTATCTATAAGTAACATGAGTTGATGAGAATTACAAAACAATTACAAAAACAGTAAACCTTGCTAAACATAGCGGCCATAACTGGTGCCGGTATCTTTTTTATCTATACACATATATATATATATATATATATTAACAAATCGTATATGCATAATTTCCGAATTTCCGGGAAACGGTTTTTACAAAACTCCGCGCTTCGGCGATATAACATAATACAAACCTGTTGTCTGAAGTGTGTGTGTGTGTGGACGATCAGCTGTGTGCGTTTCGCGGTGTGTCCTCCCCCCCTCCCCCCTAATTCTACCTGCCACTTGCCCCGCCGCTGCCGGGTCGCGGAGGAAGACGCGATCGAGTCGCGCGGAGGTGTGTTGGTTTGCGCGCCGACAGTTAACGTGTTGCTAGGCAGACTGCCTGGTGCTCGTCGTGTGCCCCCCCTCCCCCCTCCCCCCTCCCGGCCTCGTACCGCACCACGCCTATGTAATGTACCCAGTGGTGTACATATACATATAGTCGTTAACTCAAATGTACATCAGAGATAACCATATGTACAGTCGCCTGCATTAATGGTCTTGCAGTTTGTATTCATTTTCGTTTATCACAAACTTAGTAGGCTCCTCCCATTTGTGCAATTATAATATTTAAATCATTTCTCCATGTATCAAACAAAGACAGATATTTAGAAATTCATTTGCTAGATAAAGAACTACTCTTCGTTTATAATACATAGGTACTCATATATATTTGTGCAATTCAATTATTATGTAATCTATTGAAAATTTTGTGGTAATAAATATTTGATATTTCGAATTTTAGTATTTAAATATATTAAACTTGATAGAAAAAGATGTTTGTCTTTAAATTTAGAATCTGTTGTAAGCGATTCTAGCCTTTAGGGTGCCAGACGAGTTCTGCAGGCGACTGTACCTACTTAAGCGATTATTAAGTCGCTATAGAGGTTGTACAGAAAATCTGGGCACATGGGCCAATATAAATAATGTTTTTTAATTTAAAAATATACTGTGCCCAGACTTTAAGTCGATCCTGTAACATAAATATGTATTTGGAGCCAACTACTCAGACAGATATTTTGAAATTCATTTGCTAAATAATTCGTTTATAATAGGTACTCATATATGTATATTAAATTATTATGTAATCTATTGAAAATTGTATACGTAAATATTTGTGGTAGGTAATAAATATTTGATATTCCGAATTTTAGTATTTAAATATATTAAACTTGATAGAAAAAGATAACCGATGATGTTTGTCTTTAAATTTGGAATCTGTCGTAAGCGATTCTAGCCTTTAGGGTGCCAGACGAGTTCTGCAGGTGACTGTACATGAAGATGTCTTTTTTGTGTACGAGTATAGCAAAATGGATTAAATAAAAACAAATTAATTGTTTAAACGTCAAAAATTCATTAGAAAAAATAATCGTACAAGCTTTCGATTCACAGAATCATCATCAGGCTATTATTAAAGATCAGAGTCCTTAATGTTCTAATTCAAAAAATATATACTTTTAAGGGGGTTGCTGAAGAAATTTAATCAGGGTGTCCACTTTCTGGAAAGTCAGGGAAGCCTAAAGTGGTCAGGGAAATTCTGAAAAGTCAGGGAATTCATTAATTTTTTTTTAGAAAGTCAGGGAAAAAAAAGAAAAAGGTCATTGAATTGAAAGTAAGTAACAAAGGTTAAATTTTCAAGTTATGACCAAAAAAAAAAGGCCTTCAAATATTATTTCTGCACATTCTTGCTCCGGGACTCCCCGAGTCAGGGAATTTTGAATCTGTGGTCAGGGAAAAGTCAGAGAATTTTATTTCCAAAAACCAGTATATTGTCTATTTTATCAAATTTCATACGAAAAAAAAGGACGACACTTGCTTTGGGTGTGCAATAGAAACAGCCGAGAAAATAAATATCGTGCGCCACTGTACTTATCATTTTTTTCTTATTACATTCTTATACAGTATATTATTACTTCACGTTCCTCGTCCAATCGATGCTGCCTTCTATGTATTTCCTTTTCCACATATTGTTTGTCGTTTCATTTATGCTTTTGTACTTGGTTTTGAGAGCTTGAAAATGTGTCTATTCTGGGATGATTTAAATGTATCGAAATACATCGCTGTTACTAGGGAAGTATTGATATAAACAATCACGTCTTAATGTATATGTACTTACATACATGTGTCAAACAGCAAGCTTATTGTAAATATATGAGTCACCAAATATATGAGACACGTTCTGTCATGGGCGCCGAAAGAGGGGGTGCAAGGAGGTGCATTTGCACCCCCCTGGCAAAAATGAAAAAAACTAAAAAATTAAGGGTAAATACGGAGAGTCTGGGGTCCTCTGTCAAAAACTCTGAAAATCACGTGTTGATGTATTAGAATAGAGTAGATTATGCTGTATCTATGTTAATATATTATTTAGTGCATAGACAGAAATTCATAAACCTAACCTAACCCTACCTGAAAACGAACCAATCTATATCTGGACTACTCTAACTTAAACTAAATAATTAAATATAATACAGCTAAACGTGGCCAGTCGTTTTATAAAATGCGTGATTTATAAAAGTTGTTAACACTGATCTAGTCACGCATATATGCGCGTCAACTCTATTCTGAATAACTATATACGTGATTTTTCACAAATCTGACAGAGGACCCCCAGACTCTCCGTATTAGCCAAATTAAGAAATACAATTTTTAATTTAAAATTCAGGTCAGAATATAAAAGTGAGGACCTTTTTTTTTTCGGTCGCGTCAAGTTCACTCTGTAATTTGAAGACTTTTTTTTATTTTATTATTTTATATATAATTTAATTTTCTATATCTAGATGCACCCCCCTGGAAGAAATTCTGCCGGCGCCCATGCGTTCTGTGCTTCAACAAAATAACGTTTGCTTGAATTTAGTCAGTTCGGATTTATCTGACTGGCGGGCGTCTAACGGTCAAGTACCGTTTATTACTTTAAAATTATTAACACTGGATTTTTTTTGGATTCAGATAGGCGTCTTCCCTCCCCCCCTCTCTCCACACGTAACATGTGTCGTTCTTGAGATATATTGGAAAAAATATATTTTGGGTTGTAACTCCTCCCCGTTACACACGATTTTGATGATTTTGAAATGGAATCGTCCTCAAGACAGACCCAACCATCTGACGAAGTTTCAATTATATCGGTTCAGTGGTTCATGAGTTATGCGTGTGACAAGGATTCAGGGGACAGACAGACAGACAGACTGTGTTTGGGTATTAATTTAAACTTGATGCATATAGCAGTTCCTGAGAAAAGGGTTTTGACGGACAGACACACGGACAAAAAAGTAACCCTGAAATAAAATTTTTATTTTAAAATAATAAAAATGATTAACTTTTAGGTTAGTGAGTTTATACTGCAATAAAGTATTGGCACCAGTTATGGCCGCTATAAGAGCAAGATTGACTGTTTTTGTGATTCTCATCAACTCATGTTACTAATAAAACAAGTAACTCTTTATTTAATCAATTTAATTACCAAAGTCACCAAATATAGTTTGTTTTTTAAATTATAGCCTTTTATTTGTTTATGTTTTTTCTCCAGTAATGGATAAAGTAAAACCAGTAATGAGCACGCAGTGATGGACACTTGCTAATGATAAGTACTACGAAACAAAAGATTTGTCAAATTTGAAACAATGTAAAGCAGTTGCTATGATAATATAATAATTAATAAATAAATTATACTAATAATTAGTTTAAATGTCCACCATTTTGACATCTATTGGCCTCATGTGATCAAATCACGCTGTAAGACAGTTAAATGTATATAGATTAATATTCATAAATGGTAGTAATCAAATATCAGTATATTTAATTAAAAAATAGCCATTACTGGTGCCAGTTTTTATTAATATTTGATATTTTTTATCTGAGAAGATGGGCATTCCAATGTACGTTGTCTTGGCCAATTGCCTTCTATTCTTTCATGAAACAATGCAATGAAATGGACAAATCATGTGAAAAATATACGGTTGGCAACACAAAATATACTTTCTTTGTATAATGTTCCTAAGTATTTTAATTAATATTTCTAATTATATTTACTGCGGTTCTTTTTGAGATTGGAGTTTGTGAAGTTGCAAACTTTTCAAACAAACAGAATTGTGTTGTTTTATTATACCCCCCCCCCCCTCCTCTTTATCAATTTAATTATTTCATTGTTCAAATTAGTATCAACTGAGCAAAAATCTTATACTTTTTTTGATGTATTTTTTATGTCCGGTATCATAAAGGACCTAACAAATTTGTTAGCTAGCAAGCACTTTCAACTGAGATATCAAACCTATATGACAGTTCTTTTGGAGTTTGTTGAAGACTTTGACAAGTTTCGCGCACGCGTTGTAGTAAGTAAATACAAACGGTATTAAAACAGTGGTGATGTTATGAAAATTATTTTGTACGGTCAAAGATGCCAACTGTGTTACAATTAGTTGAAGTGTCACTGCTCTAAATTCCATAACTAATCCATAGATACTAGTACAGAATTAATACCCCATTTGAAAGTGCTCGCTAGCTAGCAAATTTTGCTAGCTTCTTTATAATACCGGACATTAAAGTTAATGATGTAAGCTATATTTATAAATATATTTATTTGAAAATAAGTTCCCTCGACTTAGAATTAGTCGACCATAGTAGTTTGTATAATTCCATGTAAACATACTTTCTTGCAAAATGGTAGATATCTTCAATTACACATATACTTGTCAGACAACATGTTTCAATGTGTTACAATTAGTTTTTATTGCTATTATAATGTACATATATCCGTTGCACTCTAATGTAGCTCTTCTTTCTTGCCCTAACAACAAAACAAAATTAATGAAGTGTGGTTATTGTTAGGTTGGTACTTTGTGTATGTCAAGGAAAAAAAATGTTACCGTTAGAAATAATTAAGGTTGCTGCCATCCATAGACGCATTGTCGTCCGGTGAGAGGGGCCAAGAGGTACATATATTCGGTGTATAATCTACTTTCCCCACCTTTGTAAATTTTCTGCGCACGCCCATGCATGTTTATTTGCCAAATTTTGATATGGTAATAACTATTTTTTAATTAAGTTTTTTTGTTTGACACACTGGGGTATAATCAACCCCACGTTTTTCTATGTTAATTTAAAGTAACCAAATCTAATCTAATCTTCCAATTTTTTTAACATACTTTCTTTTAATATTTTACTATATAACTTATACAGTCTTCAAAAGAAACTTTTCAAAAGCCTGTAAAAAAATTTTGAAGTAGAAATATTTAATATTTTATTTTTTATGATGATTTTTGTCGATGGGGTACAAAAAACCCCAATGTGTCAAGTATGCTATTCTAGAGATTCTTAACAAAGGTTAAATGTACTGAATATTAATCTATATACATTTAACTGTCTTACAGCGTGATTTGATCACATGAGGCCAATAGCTGTCAAAATGGTGGACATTTTAACTAATTATTAGTATAATTAATTAATTAATTATTATATTATCAAAGCAACTGCTTTACAATGTTTCAAATTTGACGATTCTTTTATGTCGTAGTACTTATCATTAGCAAGTGTCCATCACTGCGTGCTCATTACTGGTTTTACTTTATCCATTACTGGAGAAAAAACATAAACAAAATAAAAGTCTATAATTTTGGTAATTAAAGAGTTAGTTGTTTTATTAGTAACATGAGTTCATGAGAATTACAAAAAATCTTATAGCGGCCATAACTGGTACCAGTATATTATATAGTTTACAAAAAAGTGCAGTTTTTTTTTATGTTTCGTTTCTGAAATTTGATATGGTAATTAAATATGTCCGCGATGTATGATTCATATTATTTCGAATGACTTTTCAAAAGTTCATAATTGAAATATGTATGTTAGAAACCTGTTGTTAATTAAATCACCACTAAAAATATAACATGATATAATCTGAAGAATAGGGTGGTTAACAAAGATTGTTATTTTCCATTTATCAAATTGCTGTAGTCCAGTGCTTCCTAACATTTTCTGGTTCAAGAATTGTTATAAAAATATCTGTTTTCTAATAGACGAACTATTAAATATAACTTGTGGTTCTTAACTTGTTTAAAATTTAAATTCTAAACTAACATAGTTGAATAAATTAAAAAATTATACGATACGGGACATTAATACGTGTGGTTCGATTCGCACTTGGAAGGAATGATAATACGAAAAAAATTTATTCTGAATTCATCTGTCAGATATAAAAACAAAAGTAGTATTTTATTGTTATAAATGACATAAATTAAAATATTTTTAAATAACACTATTTAGAACATATGTAATGAAAATAATAATATTAGTTCTTCATATGTTGACATATATGAAAAAATATGTAATAAAAACAAATCATTACATTTCAGTACGTCATTTTTTTTTTTTTTAATATTTTTCACCAATAATTATTTTTTTTCTCACAATTTAGTTCTGTATGTATATAATTTTTTTAATGAAACTTGTTGCTAAATATGTAAGTGACGTGTTGTGAAAATTTGAGATTTTTCTCGATACATGAACCATGTGTTTTATTGGACTTAAATACACCATTCTGCCATAAGAGCACATGTTAATTAAAAAAAATAATAACTTTGAAACTATGTTGTAAAACCTTTTGAAATTTTGTGTGGGTATTTGAGATTTATAAAGGAGTAACTTCTCCAAATTTCAACTATTTCTCGTTGAAATTAGATACCTGCCATACATCCTTAAAGAACTTATGATATGTTAACTAAACAAAACAATGATTGTAATTTTCCAACACTCCACTAAACACAAAAACAAACGAATATTTTGCTGTGTTCTTCCACAAGGATAAATTTAATTATATATATCTGAAATGATTATTTCTTATTACATATGTCGCTCGTAATTCGGAATAGTTTTTGCCGAGGGAAAATAATATATCGGGCTCTTTTTCACTAATACAAGCATGGCTGTACCTAATTGAATTAAATTGTTTACTTATTTCCTTGAAATGTCCTTTTTTTGCCTCATTTTTATTCTTTGTTTTGTATAAAACTTTTTCGTATTATGTTTTATAAACCGACTGAATTTTTTTGTTGAATAAAAACCTGTTTTAGGCGGCTATTACACTATCAGAGAAAATATGATAAAATTTCTTTGGTCAAAGAAATATGACAGTGTAATAAGTCAGCTTTTATAATATTTCTATGATCATAGTTAATGACAGTCTCTTATATTTGATCAAAGTTTTTTGACTCCAAAAACAAAATGGCGACTACCAAGTTATCACTGACAGTTACAGTTATATAATTATTAATATATGAATATCAACAAAATCCAGTATTATATGATAATCTTCTTATTGATTATAAAAACCACAATACACGGTTGTAAATTCAAACCTCGATCGCGTCAATTGACGAACATCCACGCACTGATATTCAAAAGGCACCAAAAAACAAGAAAATATCCCTAGATAATATTGAGAAAATATTATCAAATATTTTATGTAGTGTAATAAAACAAAATCTCGTATTTTATCAAAGAAATCTGATCAAATCTTTGACATATTTATTTGATAGTGTAATAGCCGCCTTACCGACTATCATAACAGAAATTTGCATTATCTACACCTAACCTTAAATTGTTGCAGTTGTATTACTAAAATTTCACCCTTAATGTTTCTAAAGAAGTATAACTTCAAAAAAATGTTTTTTTTTTATGTAATTTTTTACCTACGCTACTGAGTATTACATATGATTTGTTGTTAAGTGCATTTAAATTTAGAATTTTTACATCAATATTTTTATTTACTTTCGAGTCTAATTTAAGAACCAGACAAAGAAGTCTAAAAAAATTTCGCTGCCAATTGTCAATTGACGTAATTGCCAAAACATGTGTCTTTTTTAATCGCAGATATAAATGCCAATAAATATACAATATCCTGTTATTTTGAGGATTTCCCGTAGGAACATATAAACAACAATATTTTCTGTAAATTCGTTTGATTTAAAAATAGAATTATTTTTCTGTTGACATTTCACATATAGGCAACCGGAATAACTCCGCTGTGATGGTATTTGTATATTTCAACATCATTAACTTTTATAATATTTTACATAATTATGAGATCGCTGTAATATGGGGAATTTAATGACTCTATTTGCTTTATATTTCAAATTTATAAATATCTTCGTGTGGGTTTTTAAAGGATATGTTTATTTTTAAATTAAAAATGTTTGAACCTTTGATTTTTTTAAAAATTATTTTTATATGGTGTTTCGTAGAGGTTCGGGGGCACGGGGGCACGGGTGCAAGAAGTGACCGAGCCCCCCTCCCCCAAAATATACAAAAATAAAAATTGAAGACCTTTCTTTTGGTCGCCAATTTGAATTTAATAAGTGCAAAATTTGTAATAAGTAAAACATTTTCAAGTTAGAACCAAATAAAAGAAAGGTTTTACTCTACCGCGGGGGGACCCTACCCTCGGGGGCCCTGGGGCACTGCCCCGCTGCCCTGATGGTAGTTACGGCCCTGGTAATATATATTTTTTTAACCGACTTCAAAAAAGGAGGAGTTTCTCAATTCGACAAAATATATTTTTTATGTATTTTCGGGCGTAACTCCGACAAATGTGCACCGATTTTGACGATTTTTGGTCATTCGAAAGAGAATACTACCCAGATGGTCCCATATAGATTTTATCAAAATCTGACCATGGATTTCAAAGTTACGCCATTCAAAATGGAAAAATTAAAAAAAATTTAAGAAAAAAATAAAATCGACTTAAAAAACCCTAAAAAGTATATAATAATTAAATGTAACAGTTTTTGAAGTCGGCGCCAAGCCAATAAAAAACTTTTTATGAAAGAAAACCGACTTCAAAAACTATTAAATTCGATTTTTATTTTTTTAAAAATTTTTTTTGTATCTATTAAGTTTAGGTATTTTATGTTTACATTAATATATTGAAATGTTTTCAGGAACGTGGTTTGCCAGTGCCTTACCCAACCAATCGTGGTCCTAGTTCTTTTATCGATGCAGATGAGGTGAGTCATTTTTACTTTTTTTTGTTATTATTTTTTTTTTTTGGTAATATTTATAAGTATATTTTATTCGGTGAGATATGAGCAAAAAAAATTAGGGGCTACTGTAGTAGCGTAGTTAGGGGTTGGCAAAATGGGGCAGAAGAAGAGCTTTAATAGGTATCAAAATCGAGAACTACAGGGGCGCACCTTTATCGGATTTTGCAGGGAAATGCATCTTGAATATTTCTTTTACCAATTTGATTACTAGTTGACGCAAATTAGGTGTGGATTTTTAGGGTTCTGTCTGTCTGTCTGTCTATATGTCACACACCTCCCTCCCTCCCGTATCGATGCTAAAAATAAAAAAAAATCCAGAGTGTAGCTTTTAATTAGTATTTTTAATGAAAATTATAACGAACACTGTAGATTTTTATTTTACTTTATACTGCAGAGATGTAGTTCATTTTAACTGAGAATGCTAGTGAGAATGACCGCGGAACCCGATCATGTGCGTGCCCAACACCGTTTTTTATTGGTTTTATTGAAAATAATTGTAATAAAATCGTGAATGCGTTTTTTTTTAACATTTTTTTAATTCCTGATGTTAATGCGTACATTTTTACTTTGTAAAAAAAGAGAAGCTATTGAAATCGTTTCTCATACATTTTTTTTAATCGATAAACTAGGTCATATTTGTTTATTTTACCTATTCTGTTTCTTAGGTTATCACTAGATTTATTTTTTTGCACATGTGAATGTTTATATTGCGTATTTTATCATATAAATAAATTAATCTTATAAAATTTATCTTTTGATAAGGGACTGGATATTTTATTTATAATTTTATGAAGCAGAGGTGTATTTGGGTATATTTTAAAATCGTTATTTTTGAAATCCCCCCCTCCTTCCCTAGTAGGTATTTAAAAAATTATAAATTGACAAAAAGTAATTACTACGTTGTCAATTATTGTATTAATAATTAATTTCTCGGAAACGGTTTAGTGAATTCTTATTATATTTTGAATAAATGTTCAACTAATCAAATACTATACCCCCCCCCCCAAAAAATTAGAAAATTTGTACCTTTTTTAACCTAAAAAATATCAGTTTTAGCGAATCAATTTAATATTTCGTTTATTGCATTAGAATACTAATAAAAACATTTTTTGAGATACCTTCGATACATCCTTAAGGTTTTTATAAATATTATATTAAAACTCGATTATAACATAATATAATTTTTATTTCATAAAAAACATGAAAGTAATTAATTTATTTTATAAATAACACAATATTTAATATCTATATTTGTTTATTAAATATTATAAATAAATATATAACAGTCTTCATAAATAATATATACAAACATGATTTTTTAACAAACAATTTTTTTTGCGTTTGAAACGGCCTACAAGAAATATATTATTAAACATAACAAAAAAATTTCCCTTGAGCTTTGTGCAGCACGCGTTTGGTTGCTTGCACCGAATCAGGTATGGCCCACAGGTAACCGTGGGTGATTTGGAAAAATAAATACAATAAATATCGATCTTCAATATATATCTTATATCTATTCAAATAATAATTGTTCCATTTATTCTATAAGTATATAAATAATATATATATTACTTTTAAGTATATATAAATTCTGAAATCCATTCGTTGAAAAAGTTTAGAAAAACTTAAAAAACAACGCGCAGTTTTCATGGAACCAAATAACCGTGTAAATGGAGGGATTACTGTATTTTATATTATCGGTATTCGTAGAACCCAACCCAATAATGTAGAGTATTACAAAAAAGAGTTATTATTGAATTTTATCCGTGCAAATTAAATATTTAAGTCGTAATATTTGACTTAGAAAATAGATTAAAAATTAATACAAAATATTTTTATTTCTTTCAACTTTCGAAATTCTTTTTTACTTTATTTTTTATTGTAACTGTAAACTTGTGGTCAAACATCTTGTTTTAAAATTGCTGCTTATTGTTAGTTATAATCCATACCAGTACAACTTAAGTTAGTTATTTAGGCCTTTTTTTCGGTTCCTGGAGTGGTGTTACTCCTTAAACATTTTGACAGTGAAATTTTTGTCTTTAGTTATAACAAATGTTTTCAATATTCACTTTTAACGTAGTTCTCGTGCTACAGTACTATCAAAAAGTTACGCTCATAATACCATAGTAAAATATCGAAAATAATTGCGTTGCTACAGAGAATTTTTGATCAAGTCTATACCCAAAGCCGTCTATACAGATTATTATAAACACAATCATACTATGAATATATTTTCTTTATTTTATGATTAAACGCTTCGACAGATTTTGATAAAAAACTACCAAACATTAAAGGGTTATTATTCTGATATGTGATAAAAAATTTAAAATGTTTGACCGTTTTGTTTTTGAAATATAATTAAATTTCAAATACGATACGGTCAATCATTTTGTTTTTGAAATACAAGGTCAATCATTTGGAATTTTTTATCACATATCAGAATAATAAACCTTTACTATTTGATAGTTTTTTATCAAAATCTGTCGAAGTTTTTAGTCATGAGAATGGACATAATACGAACTTGATATAGCGGATACGTATACAAAAATGGCAAACTTTGATGACAATTATCTCGAGTTTAAAACGGTCGATCTTTTTAAAAATTCACGTTTGCATAGATATCATTATTCTTTTTATGCCCTGATTTTTTTTTTTAATTCTATCGAAATGACGTTTGCACGAGAACTACCTTAACCTCACTCGATCCATACCAGTTAAACTTAAGTTAGTTATTTAGGCCTTTTTTTCTGTTACTGGAGTGGTGTTACCCCTTAAACATTTTGAAAGTGAAATTTTTGTCTTTAGTTATAACAAATGTAGTCAATATTTACTTTTAACCTCACTCAATCCACATCAGTACAACTTAAGTTAGTTATTTAGGCCTTTTTTTCTGTTCCTGGAGTGGTGTTACCCCTTAAACATTTTGACAGTGAAATTTTTGCCTTTAGTTATAAAAAATGTTTTCAATATCCACTTTTAACCTCACTCAATCCATATCATTTCAACTTCTGCTAATTGATATTATCAGTAATGTTCATCGGATCATAATAAAAAACCCGAAACGTTTTTCATCCGATAACTACATAAGGCAGAAGGACCGTGATGAGTAAACACGCGACACAAGTCACCCCCATGATGAGGGGGTGGGCATTTTCATCGTAACTTCCTTCGTCATCCCATTGGGTCATCTTTTGGATCTCGTATTCGGCGCGTTCGAATTCTCGCACGTCCACTTTACACCTGAAGCGAACTCTGCGAACTTGGTGATCTGTGGAGGAGGTGTTGGGGGTGTTGGTAGAGGTCGTGCTAGAGGTGGTGGCGTCTTCCTCGCAGGACAAGCGGGCCCAGTGCAGTTGGCCGTCGTCGCACCGCGATAGGTGCCACCGGGGCTCGGGGATTTTGTGGCCCGCGTCGAAGCTGTTGAAAATCGGATCGGCCGCTGCCATTTTTGTCTGTAATTAATATAAGTTATAACTAAACAACAGACAAAAACTATGGTTATGACTTATCAAATACAAATCCCCTAACCATACAAATTGTAAGAGTCTAGACTTACAATTTAGACTTGACAATTTCAATCTAAATCTAAATTTATGCAAATGTCAAAATGACTTTTAATATGGCCAAGCAAATATCAATTTAGAAAAACAAAATACGAATTTTTAAAATAAATTGAGATAAATCTTTGTAAGGGAATATTTTACAACAAACGTTGTAGACCGATATTATAGGAAATTTAATGCTCTACAAAAAAGATTCTATAAAATTTTCACGTAAAATGTGTCGTTCTCGAGATATCTTGAAAAAATAAATATTTTGGATGTCACCCCTCCCCCTTACACACGATTTTGATGATTTTGAAATGGGACCGTCCTCAAACCAGACCCAACCATCCGACCAAGTTTCAATAATATTTGTTTAGTGGTTGATGAGTTATGCGTGTGACAAGGATTCAGGGGACAGACGGACACACGGACGGACAGACAGACAGACACGGAACGAAAAGTGTTTGCCTTGACGTGAAACGGATAAATCAATTTAAAATTATGAAATCGGAGAATTTTTTTTTTGTCTCAATCTGAAACGATCACAAAGCTTCTCGTATCTTCGATATTGCGGGGAAGCAAAATTAATAATAGGCATTTTAGTTATTGTTGCATGTTTCTTTATTGAAATTGCTAACATTTATGTAATGATTATGAAATCAGAATTTGCTTATAATGGGGCATTATCTTTGTATTGTATGTATTCTATTCAAATTGTTTAAATTTATTTTTAAATGAATTCTATAAGATAGCGTAGTTTTCCATATCTAATAATATTATCTTTCATTATGGCATTATTTATTTATTATTATTTATTATTGTTGTAAATAGATTTACTGTTTTATTTTTCATCGATAGTAACTAGGTTGAAAAGGACATTAACTGGACTCGAAGTCCAAAGTCGGTGAATGTATTTTTTTATCTTTTGTGATGATATTAGTTAATTTTATGTGTTTATAAAGGTAACGTTTGTTTAAACAATGATTCATGAATAAACGATTGTTTTTTCAATAATGTGCAATACAAATAAATCATTGTTATTTTTTGGGTGACACGTTTGTGCAAAAATGGCGACCTGTTCGCCCTCTATCGTAAATTTTTTATCGCGGAATTTATTTATTAAAAAAAAAGTATAATTATTTAAAGAGTTCATTGTTTTTACATTTCTATACCGAAAGCAGTGGCGTATCTAGGTTTTTTCTGATAGGGGGGGGGGAAGAAGTTTTTCTTTTAATTTTTATCTTGATTAATGTAGGTTAATTATTTGCAAATATCGGGTGGGGGGGTCTGATTTATTATTATTTATACTAACAGTTTTTTTCTGACAAGGGGGGGAGAAGAAGAAGTTCTTCTTTTAATTTTTATCGGTAAGTTTTAATTTCGAGTAATTTGCCTGATTTAAAAAATAAGGATTGGTGCATCCTGACTTTTTTTCGGAAGGGGGGGGGGGGGGGGGGGGCTAAAATTTGTTTGTAATTATTATTAATATTTTAATTTGCAGTGTTTAGAAAATTGCGATTATGAAAGAAAAAATTTACAAAGAAAGAAAATTAATATTTTTGTATCAGTAATAATATATACAAACATTTAAAAAAATGTATATGATGAAATGTTTTAAATATTTTTAATATCGATATCAAAAAATATTTCATGTAGACATAAAATATGTTTAAAACGATTATTAGTTTAAAATAAACATGTTGATTTAATGTCAAAGTAAAAATATAACGTAGAAGTACAAATATGACATTTCCGTCGAGACGTATTTTTGGATTTTGCGAGAATTAATGCGAGGGTGTTCGAAATTTAAAAATGTACCAAAATATGTTTTAATATCCGTGGCTGAATGAGATATACAAGGTAACATAAATGTAATAAATTACATTCAAGGATTTGATGGTGGTAAAAAAAAAATAAAGAAAAAAAAATGTTTAGATATGTTAAAATTTTTATCTTTTCAATTTATATTATCTGGTATTTTTAATATGTACACTTAAATAAGGTACTGGCACCAGTTATGGCCGCATACTGTTTTTGTGATTCTCATGAACTCATGTTACTAATAAAACAAGTAATTCTTTATTTAATCAATTTAATTACCAAATATAGTTTTTTTTTTTTAATTATAGCCTTTTATTTTGTTTGTATTTTCTCCAGTAATGAACACGCAGTGATGGACACTTGCTAATGATAAGTACTACGATACAAAAGATATAAAAGAAAGAATCGTCAAATTTTAAACAATGTAAAGCAGTTGCTATGATAATATAATAATTAATAAATAAATTATACTAATAATTAGTTAAAATGTCCACCATTTTGACACCTATTGGCCTCATGTGATCAAATCACGCTGTAAGACAGTTAAATGTATATAGATTAATATTCAGAAATGGTAGTATGTAATCAAATAACAAATATTTCTAATTCAGTACATTTAAAAAATTAAAAAATAGTCATTACTGGGGTCATATCCAACACTGGTGCCAGTACCTTATATACATATGTGTATTGTTGTGTGAACGGGTACCCCCCTCCCCTCCCCCGCCGTTAGTATTTTATTAGAAATCAAATCAAATAATAAATAAATAAGTTCTATATTTTATTTATTTCTTGACGTTCTAATTAAAGAAAAAACAATATTTTTATTATTTTATCGACTATTCATATTATCTTAATGACATTTTTCATAATGCTGATTTGTTATTATGTTCAATAATTATAATATAATGTATTGAAATTTGTTTAATTTATAAAAACTCAATACTTTTTAAGGGTTATAATTGGTCTCATTCGATAAAAAATACTTTAAATTCTTTAGAAGAACCGCAATTTTAACATTGACTTATTTATATTGTCGGGTATTGTAAAGGAGCTCGAAAATTTGCTAGTTTGCAAGCACTCTCAAATGAGATATCAAATGACAGTTCTCTTGGAGTTTATTGAAGACTTTGACAATTTAGGTAAACACCAACGGTATTAAAACAGTGGCGATATTATGAAAATTATTTTGTACGGTCAAAGACGCCAACTGTGTTACAATTAGTTGAAGTGTCACTGATTTAAATTCCATAGATACTAGTACAGAATTAATACCCCATTTGAGAGTGCTTGCAAGCTAGCAAATTTTGCAAGCTCCTTTATAATACCGAACATTAATTATTCAATATTGCAGGTTGGATAATTCAACCTTGTCCTTTGTGAAGGCCAGTGGTTACTGGAGAAAACATATTTAAAATAGACAGTAAAAAAGATTCCACATGAATAGTTTTATGTACATATATATACCTATATATATATTTAATACACGTATATATTTTTTACGTCCATCAGTCCTATTGTAAAAAGTGACCTTGTTTGTATTGACTGAAAGAAATTATAGATATTGACATTTATGTAGATAAACGAACAATTAGTTGACATTTATCAACGAAGAATTTATTAAATACCAATCGATTAATAAAGTTACAGCGGCCAGTTTTAATTTCTTATGCCGTGTTTAGACCGAAATAAAATATTAGTGTTATTTATTACGTATACTTTAACTATGTATGCATTATTTCACGCTCTATTGTTTGAATACCACTGATAAATATACACGAGAATCTACTCTTTTGCTTCCTCGCAATATCGAAGATACGAGAAGCTTTGCGATTGTTTCAGATTGAGACAAAATAAATGTTCTCCGATTTCAAAATTTTAAATTTATCTTTCCGTTTCACGTCAACGCAAACACTTTTCGTTCCGTGTCTGTCTGTCTGTCCGTCCGAAGAAGAACGACACATGTTACGTGAAAATTTTATAGGATATTTTTTGTAGAGTATTAAATTTCCTATAATATGGGTCTATACAACGTTTGTTGTAAAATATTCCCTTACAAAGATTTATCTCAATTTATTTTTAAAATTCGTGTTTTGTTTTTCTAAATTGATATTAAAAATATACGAAAAAATAATTTTAAGAAAAATTTCTAACTAATATTTTTTAGTAAAATTGTATAAAAATTAAATGGTTAACCAATTCCAGGCAATTTATCTAAACACTAGGTTTTTATTTAAATTATTCAATAATTAACTACCTTTGGTGAATTTAGCACGAGGAAGCACTGTGCATTTATTTGGTAGATGTTTTTTATTGCATTTATGGTAAAACGATCGGAATGTCTTATAAAAATATATGTCAAAAATGTATATGTACAAATAAAGGTCGATGACATACTAGTTGTAGGATTGTCGGATGACCACTTTCTAGTCCGTGTATGAAATTCCGGATATGGAAAGTCAGTGCCGTTAAAAAACACCTTAAACAATAAATATATTGATGATTCAATTAATGTTAACATAATATTATAATGTTATTAATTTATTAATAATATATCAGTAATAGAATGAAGGCAAAATTAAATTGATTCCTAGAAGATACATTTACAATGTTAGCATGATTTGACAACAGAGTACGTTTACATAGCGTCTTTATTCCGGTTTTACTATAACCGATGTAATAAAACCGGGTGTAAAAATGCGTGTAGATGGCGCCTTACACCCGTCTACAAGAATAGCATAAGTAAAGCCAAGATCACCGAGGAAGATTATCTTTTTTGTGTTTTTTTTTTTTAGAATTCTATGTTCTTGAATTTTTAGATTTTTTTTCTATGCAATTTTCAGTTTATTTCAACCCCCTTGACCTACCCCTGCTGGTTACTGTCTGTTATGTACTAATATATCTACCCACTCAAATATCATTTGTGTAATGTAAAATGTTCATTATCTTTTTTAGAATCTTTGATGTAGTAAAGTGTGTCACATATAAAGGATCTATATAGAACATTCTTGTTATATCCTAGCATAGGCTTTTAACATTTTTACGGGTAGAGTGCTTTCGTTTTTTTTTTTTTATGTTTCGATTCAGGTACTAAATTATTATTTCCATAAAACTACAAGTAGCTCTCTCTAAGAATTCGAAAGTTTTTAGTTTATTTTTTTATTACCTACGTACTTTGTAATGTTTTTATATAATTATATTATAGGAACCACAAAACTGATCTTAGATAACCCATATCACGTACTGACACCAGTTATGGCCCCTATAAGAGCAAGGTTTACTGTTTTTGTGATTCTCATGAACTCATGTTACTAATAAAACAAATAACTCTTTATTTAATCAATTTAATTACCGAAGTTTGTTTTTTAAATTATACTCTTTTATTTTGTTTATGTTTTTTTCTCCAGTAATGGATAAAGTAATACCAGTAATGAGCACGCAGTGATGGACACTTGCTAATGATAAGTACTACGACATAAAAGAAAGAATCTAAAACAGTTGCTATGATAATATAATAATTAATAAATAAATTATACTAATAATTAGTTTAAATGTCCACCATTTTGACACCTATTGGCCTCATGTGATCAAATCACGCTGTAAGGCAGTTAAATGTATATAGATTAATATTCAGAAATGGTAGTATGTAATCAAATATCAACAAATATTTCTAATTCAGTACACTTAATTAAAAAATAGCCATTACTGGGGTCATATCCAAGACTGGTTCAAAGTTTCCAATAATATAAAATACAAATCCCTATGTGTCCTGACTTACGGGACACCTATATGCACATTTCTTTCTATCGCTGTAGCGAATATGCAAATACAGATTCTATAAAAACAAATAAAACGCAAGAGAAAACTTTTATTTATTTTTTATAAATCTTGTGAATGAGAAAAAAAAACCCATTCTAATCGACCGAGAAATTTGATTTTTTTGTTTATGATATTGAAGGTTGTGTTCAAATCTTATTGCATAATTTAAAATTAGACTTAAGGCCGTAATAACAGTTACAAATAAAAAAAAAATATGTAGGTTATATTATTTATTATTAATAATTAATCGTTATTTTTTTTGGGTTTTTTTAACTTACTTTGGTATTAAATATTGAGTAACGAGACCCCCCCCCCCCCCCCCCCCCCTTCCCCTTTTCCCAACAAAATTCTATGGATACATAACAACCAATGCTAGTCCGTATATGAAACTGCTACTAAAATTTTACGTCGGCCATCTTTTCTTAAATGTCACTTTCGTCATTTCCATGCATATATTCATAGAGGCGTCAGTTGAAAATTTATAATATGAGATGATAGTTCCAAAATCAATTATCACAGAAATACTTTTAAAGACAATATAAAAAACATTTATTATTAATTAATTTTAGAATTTAAAACAATTGATATTTATTTTAAAATCTGAATGGTACGCCAATGACTCGTGGAGCGATTTGGTAAATGTGTAGAGATTGAAAAAATAGTTTTTCAACTATTGCGTAAAAATGCATTTATTGTAATTTTTATTGAGATATCTCCACCGTTTTCAGAAAACAATTTGAAATCAACCTTTCCAACTATTTTTAAACTAAAAAACTATTTTCCGAAAAAAAATTGAACTAGTAACTATTTCATTGAAAATAACAACTATTTTTCCAATCTCTATTAATGTGTTATTACTTAAGTCAAACTTAACTGTACTTAGAATATTTTAAAAATATTTTTCATGCTCTGTTTAAACTTCGTTGGTAAAAAAAATACTTACACTTTGTTAAATTCCTTGAATTTTTAATTCCACTAACTTATCCTCGAGTTTGCACTAATAACTGTAGTCATCGATTAGTAAACAAGAGATTAACTAACGTTGTTTACGTTTGTATGAACAAACACAATCACTAAACATATTATTTAAACTGAATCGGATATGCATCTAGTTGGCTAGAGAGATGCCAAACAGCTGATTGTAAAAGTTTACTGCTTAGACGGCTATGGAAGCTCAGTTTAGGGAAGGGGTAAGTAAGGTTCTATGAATGAATTCCGATAGAGATGGAGAATCGTATACGATTTACGTGCTGTACGTATGTAGTGTCTCTTTTTATTAATATATATTGTTCGATTTTTGCGTGACGCAGTTTTATTTATTACGATTCGATGTGTTTTTTTTTTTTTTTGATTGAATTAAATTGCGTTACAGAAAAAAAATGTTATGAAATAACGTGTGGTTATAAATAGTGTCCGACCGAAGGTCAGTTTTTGGCCGAAGCCGAAACCGAAGAATTTTTTTTCGTCTTTTATTTTTGAAATTTTTCAGACGAAAAAAATCAATTACCTTTTTTTAACTCTTTATTAAGAATTAAATATGTAAACGTTTTGGTATTATTAAAATTGAAAAAAAATCGAACAAATATTTTGCCCCCCTGCAAAGATTTAAAAAAAATTGGAATAAGTATAATATGAATAGTTAGTGTCTTTAAGACTCTGATGATGATAGCATTGCTATTGAAACACGTGTAAGTCTAAACTCTTACAATTTTTATGGTTAGGGGATTTGTATTTGATATAATATGAATGATTATGTTTTTTCTCCAGTAATGTACACAATTAAAAAATGATAAGTTCTACGACACAAAAGTTATAAAATAAAGAATCATAAAATTTGAAACAATGTAAAGCAGAGTTGCTATGGTAATATAATAATTAATAAATAAATTATATTTAAATGTCCAGAATTCTGTCACCCATTGTTAAAAAATCCTATAAAATTAAAATAAGTAGTTGAAAATGTATAATTTTTTTTAATTCGGGGTGTTGGGGGGGGGGGGGGGGCAGGCAATGGATCGCTCTACCCCGTTACTACGGACGTTCACGACAGTAATTATTAAGTAAATTATCTTAGGTAAATTTCATGCTGTGATTTTTATGTTCTATGTTTTTGGTAATTATTTTCGATGAATTATTTATAAATAAAAAAATAATTAAAATTTATATTTATATATATAAAAAACTAATGTTTTTAGTTTGATTGTAATTAAATAAAAAAATATTTTTGTTATCTTTGAAGTATATACTTAGGTACATCATTAAGTATTTTTTTTATCAAACTTCTATTTGTTGGAAACTCGATAAAAATGGAATTTGCTTTATGAACTGTTCTTTTTTTAATTGCAATCGTAGTATTTAATAATAATTAAATGTAATCATTACCTTTTTTATATTATTTTTATATATTATTTTATATATTTATAAAGAGTTCAACTGACCTATACTTCTATACTATACCTTGTAGTGAAAAATAATAAAATATTTATTTATTTATTTGATTGATACAAAACGAAAAATAAAAAAAGTAAAAAACATGGCGGTTTTTGATAAGTCAATTCTGGATTATTATTTACGAAAAGAAATCTATTTAGAAAGTGAATATTATATGCACCATAAAAATTAAGTTAAAAAGTTTATGTGTTTTTTTGTATTACTAATTTAATATTTTATTAGTTTAATTATAAATGTTTATGTGTTTGAATTCCATTTGTGCATATTCTGTATCTATTTCATAATCACGTAAGCTACTGGCACCAGTTATGGCCGCTATGAGAGCAAGGTGTATTGTTTTTGTGATTCTCATGAACTCATGTTACTAATAAAACAAGTAACTCTTTATTTAATCAATTTAATTACCAAAGTCCGTTTTTTTAAATTATAGTCTTTTATTTTGTTTATGTTTTTTCTCCAGTAATGGATAAAGTAATACCAGAAATGAGCACGCAGTGATGGACACTTACTAATGATAAGTACTACGACACAAAAAATATAAAAGAAAAAAGCAGTTGCTATGATAATATAATAATTAATAATATAATTAGTTGAAATGTCCACCATTTTGACACCTATTGGCCTCATGTGATCAAATCACGCTGTAAGACAGTTAAATGTATATAGATTAATATTCAGAAATGGTAGTATGTAATAAAAAATCAACAAATATTTCTAATTCAGTACATTTAATTTAAAAATATATAGCCATTACTGGGGTCATATCCAAGACTGGTGCCAGTACCTTATATATATTTGTGTATGGTATTGTAGTACCAACTATTGGACCCCCCATTGAAACTGATAAGATAATAAATAAGATAGAGAAAAACATTTATATTAAACTTTGACTTTTTATAAATTATTAATAACAATCAAGTTCTAAAACAAAAGAATATTATCAGGGTACAAAAATAAAAATATGAATATTAAATTAGAAAAAGATGTATATCTTAAACAAAAACATATCGTTAATTAATTGTTTATTTGAATTTATTAATGTCAGATTAGTAATTAACACATTATGCTATCTTGTCAACATGTTCTTTGATCGAAAGGAGGGGCTTTAGACACATGGGCGTGCGTAGAAAATTTTCTAAGAGAGTGTAAAGATTGTATATATCAATAAACTTTTATTTAATTTTAATAGATCCGATGGAGGGGGGGCAAGTTAAAAATATTTTTTTATTTTACTATAAAATATCCCAAAAGGGGGTGTTAATTGTCCCAGTGGCACACCTCAAAAAAAATCAGGGGTAAATTTTTTTATTTTTTTATGTATCACAGTTGTTAAATTAAAAATGTATATTGATAAATTCGGGGGGGGGGGGGAGGTCTAGCCCCCTATCTTCCCTTTGGGTGCACCACTGATTGGTCCACACGCCTTCCGTTGTTTACGATATGACGTAATGTGATCTATGGATCTATGGCATATATGTGACCCCGCAACATGATTTTTTTATGCCTTACGATCGTAATGTGTTTGTTCCAGGTTATCACATTAAAGCAGTGGTTTACAACAGTTGGTACTACTGCAGTAGATTTTAATGAAAATAGTTAAAAACAATATAATTTATAATTTGCATAAATCGTATTTATTATCAAATTATTTTTATATAGGGCGGCACGTGGCCTAAATTCAGATGAGACGAGGCCGATACGGTACCACTTGATTTATAACGAGACGTGACCATTTAATTTATAAATTTATTCTTAAAGAGGTTGTTTTATAGTTTTCTGGAACTTTTTTCTTTTTAAATTATATCTAAAAGTATAGCTGTTATCCGCGACTTCGTCCGTGTAGAATTTGTAATTTTTTTTCGGGATACAAAGTGGCCTATGTCCATCCTCAGAATGCAAGCTACCTCCCTGCCAAATTTCATCAAGATCCGTTCAGCCGTGAATAGATAAACAGACCTTCGCATTTATAATATTATATTAGTAGCGTGGACATGTACAGTCGCCTGCAGAACTCGTCTGGCACCCTAATGGCTAGAATCGCTTACAACAGATTCCAAATTTAAAGACAATCTTTTTCTATCAAGTTTAATATATTTAAAAACTAAAATTCGGAATATCAAATATTTATTGCCACAAAATTTACGTATACAATTTTCAATAGATTCCATAATAATTGAATTGCACAAATATATATGAGTACCTATGTATTATAAACGAAGAGTAGTTCTTTATCTAGCAAATGAATTTCAAAATATCTGTCTTTGTTTGATACATGGAGAAATGATTTAAATATTATAATTGCACAAATGGGAGGAGCCTACTAAGTTTGTGATAAAGTAATATGAATACAAACTGCAAGACCATTAATGCAGGTGACTGTACCTCTAAGTTGAGATTGTAAGCCGTGCTATTTTGAACTGAATCATCACAATAAATAAAAGGTTTTATATTGCAGTTCTCGCGTTATTGTATATATCAATCTAGTTGCCGTAGTTTTTGCTGATTGGAAAAAAATTGAACGTGACTTTATCGAGTATTTTGTTAATCTATATACTTATACAGTGTATTCCAAGTTGATTAAGACATAGGAAATTTAACATGAGGACAATAAGAAATGTTGTAGTAACCTTTGGTCAAATTTAACGATGTTTGATTGGTGCATTTTGAAATGCCGCCACAAAATTTAATAAAATAGTCATTAGTGTTTTGTTTTCAAATTTATATCTGTCAAAAAATATTATTATAATTTTATCTAGGATGCTTAAATTAATGAAATTAAAGTTGAGAACAAAATACTGTTGATTAATTTAAAATTTATCAGATAGTCTTAAAGATAATGGTGTAAGCTATAATTTAAAAAAAACTGGAGTCTCTTCGATCGCGCCAAGCTGAGATATTAACTATTCAACTTATTTGTTAAATTTTCAATTTAAATTTCATAATAATAGCCGAAGGAGCGTGCGAAGGTCTACGGGCATTAGATAGTCTTAAAGATAATGGTGTAAGCTATAATTAAAAAAAAAAAACTGGAGTCTCTTCGATCGCGCCAAGCTGAGATATTAACTATTCAACTTATTTGTTAAATTTTCAATTTTAATTTCTTAATAATAGCCGAAGGAGCATACGAAGGTCTTCGGGCATTAGATAGTCTTAAAGAAAATGGAGTAAGCTATAATTTAAAAAAAACCTGGAGTCTCTTCGATCGCGCCAAGCTGAGATATTAACTATTCAACTTATTTGTTAAATTTTCAATTTTAATTTCTTAATAATAGCCGAAGGAGCATACAAAGGTCTTCGGGCATTAGATAGTCTTAAAGATAATGGTGTAAGCTATAATTTAAAAAAAACCTGGAGTCTCTTCGATCGCGCCAAGCTGAGATATTAACTATTCAACTTATTTGTTAAATTTTCAATTTTAATTTCTTAATAATAGCCGAAGGAGCATACGAAGGTCTTCGGGCATTAGATAGTCTTAAAGATAATGGTGTAAGCTATAATTTAAAAAAAACCTGGAGTCTCTTCGATTGCGCCAAGCTGAGATATTAACTATTCAACTTATTTGTTAAATTTTCAATTTTAATTTCTTAATAATAGCCGAAGGAGCATACGAAGGTCTTCGGGCATTAGATAGTCTTAAAGATAATGGTGTAAGCTATAATTTAAAAAAAACCTGGAGTCTCTTCGATCGCGCCAAGCTGAGATATTAACTATTCAACTTATTTGTTAAATTTTCAATTTTAATTTCTTAATAATAGCCGAAGGAGCATACGAAGGTCTTCGGGCATTAGATAGTCTTAAAGATAATGGTGTAAGCTATAATTTAAAAAAAAACTGGAGTCTCTTCGATCGCGCCAAGCTGAGATATTAACTATTCAACTTATTTGTTAAATTTTCAATTTTAATTTCTTAATAATAGCCGAAGGAGCATACGAAGGTCTTCGGGCATTAGATAGTCTTAAAGATAATGGTGTAAGCTATAATTTAAAAAAACCTGGAGTCTCTTCGATCGCGCCAAGCTGAGATATTAACTATTCAACTTATTTGTTAAATTTTCAATTTAAATTTCATAATAATAGCCGAAGGAGCATACGAAGGTCTTCGGGCATTAGATAGTCTTAAAGATAATGGTGTAAGCTATAATTTAAAAAAAACTGGAGTCTCCTCGATCGCTCCAAGCTGAGATATTAACTATTCAACTTATTTGTTAAATTTTCAATTTAAATTTCATAATAATAGCCGAAGGAGCATACGAAGGTCTTCGGGCATTAGATAGTCTTAAAGATAATGGTGTAAGCTATAATTTAAAAAAAACCTGGAGTCTCTTCGATCGCGCCAAGCTGACATATTAACTATTCAACTTATTTGTTAAATTTTCAATTTAAATTTCATAATAATAGCCGAAGGAGCATACGAAGGTCTTCGGGCATTAGATAGTCTTTAAGATAATGGTGTAAGCTATAATTTAAAAAAAACCTGGAGTCTCTTCGATCGCGCCAAGCTGAGATATTAACTATTCAACTTATTTGTTAAATTTTCAATTTAAATTTCATAATAATAGCCGAAGGAGCATACGAAGGTCTTCGGGCATTAGATAGTCTTAAAGATAATGGTGTAAGCTATAATTTAAAAAAAAACTGGAGTCTCCTCGATCGCTCCAAGCTGAGATATTAACTATTCAACTTATTTGTTAAATTTTCAATTTAAATTTCATAATAATAGCCGAAGGAGCATACGAAGGTCTTCGGGCATTAGATAGTCTTAAAGATAATGGTGTATGCTATATTAAAAAAAAAACTGGAGTCTTATATATATATTGTGTAATATAGTTGTATGTTAATCGCGTTGTTATTGAGTATTAATATGTAATATTTTTTTGTTAGTAATAAATATTTATATTTGTTTTTTAACTATACTCATTTGAGAATGCAGTGGTTGCTCAATTATTTTATAGTCGATATTTCTATGACGAGTTGAAGTTCACTGCAGGAAATTTCACTAGAAAATTTTGAATTTTTGATTTCGTTAAAAGTATGTTTATTGTATAGAAAATGACGTGAAAAGTTGTTTGTTTCAAACCGCAGGTCTGTATCTCAAACCGTTCTCGAGATATAGCCTCTCAAAGTTTTAGTTTTTTAAAATTTTTGGAGAAAAAAGGCCATAACTTTTGAACGCGTGGTCGGAATTGATTTTAGTTGACGGATTTGGAATCAGCGTGTCAAAATTTATATAATGACATGTATAATACTTTAAAATCCGACAAAAAATTTTCGTCAAAAATCGACATTTTTTTAAGGTATACCCCTTTGAATTTTTTCGATTTTTCGCGAAATTTTTTTTTTCGAGTTTTAAGGTATTATACATGTCATTATATAGATTTTGACACGCTGATTCCAAATCCGTCAACTAAAATGGATTCCGACCACGCGTTCAAAAGTTATGGCCTTTTTTCTCCAAAAATTTGAAAAAACTAAAACTTTGAGAGACTATATCTCGAGAACGGTTTGAGATACAGACCTGCGGTTTGAAACAAACAACTTTTCACGTCATTTTCTATACAATAAACATACTTTTAACTAAATAAAAAATTTTAAATTTTCTTGTGAATTTTCTTGCAGTGAACTTCAACTCGACATAGAAATATCGACAAAAATACAAAAAAATAAGTAAAAGCTTGAACTTTAGGTGTTTTGTAACTAGTTTTTTTTGTTAATAGGAGGGGGAGAATTCGATAAACCCATTGTTAAAACGGTTAACGGTTATTACCTACTTATTTATTTTTATGAAACATTTTGACAAAATATGCTTCCCTTATTAAAAATTTCACGCCTCGCCACTGAGCAGATGACTTCTGAGTATTTAAGTAAAAGTACAATTGTGTACTTAAATAAAATAAAATAATTTTTTTTTGTAGTTCAATGACTTTATATTTGAAAAATAAACATTTTATAAACTAATTAAAAATGTAGGTTGCTTTTTCTTTACAACACAATATGCTGCCAAGAATTAGAAATTAATATGATAGCTACAATACTTAGTCCGTGTGTTAGCGACCCAAGGTACAGTAAACACATCGTAGACAAGGTTTAATAATAATATATATATAATTCAAGATCAGAGACTGGACGTTTCAAAATAAAAATAATTCTTCTTGATTATAATACGTTGTTAAAAAGTGTGGAAATATAACTGTTTATAAATACGCATTTTATTTATCTAATTGATTTAAATTCGGGATACAAAGTAACCTATGACCTTCCTCAGGATGCAGGCTATCTCCCTGCAAAATTTCATCAAGATCGGTTCAGCAGTTTAGGTTTATCGTTTAATTTAATAAAATTTTACATCTTGTTATATTTGATGTTGATACAATTTAGGTACAGTACATAAGCGTCTGCAGGGTGGGGAAAATGGGGTAAATATGACACCCCCCCTTCCAACCCCTCCCCCAATATTGAGTAAATTAAAACAATACTGTATTCTATAAAACTATGAGAAAAAGGTTAATTATAAATTCATTGATTTAATTATTTGTTAACAACTTTTTCTAATGGGCGAGGGTACAAGTTTACTACAAGTTTACTCCCCCGCCCCCCTTTTAGAAAATTTTCTACGGGCGCCTCTGCTAAGTGTGTTAGTTAATAGATAAATTTTAATAAGTTTCCTTCTTAATTTAATTTAATTTAATTTTACAATGATGATATATATACAGGCTGTCTCAAAAAAATTTACTCACACTTCGAATGACGAGAAAAATATTAATTGTAATGAAATAGCTTCGAATACAGAAGACAAATGTAATTGAAGAATAATGTTGATTTCCTGCCATGCTGTGATTAATTAATTACACCTGCAATATAAAAAAAGCGACACTGTACATTTTTTTGATACACCCTGTATATAATTTATTTTGGACAAAATTTAAAGAAAAATTTGGGTTAAAATAATCTAGTTTTGATGTGTCCTAATTAACCGGATTACACTGGATATGTTTTTATTCTTGAACGAATGTATTTCTATTTTTGGTTTACTTAATTATAGATTAAGATAAAAATAAAATCTCTGTATTGATATCACGTATTATTATGTAATGAATGGTACATACTTGTTAATTTATTTTAATAGATAAGATAAATAATGAAATTACCAGGCGTAAAATAGTTTATTTTCTTCAGATAAGGTAGCCTTAGTAATCGCTATTTTTTTAAATTAAATGTACTGAATTAGAAATTTTTGTTGATATTTGATTACTACTATTTCTGAATATTAATCTATATACATTTAACTGTCTTGCAGCGTGATTTGATCACATGAGGCCAATAGGTGTCAAAATGGTGGACATTTTAACTAATTTATTTATTAATTATTATATTATCATAGCAACTGCTTTACATTGTTTCAAATTTGACATATCTTTTGTGTCGTAGTACTTATCATTAGCAAGTGTCCATCACTGGTTTTACTTTATCCATTACTGGAGAAAAAATGTGAACAAAATAAAAGGTTATAATTTAACGAAATTTGGTAATTAAATTGATTAAATAAAGAGTTAGTTGTTTTATTAGTAACATGAGTTCATGAAAATTACAAAAAAACAAACAACTTGCTCTTATAGCGGCCATAACTGGTGTATTTACTTTAATTGTAGGTAAATTAATAAATATAAACAAAACTATTATTATTTCTTGTTCTATTATAACTTAATTAATGGCCCTGAAAGGTTGTTTGGCCCACTTTAACTATTTCATAACATTTACTGAATATTAGTTAGTATATTTAGTAACAGTAACGATACATTACATATTATTAGTAATTAAATTTTAAACATTCTAAATTATTTAATATACGATAAAATATGTGTAATCTGTTTTGTAATGTTTATCTTTGCCATGAAAGTTGACAAACTGGCATTTACGAGTTCAGATAAATTTTAAACAAGATTACATTTCAGCTAATTTCAACTTTTGCTTCCTCGCAATATCGAAGATACGAGAAGCTTTGTGATCGTTTTAGAATGAAGCACACGCATAACTCATGAACCACTGAACCGATATTATTGAAACTTGGTCGGATGGTTGGGTATGTCTTGAGGACGGTCTCGTTTCAAAATCATCAAAATCGTGTGTAAAGGGGAGGGGTGACATCACAAAATATTTATTTTTTCAAGATATCTCTCAAGAACGACACATGTTACGTGAAAATTGTATAGAACATTTAATTTCCTATGATATAGATCTATAATTTGTTGTAAAATATTCCCTTACAAAGATTTATCTAAATTTGCTTTTAAAAATCGTGTTTTTTTTTTTTTTTTTAATTGACATTTACTTTGATACACCCTGTATATTAAATGTCATTTTTTTTCGTAATACAATAAAGATTGTAACATGATAATTTACATCGTTTTTGTGGAAAAAAATGAGGTTGTGTTTTTTTCCGCGCGTTAAAATTTTTGATCGTATTTCATATTTCGGCGTTCTATTTTTTTTTCTTTCGTGCGATTATTTTTAGGCTATGTTTTTACATCATGCCAAGATTTGTATTTATTTTAATTCCGATCGAGTGATCTTGATTTTATTTTTGCATGTTGCGTAGTTTTTTAAGTGTGCAGTTGTTTATGCAGTGGCTGCATTTGTGTGGGGGTAAATAATTGACGTATAGAGTTCTAGTAAACAGAAAAAAAATTGCTTATATATAACTATATTATAAATATAAATATTATTATAAAATTTTCATTTTAAATTATTAATCAGTGGCCGCAATTTCGTGACTTGCAAGTAGAGAAAGTTGCATACCGTATTTGAATCTCAAAATATGTGTGTTAGGTTATTATGAAGGAAACTAGCTTGCAAGCACTTTCAAATGGGGTATTAATTCTGTACTAGTATCTATGGAAGTTAGAGCAGTGATACTTCAACCAATTGTAACACAGTTGGCGATTCTGACTGTACAAAAACTGTTTTAATACCGTCTGTGTTTATTAATTAACCACGCGTGCGCGAAACTTATCAAATACTTCATGAAACTTCAAGAGAAATGTCAGATAGATTTGAAACCCCATTTGGAAGTGGTTGCTGGATCGTTTTTAATACCGGACAGTATTGTTTTAATTTTACCCCCATATTTTTTAGAGGTAATTGGAGGTTAATAATTTTATACAAATTAATTCAATTTACTTTTATTCAAATAAATTAAATAGATCGATAGCAGCTATTATATTTAAATTATTAGCTAGTAAGTGCACGAGCTCTTCTTTACCGACAATAGTTCTATCGTCGGTCACTAGATGGAAATAGATAGTTTTAGATATGAATTATTATTATATTATCATAGCAACTGCTTCTTTCTTTTATATCTTTTGTGTCGTAGTACTTATCATTAGCAAGTGTCCATCACTGCGTGCTCATTACTGGTATTACTTTATCCATTACTGGAGAAAAAACAGAAACAAAATAAAAGGCTATATTTTAAAAAATAACTTTTGTAATTAAATTGATTAAATAAAGAGTTAGTTGTTTTATAAGTAACATGAGTTCATGAGAATTACAAAAAAGAAACAAAAACAGTAAACCTTATTCATATAGCGGCCATCACTGGTGCCAGTAATATTAAGTACAAAATAATTTTTAACATATCAACATTAATAATCATTTATTTAGATTTTCTATTGGAATAATTTATTCAATAAATAAATATCATTGTTTACGATATTTTACATAAGTTTTGTCACGTATTATATTGTTTATAAAATAAATAAACAAATACACATTAGTTTAAAAATATAAAGGTTAAAGGCACAATTCAATAGTTAATAAATAAAACATATTTTGTTTGCAATATAATAGCATTGTGTTTATTTTTACTTCGGTTTTTAATTATTTTTGTTATTATGCGTCTTTTTATCACCGGAATTATGTGCTCTGGTGAGGAAATTAATTATATTTTAACCTTATTTTTATACAGTAATTAACATATTTTCTGTAACCACTACATACATACAGATAGTTCAGTGTCGGCACGTCAGGGTAAAAATTTTAAAGAATTTTTTTTTTTAATTTGCAAACATGGTAGACCGCATACGACTTTATATATACAACTGTATATTTTTATACAGTAATTAACATATTTCCTGTAACCACTACATACAGATAGTTCAGTGTCGGCACGTTAGAGTAAAAATTTTAAAGAAAATTATTTTTTTTAACTTGCAAATATGGTAGACCGCATACGACTTTATAAAATTTTAAATTTTTTCGCATATTGATGTGGTCATTATAAAATTTTTGGGCACCCTAGATGACGTATTTTCCCCTTCTCACGCCGAGTTACATGGCTATATTTGTTATGATTGTGAATATTATTTTAAAGACTTATGTATGGTATTATAAACGAGCTAGCAAAATTTGCTAGCTTGCAAGCACTTCCAAATGAGGTTTCAAACGTATCTGACAGTTCTCTTTAAGTTTTATGAAATGTTTGACAGTTATACTCATGGTATATAAAATTATAAACACACGATATTATAAAAATTATTTTGTACGGTCAAAGTCGCCAACTGTCTTACAATAAGTTGAAGTATCACTGCTCTAAATTCTACAGTAGGTACTAGTTGCAAGCTAGCAAATTTTGCGAGTTATATTATTATAAATATTGCTAATAGATATATTATCTGTGTTCTTAATTCCGCGCGCCACTGGCGTACCATAAAATTTTATCACCCAGTGTTGTCTTTTTTTTTCATCGGGGATCAGATAGTGAACACAATTTATATATAGGTCACTGCAGTATTTCGTTCTGAAGGAAGCACTGGGGTTGGTGCCCCCCCCCCCCCCCCATCTTGCTTGTTTATCATATATTACACAATGTATATCTATGTGAACAAAACTCAATACAAACAAAACATTCATGTGTTCAGTGGTCTAACACACATGTTGTGTATATGAATATGTATGTATGGGCCTCCATATGTTTGCTATATATATCTAGATTGCGTTACTGACTTTTTTATGGATAGATAATAATATAATGTAAGTATATATGGAAGCGAGAGTTTTTCCTGTTTTTCTTTCTGTTGTTTAAATCTATGAGATTTTTGTCTACAAGGTACTGGCATATGACCCCAGTAATGGCAATTTAAAAATTTTTTAATATTAAAATTCAGAAAAACAAAACACGAATTCTTAAAATAAATTGAGATAAATCTTTGTAAGGGAATATTTTACAACAAACGTTGTAGACCCATATTATAGGAAATTTAATGCTCTACAAAAAAGATTCTATAAAATTTTAACGTAAAATGTGTCGTTCTTGAGATATCTTGAAAAAATAAATATTTTGGTATGTCACCCCTCCCCCTTACACACGATTTTGATGATTTTAAAATGGGACCGTCCTCAAGACAAACCCAACCATCCGACCAAATTTCAATAATATTGGTTCAGTGGTTCATGAGTAATGCGTGTGACAAGTAGTCAGAGGACAGACGGACGGACGGACAAACAGACAGACAGACACGGAACGAAAAGTGTTTGTTTTGACGTGAAACGGATAAATCAATTTAAAATTTTGAAATCGGAGAACATTTTTTTTGTCTCAATCTGAAACGATCACAAAGCTTCTCGTATCTTCGATATTGCGAGGAAGCAATATAATTTAAATGTGTTGTACATGTGTAGGTACAGGGTTGAATAACAAACGATAACTAAAATAAACATTTGCGGCCGATAATTTTCTGAAACGCGCATTGTTACGATTATTATTTACTGTTGTTAGTCACACCTCCACCACGATGTCTAATCTAAATGCAATAATTGTCATTTCCTTTGTTTTAGTTCTATTATGTTTAATTACATTACATACGTTCGTTCTTTGTTTCAGATATTATCACTGGGCAGCCAGAACGATAAGGTGAGTCATTTCTAAATCGACTGATTTATTATTGTACACATGCATGGGCGTAGTTACAGTGGATACAATAGTTCTGTAGACAAATAGCAACGTTTTACAACAACAACAACAACAAAAACTGTTACCGTCGGGCTCCGAAAACTGCGCTCCGAAATGTCAGCGATATTATACGATATATATTATAATACACGCAGACATCGGTCGTCATTGGCGTAGCTACAAAGGATAGGTACCATAATTCTATAGACAAATAACAAACTGTTACCGTTGTGCTCCGAAAACTGCGCTCCGAAATGTCAGCGATATCATAATACACGCACAGGCATTGGTCGTCATTGGCGCAGTTACAAAGGATTCGATAATTCTATAGACAAATAAAAACTGTTACCGTTGGGCTCCGAAATGTCAGCGATATGTCATTTCTGAAACATATCCAAAACTGGTGCCAGTACCTTATGTATTGTTTTTTTAATTTTTTTATTAATATTACTGGAGAAACTGTTTAATTGGGGCAGTATCATACCGACCACTTAGCAATTAGCAAGAAATGTCGACGATCTATTATTTTCTCTTTTTCTTTTACTTATTATGTATTTGTATCGATCAATTTACTTTCATATTGCATCATATAAATATTTATAAATTAGAACATAACAAAAACATTAAATATACATTTATCTGTTTATACATAAATTCAATATTTCAGCTGATATTATAATTATTTATCAATATATAAATAGCTATTACATGATGAATTCCATAATAGTTTTCCCATCGTTATTTTATGATAAACAAATGCATTTGTAATTAAAATAAATTGAAATATCGGTATGGAGAACATGACTTCCATGTTCTTTAATATCTTTTAAAATAATTATTAATATACGAAAAATTTCATTTGTCAGAAATAAATCTCACTTTTGTATTATAAATATTAATTTTCTGTCATCAAAAAAATACACATTCGTAGAATAACTAATTTGACAATTTGAATTTAGTGACGTATTTAAAATTAAAATTGAGGGTGGATTTCACCCCTTCAGTAGCTGTTTAAGCACGTACAAGTAATAAATGTCTTTTAGATTCAATTGAACTACAAATGTGCCAAGTCTTATCAAAATTAGTGAGATAATACTCGCAATGTTCGCTTTTTAGACGAAGAAAGTTACAAAATTTCGAATATTTCCAAAACCCCCAATCCGATCAGCACCAAAATCAATATGTCTGGAGTACTCACTGAGACAAACATTTTCCCCAAAAATAATTCAGATCGGTGCATTTTTACAGTAGTTATCGTGAACGACAGAAAATTCTACATCCAGACACACAGACACACGCACAGCCGCCATGCGGAAATCAACTTTTGAAGGTAGTACAATCAGAATTTGCAACGATTTTTCGACGGTATTACAATACTTCCATTTCTTTCAGAACATGGAAGTAAAATCAAATAATCGAAATGATTTTTTTTTTCAAAATTTCTCAAGAATGACGCGTCTTTTGTGAAAATTTTATAGAATATTTTTTGTAGGAAATTAAATTTCTATAAGAAAGGTTATTACAACTTTCAAAGTAAAATATTGCCTTAAGAAGATATACCTCTCTACATAATATTAAAATTCTAGTCGTTGTCAATTTTTTGTATAAATATGTTCCTTGAGTTAGAGAGATTGCCCTGATTATACCGGAATATTCCCTCTTCACACCCACGCGATCTTGAAGCAGTGGGTGTGTTGTAGAATAATAAAAAATAAATATATATAAAAACTTGTTTATATATTTTCATCATGTCAATTTATCATATTTAATTGAAAATGAAGGAACTAAAAATTGTACATTACGCCAACGAAAGTTTTTTCTTGTTTTTATATTAAATCTGAAGATGACATAATACCACGATAAAAAGGTAAAAGCTTTTTTTTATTGTTTTGGCAGTAATTTTTTGTGTATCGTGTTTACATAGATACAATCTGTAACTAGGGTTATACAATGTCGTTATCCAATTTAATTAATTAATTAAGTTATTAATAATAATAATTATTATAATTCTAAATTCTTGCATGATTGGTATGCATTTTTAAAATTAATCTATGTAGATGTATCTAGAGATACTCACAGTAAGAGTTGTGACAATTGTAGTAGCCAAATTTATTTCTTATTTTATTCAATTTTAATTGTATTGCTTCCTCTCAATATCGAAGATACGGGAAGCTTTGTGATCGTTTTAAAATGAGACAAAAAAAAATTAAAATTTAAAATTGATTTTTCCATTTTAGGGCCGAGACAAACACTTTTCGTTCCGTGTCTGTCTGTCTGTCTGTCGAGTGAATCCTTGTCACACGTATAACTCATGAACCACTGAACTGATATTAATGAAACTTGGTCGGATGGTTGGGTCTAGTTTGAGGTCGGTCCCATTTCAAAATCATCAAAATCGTGTGTAAGGGGGAGGGGTGACACGATATCTCAAGAACGACACATGTTACGTGAAAATTTTATTGAATCTTTTTTATAGAGCATTCAATTATGTTTGTTGTAAAATATTCCCTTACAAAGATTTATCTCAATTTGCTTTAAAAAATCGTCATTTGTTTTTTTTAGATTGATATTTATATTTTGTTAAATTTTCACGGCTCAACTGCTGAACCGATCTTGATGAAATTTGGCAGGAAGATAGCTTGCATCTTGGGGAAGGACATAGGCTACTTTGTATCCCGATAAATTGTAGTGACATCTAGCGTGCAAATGCGAAACTAAAAACCGACTATTTTTTGATCTGTAGAGACCTGTAAAGATCTGCAACGATCTACAAATATCTCTGAAGATCGTTGTAACGTTGAAATTTCATGAATTTTCAACGTTTCAATCTCTATCGCGATCTTTAAAAATCTTTGTGGATCGTTGTAGATCTTTGCAGGTGCCCACAAATCAAAAACCAGTGAAAAATGTTGTCTCAAGATCTGAAATTTTTTCCCGATGGTTTCAATTTAGACAAATAGCTTCCGAACGCCCCATATGTATATATTTCTATAAAAAAAAACTGTTACACGATTTTCACACGCTTTGTCGATTCCGTTTCCGGGTTGTGTTACATAACAAAATAAGAGCATCCCTTTATATACAAACAAACAAACGAACATACAAACATACATATTTACAAGCCGAGATACCATCTGTAAACAAAATGGCCACGGATCATTAAATTGTTGTTTAACCTTGACTTTCATTTTTTTTTTCTCTTCTTCACGGCTTACTTGCGCCTTTGGCGACTTGACGACACCTGACTACTTACTTAGGCGGCTATTACACTATCAAATAAATATGTCAAAGATCTTTGACAAAGATTTGATCATATTTCTTTGATAAAATACGAGATTTTGTTTTATTACACTACATAAAATATTTGATAATATTTTCTCAATATTATCTAGGGATATTTTCTTGTTTTTTGGTGCCTTTTGAATATCAGTACGTGGATGTTCGTCAATTGACGCGATCGAGGTTTGAATTTACAATCGTGTATTGTGGTTTTTATAATCAATAAGAAGATTATCATATAATACTGGATTTTGTTGATATTCATATGTTAATAATTATGTAACTGTAACTGTCAGTGATAACTTGGTAGTCGCCATTTTGTTTTTGACGTCAAAAAACTTTGATTAAATATAAGAGACAGTCATTAACTATGATCATAGAAATATTATAAAAGTTGACTTATTACACTGTCGTATTTCTTTGATCAAAGAAATTTTTGACGACACTTGACTAGTTACTTAAACAAACGTGCTATTACGGGGGAGTGCTGTAGCAAAATAAGGAGGGGGGGAGGGTCAGTTGTAGGTGTGACAACTATATTATATGTCTATATAATATAAATATTCATAAATTGATCCCAAATCGGGTTGTTGTTCAATGACATACTGATTGTATTTATATTTTTTTTGTAATTTTTATGTTTGTCACTGTATCATTTTTAATTGTATGATTTGAAGGTTATGTTTAGTAAGTTGGTTTCCGTATTGATATGTAAAATAAAATTATCCTGGGAATGAAAAGTGTTAATAATTGTACACCTTTATAAGGTGTGTGGGTGATTTCATATTTATTTTATTTTGAAAGTTGTTTATTTAAAATTTAAATGGTGAATACCTATTTTAATTAATTAATTGATTATTGAACAAACTTTGAAATATGGCATTTTCTGGTTATTTATTTAGACAAGTATCGTCTGTGGTCGCAATTCGACCAGTATTTTACCTGCCTTAACGGCAACATCCACACAAAATTTTCCAAATAAAAACACTGCATTTGAACGCGAGTTGATTTGGCTTTATCTACGTTTGACAGAAACCCCAAAACTATTTATTTTTGCCGCTTGGTGGCGCTAGGAGTATTGCTGTGCTGTTGAACGATGCGAGGGGAAATAAACAGACAGCGAGAGGGGGAATTTTGTGTGTATGTTAACTTTATTTTACCTGCCTTAACGGCAACATACACACGTGATTTTTTTTGTGCACATCTATGGCGCAGTACCTTCCGAATGATATAAGTTTCACCTTCTTTTTAATAAATATTAAAAAGACGTAGATAGTTTATTTTATTGTATTAGGTATTTTCAATTTTTGAAATGTTAATTGTTAAAAATGTCAGTTTGACGTTTGCATAAATTTTGATTTAAATTGAAACTGTCAAACAATTAAAAATACACGAAAAAATAATCAGGGGCGTCAAAATTTCGACTATTATATTTTAGTAAAATTGTATAAAAATTAAATGATTAAAAACGCGTTTAAAGTTTTGAGTACGATTTGCATGCAGATAAAAAATTTATTTTGGAACTTACACTGAATCGTCTATGGACAGGATATTTGTCTGAAATTTTCAGAGAATACTTTTGAAATATTCTACTTTGAGAAAATGCAAAAAAAAAAAAAATGATTTTTTCAAAATTCTAATTGGGTCTGCCCCCTGAAGAATCGCTGATTTATACTATTTTAATTCGTTCATTCACATTATTGATAATAAGTTAGTGACTTTTAAAAAAAACGCACGTTTTTAATGTTTCTATTATTTTTAATTTTGTCTAATATCCAAAGATAAATAAAAAGTCAACGACACTTTGTACAAAAAGTGTTATTATTTTTAGCAAACTGTATGTTTTTTAAATTATAAATTTTTAATTAATCAAGAGATGTCTTTACAAGAGATCGGTCAAATTAGAATTTACATAATACAGTGCAACCTCGATATAACAAAACTGAACGGAAGTAGAATATATTCGTTATAACAAGTAATTTGTTACAGTGAGGTTTGTTATATAAAGGTTAGGTTGTTCTACAATTCGTTATAACAAGGTAAGAATGTAGCGATGTCTATTTTTTTCGTTGTAGGATTCTCGTCTACATACTTAATGATTTATCGTTTCTTTGCGACGGTTAAGGAACACCTTTTTTTGTTTTTCAGCCATTGTAACTTTAAAACTAGCAACAGTGACAAACAGCAAAAAAACAATTTACGAAAAATTTAACGTGTCTGAACCTGTCGAAAAATTCGTTATATTGACAAATGTATTCGTAATATAAAGGTATATTTTGCATTAGCTCTTACGGGCAGTTCTAGGGGATTTCGAAAAATTTGTTAAATCGAGGAAATCGTTATATTGAGGCTCGTTATATTAAGGTTACACTGTAATTAGTTAACTGTTAATTTTACGATCTGAGGCACGTGGTTTAGTTTTAGAAACATGTCAATCAGTGGCGTAGCGAGGGGGGGGCTAGGGGGGTTATCATGCCCCGGGCGCTACTTATAGAGGGGCGCCAAAAGGCTCTGAAACGTTTTGAACCGCATAGCATAAATAAATAAATAAAATATAATTTCAGAATATGTTTTTTTTTTTAGTCACGTCAATTTCAATTCAAATTTATTATGAAAAAAAATATTATTATTTTTTTTAAATTATTTTTAAGGGCGCCAAAAAGATATCGTGCCCCGGGCGCCAATTATACTTACTACGCCACTGATGTCAATATAAAATCAGATAAGTTGTTTTTATCTCTATGTATCGTTTAATCGATATTTTATCTTTTTGATTGACTTTTGCTGATTTAAAATAATGACACGTGTGCTAATAAAATTAAATTTTTTGTGTTGTCAAGAAAAATCAATGATATGAATATTATTGTTGTAATAATTATAAATATATATATATATAAATTATCTATAGATATTTACTGAGCTCAGTTAGTAACAATATAAATATAATTTATCTATTGTTTAATTAATTACTTATCTCTTTACTTATGTATGGTATTTTTTAAATTGTTTATTTGTTTTTGCACTTATTGTTATATTTATATTTAAAAATATATATTTTTGTCGTTGTGGTCTATTATATTATAACATTTATAGATATTTAAGTCATATGTACCTACTTTATAAGTGTTAAGAAGGTACGTGGATGTGGTTTTACTTAAATTTCAAATAAGTTTTTTCCCCAATTCAAATTTTGGAGAAATATGGAAGGGCGTCATAGAATGTTTTTTTTTTATATTCATATCTAAGCATGTGGGGTGTCAAAATGTAGATATAAATTAGTAGAATATGACGCTATCTAACTCAAAATTGGCGCCTTTAGGGGGCTCTAAATAGTAATTTATTTTGTCCCCCCCTTTCTAACTCGGCAACTACTGGCTCAAAAAATCTGAAAAAAATTTCGTAACGAGGTTTTGGTGGGACTACCAACGAAAAATACTCAAGTCAACAATATCAATTACAATTTTAGAGAAATAGGGAGGGGCGTCATAGAATTTTTTATTTTTATTTTCATATCGAGGCATGTGGGGTACCAAAATGTAGATATCAAGTAGTAGAATATGGCGCTATTTTTTATTTTTTTTCTAACTCAAAATTGGCGTCTTTAGGGGGCTTTAAATAGTAATTTATTTTGTCCCCCCCTTTCTAACTCAGCAACTACTGGCTCAAAAAATCTGAAAAAAATTTGGTAACGAGGTTTTTTTGGGATTACCAACGACAAATACTCAAGTCAACAATATCAATTCAAATTTTGAAGAAATAGGGAGGGGCGTCATAGAATTTTTTATTTTTATTTTGATATCTAAGCGTGTGGGGTGTCAAAATGTAGATATAAATTAGTAGAATATGACGCTATTTTTTATTTTTTTTCTAACTCGAAATTGGCGCCTTTAGGGGGCTCTAAGTAGTAATTTATTTTGTCCCCCCCTTTCTAACTCGTCAACTACTGGCTCAAAAAATCTGAATGGTAATGAACTATTAACGACAAATACTCAAGTCAACAATATCAATTCAAATTTTGGAGAAATAGGGAGGGGCGTGGTAGAATTTTTTATTTTTATATCTACGCAAGTGGGGTATCAAAATGTAGATATTAATTAGTAGAATATGATACTATTTTTTATTTTTTTTCTAACTCAAAAATGCACCTGTAAGTGGTTCCAAACAGTATATGTCTTGATCGAATTATTTTTTCGTATTGGTGAATTTTTCTCTAGCACAAACCGTTTTATATATTTATGTCAAAAATGGCGGGGTTATGTTCCCGGGCACAAAAATACCATACAAAATTTTAAAACTGTTGAACAGTGTTATTTTTTTTCATGTTCTCATTTTAATTATGTTTAAATGAAAATTACACTCCATGTGTTATTATTCCATTTAAAAACAAGTGGCGTACTTCATTCATCATAATTTAATGACATTTACGATGTGTGGTGTTTAGAATGTTATTCTACTTTTTAATGTATAAGACCTTAATGCGATCAAGTAAAAGTCTAATGTTTCATTTGGTACGAAAATTATTGTAGGATATATTTTATACAAACAAATGGGGGGTATGGTATCTTCATCGAGATTTTATAATACTTATAACAGGGTGATTTACAACTAGTCAAAATTATTTTGGACCCCCCTCCCGTAGACTTACCCCTATCTTTAGATAGGTCTCCTAAAATTCAACAAAAAATATATTAGGACATTTTGATTTTAACCCTTCAGTCACGATATATTTGCTTTACAATGAGCGTCTTATAGGAGTGCCCCCCCCCCATTAAAAAAATCATATAAAACCCGGTACAAGTCATGTAATTTGATAAAAAGATTAAATGTTAGAATTACAATCGTATTAAAAAAATAAATCCCTTTAGTTGTAGTTGAAGCCAAAAGAATTAATCCTTAATGTGTTGATATGCTTTATTCTTCGTTTATATAACAAAACAATATTTGTGTTATCTATGGTCAGTGGCGTAGCAAGTAAAATTTTTGCTTGGGGCTCCCAAAATATTTTTTTTAGTCATATAACATAGAAAAGAAAAGTCATTCAATTCAAAATTATTATAATTATTTCGCATATTTTAAGAACATTGAATATTTCGGGGGGAGTTATAATCACAAAATAGGTCAATCAATTCAAAATTGTAATAATAATTTCATATATTTTAAGAACATTTAATATTTCGGGGGGGGGGGTCGACCCCAACCCCCCCCCCCCCCCCCCCCGTTCCTACGCCACTGTCTATGGTTGTCCTCCCATTTAAATATTGAAGCATTTTAACATCAAGTGTTTGTGAAAAAAGTTCTCGAGGTTACGAATATGTACTTACATTTAATTTTTTTTGTAAATTCATTTGTAGGCAAATATTTATATTGTAGAAACGAAACTATCAGTGAATATTTTTTATTAAATAAACTTAGGTTAGGAGTCCTTTAATATTAAGTAAAAAAATACTGTTTTTATTTGTCAAAATTGAATTTTCAGAAAACAATATAAAAATTTTGGAATCATTTGTCTGTTTGTTACCTTTTCACGGCTAAATTGCTGAACCGATCTTGATGAAATTTGTCAGGGAGTTAGCTTGCATACTGAAGAAGGACATAGGCTATTCTATGATGATTTTACGTGTCTCATATTTAAAAAAAAAACACTAATTTCTGCAGAAAATAAAGGTTTATTCACAAAAATTGACCCTTTTAAAACTAATTTTGAATTTGACGCCAAAATGCTCGCAGGTGTCATGGCGCATATTTGTGACGTCACGCCTATGTAAACACTCCTTGTCAACACTTGATATTAACGAAATAAAAACGATGTTTACTTAGGCGTGACGTCACTGGTGTTTCATCTAACATGGCGGATTGCTGTATTTTATTTATTTTTTCATTTTAACAAAAATTATTTTAATATAAAAATAAATACATTTTTTATGAATCTTTTTAACCTATTTCATTATTTAAAATCATAATTTCAGTGATACTTTGTTACTGGCTAACGTTTTTTTTCTGTAGGGTTTCTATAACAGTGAAGCCATATTTGTGTGTTCGTGGCTAATCAATTTTTACGTCAGGTGATTGGTAATCACGTTTAGAATTTTCTTCGCAATTTGTTGTTTTAGTTTTACTAGCTGTTACCCGCAACTTCGTCCGCGTGAAATTTGTATTTTTATTTATTTAATCGGGATAAAAAGTAGCCTATGACCTTCCTCAAGATGCAAGCTATTTCCCTGCCAAATTTCATCGAGATCGGTTAAGCGGTTTAGCCGTGAAAAGGTAACAAACAGACAGAGAGGGGGAAAGAAAGACACATGTTACGTGAAAATTTTATAGAATATTTTTTGTAGAGCATTAAATTCCTATAATATGGGTCTACAACGTTTGTTTTTATCTCAATTTATTTTAAAAATTCGAGTTTTGTTTTTCTAAATTGATATTTGCTTGGATATATTAAATGTCATTTTGACGTTTGCATAAATTTAGATTTAGATTGAAATTGTCAAAAAATTAAAAATATATGAAAAAATATTCAGGTGCGTTTTAAGAAAAATTTCGAACTGATATTTTTTAGTAAAATTGTATAAAAATTAAATGGTTAACCAATTCCAGGCAATTTATCTAAACACAATCGGTTTTTATTTAAATTGTTGAATAATTAACTACCTTTGGTGAATTTAGCACGATGAAGCACTGTGCATTTACTTATTTGAACATCAATTATTTTATAAAAATATATTGATGGAAAAAAACTTCAAAACGATTTTTTATCTTTTTATTAGTACCTACTTATTAAGTTTTAAAAAATGTGAAAATTCTAAATTAGGTGTAACTTCAAAAGTGGGAAAATCCTATGTACATTTTATTTTTTGAATATTATTTTTAAGAAAATACAATTTTTTAACCTTGGTGATCAACAAGGGATTTGCTTATTTAAATATATGTACTAACGTTATCAAGTATCGAAATATGAACCCGATGCAAGTGTTATCATATAAATGTACAAATTATAACTGATATTAACAAGGTCCAGTCCAGTGTGCCTGTTTACCAAAATTGTAAGGTCACTTTAATATACAGGATGTCTCAGAAAAATGTACTCACACTTCGAATGACGAGAAAAATATTATTTATTAGCATAAATTGAAATGAAATAGCTTCGAATACAGAAGACAAATGTAATTGAAGAATCATGTTCAACTAATGTTGATTTCCTGCCATGCTGTGATTAATTAATTACACCTGCAATATAAAAAAGCCAGACCCAACCATCCGACCAAGTTTCAACAATATCGGTTCAGTGGTTCATGAGTTATGCGTGTGACAAGGATTCAGGGGACAGACGGACAGACAGACAGACACGGAACGAAAAGTGTTTGCCTTGACGTGAAACGGATAAATCAATTTAAAATTTTGAAATCGGAGAACTTTTTTTTTGTCTCAATCTGAAACGATCACAAAGCTTCTCGTATCTTCGATATTGCGAGGAAGCAAAAAGCAACATGTTAGCGACAGTTAAAGTGCGAGTACTTTTTTTTTGATACACCCTGTATATACTTGTTATCAACTTGTGTATTATATCAAGGTTAGAAGTATTTGATTAAAATTTGCGAATTAATGAAACCCTAGCGCCGATAAAAATTACCATTGAGAAGAAAAAAAAAAACTATTATGTATTTTATTGAATAATATTTGTTTTTTAAAATTTGCCAAGGGTAAGCTGATAAAATTTGAAATGAAAAACAGTTCAACGTACTCGAAAATAATTAATTTACATAATATGCAACCTATTAATGCTTCACAAACTCGCCGGGGGGAATAGGATTTGCCCTGGGGTGATCAGGGCAGGTTTTTTATATCTCCTCAAAAATAATAAAATTTTAGATTCTAGATATAATTCTTAATATAATAATATAAAGATCAACGTCTCTCTGTCTATCTGTCTGTCCGTTGGTGCGCTTATAACTCGAGAACCACTTATCATGTTTTTTAAAAATTTATATATACCTATAGATATGTTCTCTGGACAGATTATAGGATATATTTTGTTACGTTAGGTAACATTAGGAATAAGCAGTGACGATAATAGTAAATCAAGTCGGAAAAAAGTTTGCCTAAACTGTTAAATATTGAACAAAATAATGTAGTAAAGAATTGTGTAGAATCAAAAGATCTAAAATGAAGTCTAATTCCTTTTTTTTCAAAAATATTATCATTTCTGTTTTTGGGTCCGCATACCGAATTTCTTCTTAATCTGTATAAATTTTATGTAGACATACAGACAGACGGACGGATAGAGAGTCTGCCTGCCCCAGTCTCCCCTACATTTTAATATAAAATTTCATATACAATCAAACCTGAAAACCTATGTTGGAATTATAAAAATTAGCACGTTTTTTTCTGTCGTAATAATTCTAACTTCGAATGCAAACATTGAGTATTGATATTTAGAATAGAAAAACTATACAATACCGAACGAGGAATTATACAATTGTTAGCACTGATTAGCGCCGGACAGGGGCGCCCGCAGAAACTTTCCCGAGGGGGCGGCAAAGTTTCTAGTATCTAGACGAAAAAAAATCAATTATTTTAATTTTATTATTTTCACAAGTAAATCGGGGTGGCGGAGGGGGGGGGGGTTGCCCCACTCTGGGGACACCCATGGTACATTTGTAATTCAAATATATGCCAATAAAGTACATTAAAAACTTTTATAAAGGGGGCGGTCAAGTTTTTATAATTTTTACAAAAAAAATCAATGATTTTAATTTAATTATTTTCACAACTAGATCGGGGGGGGGGGAGAAGGTTGCCCCACTCTGGGGACACCCATGGTACATTTGTAATTCAAATATATGCCAATAAAGTACATTAAAAACTTTTATAAAGGGGGTGATCAAGTTTTTAGAATTTATACAAAAAAATCAATGATTTTAATTTAATTATTTTCACAAGTAGATCGGTGGGGGGTGGATGAGGGGAGGGGGGGTACCCATGGTACATTTGTAATTCAAATGAATGGCAATAAAGTACATTTTTAAAATTGTAATAATGCTTTAAATTTAATCAAATTGATATTAATTTCCGGTTATTTTTTCGAGAATTTGCATTTTTGGTATGAATAGCTTCTATTGAATTCATGCAAATTTTAACCTTGACTTATCATTTCTAAATTTGTCATAATACAATTATATAATTGTTAAAATGTCTAGTGAATTAAATTATTTTGAATATAATAGAAGGAAGTACAAAATGGTTTCAAATCGTTAGAATTTATCATTTATTCAATTAACAAATTAATTTCTGAGTTCTGACAAAGGCAAGGGTCAGCGCGTTGGAAGGGGGAAGGGGGGGGGGTATAAAATAAATAATTAATAATTTTTATACGAATTTGACGAAAATATTTAAGAAAAACAAACAATTTGAAAAATAAAAACCCTTGCCCTAAAATACCTTATTAAAAATTTTCTGGGTTGTTGAATAAGGCGTTACTTTTTTGGTTCAAATCAGTGTACAGGCTGTAATTTTTTTTTATCTTTAAATTTTTTGTCGATCAGTTAAACCCGATTAAGCAAAAAATATAGCTAAATATAAACAACGTTAATTTGTAAAAAAAAATCGATTATTAGCAGCTATTACTAACTAACAAATACTTATTCAGAAACCCAGAAAACCTTTAATAAGGTATTAGCTGAGATACTAACTAATCAACTTTTTTGTTGATTTATCAATTTTAATTTGTTCATAATAGGGGAAGGAGGTCTCTAAGTCTTAGGGCATTTGATAGTCTTACAATTAAAGTTAATGATGTAAGCTATATTTTAATTATTAGGATCGCGCCAAGCTGAGATATGAATTATTCAACTTAATTGTTAATTTATCAATTTTGATTTTTTAACATTTTTTTAGGGCGGAAAAATAAATCTCGCCCAGGGCGCCAGATTTGCTAAGGCCGGCACTGCTTGGGTACAAAAAGGTTGGGAACCCCTGCTCTATTCTATAACCAGTTGATAATTTGTATCGGACGGATGCATTACATTTTTAAAATCATTTTTTTTCTTTGTAATATTGATAACAATTGTTATATTTTTGCTTGCGTGTAATCTCGATGATGTAATGCAATTGATAAATATGCAAAAATCACAGATGTTTCGGTGTAAAATGACATGATATGCACAATGAATTTAATGGGCTGTTTTATTGATTCATTTCTAGTTAATTTATGATTTCATTTTCAAGTCATGTTTTTTTACAATTAATGGAAAATCGATAGATTACGTATTTATACTATCATAACGTACTGGCACCAGTTATGACCGCTGTAAAAGCAAGGTTTACTGTTTTTTGTAATTCTCATGAACTTATGTTACTAATAAAATCAATTTAATTACCAAAGTCCGCAAATATTGTTTGTTTTTTTAAATTTTAGTCTTTTATTTTGTTTATGTTTTTACTCCAGTAATGGATAAGGTAAAACCAGTAATGAGCACGCAGTGATGGACACTTGACAATGATAAGTACTACGACACAAAAAATATAAAAGAAAGAATCGTCAAATTTGAAACAATGTAAAGCAGTTGCTATGATAATATAATAATTAATAAATAAATTATACTAATATGTAATTGGTTTAAATGTCCACCATTTTGACACCTATTGGCCGATTGTAATCAAATCACGCTGTAAGACAGTTAAATGTATTGTATATAGATTAATATTCAGTACATTTAATTAAAAAAAAATTATTACTGTGGTCATATCCAAGACTGGGCCCAGTACCTTACTAGCAATGTTAAATTTATTGATTTTATTATTTTTTAGTTCATAGTAGCTAACTTTTCGGGCTGTTGTCCACGTTGTCGTATTTTTACACTTGACGTTTCGACTCTCATGTCGGAGTCTTCTTCAGAAGTGATTCTGAAACTAGTAGACATGAGAGTCGAAACGTCAAGTGTAAAAATACGACAACGTGGACAACAGCCCGAAAAGTTAGCTACTATGGACAACGGCCACGAAAGCCTACAGAAGAAAATTTTTTTTAGTTGTTTACAAAATTTGGACGCACCTTCTCTTGATTTTTAATTTTAATTTTTCGATAAATTTCTTTAACTTTTTTTTAATAGTACAACGTGTTAAAAAATGAGATAAAAAGCCGACACTGGCTTGTTGCTATAATAATAATAATAATCTGTCGAGAGATTGAAATAAATAGAATTAACGATTATAAAATTTGTTTATTACACATGCATGTAAAAAAAAACCAACAGAAACAGGCTGTGTTCCGGGTATTGAGAATTATGGCCCGTGTTGTTGATGTGGTTGCCGCGAGTATTTTCATCTTGGGTTTATAAATAACCGCTTAATCATACTGTAACCAAGCGGACGATGATGCTGCTACGACAACGACGGGATGATGTTGGTTGATAAGCAGTTCGCGAACGCGGTCTTTGACCTTAAAATGAAATTGTTTTTGTACTTTTGCAAGCACAAGTGTGTTACAAGTACATCTGTGGGTGTTTCTTATATTTCTTGTATGTGTATAATGTATATATAAGGTACTGGCACCAGTTATGGCCGCTATAACAGCAAGGTTTACTGTTTTTGTGATTGATGGGCTTCTTTTTTGTAATTCTCATCAACTCATGATGAGCAATTTAAACATTTTAACCAAAAATAGCATTCAATATTAATTTACACACTCAATTATAAAACTAAACGTCTTATTTTCTTGTATTTTAGTCGATATTTGTATGACGAGTTGCAGGAAATTTCACTAAAAAATTTAGAATTTTTTATTTCGTTAAAAGTATGTTTATTGTATAGAAAATGACGTGAAAAGTTGTTTGTTTCAAACCGCAGGTCTGTATCTCAAGCCGTTCTCGAGATATGGCCTCTCAAAGTTTTAGTTTTTTCAAATTTTTGGAGAAAAAAGGCCATAACTTTTGAACGCGTGGTCGGAATTGATTTTAGTTGACGGATTTGAAATCAGCGTGTCAAAATTTATATAATGACATGTATAATACTTTAAAATTCGACAAAAAAATTTTTGTCAAAAATCGACATTTTTTTAATGTATACCCCTTTGAATTTTTTCGATTTTTCGCGAAATTTTTTTTCTCGAGTTTTAAGATATTATACATGTCATTATATAGATTTTGACACGCTGATTCCAAATCAGTCAACTAAAATTAATTCTGACTACACGTTCAAAAGTTATGGCTGTTTTTCTTCAAAATTTTGAAAAATCTGAAACTTTGAGAGGCTATATCTCGAGAACGGTTTGAGATACAGACCTGCGGTTTGAAACAAACAACTTTTCACCTCATTTTCTATACAATAAACATACTTTTAACGAAATCAAAAATTCAAAATTTTTTAGTGAAATTTCCTACAGTGAACTTCAACTCGTCATACAAATATCGACTAAAATACAAGAAAATAAGTCTGTTTTTATATCTTTTGTGTCGTAGTACTTATCACTACCAAGTGTCCATCACTGCGTGCTCATTACTGGTTTTACTTTATCCATTACTGGAGAAAAAACATAAACAAAATAAAAGTCTATAATTTAAAAAAAAAAAAAACTACATTTGCGGACTTTGGTAATTAAATTGATTAAATAAAGAGTTACTTGTTTTATTAGTAACATGAGTTCATGAGAATCACAAAAACAGTAAATTCTGCTCTTATATAGCGGTCATAATTGGTGCCAGTACCATACTCAACAATATATCTTATCTATGTGCGGTCCTAGAAATATTTTAGGTCGTCAATGCGGCCCGAGGTACAATTTGGGTGGGCCAGGCCTGTTTTAGGATGATATTTCATACCAGAATATTATGCACTGACATTCGCGTGTTTTGTACTCGTTTATCTAGAACAGATTCTAAATATTACGTGTAGATTTGACCGTATATACAGTTTCTGAGAAACCTTAGATGACCCTTGGCGAGGTCCCGACCTTTTGGCCGGGAATCGCGCCTCTGTTATCTCCAAGCACCAGACATTTACGTCCGCGGAAGAATAAACTGACTGAATCAACGTTTTTATTAAATTGTGTGTACCTATTTCTTTTTGATTAATGAATTTATGTATTTATCTTCGGAATTATGATTTAATAATGATTTGCTGTAATTTTATGCATTTAAGTTATAATGGCGTACTCAGGTTAATTTTTTACATACGTGTTAGCTTGCAAGCACTTTTAAACGGGGTGTTAAACTTATATGACAGTTCTCTTGGAGTTTGCATGCGTAGTAGTTTTTTCAAGAACTAAAAATATTTAAAAACTTGAAAAACATCTTAAAGTATGTATATTAACTATAGGGGAAAGTCGGTTAATTTGGACCATTTTTTTTAATTAAGATATTTAGTTTTAGGTTTAGACAAATTATTTTTTTATGATATAACACATCAGTTTATAGATTTTGTTTTTATTAAGTATTAATCAACATAATTATTATAAACTCGACAAAAATCAACAAAATGTGAGATCGGAACAAAAACATAACCTATCAAAGCCGCCAATCAATTCATGACAGTTAATTGTTAACCCATTAGTTCCCAAGGCTAGAAAATAAAACTAATTCGATGTTTTTATTGCATTTTATTACTAACAATATACTCAAATAACTGTTTATGAAGTTAAAAAAAATTACATATTTTTATTTTTTTTATAACAAAATGTTGCGTTTACGCAACGTTGGAAAGACAGAACTTATTACTTAGTATCTTTGTACTAACTACAGCCCTAGAATCACTCAAAATTACATCAAAAATCAGTATTTTATAAGACGCTGGTCGTTAACGGGTTAATATATTAGTGTTTTATTTATTGCTCTGCGGTTATAAGATCTGGAGATATAAGGTTTCAAAGTGTGGCATATTTCGTGCTACCGAGGTTACCGGCGAAGACGTAATTATTCAAGACGCCAAAAATAATTGAAAGTATTTTATTTCGTTTGTTTCAAAATACATTTTTTACTTCGTGAGTTTAAGTGTACTTAAATGTTTTTTTTTTGACTTGGTTATTCTTAAGTATCTAAAGAAAATATGTTTTGTTACAAAAACATCTGCCAAGTAAATGCACAGTGCTTCCTCGTGATAAATTCACCAAAGTTGGTTAATTATCGAAAAATTTTAATATTTGAAAGTCTCAATATTTTAAATATAATTTGTTTGTTATGTAAACGTCAAAATGACATTTAATATGTCAAAGTAAATAACTTGTAAAAAACAAATGACGATTTTTTAAAGGCAAATTGACATAAATCCTTGTAAAGGAATATTTTACAACAAACGTTATAGGAAAAATAATGTTCTACAAAAAATATTCTATAAAATGTTCACATAACATGTGTCTTTCTTTCCCCCTTAAACTCGATTTTAATAATTTTGAAATGGGACTGTCCTCAAGCCAGACCCAACCAACCAAATTTAATTAATATCGGTTCAGTGGTTCGAGAATTATGCGTGTGACAAGGATTCAAGATACAGACAGACAGACACGGACCTGAAAAACATAAAAATTTTGAAATCGGAGAACAATTTTTTTCTTGTCATTTTAAAACGATCACAAAGCTTCTCGTATCATTGATATTGCGACGAAGCAATTCGAATAGATTTAAACAAAATCTTTGTTGGCTGTGTTTATAATCTTATCAGTCTGATGAGGAAGTGAAGATTACCATAATTTATTTCGATGTAAAAATATATCACAAATGAGGTTAACTGCGATGTTTACGAAATCTGATTCAAATAGAAATTTGTCGCCAATAAATAAATACGGCGTCGTATATTTCAGCGATTTTCCGACAAACCTGACGTGTGATAAACGTTTCTACCAGAAAGTGTTGACACTGAAGGTCCCGGCACATCGCAGAACTAAATTGACCTCGTTGTTTTTTTTTTCCTACAGAAAAATGTGCAGATGTAAAAATTGTTTATATATATATAATTTTTTATGTGTTTATTTTGAATTTTATAACTCGTAACCTTCTCCTGAAAGAATTTCTATTTTTGTTGTACCTCGGGCCCACGTGATGTTGATGCAATTCTGTCTGAAAAAAAAAAAACACGAAAAATTAAGCTTTAGATTTATTATTTGGATTAAGAAATTAGGTAACTGTCATGTAAAAATTTAAATTTTACAAGGTTATGTGATTTGTAATGAAAAAAGGGTTATTAAAAATTGTATAACTTTTAATTATTTATTTAAATTGTTGAATAATTAACTAATTTGGTGAATTTAGCACGAGGAAGCACTGTGCATTTACTTGGCAGATGTTTTTTTTTAAATCGAAGAACATTTTATTGTTTTTTATTTAAATTGTTCGATAATTAACTATACCTTTGGTGAATTCAGCACGAGGAAGCACTGTGCATTTACTTGGAAAATGTTTTTTTTTTAAATCGAAGAACATTTTATTGTTTTTTATTTAAATTGTTGAATAATTAACTACCTTTGGTGAATTCAGCCCGAGGAAGCACTGTGCATTTACTTGGTAGATGTTTTTTTTTAAATCGAAGAACATTTTATCGGTTTTTAATTAAATTGTTCAATAATTAACTACCTCTGGTGAATTTAGCACGAGGAAGCACTGTGCATTTACTTGGCAGATGTTTTTTTTTTAAATCGAAGTACATTTTGAACACTTTATCGGTTTTTGTTTAAATTGTTCAATAATTAACTACCTCTGGTGAATTTAGCACGAGGAAGCACTGTGCATTTACTTGGCAGATGTTTTTTTTTTAAATCGAAGGACATTTTCATTCCTAGAATATTTGTGATATCTTTAGATATCAGTTATAAATATCAGAACTATTCGTAATTGACCTTAAAGTTTCAGTTCTGTAGGTCATTGTAGGTTTTTATAATCATATTATGGATATTTTTAATGCATTCGATGAATATAAAATAGAAATTATGAAATGTAATAAACAACAAAATATATTTCCAATAAGCCCACGGTTACCTTGAAAAAAAAACATCTTCGAAGTAAACGCACAGTGCTTCCTCGTGCCTAAATTCACCAAACATTTTAAATAAAAACCTTTTAATTTTTATGCAATTTTACTAAAAGATTTTCATAAGATGCACCTGATTATTTTTTCGTATATTTTTAATTTTTTGACAGTTGCAATCTTAAATGACATTTAATATGTCAAAGTAAATATCAATTAAAAAAAAAAAAAAACTCTATTTTTAAAGCAAGTTCAGATAAATCTTTGTTAGGGAATTTTACAACAAGGAAATTGAATGCTCTACAAAAAAGATTCTATAAAATTTTCACGTATCATTTGCATTATCTTGGCCCAATGTTGGCCAACATTGGCGCAAGCCTGGGCCAACCGTGTCCTTTTTGTAATTTCCTACATGAGTTATAGTAGACCGCGAGTTCAATTTTGAAAAATAATAAATACTCCCTCTGTCCCATAATATTTGATAGTTTTCGTTTCGTGGCCGCGGCTTAATAAATATATGGCTCTATCTCAATATTTTTTTCTTATGAGTTTAATTGATCATACTTCTTTATAAACTACTCTTATATCCGGTATTATAAAGCAGCTAGCAAAATTTGCTAGCTAGCAATTACTTTCAAATGGGGTATTAATTCTGTACTAGTATCTATGGAATTTAGAGCAGTGACACTTCAACTAATTGTAACACAGTTGGCATCTTTCACCGTACAAAATAATTTTCATAACATGACCACTGTTTTAATACCGTTTGTTTTTACTTACTACAACGCGTGCGCGAAACTTGTCAAAGTCTTCAACAAACTCCAAAAGAACTGTCATATAAGTTTGATATCTCATTTGAAAGTGCTTGCTAGCTAGCAAATTTGCTAGGTCCTTTATAATACTGGACATTAAATAAAAATATAGTAACTTTTTTGTAATATGGGACAAGAAAAAAGGAAAAAAACTATATCAAATAACATTACATATATCTATGTAATATAAATCTTGTAATATTTAATTATAAGTTTGTATATCTTCTGTACTCGGCACTTGCGTGGGTGAGAAGTGAGAAGTCAGAGATTTCGGGTTTCTAAAAGATTAGCAGAATCTTGTGAACAATGTTGGAAGTTTGCACATACATCCATACATATGTTATATACATAGGTACATGTACTCTCCTACGAGAATATTTCTGCGTGGGGATGATCTGTTGTTGAGCTTTATTTATAAAGAGTACAAAGGATTCTTGTTTTTTAACAACCATGCCTACCTGTTGGCGTTAGTTATTGGTATCTTTATGAATGACCTTTACCATTCTTATAATGTTTTTGATGAATATATAGAATATCTATACTAAAGTGTGTATGTCTGTTTGTTAACTTTTCACGGTTAAACCGCTGAACCGATCTTAATGAAATTTGGCAGAGAGTTAGCTTACATCCTGAGGAAGGACATAGGTCACTTGATATCCAGAAATTTAGATAAAAATAACTGCTAGTTTATATGTCATAATTTTCAAAGATTTTAAATGGAATTAACTTTAATTATGAATTGATTGCGAATTAATTTTTTATGTCTATCTGTCTGTACACGATTTTTTCAGTAAGTACTGAACGGATTTTATTCCGGGTAACATTGGGTTCAATGCGCTAGTATAGTGATTTATAAAAATGTCCTTTGAATGTATATTTATACAAATTTGGAAAATTTATTAAATTATTACAAGACGTATATAAGTCCAAATTAATATGTACCTCAATGTACTATATAACTTAAAATTATTGCAGTCTATATAATTTATTAAAAAAGATACGTATTACATTTTTCAAGTTGTTTGTTTCAATTGAAATTTATATGTATGTAAATATATGATTTGTATATTGCATAATAATACTTAATATAATATGTGTATTTCAAAATGCAAGCTGGCATTATTTAATTATCATTTATAATTGATTATTTTTTATATAAAAACGTTCAGTTTTGGAGAGCAGAGATAACCTCTGGAGTGTCAGATCATTCTGATAATTTAGAGATGATTATACGTATAATACAGGCTGTTTCGTAAGTCAGGACTATTTTTTTAAATTATATATACTTTATATATACTTTGAAATAAGCACGAATCAAGGAAGAGGTCTTGGAGGACATGACTTCCCCTCCTCCCACACAAAAAAATCTAAAATAATTTATTTTATTAATGTCCGATATTATAAAGGAGCTAGCAAAATTTGTTAGCTAGCAAGCACTTTCAAATGGGGTATTAATTCTGTACTAGTATCTATGGAATTTAGAGCAGTGACACTTCAACTAATTGTAACACAGTTGGCATCTTTCACCGTACAAAATAATTTTCGTAATATCACCACTGTTTTAATACCGTTGGTGTTTACCTAACTTGTCAAAGTCTTCAACAAACTCCAAAAGAACTGTCATATAAGTTTGATATCTCATTTGAAAGTGCTTGTTAGCTAACAAATTTGCTAGGTCCTTTATAATACCAGAGATAAATATAATATACTTTTTTTACCCCCCCCCCTCCCCCACCTCTTCAAATCGTAAATGTATAGATTCGCGCCTACAGATTTGGAATATTACTTTTCTTTATATAACCTGACTTACGGGACACCTGTACAATTATTCAATATATATTTCTGTAAAGTACAAACACATTTTTTTAATTCGTGAAACAAGGGTTTTGTTTTTTTGGAGGTACGATCGAATAAAATGATTTCGAAATTGTTCGTTTCAAAAAAAAAAAAAAGTGTATAATTTTTTATCGTTATTAATAGCGATTTAAATGTCAACATGAAAAATGTTTAGTCATTTTATTTGTCCCGAAATATTTACGTAAAAATTACAGAGTTCAGTGATAAAATTAAATCAGTGAATTTTATGAAGCAATGCCAAAATATCAATTTTTGAAATACTAACTGTTTTTTATTTTTATTTTTTTATTTAAATCGTACATATTTTTTTAAATATTGTCAATATACTGTTTTCTTTTAAATAGCTTATAGATTAACTTATTAATAAACAATGAACTGTTGTTTTATAAGTTACCTTTTTTTGTAAGTAAATATAGCTAATCGATTTAGAGAAGTTTTACTTTGTCAGTGAATAAGTCAGTCAAAAAAAATCGTACGAGGATAAAAAAAAATGCATTTTCAAGAGAAAAGAACAATCTTTCGAACGCTCAAATTGAATATCCAATTAAAAATTTTATGTACCCCATATACCCTTTTGAATTTAATTAAAAAAAATAATTTTTTGAACTATTTTAACCCTTTGGACAGAGAGGCAGGGGATGTTAAAACTGTTTGAGCTTTTGATTCAAAAACTATGTAGAAAGTGCTAGCTTTTGAATGAACTTTGGATCATGAAAATCCAATCATTTTTCGCATAGATATAACTATTTCAATATTTTTTTATTAACCCTTAATTTTTTTGAGGAGTAAAATTTTAGAGGTTTTATTAAAAAAATAGTATGAAGTTGAAATATTTTTTGTCTATTTTATTATCGATTTGCTACGATAAATTATTATTTAGTTTATTTCTACGAATTTACATAATAAGGTGTTAGTGAAAATATACTTTTAATAATTTTTTTGATACAATTCTTGTTTACTTGATATGAATTCCTAGAAATATTTTTGAACAACAATTTTTTTTATCATGCAAAAAATAATCGAAAAAGGTGTGATCATATGACTGGGGCTTTATCAGAATCATAGGTCAACACATGGTTTTCGATAATTTAGCATTCGTATGTGACGTAGAAAAAAATTGCAATTTGACAACAGATATAATTATATTATCATGTTTACGTTTCTGGTATAGCCATCGTATGATATATATTAAAATGTTCATGACGACTTTAAGGTACTAGCACCAGTCTTGGATATGACCCCAGTAATGGTTTTTTTTTAATTAAATGTACTGAATTAGAAATATTTGTTGATATTTGATTACTACGATTTCTGAATATTAATCTATATACATTTAACTGTCTTACAGCGTGATTTGATCACATGAGGCCAATAGGTGTCAAAATGGTGGACATTTCAACTAATTATTATATTATCATAGCAACTGCTTTACATTGTTGCAAATTTGACAAATATTTTGTGTCGTAGTACTTATCATTACTGGTTTTACTTTATCCATTACTGGAGAAAAAACATAAACAAAATTAAAGGCTATAATTTAAAAAGACAAACTATATTTGCGGACTTTGGTAATTAAATTGATTAAATAAAGTGTTACTTGTTTTATTAGTAACATGAGTTCATAAGAATTACAAAAAACAAATTGAAAACTTGCTCTTATAGCGGCCATAACTGGTGCTTTTACCTTACATACTAACTAAAAATATAATTTTTTTTAAATGTTACAAGGTCACGACGTAAAAAAAAATCAAATAAAACCTGGATGTAGTTGAACTCATTTAATTTACCCTTGTTAAAAATACCGATGCTGAAAAGTTTCAGCATTGTGTTTCTACTAATTCCTACATCTCCCACTGTGACAAATTTATCTGCAATAAACTTCAACGTAACTTTTAAAACAAATATCTTCAAAGTTCACTCAACCTAATTTTCTATCTCACTTTAAATTTCACTTCCACGTTGATATAAAAAAAAATCCCATCGCATTGAAATCGGGAAAAATTTAATTTTGAACTTTTTTTATCAGATTCAAACGTATTTCTGGACGAAAGAATAATTCTTTTCATTTTATAAAAGTTTTAATCTTTTACAAAAACCAGATCTGATTCGATTAGCAAAGAGGAAATTAAAGTAAATTTAATTACCTATTTATAATAAAAACTTCGATATTGCGCCTATTTAAAAAAAAAACATGTCTTATTTTGATCCGACAAAAATTTTTTACCTCTTTGAATTTTCGCGATTTTTTTTTCGAGTTTTAAGGTATTATACATGTCATTATATAGATTTTGACATGCTGATTCCAAATCCGTCAATTAAAATCAATTCCGACCATCCGTTCAAAAGTTAGGGCCATTTTTCTTCAAAATTTTGAAAAAACTGAAACTTTGAGAGGCTATATCTCGAGAACGGTTTGAGATACAGACCTGCTGTTTGAAAATTTCAACTTTTCACGTCATTTTCTATACAATAAACATACTTTTAAGTGAAATATCCTGCAGGGAACTTCAATTCGTCATACAAATATCGACTAAAATACAAGTTTGTTTAAATCATATGGAATAACTTAAGTATACATAATATAACTTGTTTTTTAAATGTTATTTTTCTAAAAAAAGGGTAACACACAAAATAGGCTTCATATCTGCCAAATTTACTCGCACGAATGCACACTGTTATTTTTTTTCTAAATATAAAAAAAAGTTTTTGTTGTAATATTTAGTTCAACCGATATTGATGAAATTTCGCAGGGAGATAGCTTGCATCCTGAGGAAGGACATAGGTTACTTTATCGCCCTGGTTCCCCCCCCCCCCCCCTCCTAAAGCCGATACTGACTTCAGTTATACGAAACACCAGCGCATTTTTCAGCCGCGCTCGGTCGAGCGGTGTGTAAACAGCTCGGCCGTTACATATTTTCGATATATTTCGGGAAAATAGGTCCGTAGCACTCTGCGCGATAAACAACGACGTTACGCAACTCAGTACGCCGCGCGCCATCGTAATCTTTATGTTCTAAAGTTATCCTGCAATTTTAGAAAAATAAACCAGCAGAGGAACAAAGAAACGGAGGCTGGCGCATGCCTTGCGAACGTCCAACAACACTGTATTTCTGGAGGGGGGGGGGGGGGGGGCGGTGTCAAACTTTGCATTCTTGTTTTGTTTTTATGGATGCTGTTGATAATGAAGCTGGATATGCTATAGAGGGTGTTTTTTATATCTTTAGCAAAATACAATTAAAAAAAAAATTATATTAATAAGCTAAAAATATCTGCCATGGAAGCCACGGGACTTTCTTATACGTAATACTGAGAGTGGACAGTACATGTAATTCTAATAAATAAATGGGACATAAATTAAAGTTAAATTAATTTTTTTAAACTTTATTCTTGTCAATTTTTTAATTTTCGAATTATTTTTGAAATAAGAAAAAAAAACGTTTTAGATAATCGACAGTTTAATTTATTCCCCATACATTTTTTTCCAACATTTATGATTTAGTCAGAAATAATTTTTTTTTAATAATTAATTAGAATCACCTACACTGTTCATTCTCAGTATTACGTATAAGAAAGTCGCATAGTATCTTTGGCGAACACGTGCATTGTTTTATTCCCATAGACAGAAATTATTCGTAAATATAAAACCTTTCTACGATTTGTCGTATTTGATAGCGAAAATAGCTGAAAATTGATTCAGAGAAGATCAAAATCAGTAATTCGAAAAAAATCGGCTTTGCTTATACTACTAGGGGCCTTGACCATGGACGCTTAGCGCCCCAACCCCAAACAGTGCCAAAATTATAACGAAAAAGGTTTGAATAAAAAAAAAAATCCACAAAGATATTTAAGGCTACGAAAAATTATATTTTTGTAAATCAAAATCAATTTCAATCACCGAATAAAATAAAACCCTGTGTATACAGGGTGTCCAAGATTAATTAAGTTAATTATTTGTAAGGAAGTGGTGAGTACTACTACATCAAAAAATATTAATAATTGTATGTAGTTTAGGCTGTAAATCCAAAAATCTGAAAATTCTTTAAATGGCTGTAACTTTTTTGTCATAGTAGATACATACTTTTTGATTACGGTTTCTTAAAGCACTTTTTGTGTAGAATCGATTGGCGTATTTAGAATTTTTGTATCACTTTTAGTTTCCGAGTTACAAGCCCTAACTAAAATGGCTGTAGTGTTTTTTTTTTACCCTACGCTTATTTTGGACACTCTGTATTTATTTTTTTTAAATTGGATCAAGTGCTCTGTGATTTAGAATCGCGGAAGATGTTTGTAGCGGGCTGTAAACATTTAGGTTGTTGGCTTTTGGTATCGGTGTTTATTTGTTATCAAATCGCAGCCGTCCGTTCGCGCAAATAAAATTGTAGAGAATTCTCGACGTAGAGAGAACATTGCACCACGTTTATTTAAAATGTTCTAATTATACATACGGTTTATATATATATATCGGTTTTTATTATATACCGAAACGTGTAAGAATATACAATGTATTCCAAGTTGATTAAGACATAGGAAATTTAACATGGGGGCAATTAGAAGTGTTGTAGTAACCTTTGGTCTAATTTAACCAAGTGTGATTGGTGCATTTTGAAATGCCGCCTCGAAATTTAATAAAATAGTCATTAGTATTTTGTTTTTAAATGTATATCTGCCAAAAAAATATTATTATAATTTTATCTAGGATGCTTTTTATTGTTGAAAACAAAATACTGTTGTTTAATTTAAAATTTATCAGTTAGTTTCGAGGCGGCATTTCAAAATGCACCAATCACACATCGTTAAGTTTGACCAAAGGTTACTACAACATTTCTAAAAAAATTTAATAAAGAAAAGAAGCTTTCGATTCACAGAATCATCGTCAGGCTAATAAGGAAGAACAAAATGTGAGAACGGTGTCGTTATCTCAACATTTTGTTCTTCGTTATTAGCCTGACGATGATTCTGTGAATCGAATTCCTTTTCTTTATTAAATTTTTTGACGTTTAGACAAAGAATTTGTTTTTATTTTTATTTCTAGCTAATATATTGTAGCGACGTTCCCACGCTAAAATAATTTTAATGTAAATATTTAATACACACATTTATTTTTAAGAAACAACTTTATTGCAGTTAGGCGATAAATTTCTTTAGTTGTTCGATTTAGATATCCCAGGATCGGCGGTAAAGGTCCAATAAAGCTTGAGGTTTTAAACATGCCGACTGGGGTTTTTCCAAACGCTCTGAATTTTTCCCCCTCTCTAAATATCTATCGCTATCCTTTTCTAACCGCTCTAAAATAGGATCTTTCATTTTTCAAAACAACACACTTGGTTTCAACTCCTGACATAGTAAACATCTCGCTACAGTACCTTCGCGCTGATTACTACACATAATACATTATACATCTCGTACAATAGATTTATACAACAATTTATAAATAAATAATTACTAAAACTTCAAAAGTGTTATCATTAAAAAAGTACCTTGCACACAGTCACTAAAATACATATATTATGTAACCATCTGACGGTTTCAAAAATCCTGGTGGGGGGGGGGGGAGGTAAGCCCCCTTGCCACCCACAATGGTTACGCCACTGGTGTGTTTAGTGACAACAACAACTTCATATGGCTCCAGATGTAGAGAAACATGAATGCCTCGCCTATTATTATTTGATCTATGTTTGTTTTCTTCAACACTTCTTTGCTTGCCAGTGTCCTTCACTTTACGTGACCCGACTGCTGAGTACAGTGAATATTTCTCTCTCTCTCTCTTTTCCGTGCTTAGCGCATTTCTAATTCAGGCATCCCAGATATGGAGTATATTATTATTATCCCAATTCACGAATGCTCTTTGAATTATAATAAATGTTTTGTAATTTAATGGCACAAAAAATATTAAAATTTATTGTCCGGCTATTTTCACGAACGATTGAACAAATGAAGTATCGATTGATTTTGGTTCTTTTGTATTTGATAACATCTATAAGGTACTGGCACCAGTCTTGGATGTGACCCCAGTAATGGCTATATTTTTTAAATTAAATGTACTGAATTAGAAATATTTGTTGATATTTGGTTACATACTACCATTTCTGAATATTAATCTATATACATTTAACTGTCTTACAGCGTGATTTGATCACATGAGGCCAATAGGTGTCAAAATGGTGGACATTTTAACTAATTTATTTATTAATTATTATATTATCATAGCAACTGTTTTACATTGTTTCAAATTTGACGATTCTTTCTTTTATATCTTTTGTGTCGTAGTACTTATCATAAGCAAGTGTCAAATACTGGTTTTACTTTACCCATTACTGGAGAAAAAACATAAACAAAATAAAAGGCTATAATTAAAAAAAAAAAAAAACTATATTTGCGGAGTTTGGTAATTAAATTGATTAAATAAAGAGTTACATAACTGGTGTGTCGGTACCTTATTTACTTTGAGATCCGAATAATACCCCGCTGACTTTACGGAGCACATTTTTGCGGAGCACAATGGTAATTAAATGTTTTATAATAAACTTTGACTGAAATTTTTAAATTATTAAACAGTCTTTTGTTTTGTTTGTTTCTGAAACAGGAATACTTGATGAGTCATTTGTTTTTTTATGAAGCGTAGCACACACGTGTGTATCAGCCCCATATGTACTGGTAGAGAGGTATTATTCTCTTTCGCTGCTGCTGGTGGAACGGACTGTAGTGTAGAATGTTTTTGTTTCACGCTGTGACAAAAACAAGTTTCCATGCATATAATGGGACCCATTGTCCGCGCACTTAGAAAATGAGGTCAAGACCGCTGCCGAATTAAATGAAATGAACTCTTTGAAACGGTCAAAGTTAAATTGTATTTTGTAGTGTTACTGTACTGTGTATATATGTAACGCCCGCCCTATTGTTGTCGTAAAAACTGATTGTTGTCTCGAATTGTCAGATAAAAGTTAATTTAAGTTTGATGGTTATTTCTTCACTTGTTTTGCTTTTATTTTTAAACGCGAATGGAATTTTATGGATGGATGTTGTTTTCCGAAACATATTGGCGAAGGAAATGATAACAAAGAGACGCAATATGGTGATGCATTATTAGGTACTGGCACCAGTTATGGCCGCTATAAGAGCAAGGTTTACTGTTTTTGTGATTCTCATGAACTCATGTTACCAATAAAACAAGTAACTCTTTATTTAATTACCAAAGTCTGCAAATATAGTTTGTTTTTTTAATTACAGCCTTTTACTTTTGTTTATGTTTTTCTCCAGTAATGGATAAAGTAAAACCAGTAATGAGCACGCAGTGATGGACACTTGCTAATGATAAGTACTACGACACAAAAGAAAACTACTGTATAGAATTGAATAATAATTGTCATGGGGTCAAATTAATTATAGGTGTTGGTAAAATCAGGTCGAATCTTGACCCCTCGAAATGTTCTTTATTGAACTGAACATGTATGTAGATCAGCAGTTCTTAAACTAGGGTCCGCAGAACTTTTGCCGGGGGTACGTGAAACATGTTTTTTGGCTTACATTAAATTAAAGTACTTTTACTATCTAATGCCCTTCTTTGTTTTTCTGTTATGTCCGGTATCATAAAGGACCTAACAAATTTGTTAGCTAGCAAGCACTTTCAACTGAGATATCAAACTTATATGACAGTTCTTTTGGAGTTTGTTGATGACTTTGACAAGTTTCACGTTGTAGTAAGTAAATACAAACGGTATTAAAACAGTGGTGATGTTATGAAAATTATTTTGTACGGTGAAAGATGCCAACCGTGTTACAATTAGTTGAAGTGTCACTGCTCTAAATTCCATAGATACTAGTACAGAATTAATACCCCATTTAAATGTAATTGCTATCTAGCAAATTTTGTTAGGTCCTTTATAATACCGGACATTAGGGAAGCAGGGGTTATTTTAGTGTGTAGTTGTAGTTTATTTCTGCAGTTGTAAACGTTAATTTGTGTAGTGTAAAAAATTGGAAAAATGTGTAATAAATAAATATAATAATAAAATGTGTGGAAAAAGGGTAATTGCAGTTGTAAAAACAAAAATGTAAGAAATATAATGCAAAAAACCAGGGCTTCGAACCGGAACTGAACCGAAAACCGGAAAAACCGTAATTTTTTGTCGGAACGAAAACCGGAACAGAACCGAAATAAAAATAACGGTTTTTTCGGTTCAGTACATATAAAATACGCGCGTTAACATGATCTTTTTTCCCACTTCAATTGTCGTTCGGACTATTATACAAGTACCATAAAATATTTTAAATTATGGTAGAAAAATTTTTTTTAATACAAATAATTTTTTTTTAATTAATCACTCGGAGCTGAACCGAAAACCGGAAAAACCGTTATTTTTTACGGAACGAAAACCGGAACCGAACCGAAATATATTTTTTACTCGAACCGGAACGAAAACCGAAACGGAAAAAATAACGGTTCGAAGCCCTGCAAAAAACAAATTGCAAGTATGGAGCAAAAAAATAAGGTTGTAAAATTTTCTTAAAATATCGTCCCTGAAAAATAATTGTTCAAAAGGGTTAAAAAGTTTAAGAACCGCTGATGTAGATTACCCTTTATAATTGTATATGTATTTTTCTTTTCTTCGCTCGGTGTAATTAATTCCGATAGTTACATTTGTTTAAAACACTCGCGATGTCTAGCACAAGGCCAAATCTGAGAGAGGATGGTATTGGTGTGTTTGTCTATTTAATGTTTGCTTCAGCGGTGTTGCCAGATTGTTTCTGAGTATGAAAACATGTTACATAAAAAATACATGTTGGAAATATGCTAATGGCTCTCTGATCTGTTTGTAAACACATTCTTGTATGGGGTAGATCAGGTAACATTTCATTGTATTTGATGCTTATTAAATCTGAATAAATAATAATATATATAAAGCTCAACGTCTGTCTGTCTGTCCGTTAGTTACCTTATCACTCGAGAACCACTTGTTTATTTATATTATACAGTGTATTCCAATATATAATATAATATAAAGCAGTGGCGAGGTGCGAAATTTTTAATAAGGGAAGCATATTTTGTCGAAATGTTTCATAAAAATAAATAAGTTGATAATAACAATGGGTTTATCGAATTCTCCCCCTCCTATTAACAAAAAAAACTAGTTATAAAACACCTTAAGTTCAAGCTTTTACTTATTTTTTTGTATTTTAGTCGATATTTGTATGAAGAAATTTCATTAAAAAAGTTTGAATTTTTGATTTCGTTAAAAGTATGTTTATTGAATAGAAAATGACGTGAAAAGTTGTTTGTTTCAAACCGCAGGTCTGTATCTCAAAACGTTCTCGAGATATAGCCTCTCAAAGTTTTAGTTTTTTCAAATTTTTGGAGAAAAAAGGCCATAACTTTTGAACGTGTGGTCGGAATTGATTTTAGTTGACGGATTTGAAATCAGCGTGTCAAAATCTATGTAATGACATGTATAATACTTTAAAATTCGACAAAAAAATTTTCGTCAAAAATCGACATTTTTTTAAGGTATACCCCTTTGAATTTTTTCGATTTTTCGCGAAATTTTTTTTTTTCGAGTTTTAAGGTATTGTACATGTCATTATATAGATTTTGACACGCTGATTCCAAATCCGTCAACTAAAATCAATTCCGACCACTCGTTCAAAAGTTATGGCCATTTTTCTCCAAAATTTTGAAAAATCTGAAACTTTGAGAGGCTATATCTCGAGAACGGTTTGAGATACAGACCTGCGGTTTGAAACAAACAACTTTTAACGTCATTTTCTATACAATAAACATACTTTTAACGAAATCAAAAATTCAAACTTTTTTAGTGAATTTCCTACAGTGAACTTCAACTCGTCATACAAATATCGACTAAAATACAAGAAAATAAGACGTAGAGGTATTATAGTTCTATAATTGAGAGTGTAAATTAATATTAAATGCTTTTTTTGGTTAAAATGTTTGATTTTTGCATAAATATAAATATTCTAATAATATTTTTAAATTATTTATTAACTGAAAACACAGATTTGTATTAATTTACCCATAAAGTAAGGGAAGCACTGCTTCCATGAACGCTTCGCCTCTAATATAAAGTTTTATTCACCTCTTTTTATAATATAAAATACTAAAGTTTTGTTAGTTTTGTGTTGTCTATAAAGTTTAAAGTATTTTTTCTAATAAAAAATCTATTTAAATATTAAGGAAATTTTATTTATTTTTTTATAATGTTATGTCGACATATTATTTTAATTTTTTGTAAATATTGACTAAAAGTTGAGTAATGTTGGGTAACATTTATATGTTGACAAATAAATTACCTCTTTGACATGAGTACCAACATCATCGAAGTAAAAAAATATGTAGACAAGCAAAAAGTTTAGTTTTATATTATTAAATACATATTTACATAGTACCAACTTAAAATAAACAGATGTTACTAACTTTAAGTTGGCCAATTTCTTAACTTAAAAATTAATTAACTTTCGTCTAATTGTAAGTATATATACATACACACGTGATTTCCTCTCTTGTTTATTTCCCCTCAGCATAGCAATACTCTTAGCGCCACCAAGCGGTAAAAATAAATAGTTTTGGGTTTCTGTCAAACGTAGAGAATGCCAAATCAATTCGTGTTTTTTTTTTTTTTTTTGTAACTTTTGTTGTAAATAATAACTTCTACGCTTAATAATAGAATAAATTAAGTAAGTTTCCAATTTTTAATTTAAGTACCTATCCATTTTACGATTTTACTTATTTTTAGTAACCGAAAAATATATTTTTGTAATCTATTGTTGTTTTGAGAAATTTATAAATTAATAGGTGAACATCGAAAATTGTGTTTATTATAAAAGGAGGGGGATTGTTAGGTTAGGTTAAGTTAAGTGTGTATGTTGTCGTTAAGGCAGGTAATATAAAAAACTAGTTTATTTTTCTAATTATCTAGGTATTTACTGCATACAATAATTATTTCTTAAAATAGATAAGTAATCATTATCAATTTTTAAGAGCATTCTAGTGTGATCATAAAAGTAAACAATAATTCAAATATATCCTTGAAAAAACGTCTGAATTTACTTTCGGTTAATTATTTTTTTCTTTTGGTTGGTGTCCATGAACATTGTTTTTGTTTAAGAAACATGGCTCCATATTATTTAAAGATCTTAAGTAGTAGAACATGTCGACGAGTCCTAGGCGCCTGATAGCGCTAAGGCGACATGGCTAACAAAATGTCCTTTAGTTTGTACAAAAAATTAACAGCACTGCCTGCTTAGATAACTTACCTTGGACCGGTATTTACAAAACAATTGATAGTTTCCGGTTTCAGATGATAAAATATGACCTATAAAAAATTTTACGACTGCATAATTTTTAAATTGAGGTGTTCTTTAATGTTGATTTGGTATTTACTGACTTATGTATAGTAATTTATTATATAATAATAAATTCTTGTTTTAAATATTGTAAAGGTACTGGCACTAGTCTTGGATATGACCCCAGTAATGGTTATTTTTTAATTAAATGTACTGAATTAGAAATATTTGTTGATATTTGATTACAACAATTTCTGAATATTAATCTATATACATTTAACTGTCTTACAGCGTGATTTGATCACATGAGGCCAATAGGTGTCAAAATGGCGGATATTTAAACTAATTATTAGTGTAATTTATTTATTAATTATTATATTATCATAGCAACTGCTTTACATTGTTTCAAATTTGAATATTTTATATCTTTTGTGTCGTAGTACTTATCATATAAAACGTCAATAGATATCTTATATTAATTATAACCCTCTACCCCTCAACCTTCTATATTTCGCCCCCTATCACTGATGAAGGGTTGTAAATCTATATTATACATATATTTTTATCTATATTTTGAATTGGGGTAAAGCCTAACTGAATATTAAGTACATATTATTTTGAATGTAACCTAAAGGGTTAATAATTCAACGTTGACATAAAATACTGTGAATTATAATAATGGTAAACATAGAAATTATAGTGCATAGAAGCTGTATATGTAATCTCGAAAACTACTGGACCGATTTTGGTGAAACTTGCACTTACGTGTTCCTTGATAAATTAGAAGTGTTATAGGGTTGATATTATCACGCTATCGCGCAAAACAGCTGAACGAAATAATTTCGGAGTAAAAAAAAAAACGTGGTTTGTTAAGATTTTGCGTTGCTGTAAGATTATTTTAATTCTAATGGGTTTGAAATCATACTTATTGGACTGAATACATCAACAATGCAATTACCAACATTCTATGGAGTTTTAGTATACATAGATAGGTATGAATTGATGACAGAAAAATCAACAAAAAAAAACCTTGGTCACGCTTGGGTTAAGAATTTGTTTTTGCTCTCCAACGTTACTCTATGAGCATATAAATGACTCATTATGGTTTAATTAGTAAAATTTGTACACCAAAATAAAAGATATAAAAGAATAAAAGCAATATCGGTAACAAAAAAAACCTTGGTCACGTTTGGGTTAAGAATTTGTTTTTGCTCTCCAACGTTACTCTATGAGCATATAAATGACTCATTATGATCTAATTAGTAAAATGTGTACACCAAAATAAAAGATAAACCGTTATAATAATTATATATTAAAATTGTTAACAGGTGTTTAAAATTTAAACATCTGTAATAATTGTCATCTGCTGCTTTTGTTTATCTCAAATAAGGAAACAACATGTGGCATTTAATTGTACTAATTGTCGTTATTTCTATGGTAATTAAGGATACCTCCATTGTACTATTTTTTCATTAATTATTTATAGGTGCATTATAAAAAAAATATATCGACTAAATTCAGTTTGTATCGAATTGATAGTTGTAACACAATAAAAGAGTTTAATTTTGCTTCCTCGCAATATCAAAGATACGAGAAGCATTGTGATCGTTTTTGATTCATCGCAATATCGAAGATACGAGAAGCTTTGTGATCGTTTCAGATTGAGACAAAAAAAATGTTCTCCGATTTCAAAATTTTAAATTGATTTATCCGTTTCACGTCAATGCAAACACTTTCCGTTCCGTGACTGTCTGTCTGTCCGTCCGTCCGTCTGTTCCCTGAATCCTTGTCACACGCATAACTCATGAAGCACTGAACCGATATTATTGAAACTTGGTTGGATGGTTGGGTATGGCTTGAGGACGCTCCCATTTTAAAATCATCAAAAATTTGTGTAAAGGGGAGGGGTGACATCCCAAAATATTTATTTTTTCAAGATATCTAAAGAACGACACATGTTACGTGAACATTTAATAGAATCTTTTTTGTAGGGCATTAAATTTCCTATAATACAGGCCTACAACGTTTGTTGTAAAATATTCCCTTGCAAAGATTTATCTCAATTTGGTTTAAAAAATCGTCATATGTTTTTTACATCTGCCATTTACTTCTTACCTTCTAGAAATCTTTTTAACCTAACTTAAATTTCACACGAACCATATAGCGTTAAATTTAAAATGTTTTCTCGTTTTACAAGAAGTCGAAAGATAAATGTTTGGTAACCACTCGTCTAGATAAACTAATCAGTAAAATGTCTTCAGTGGCTGCTTGCAAAGAAAATGATTCGTCTACGTAAATATTTACCTCTCGCGCGCGTGTGTGTACGTGCAGGGGCGTATACAAGGGGGGTCAAGGGGTCATGACACCCCCCCTCAAATAATTAAAAAAATACACTAGATATTATGCAGAAAGTTATTTAAAGTAAATTTTCAATCATTTGTTCACTTTTTATTTTTATTCAAATAATTTATATTTTGATAATTAGCTCTTTGACACTTAGAAATGAACCATTTTTAATATACGAAATTAATTGTGTTATAGAAAATTGTTTATATAGAATATTGTGTATCTCTCTTTCTCTACTACCGTTTATTGCAAAATACGAATTTGTAAAAAAAAACAATTCAAGAATTTGCAGTCAAGAAAATGTTTGTTAACTAATATCTCGAAAACAACAGCTCTAAATAAATTTTTGATTCATAGCGAATTTACATTGAATTTTTCTTTATACTGTTCTGGATTTTTTTTTACAAAAACTAAACAGTAAAAAATATTACGTTTATTTCAAATATATAGAAAGTTAAAATTAATTTTTTTTTTCTGTGTAACCCCCTCCGAGAAGTGAGGTTGTATACGCGCCTGTGTATGTGTTTTGTTTTCCCTGTGAATCAATCACTCTACCCTGTCGGTTACTCAGTGTTTGCACTGTCTGGTGAAACAAATTATGCTATTGCATAAGAAAGTCCATAATATTGGCCTTTTTTATACAAAAAAAATCGCTTTTTTGTGAGTTGAACACAAAGCGATTAACTCAACAAAACAGGGCCGTAACTATCAGCGGGGCAGTATCTCCCCCATATGAAAACGACCAGTATGTTAATTCATAATGCAATCAAAAATAAATAATAATTCAATCTAAAAAAGCTTTATTTATATATACAAATGATTGTTTACTAGTGCAGCTTTATAAGTAATAAATGTTTTTATAACGTGTTATAAATTACAATAGTTGTAAAACCTGTTAAGTTATTTATTTTATCATTTTGATAAAAACGTTGATGGCTGCTACATTAAAAAAACAAAATAAATATTATAAAGTAATAACTTGTTAAATTATTATTTTCTTTGGTATACCAACATACCATTAACATTTTTTTTATTGTTAATTAACTGTTAAATTATTTTTAGTTTTTATTAACACTGCACCTACCTAAATGCTTGCGCAGATAATTTTCTATGGGTGTGGGTGGGAGATTTTGAAAAAAACAACCCAAAATCGACCATAAAATTGATAAATGTAAATGTGATTTTTATTTTTTAATTGGTGAAAATTATAAATTATAAATTAGTAAATTTCAAGGCCTCGAACATATGTTATACATATTTTCACCTATCTGTCCTCACTTACGGGACACCTGTACGTGAATACTTTTATATATGATTAAACTGTAACGAATTAACTTCGCTCTTAATATCGGTAAGGGATAATTTCCTATCGTACCATCTAGGTTATTTATATTTGTATACACGCCCAAGATTATGTTGGGAATTGTTCTAAAACATGCGTATATTAAATAATATTATACATTACCTAACAACACGATCGCTTTCTGTGTGATTGAAAGAGACCCTCAAACAGTGGTGTAAAAAAATGAGGCGGTTATTACACTATCAAAGAAATATGATAAAATTTCTTTGATCAAAGAAATATGACAGTGTAATAAGTCAACTTTTATAATATTTACCTTCATAATATTTCTATGATCATAGTTAATGACAGTCTCTTATATTTGATCAAAGTTTTTTGACGTCAAAAACAAAATGGCGACTACCAAGTTATCACTGACAGTTACAGTTATATAATTATTAATATATGAATATCAACAAAATCCAGTATTATATGATAATCTTCTTATTGATTATAAAAACCACAATACACGGTTGTAAATTCAAACCTCGATCGCGTCAATTGACGAACATCCACGCACTGATATTCAAAATGCACCAAAAAAGAAGAAAATATCCCTAGATAATTTTGAGAAAATATTATCAAATATTTTATGTAGTGTAATAAAACAAAATCTCGTATTTTATCAAAGAAATATGATCAAATCTTTATCAAAGATCATTGACATATTTATTTGATAGTGTAATAGCCGCCTTAAGAAAAAATTCGAACTAATATGTATTTTTTAGTAAAATTGTATAAAAATCAAATGCCAGGTTTTATTTAAATTGTTCAATAATAATGAATTTAGCACGAGGAAGCACTGTACATTTATTTGGCAGATATTTTTTCCCTTACCGGGTCCTGACTTTCGGGACACCTGTACCTAGGTATATATTCGAAGTAAATAACATTTTTATTAGACTGCAGGAAAAACGGAGAAACTGTGGTTTCTAGTCACTTAAACTAAAATAATAAAACAAAGTCACTCGACACGTGTTTCGACTTCACAAGAAGTCCTCATCAGGAGACCTAACAGTTAGGTCTCCATATCCAACAATGCCACAGTTTTCGTACCACTGGATTAATTCAGTCGCTATTTCTAGAATGCAATATATATTTTATATAACACTTTTCGATGTTTTTTTTACCTTGAAAATGTCATAATGTTTATTGTGTACATAAACAAGTTAAAAGTTGAATTTTATGATTTTGAGGTTTGGTTGTTGTTTATATACATATATATATGTATATCTCTCTCTGTCCGTCAGGTTATTCAGGTTTTCTATGATACATAGATATGAATATTAAATGGTTATTTATGCTAAATCTTTTCGATGTAATATATTCAGTATCTAGACGCCGGGTGATAAAAATCATCCGATGTGTTCTTGTTTCTTTCTGACCTCTTGCATGCGATATCGTCTGTCTCTTGTTTTAGGCGCTGTTGCCAGATTTCTATTTTTTTTATTTGTTTGTATAATATTAATTGGCAATTAATGGAAACCGGTCATTATGGTAGGAGTGGGTGGCGCTGGGAGGGTGCTTTTTATTTATGTATTTATTTACATAGTTCACCCCCTCCCCCCACTATGTATTAATTATTTTTTGTCACATGCATTGATACTCTCGCTGGAACGATTTTTAATTTATATTTATTTTAAAAAGCTACAGGACTTTCTTATACGTAATACTGTGTGTATATTGTACGTATCGTATATCTGATTATATAAAACAAATCTTTATGGGTAAGAGAAAATTGGTAAATGACTGTGTCGGAATCTATAACTCAAGACCAAAACCAGCTGCTCTGAGTGTCAAACTGAAGCTATCCTGATTGTAAATTTACACTGGTGCGCAAAATGGTCGCTGTGCGTTTGCCCCCCCACCCCCCCTCTCCTTACCCAAGAGGAACCTTACAAATAATTTTAGAAATCAGCGCTACCTTATTTAACCCTTTGTAGGTAGAAATTTTAATTACATTTTTAATATGTTTTTTAAAACCCCTTAAAGATTTTTCTGATATACTTTGCAGGTAGAAATTTTATTCAAAAATATAAAATTTACTAATTAATTATTGGTTGCGGATTCAAACTTCTTTTATTTTCTGTTATTATTCTTATTGTATTTTGTTTGTTTGTATTTTAATTAATAATGTTTATTTTTGTTTCAGGTATTTATCAACCAATGCAGTTTAATTTGTAAGTAATAAAGAAATTTTATAAAATAATGAGATGAAAGACCAAAAAGAGAATATACCAGTGTTGTAGTCAGGATTTTTTAGTAGGGGGGGGTCAAAAATGTCTTATGAGGGACTGTTGACATATATATGACATATTATCTTTCGCCGTTTAAAAAAATGCGAAGGGGGGGGGGTCATGTCCTTCTTATTATACTAGAACCGGCCCTGGTAAGGATGTGAATAATATATTAAAAAAATTAATGATAATCGTTTTTTTAAAATGTATGCCTGTCTCTATATCGAGTCTTATTTTAACAAAAACTATTTTTAATGTACGTCAAATTGCCCCCCCCCCCCCCCTTTATTACACTAGAAACAGCCCTGGTAAGGATGTGAATAATATATAAAAAATATATAAATTATAATCGTTTTTTTTAAATATATGCCTGTCTCTATATCGCGTCTTATTTTAACAAAAACTATTTTCATGATGTGTAAAACTACCCCCTCCTTATTATACTAGAACCGGCCCTGGTAAGAATGTGAATAATATATTAAAAAAATTAAATTATAATCGTATCTTTAAAATTTAAAACCTGTCTCTATATCGCGTCTTATTTTAACATAAACTATTTTTATGATGTGTAAAACTACCCCCTCCTTATTATACTAGAACCGGCCCTGGTAAGGATGTGAATAATGTATAAAAAAAAATTAAATGATAACAGAGTTATCATATTTGATAAACACATTTAATTTATGTAATGTATATATGCATGGTCTATCAAATAATGCAATACAAATATGATATTTTATGAACTGAATCACATTCTTAAAGCGTGCTAATGCACAATGAACTTGTCTGAAATCTTGAACTGACAAATGCATTATCAGATTTGAGTTTTTGAACCGAGAGAAAAAACTGTTTTGGTCCTTGAAAAAAAATTGTGGTAAACAACGTAAAAAATTTATATTCAAGGTTTATTATATTTTGTGGGGTTTAAAGTTCTATTACATATACAATGTATGTCTGTTATGTAATCTATCTAAGATATATATATGTATATTACGAGAGCTAATAATCTGTAATGGTGATGTTAAATAATGGATAAATAAATTTATTTATATTGCATCATTAGTTTTGTAAAAACGTGTTCTTAAATTGGAAAATATATCATATTTTTTTTAAATTTATACTGATATTATAAATACGAAACTTATTCTGTTTGTTTGTTGCCTCTTCACGGCTGAACCGATCTTGATTAAATTTGGCAGGGAGGTAGCTTGCATCCTGAGGAAGGGGGCATAGGCCACTTTGTTTTATATCTCGTAAAAAAGTGATTGAATAAAAAAATTTTTTTTTTAATATACAAGTCTTGAGGCTTCTTGATATGAATCTTGGCTTCTGGGTGTAAACCGCGTCGATTTAGTCGTTTTAGAAGAGCCCTGAAGATGTCTTACAACCATATTTTTAATATATTTTCACTGTTAAAATTTGTTTTTTGAAAAATGAATTCGAAAATTATTTTTTGAAGTCGTTTTTTTTTTGTATATATAAAAGGGCATTCGCCCTAAGAGTTATAAATACTTATATAAGGTAAAGGCACCAGTTATGGCCGCTATGAGAGCAAGTTTTCGTTTTTTTGGATTAATGGGCTTGATTTTTGTAATTCTCATGAAAATATAGTCCGCAAATATTAATTAAATTTTTTTTAAATTATAGCCTTTTATTTTGTTTATGTTTTTTCTCCAGTAATGAGCACGCAGTGATGGACACACAAAAGATATAAAAGAAAGAATCATCAAATTTGAAACAATGTAAAACAGTTGCTTTGATAATATAATAATTAATAAATAAATTAGTTAAAATGTCCCCCATTTTGACATCTATTGGCCTCATGTGATCAAATCACGCTGTAAGACAGTTAAATGTATATAGACTAATATTCAGAAATGGTAGTAATAAAATATTTCTAATTCAGTACATTTAATTAAAAATTTGCCATTACTGGGGTCCTTGCCAAGACTGGTGCCAGTAATTTACGTGTTTATAGTTTTGCCTTTTGTACTGCTGACTCAATTTTGACTTGTATGATCTTAGGCAAATACACATAATGATTAGAAGTATTGATAATGTATGATTTTGTGAAGCAATAACATTAATATATAAATTCAATTTAATGCAAGTATTGCATAAGAAAAAAATGGGCTTAGCGTTTTTTTTGTCAATAGTAATTATTTATGAATATAAAGAGAAATCAAAATGAAAATCAAAACAATTCTTGTTTACCGGTGTCGGCAAAGAATGACTGTTTTTTTTTTAATTTGTTTTCGCCGAGTATTCTATTTCTGGGGTGTCGAAAATGGCCCAACTTTATCAAAGATTCTGAATTTTTTTAAAACTGATAATTTTCTGAAATGTAATGATTTGTTTTTATTATATATTTTTTCCTATATGTAAGCATATGAAGTACTAATATTGTTATTTTCATTACATTTGTATGTTCTAAATAGTGTTATTTAAAAATATTTTAATTTATGTCATTTATAACAATAAAATTCTTCTTTTGTTTTTTATCTGACAGATGAATTCAGAATAAAAATTTTTCGTATTATCAACACAAATATTAATTTTTTGGCTAAAATTCTAAAATAACAGTCAATAATGGGAAATAAGGTTTTAAACAAAAGTATTTTTATAATTTATGTAGTGTATAAACCAATTTGACTTTCTTATAAGCATTTAAAGTGAATAATTGATAAATTGATTTTGATCGTTGATTGCATCTAGATTTACATTATTTTTGACTCAGACTGTACGTACCATACATCCTTAAAGCATATTTGCATATTATAAATTTTCAATTGATGCCTCTGAGATATTTGATAATTAAATTAAAAGCTGAAGGAGGTTACGAAGGTCTTCGGGCATTAGATAGTCTTAAAGATAATGGTGTAAGCTATATTTTAAAAAAAAACTGGAGTCTCCTCGATCGCCCCAAGCTGAGATATTAACTATTCAACTTATTTGTTAAATTTTCAATTTAAATTTCTTAATAATAGCCGAAGGCGCAAACGAAGGTCTTCGGGCATTAGATAGTCTTAAAGATAATGGTGTAAGCTATATTTAAAAAAAAACTGGAGTCTCCTCGATCGCGCCAAGCTGAGATATAAACTATTCAACTTATTTGTTAAATTTTCAATTTATATTTCTTAATAATAGCCGAAGGTGCAAACGAAGGTCTTCGGGCATTAGATAGTCTTAAAGATAATGGTGTATGCTATATTTAAAAAAAAAACTGGAGTCTCTTCGATCGCGCCAAGCTGAGATATTAACTATTCAACTTATTTGTTAAATTTTCAATTTATATTTCTTAATAATAGCCGAAGGCGCAAACGAAGGTCTTCGGGCATTAGATAGTCTTAAAGATAATGGTGTAAGCTATATTTAAAAAAAAACTGGAGTCTCCTCGATCGCCCCAAGCTGACATATAAACTATTCAACTTATTTGTTAAATTTTCAATATATACATATTTGATAATTAAATAAAAAAAGATGGCTGCCGACAAATTTTGGTAACACTTTCATATACGGACTAGCAGCATTGGTTGTTATGTATCCATAGTCTTTCCTAATCTAAGATGTATATTTATTATTATTAGCGAGTTTAATATAAATATAAACGAAAAATATCACGTGGTAGATTGGAAGCATAATATGACGCAAAAACAGCTTTCTTGAAAACGTTGAAACGATCATAAGGTGAGGTAAACAAGAATTGATAAAGTGCCAATGCTAGAAATGCTTCGAATCTGATAAATATTAATTATTTATTACTAATAGTATTTTCAGATTGTTTTCTGCAAGATAAAAGATGTAAATAAAACAAAGAGGTTATGGTTTTTTTTTATACGTTGTGCTTTTTGTTGATAAGTTGTACTAATAATATTTATCTGTTGATAAAATAAAAGGATTTTTATCAATATAGTATTACAGTTTTAATTTAATATAATTGTAAACTAGCTGTAAGGTAAAGGTACCAGTTATGGCCACTATAAGAGGCAAGTTTTCGGTTTGTTTTTTGTAATTCTCATTAACTCATGTTACTAATAAAACAAGTAACTCTTTATTTAATCAATTTAACTACCAAAGTCCGCAAATATAGTTTGTTTTTTAAATTATAGCCTTTTATTTTGTTTATGTTTTTTTTATGGACACTTACATTTAAGAATCATCAAATTTGAAACAATGTAAAGCAGTTGCTATGATAATATAATAATAATTAATAAATAAATCATACTAATAATTAGTTGAAATGCCCACCATTTTGACACCTATTGGCCTCATGTGATCAAATCACGCTGTAAGACAGTTAAATGTATATAGATTAATATTCAAAAATGGTAGTAATCAAATATCAACAAATATTTCTAATTCAGTACATTTAATTAAAAATTTGCCATTACTGGGGTCCTTGCCAAGACTGGTGCTAGTACAAACACGATTAGTTATTACTGTATCAATAACTAATTAAAACCTAAATTACGAATCAGAACAAAAGTACAAATAATTTATTTAGTTATTAATATTTTACCGTACATGACTTATTTCATGTTATTTCCTAAACTATACGACCGAATTGGATGCTGTAAAGGGCAAATTGCATCGTCGGGAGTAAGATAGTACAGTTCTTGTTTTATAAAAATAAATATGTACTTTGCAACTAGTATAGTTTAATTTTAAATTAATTAAATATTTATTAATTATTATATTATTTAGCATATTATGCAAGATAATTTAACAATTAATTGTGTTATATTTTAACGGTAATGTACACACATAGTGTTTCAATTAATAATGTTAAAGAATGTATGCACAGCACGTGTTTTTTGTTTGTCAATTTGGAAAGATGTCAAAAAGATTTGGACTAAATTGTTGTAAAAAAATTGACGTACGAACTTTGTGACGTCGGTACGTTAAAACTATTCTGTTGCCAGGTAGTGTGAAATTTTACTGTTTATATTGTAATGCAACCAAACGAAATATTAAAATTAACTTAAATCAGGGTCTCAAACCATAAAAAATAACATTGTTGTAAAATTATAAAATGTAATATAAAATCTAATAATTAAAATATTCCAGAAAAAGTAGAGCAACATTTTAAATCCCCCTCCTCCTGGAGACCCCTCTCAGAATTTTATTTTTTATCAAAAAATAAATTCTGAGTTCAATATCATTTTTTATTTGCAAGATTTCGTGCAAGAAAAAAGTGACACGCACTTACGTACGTACGTACTTTTATAGTTTTTTATAATAGTGAAAAAACAATCAGAATTCAAGTATTGATAGTCAGATCCTGTAAATATTTTTAAAAAAGTAGAGCAACATTTTAAATCCCCCCTCCCTCCCGGAGACCCCCCTCAGAATTTTATTTTTTATCAAAAAATAAATTCTGAGTTCAATATTATTTTTTATTTGCAAGATTTCGTGCAAGAAAAAAGTGACACGCACTTACGTACGTACGTACTCTTATAGTTTTTTATAATAGTGAAAAAATAGTGAAAAAACAATCAGAATTCAAGTATTGATAGTCAGATCATGTTGAGAAGTTGGTTGTGTGGACCTCATTGTAATGCAACCAAACGAAATATTAAAATTAGCTTAAATCAGGGTCTTAAATCACAAACAATAATTCATAAAATTATATAATGTAATATAAAATTTAATAAGTAAAATATTTCAAGAAAAAGTAAAGACCAACATTTTAAATCCCCCTCCACTCTCCCGGAGACCCCTCTCAAAAAAAAATTTTCTTTCAAAAAATAAATTCTAGAAGTCAATATCATTTTTTATTTGCAAGATTTCGTGCAGGAAAAAAGTGACACGCACTTACGTACGTTATAATAGTGAAAAACATCTGTCAAGTAAATGCACAGTGCTTCCTCGTGCAAAATTCACCAAAGGTAGTTAATTATTGAACAATTTAAATAAAAACCGATAATGTTGAGATAAATTGCTATATCGTGCTGTGGGTTGTGTGGACCTCAAGGGTTGCACCCTTGCAACCAACGGCTTGTTTGCATTACGATTTTGCATGAAATTGCATATAAGAAAGTTGATATTTGAAGCCTCAAGATTTGTATAGTATTTTGAAGACTATGTTTTAGTAAAAAACATTTTTTTAATTGTATAATTTTTATTTTACATATAAAAATAAAATTTACATACATAGAACTTCTGAGATAAGAAACTTGAAGAGAAAAAAAAACACCTGTGGACGTTACGTAAGTTAATTTTGAACAATTTAAATAAAAACCGATAATGTTGAGATAAATTGCCATATCGTGCTGGGAAGTTGGTTGTGTGGACCTCAAGGGTCGCACCCTCGCTACCAACGGCTTGTTTGCATTACGATTTTGCATGAAATTGCATATAAGAAAGTTGATATTTGAAGCCTCAAGATTTGTATAGTATTTTGAAGACTATGTTTTAGTAAAAAACATTTTTTTAATTGTATAATTTTTATTTTACATATAAAAATAAAATTTACATACATAGAACTTCTGAGATAAGAAACTTGAAGGAGAAAAAAACACCTGTCGACGTTACGTAAGTGCAAATTAGGATCCCGGGTGCTACGAGAATTTGGCAACCGAGATTCGCAGGTCACGAGGTTAAGTAACTTTTGGCAAAGAAGCGATCAGCGAGCGGGTGCTAAGTAAAGATCTGTACAGAGACAGGAAAACATTGCTTCTGGACTTTCCCGCGTGTATATCAGCTGACGGCAATTAAAATATCTGCTCTCCGAGAAAGAAAGGAAATGTTCTTGCCAAATACAAGTCTTTATCTCCTCGATATGGATCATGGCTTCTGGGTGTAAGCCGCGTGTCTCGGTTTGGTCGTGTTATCGGCCAACGTTTCGTCACACATTGCTGTGGACATCTTCAGGGCTGTTCTAAAAGTGAAGAGCTCTGAAGATGTCCACTGCAATGTGTGACGAAACGTTGGCCGATAACACAACAAATGATCTTGGCTTCTGGGTGTAAGCCGCGTCGATTTGGTCGTGTTATCGACCAACGTTTCGTCACACGTTGCTGTGGACATCTTCAGGGCTCTTCTAAAAGTGAAGAGCCCTGAAGATGTCCACTGCAATGTGTGACGAAACGTTGGTTTAACACAACAAATGATCTTGGCTTCTGGGTGTAAGCCGCGTCGATTTGGTCGTGTTATCGGCCAACGTTTCGTCACACATTGCTGTGGACATCTTCAGGGCTGTTCTAAAAGTGAAGAGCTCTGAAGATGTCCACTGCAATGTGTGACGAAACGTTGGTTTAACACAACAAATGATCTTGGCTTCTGGGTGTAAGTTCGCGTCGGTTTGGTCGTGTTATCGGCCAACGTTTCGTCACATATTGCAGTGTAGATCTTCAGGGCTCTTCTAAAAGTGCCCTGGAACGATCAAATCGACGTGACTTACACCCAGAAGCCAAGATACAGGTTCTTGCCAAATTTGTTTCTATATGGTTGGGTTTGGGTTAGTATCGAACCTTATTCACGATAACTACTGTAAAAATGCACCGATTTGAATTATTTTTGGGAAAAATGTTTGTCTCAGTGAGTACTCCAGACCTATTGATTTTGGTGCTAATCGGATTAGGCGTTTTGAAAATATTCGAAATTTTGTAACTTTTTTCTTTTAAAAAGTGAACGTTGCGAGTATTATCTCACTAATTTTGATAAGACTTGGTACATTTGTAGTTCAATTAAACCTAAGGGACATTTATTATTTGTACGTGCCTAAACAAACATTGAAGGGGTGAAAAACACCCCTAAAATTTGAATTTTAAATACTAATTAATACGTCATTAATTTTTTATGTATTACGAAATGTATATTCATAGTATTAGGTAATATAAATAAAATATTAAAAAATAAATCTATATTTAAAAATTATTTAAAAAGATAGAAAGAACATGGAGTCATGTATGGTTCTCCATACCGATATTTGCTGACAATGAGCGATAAAGTTAATGTGGTATATTTTATGAATTCTATATACATATTTCCTTGTCAATGTGATTCATGACTTAATTAATACTTATATAATTGTATTTTAATCTATCTATTGATGGGTAATACTGCACATATGTCACTGAGGTATTCATGTTTATTTATAACAATAAGTGCCACACGTGGAGTTAATTATATATTTAGATTAATAACTATATTCTCCTAGTGTACAGTCGCCTGCAGAACTCGTCTGGCACCCTAAAGGCTAGAATCGCTTACAACAGATTCCAAATTTAAAGACACACATCATTCTATCAAGTTTAATATATTTAAATACTAATCAAATATTTATTGCCACAAAATTTACGTATACAATTTTCAATAGATTACATAATAATTTAACTGCACAAATATATGTATATGAGTACCTATTATAAACGAAGAGTAGTTCTTTATCTAGCAAATGAATTTCAAAATATCTGATACATGGAGAAATGATTTAAATATTATAATTGCACAAATGGGATGAGCTTAATAAGTTTGTGATAAACGAAAATGAATACAAACTGCAAGACCATTAATGCAGGTGACTGTACATAATATACTTAAGTATAGATACATATTAGATATGCGCAGAAATGCAACACGCGCCACAATATCTCCACGTGTAAAACCGCCGAGCGAACCCCGCCAAACACCCACTGCGATCGGCGGTGATCGTGAACGCGTGTGTAAGTAAGGGCACCTTCACACGTCTGCCCTATACACAGTTCAATGTCGATATATTTTTATTGGTCTGTCATCATAGACATTAAACATATTATCAACACAAATATTAATTTTTTGGCTAAAATTCTAAAATAACAGTCAATAATGGGAAATAAGATTTTAAACAAAAGTATTTTTATAGTTTATGTAGTATATAAACCAATTTGACTTTCTTATAGTTCATTGCATCTAGATTTACATTATTTTTGACTCAGACTGCAGGGCCGTAACTAGAGGCTCGGGGGCCCCGGGGCAAGAGGTGACCAAGGGGCCCCCAGATATGCAAAAAATAAAAATTGAAGACCTTTTTTTGGATCATAGCTTGCAAATTTTACATTTGTTACTAATTTTTATTTGAATGACTTTTTTTGCTTGCCAGCTAGAATTTTACACTGGATAATAAGTGTAAAATTGAAGTTTATAAGCCGAAAAAAGGTCATTAAAATCAAAATTAGTAATAAGTAAATCACGTTTTCAAGTTAGCACCAAATACATTTTTTTAAATCTTCAATTTATTTATTTTTTCTTGCTCACTCCAATTTTTAGGCTGCTGCAGGGGCCCCCTAGCCTCGGGGGCCCCGGGGCACTGCCCCGGCTGCCCCGGTGGTAGTTACGGCCCTGTCAGACTGTACGTTCAATGTCGATATATTTTTATTGTTCTGTCATCATAGACATTAAACATAATACGTGTAAAATTTGGTTCACTTACTAATTTTATAAATGCGAAAGTAAATCTGTCTATCTGTCTGTTTGTTACCTTCTTACGGCTGAACTATTGAACCGAATTTGATGAAATTTGACAGGGAGATAGCTTGCATCCTGAGGAGGGATATAGGCTACTTTGCATATTAGACTATCATAACAGAAATCTGTATTACATAACCTTCTTCTTCTTCATGGGTTTTATGTCTGACATATCCTACCTGAATAAAAAAAAGATTTACATCTGCCAAGTAAATGCACAGTGCTTCCTCGTGCTAAATTCATCAAAGGTAGTTAATTTATTGAACAATTTAAATAAAAACCGATAAAGTGCTCAGATAAATTGCCTGGCGTTTAATTTTTATACAATTTTACTAAAAAATATTAGTTCGAAATTTTTCTTAAGACGCACCTGATTATTTTTTTGTATATTTTGAATTTTTTGACAATTTCAACGTCTTTCTAAGGTAATATTTTACAACAAATGTTGTAGACCCATATTATAGGAAATTGAATGTTCTACAAAAAATATTCTATAAAATTTTCACGTTTGATGTCACCCCTCCCCCATACACACGATTTTGAAGATTTCAAAATGGGATTATCCTCAAGCCAGTGTGACAAGGACAGACAGACAGACAGACAGACACGGAACGAAAAGTATTTGTCTTGACCTAAAACGGAAAGATCAATTTAAAATTTTGAAATCGGAGAACAATTTCTAAACGATCGCAAAGCTTCTCGTATCTTTCGAAGAAATAATCGTACTGTAATTTTTATTGGCAATAAAAAAAATCGTTTAAAAGTAATTCAATGACAACAAAGAAGAAAAATTCATAGTAATTACACGTGTATTTCTAATATGAATATATCTGTAATACGTTACAAGCTAAATATAATATGACCGTGTAAAATGTGCCTTACAATTAACTGCGAGTTAATCCACTCGTGTTGTTTACCTACACGGGTGTACAAACGTAAAAGCAGAATAATAATATAATATTAATAATAAATATTCGACGCAATATCTAGCGAAAGGTACTTAACGAACAGCATATCTTAAGGTGGTTTTTTTCTATCACTATAAAGTGTATTTCAAGTTGATTAAGACATAGGAAATTTAACATGGGGACAATTGGCCCTTTGGTTAAATTTAACGATGTGTGATTGGTGCATTTTGAAATGCCGCCTCGAAACTAACTGATAAATTTTAAATTAATCAACAGTATTTTGTTCTCAACTTTAATTTCATTAATTTCAGCATCCTAGATAAAATTATAATAATATTTTTTGGCAGATATAAATTTGAAAACAAAAATTTTGTGGCGGTATTTCAAAATGCACCAATCACACGGCGTTAAATTTGACCAAAGGTTACTACAACATTTCTAATTGCCAATTCGTTCACATTACTGATATCTTGAAATATTTCTGTTCTAAATAAGAAATCGAAGTAGGCACAAAGTGTTAATGACCTATTACTGTTGGTACAATTGGCTACAATAGTTAAATGTCAGTGGTTCATTTTAACTTTTCCATTATGCATTGTGTTTGTATATTTATATATATTAATATATTTATGAGTTCACAAATATGACTCATTTTGGTTTAATTTTATAAATGCAAAACAAACCTATTTAAATATATTTACTGACATTTTATAATGGGTGTTTATGTAAATGTACTAATTTTGAGTTGTTACTAGCTGTAATGTAAGGTACTGGCACCAATCTTGGATATGACCGCAGTAATGGTTATTTTTTAATTAAATGTACTGAATTAAAAATATTTATTGATATTTGATTACATACTACCATTTTTGAATATTAATCTATATACATTTAACTGTCTTACAGCGTGATTTGATCACATGAGGCCAATAGGTGTCAAAATGGTGGACATTTAAACTAATTATTAGTATAATTTATTTATTAATTATTATATTATCATAGAAACTGCTTTACATTGTTTCAAATTTGATTTTTTATATTTTTTGTGTCCTAGTACTTATCATTAGCAAGTGTCCATCACTGCGTGCTCATTACTGGTTTTACTTTATCCATTACTGGAGAAAAAAACATAAACAAAATAAAAGGCTATAAAATTGCAAATTTTTTTTATTAAAAAATTCAATAATCGTAAAAAAATCTAAAAATATATGTGTTATTATGGAAACAGTAAACACTTTTGCACAGGCCGTGCGTAAAAGTACTAGATACTTTACGCACTGAAATTTCAATGAAAAAGCCAAATTTTTTAAACGGTTGTAGAAAAAAATTATTTTTTCTTTTTGTCATATAAACAAAACGTTGGTACGTAATGGGTTAACACAAAATCCACCTGATTTATACACCATATTGTACAGCCTCGTCCTGCACGAGTTCAGCCTATAAAATGACATTTAATCATTTACATAATAAAAATACACTGATTTGTATATTTGTATATATTGTATATATAATTAACTTCATTTGCATATAGACTCGGCTATCAACACAACGTGTTCAGTGGCGTAGATAGGGGGGGGGGAGGATGAAAGTATGAAAGTAATCAATATATGAGTCTACATCATGAGAAAACTCAAAGACAATTTTTTAAACTCTTCTAGTATGAATAAAATAGAAAAAGAGTAAAATAAAAAGGTTTTTACTTAGTTATTGCTTAGTTTTTAATTGGACGACCTTTTTTTTAGTCATAGAGGGTACACTAACTGCAGTTTATATAACTATATGATCAAAAAAAGAAAAAAGGTCATTCAATTAAAAATTATAATAATATTTTTTTTTTGTTTGCATATTTTGGGGGCCCCCGAACTTTATATGCTATCTACGCCACTGAACGTGTTTGTGTGTATGTATAATACTATATCAAACATTATGCAACAGCATGCATTTGTTTGTGACATTAGAATATGCCGCAATCTGTTGATTATTCATATATAACATATACAAACCGGCAAAACTGCTCTGATTACTGAATTGATAAAACTAGCGAGTTTAATACACTCTAATCGCGTAAAAACGAATGTGTGCAGTCAAAAAGCCCTTGGGGAATTGGATTACACAAGGGGCATATTGACTTTAGAAATACTATAAGGCAGGAGTTGTTTTAAAAAAAAATTTCAACTGCAAATACCTTTTATTTTTTGCTTTTTGCTCTACGCTTTGTATATTTCTCTTTTATAAAATATTTTTTTGCTCTACACTTGCAGTTTTTATATTGCTTCCTTGCAATATCGAAGATACGAGAAGCTTTGTGATCGTTTCAGATTGAGACAAAAAAAATGTTCTCCGATTTCAAAATTCCACCTTTCTCGAGAAATATAAGACCTCGAACAAAAAACCAAAAAATTTAAAATCTGTACACTACTGGATATAGAAATACGTAGGTATTTTTTAATTTAATCAAATTTTGTAGAAATGGTGCACTTTTGAAAAAAAAAATTCGAATTTTTGCCAAAAAATAATAAAATAAAAAGTTTACATCAAATCGAAAAACCCCTAAGTACTTCTATAAAGGATCTAGCTGTTAAACTACTGTAATAATTTCAAACTGATCCGTGCAACCGAGTTGAACTAATATGTTCTCTAAGATTGAAAAAAGTGGTTTCGAGAAAATCACGTTTAAAATTTTACGTAACCTTTTGAGTAACCTTAAGGCCCTTCTGCATGTATTTTTTTACTATAGAACCAAGTGCATATTGTTTTTATGATGTTAAGCATTTAAAAAAAAAAAAAAACGATTTTTTCAAAATCCTAGATGGGTGTTACCCGCATTAATAATGCAACAGAATATTTTTCCTATAAATGAGCATGCACACTGTACCTTTAACAATTAATTTTGATCATGTACCTCCAACAAACCATAAAATAACTGTCAGAATATGCAATTTTATGTCTCAATAAAATTGACATGTAATTAGTAATTCAAAGACAATATCATATTAAAATTCAAACTGCAGTAGAGGCGTGTTTATATTATATTATATAACCGACGCATATACGAGGTATGTACAGCCTATGTAACTTGTCATCAATGTCCAAAGTAACAGTTTTCAAATACAGTGGCGTACGGTACAGAGAATAGACGAAATTGTACCTATACTGTCAACTTGAATACCTATACAATTAGATATAGACAGATAAAAAACTATAAGGTACTGGCACCAGTCTTGGATATAACCCCAGTAATGTTTTTTTTTAAATTTAATATACTGAATTAGAAATATTTGTTGATATTTCTGAATATTAATCTATATAGGTACATTTAACTGTCTTACAGCGTGATTTGATCACATGAGGCCAATAGGTGTCAAAATGGTGGACATTTTAACTAATTTATTTATTAACTATTATATTATCATAGCAACTGCTTTACATTGTTTCAAATTTGACGATTCTTTCTTTTATATCTTTTGTGTCGTAGTACTTATCATTAGCAAGTGTCCATCACTGCGTGCTCATTACTGGTTTTACTTTATCCATTACAGGAAACAAAATATAAACAAAATAAAATACTATAATTTAATAAAAAAACAAACTATATTTGCGGACTTTGGTAATTAAATTGATTAAATAAAGAGTTACTTGTTTTATTAGTAACATGAGTTCACGAGAATTACAAAAAATTTTACAATCACAAAAACAGTAAACCTACTCTTATAGCGGCCATAACTGGTGCCAGTACCTTATTTCGATGAAAAAAAAATCGTACAGTCAAAAGTTTAAATTAATTTAAAAAAAAATATACTACAGAACAAAATATTCATAAAAATTACTAAAATTGTAAATTTTGGCACTTTTAGGTTAGGATATCTCAAAAATGATAACAGTATGCGTAATCTATATAATATATAAAAATGAATGTTCGTTTGTGTGTGACTTATAGACTCCGATATTACTGAACCGATTTCAATGCGGTTTTCACCAATAGTTAGATAATTTTTACGAGCAGTATCGTGGCTAATAATATTTTATGAAAATCTAAAATTTAACATCAAAAGATGAAAAAGAATCTTTTGCACAGCGTCTTTTGTTTCTATGATGTCAGAGCATAGAACTGTCATTTATAGAAAAACACAGTAGCCATGGAATATAAGACGCTGAAAACAATTACTATATGTCAATGTCAGTTTGAATCATGATACCTACAAATATATATCTTTCCACCATGAGTTTGAATGAAAAAATATGCATTTTACAATATAAATAAACGGATTTTTATAAATTACAATAAAGAACTTCCAAGAAAGGTAACCTATTTATTTATTTTTGATTTTCATACAAATTCTAATATAAGACCTGGTGTTTCCTGGGAGTAAACATAATTTTACACGATTTTTTCAATAACTACTGAATGGATTTTATTCCGGTTTTCACTAATGGATTGGTTAAGTTTAGGTGTATAATTTGTGGATATTTTGGGTAAATTTCATGAAGCCGGAAAAAACAATTCGTGGTGAACCGTGCGTTGTTAGCATGTTGGGTGGGCATGTCGGGTGGGCATGATTACATTATGTTTAATTAAATTAATATCCCCGGGTAACACCGGGCCAATGCGCTAGTTTCTTAGCACAAATGACCCTCATGACAATTGATCAGAAAGCGCCAGGTTCGTATCCAATACGTTGTTTAATTTGCAGTCAAGTTAACGACCCCAATTTTAGCACACGTACACAATTTTATATTTGCATATTCGCGTAGGTTTTTTAGAATAGAGAATATATACATATGTACATATATCTCTTACATGAGCCTAGAATAGCACAGCTATTCTTGCGTTTATTTACTACTCAAACTAATAATAAAAATCGAAATCTTACAAAACGACAATTTTTATCTTAAATAATATATTTTGAACACGACAATATATTTGACACAAAAAAAAGTCCATTTAGATTATATTGAAGATGACTTTTAAAATGTGGCAACCCTCAGCTAAGGTACTGGCACCAGTTACGGCCGCTATAAGAGCGAGGTTAACTGTTTTTGTGATTGGCGTTTTTTTTTTTTGTTACTAATAAAACAACTATCTTTTTATTTAATCAAGTCCGTAAATATAATTTGTTTTTCCAGTTTCTGATATCTCTGGTTGTGCACATTTATGTTCTTTCTCAGTATCACCACTTATCCATCTTATATTATAGAATAACAAATCAAGAAACACATTTGAATGAAAATAGAACTGTAAAAATATTTTGTCCAAAGCTTACTTGAGTTGAATTTTAATATTAATATAGCAAAATACAAAATATATAAACTAATTATTATATTATTTTATTGTAAATATAATAGTACGTCTGGTACGTAAAAAAACCCTGCACTTTTTGATTGGGGTATGACACTTTCTGTGCCCATAGATAAGGTTAAAAGAATAATTTTCAGATAGGGAGCCACTTTAAAATCCGTGTAGAACACCATTATATCGGCTATTAAAAATGGCCCCCACCGTTTTTATTAAATTGGCTGTATCTCAGCTCCTAGTCATCTGATTTCAATTTTCTTTTATTTGTTTTAAAGTTCTTATTGAGAAGATTATTTTTTGTCATTATACATTTTTCTCTAAATCTTAAGGGTTCCCCACAATTTTTGAAAATCTGAAAATTTTACTTTTCTTACGAACTTAATTTATATATAACTTTTTTATTGTGCCCAATATCATTTTTTTATTTCAAATAAAAAAGAAAGACATTTTATTCTGCTTTCCATTGATAACAAGATAATACTGTTTTAATTAACAACTTCTTTGGAAAAAGCGTGTTAAACAAGAAAAATAGACTATTTTTGGATCATTCCATGTCAAGTTTACCTTTTATCATATGAAATTTTATGTTGGGATCAATTTTCTCATATGGCATAGTTAAAAAATTGAAAAATCTGTCATGGATGTCACTGAACTTTCTTATACAATAAAAAAATGTACGTGTATCTACTAATATAAAACAAATAATTTTGGGTTACTGATGACAGATATTAAAAATTAATAGAACATAAACTATAGATAATAACGTTCTCTACATTTTTTATTATGAACATTTCATTCTGTCATGAACTTGTTCAAATAAAATGGAAAAAAATTAAAAATATAATTAAAAAGATTTTTTTTTTTTAATTGGTAAGAGATACAAAAAAATTAATGGAACATAAACTATAGAAAATAACATACTCTACAACTTTTATTTCAATGATTTATTTCTGCTTTAAGCCATTTCAAATATAATTAAAAAAAACGATTATAACCTCAAAAATTTTTTTTGGGAGAAATAACATAACATAAATTATAAATAATAATATTCTAAACAAATTTTTCTTTAAACATTTTCTTCCAACACGTACCGTTTCAGAAATAATTCGAATAATTATAAAAATGACAGTAAACATCCGTTTCCGGTTTAAAAAAAATCAGGTTTTCTTTCTTAAAACAAATTAATCCTAAATATAAAATTTTACCCCTTTATGTACTGTCATTTTTGAGTTACAACGTTTACAGACAAACAGATACACACACAGACAGACAGACAGACAGACATGGTGATAAAAATAGTCAGAATTGATTCAGGGAAGGTATAAATGGACATTTCCATCAAAATCTCGAATCCGAGAAACCAATACAGGTAAACTTGACATGGAATGATCCAAAAATAATCTATTTTTCTTAGTTTAACACGCTATTTCCAAAGAAGTTGTTAATTAAAACAGTATTATCTTGTTATCAATGGAACGCAGACAAAAATGTCTTTCTTTTTTATATGAGGTAAAAAAATGATATTGGGCACAATAAAAAAGTTATATAACAATTAAGTTTGTAAGAAAAGTGAAATCTTCAGATTTCGGAAAATTGTGGGGAACCCTTAAGATTTAGAGAAAAATGAATAATGATAAAAACTATTTTTTTTAATAAGAACTTTAAAATAAACAAAAGAAAATTGAAATCAGATGACTAGGAGCTGAGATACAGCCAATTTAATAAAAACCGTGAGGGCCATCTTTAATAGCCGATTTAATGGTGTTCTACACGGATTTTAAAGTGGCTCCCTATCTGAAAATCTTTCTTTTGACCTTATATATGACCACAGAAAGTGGCATACCCCAATCAAAAAGTGCAGCGTTTTGGCTTTATTTGCCACGAACCAGACGTACTATAATGAATAGGGTTGTAGAAAAAATATTGTGTGCACCTCGGGTGTAAAATGCGTTTTTAAATTATTTTTTTTATAAAAAAAGTTAAAAAACAGGTATTTGTAGTTGAAATTTTTTTTTAATAATAAAAGTCCAGGGAATGAAATAAAATATCACAAAAATTTAATAAAGTTTGGTTTAATTAAAACGGTGTTGATGAATTAATTAATCATTTTTTCTCTTCGGTGCTGTTTGATTTTTGAACTTTCCATTTTTAGAGGAAAAATGAATTAAACGTTAATTAAAGTAAATAAATGATGGGTTGTAAAATACGAGAAAAACGTTATAAATCAATCAATTGGTGGTGTAATAAAGAAAGGATGATTTATTAGTTTGTGTGGCTTTATATCTCAACCGGCAAAATGTTGAAAAATCAAATTGATTGATGTAGTAGGACATTTCAATCAGCTTTTAGAAAATATAAAATTGTGCAAATATGCGTTCAAATAATCATTTTTTTATATTGTTAAAAATATATAAATCGCCTAGGATATAATAGACAAGTACCCGTTTTCGTAATGGTGTAACTAACTACCCCCCCCCCCTTCAATAAAAAAAATTACCCCCTTGAAAAAACTGGGTACCCTATTATGTTTATGTGATGAATTTGGAAAATCTGATCGTTTTATATTATGCTTGTGAATTGTGTAGGTGTAATAAATGTATAGTTAGTTTAATTTTAAGCTTTCGTAAAGCTTCGAGAGAACGCGTGTACGTAGGTAATAATCAGTGGCGTAACAAGCATAATTGGCGCCCCCAAAAATAAGAAAATAAAAAATAATAATACACCCAATTCTGTTTTTACACGGTCTTTTTTTACACGGTTTTGATTTAACACGGTCTAGAAAAAAATTTTTTTTTCCGTTTTTACACGATTTGATTCGATTTAGCACGATTATAAAAAGCCATTTGATTTAAATTTTAAAGAACAAGTATAAAAACAAATCGTAGCTTAAATAAACGCCATCTGGCGACCAAACAAAATTTCTAACAAAAATCTAGATTACGTCCTTATCGGCGTAAACATTAACCGTAATTTTCTAGATTGTTTTTTTCTATCTGTTATTTATAAAATAGTTAGGGAATTCCTTGTTTTTATGAAATAAACTGTGCATGAATGCACATACAAATTTAATTTGGCTTTTATAAGAGTTCTTTTTGTATGAATCATTTTTTTTAACTATTTTTTCAGGGTATAGAACTATTCCCCTTTTTTTCTATGTACTTCATGTCTTTTTTTACACGGTTTTTTTTTTACACGGTTTTTTCTGGAACGTATCTACCGTGTAAAAACAGAATTAGGTGTAATTTTATAATAAATCTGAGTTGAAATTGGTGTAACTAAAAAAAAAAAAAAAGGTCTTCAGTTTTTATTTAATTTACATAATACATTTCCATAAAAAAAAAGGTCTTCAGCTCTTTATAAATTAGATTTATGCTATGCGGCTTAAAAGGTTAAGGGCCATTTGGCGCCCTTCTGTAAGTGGCGCCCGGGGCATGATAGACCCCCTTGCCCCCCCCCCCCCCTCGCTACGCCACTGGTAATAATATATACGTGAAATACTGCGTAGTTTATTTGAGGTTATGTTGTATGTACTGAATTATGTGTTGATATTTGATTACTATATTAATCTATATACATTTAACTGTCTTACAGCGTGATTTGATCACATGAGGCCAATAGGTGTCAAAATGGTGGACATTTCAACTAATTTATTTATTAATTATAATATTATTATAGCAACTGCTTTACATTGATTCAAATTTGACGATTCTTTCTTTTATATCTTTTGTGTTGTAGTACTTATCATTAGCAAGTGTTTATTATTGGTTTTACTTTATCCATTACTGGAGAAAAAAACATAAACAAAATAAAAGGCTGTAATTTAAAAAAACAAACTATATTTGCAGACTTTGGTAATTAAATTGATTAAATAAAAAGTTACTTGTTTTATTAGTAACATGAGTTCATGAGAATTAGAAAAAAGAAGACTTAACTGGTATAAAAAAGTAATAATTAATTTATTGCATCTTGAACTCGATTAAATTGAATATCCATCCATATCTGCACCAACATCAAAACAAATCAAGGCTTTAAAAGTAAACTATACGGAATTAAAGTCCCTCAAAGAACTTAAAGGCTAAGGGAAGGTTATAAGAAAAAACACGTTTTAAATACAAAACAATAAAAAATAGTTTAATAGTGAATATATTATACACATACCCGGTATTATCAACTAATTTAAAGCTCCTTTAGCGTTAAATGCTCCTTTAACCTAAATTTTGTATATTACAAACTTGATTTAAATCAATATTTAGGCTCTAAATTAAAAATGTACATAATATGTGTTGTAAAAACATAGCGTAGAAAACTAAAAACCCATTAAATTAAATGTATTATGCTTGGTTTTGTTAATAATATGACAGTTAGTTAAAGGAACATTTAGTTAAACTTGATAATACTGGGGGATATTCATAAATAAAATAATTCATAGGGAGGGTCGATTAATGATTACGAGAGGAGAGAAGAAAATCTAATTGCAAACTAAGAGTGGCTACTGAATTAAAATTATGCCAGCAGTTGCCGGCTGATACACGAGGTGCCAAGGTTAATAGCAGGGCTGCCAACTGTACCTTGTTTATATTGGAAAATATTGTCTCTTAGACAAAGAAAGATAAAGGACAAATAACACATTACCTAGCGTTGTTTTGTTATCAAATCGCTCGACTGAGATATTAACTATTCAATTTACTTCTTTGTTAGCTTATGAGTTTTAATTTGTTTTTAAAAAGGGAAGGAGGTCGCGTGATCCTCTTAAAGATAATAGTGTAAGCTACATTTAAAAAAAAAATTTGAGTCTGTAGGATCGCGCCAAGCTGAGATATTAACTATTCAATTTTCTTTATATTTTTGAAAACGTAATTTTATAAGATTAATAATTTTGCACAATTTCTTTTTGTATAAGCATTCGAACTTTCGTATATAATATACAGTTTTTCTTATGTATTGTATATTAAGACATAGGAAATTTAACATGGGAACAATTAGAAGTGTTGTAGTAACCTTTGGTCATATTTAACGAAGTGTGATTGGTGCATTTTGAAACGCCGCCTCGAAACTAACTGATAAATTTTAAATTAATCAACAGTATTTTGTTCTCAACTTTAATTTCATTAATTTAAGCATCCTAGATAAAACTATAATAATATTTTTTTGGCAGATATAAATTTGAAAACAAAATACTAATGACTGTTTTATTAAATTTTGTGGCGGCATTTCAAAATGCACCAATCACACATCGTTAAATTTGACCAAAGGTTACTACAACATTTCTTATTGTCACCATGTTAAATTTCCTATGTCTTAATCAACTTGGAGTACACTGTATAATATGTATATTTTGTATCGAATGAATAAAAATAAATGCATCGAAGAAATCGCGTTTTGCACGCGCAGTGAGTTTTTATCGTAAATTATAACGTTTGTCGCATACTTGGCAACTGACCAAATTGATATAGCGATTTGTTGTTGAAGTTTTTGATCTATGGATGTTTTATGCTGAATTTGTTGTTACCAAACCGGAAACAACATTATAGTTACTTACTCTGGTTGGTTCCTTGTTAGAACTCCATGTCTTTTTCTATCGCGGTAAAAATGATCCTTTTTTTAAGTGTTTTTTGAAAAATGGTCATATCAAAATAAAAAAAACATTTTTTTTTGATGTTTTTTGAAGTGCTGTATCTTTGTGAAAAATGGTCGTATCGAAATAAATAAAAAAGCATTTTAAAACTTCAAGTTTCTAGTTTTGAGATTTTTTTTAGTATAATTGTTTTTTGAGTTACGGTTATCGCGCAATCATAAGAAATAAATTTTCCTATTTTTTTTTAGGGTCCGCGGGCTCGAGAAATTTTTTTTCAGTTAAACCAATGCATTGGTCAGTTAACTTGTTTATTCAGCTTTCATTTGTTTTTTTTTTTTGGTCCCTCAATTTTTTTTTGCCGAAATATCTGACTTTAAATGAAAAATGATTCTTTTGTCTTCGATCATCAATATATCAGCAACTAATGATTAAACAGTAAATTTAAGGGCAGTTTTAACAACTTGAATACATTTCCTACAAGACCCTTTCATGGTTTTATTAGAAAAAAATTTTTTTTTACCCTCGCCGTTAGTTTGAAAAAGTACAAAAAAATGACTATTTATGGTATTTTAGTAAATCTATCGCTACTTTACAAATATTGATGGGAAGACTAATGTTGCCAGGTGTTTTTACAGCTTAATGTAACCCCAACAGTCCTGTTAATTTTGAAATTGATCCATCGATCCGTTTTTCCTCTAGCATAGCGAAACATTTTTTTTGTTGATTCTGCAAAAAAAAATTATCAAAAAATTTTTGTTGATTTTAAATAATTTTCAGATAGATACTGGAATAGTTTTCGACTTAAATATTTAGAATGTTATGTTTATTTCAACTGTATTTGTTCAAGGCCTCGGGCCGGAGTCGTGATTAAAGCCTATTTAATGCTCGCTATGGTTATATATATTATATCTACTGAATTAATTATGAACCAATTTTCTGTTTAATATAACTAACAACATAAATGTCAGATTCGTTAAATAATATTTAATGAAGGAACATTGTGTGCTTCTTGTCTGGAGAATCAAATTATGAATGTGTATATATCATATGTTTGCTTTGAGGTAAATTTAGATAAGGTAGTGGCACCAGTCTTGGCAAGGACCCCAGTAATGGTAAAATTTTAATTAAATGTGCTGAATTAGAAATATGTGTTGATATTTGATTACTACCATTTCTGAATATTAATCTATATACATTTAACTGTCTTACAGCGTGATTTGATGACAATCGGCCAATAGGTGTCAAAATGGTGTATAATTTATTTATTAATTATTATATTATCATAGAAACTGTTTTATATTGTTTTAAATTTGACGATTCTTTCTTTTTTAACTTTTGTGTCGTAGTACTTATCATTAGCAAGTGTCCATCACTGCGTGCTCATTACTGGTTTTACTTTATCCATTACTGGAGAAAAAATGTTTCATAAAAGATAAATAAGTAGATAATAACCGTTTTAACAATGAGTTTATCGAATTCTCCCCCTCCTATTAACAAAAAAACTAGTTATAAAACACCTTATGTTCAAGTTTTTACTTATTTTTTTGTATTTTAGTCGATATTTGTATGACGAGTTGAAGTTCACTGTAGGAAATTTCACTAAACATTTTTGCATTTTTTATTTCGTTAAAAGTATGTTTATTGTATAGAAAATGACATGAAAAGTTGAACTGTTCAAACCGCAGGTCTGTATCTCAAATCGTTCTCGAGATATAACCTCTCAAAGTTTCAGTTTTTTCAAAATTTTGAAGAAAAATGGCCATAACTTTTGAACGCGTTGTCGGAATTGATTTTAGTTGACGGATTTGAAATCAGCGTGTCAATATCTATATAATGACATGTATAATACTTTAAAATCCGACAAAAAAATTTTCGTCAAAAATCGACATTTTTTTAAGGTATACCCCTTTGAATTTTTTTAATTTTTCGCGAAATTTTTTTTTTCGAGATCTAAGGTATTATACATGTTATTATATAGATTTTGACACGCTGATTCCAAATCCGTCAACTAAAATCAATTCCGACCACACGTTCAAAAGTTATGGCCTTTTTTCTCTAAAAATTTGAAAAAACTGAAACTTTGAGAGGCTATATCTCGAGAACGGTTTGAGATACAGACCTGCGGTTTGAAACAAACAACTTTTCACGTCATTTTCTATAAAATAAACATACTTTTAACGAAATAAAAAATTCGAAATTTTTTAGTGAAATTTCCTGCAGTGAACTTCAACTCGTCATACAAATATCGACTAAAATACAAGAAAATAAGACGAATAGTTTTATAATTGATCATGTAAATTAATATTAATATTTTTTTGGTTAAAATGTTTGATTTGCGCATAAAGATGAATAGATACTAGTACAGAATTAATACCCCATTTGAAAGAGCTTGCTAGCTAGCGAATTTTGCTAGCTCCTTTATAATACCGGACATTAAACTACTACTTATTCTGTACGTGGATTGGGGGGTGGGGGGCGTTACGCCATTTCTAAGCTATCATTCTGATAACTTTGTTGACATCCTGCTCGTATAAAAAAATGCAGTATTTTGATACCCTTTGTAAATAATATATAAGTGAATATATAATATATCGCTATGTTTGGTATTTGTCACAATAATAATAATAATAATTATCATTCGCAGCAGCTGCAGTAAATGAAATCTACGTCCTTCCGCATTATCATGTGTCGATTTGAATTCAGTAAACAAATCAAGGTTTTATTTATATGTAGTCGTATGTATATGTCATATGTATATATGTTTGTGTGTGCAGGGGCGCCGACTCCATGGGGCTTAAGGGGCTCTAGCCCTCCCCAATATTACCGTCGGGGGGGCTGAGCCCCCCCAATAAATGATGAATATTTAAGTTTATACATTAAGATTTAATAGATTTTTTTATAGGTTGCCAATATGTTAGTGAGTATATTTTGTCATTATGAAAAATTATTAGAATTATGGAGATTTTTGGAAAGTTAATCGTTTAGGCAAGTGAAATATATAAAATATAAAAATTTATAAAGGCGCTATAAAACGTAATGAAGGAGTTTATTTGCATATAATTGTATATATATTAATAGTCGATCATATAGTATACAAATTAATTAGGTCAGGTCTGTATTAAGGAAAAATTGTTATTGCGTCAACTTTCTTGGGGGGGGGGGGGGTACACGGTATTATTATTATTCGTCTTACATAAGGGAAAAGAGAGTCCAAAAAAATTGAGCCCCCTCCCAATATTTTTAACAAGTCGGCGCCCCTGTGTGTGTGTGTGTGTGTATTTTTTTTACGATTGGCAATTGTTTACGAGCGGAGAATTGTTTCGTTTGCAAACATACCTTCCACGCATTGTCGGTTGATCGGAACCGTGTTGTTTTATAGAATAATGTAAATAAGTTCGGAGAAATGTAAAATTAGAGTAATTTCTACGCAGTTCTTGTTTTGAAGTAAATAAGATCTTATTCTTATGTATATGTAACCTATAAAGATTAATAGCTGCTACCCGCGGCTTCACTCGCGTGGATTTCGAAACCCCCATCCCCATGATATTTTTTCCGTCGGATCGAATAAAACTAATTACAACCCTTCATATGTGAAATATTTATTACTAAAAAAAATTCCCCATGTAAATTTTTCAACCCTTTTGCAATCCAGTAAGGGTTCAATTTTCGGGATACGAAGTAGCCTATGCCCTTCTTCGGGATGCAAGCTATCTCACTGCCAAATTTCATTAAAATCCGTAAAGCGGTTTAGCCGTAAACAGGTAACAAATAGACAGACTGAGAGATACACTTTCGCATTTATAATATCTCGACTCCTATGTAAGATAAGGGGTTGTTTTGTCCCCCTAATAACCCCTCTTCCGTAGTATTTTTCCCGCCAGATCGAATGTAACTAATTACAACCCTTCATATGTGACAGGGGATGAAATATTAAATTTTTCTTATTTTTAGTTTTCTTTCATTATACAAAATTGTAAATATCTCGGCTCCTATGCGAGATAGAGGGTTGTTTTCCCCCTGATATCCCCGCCACCGTAGTATTTTCCCTGTCACACTCTACAAAAAAGATTCTATAAAATGTTCACCTAACATGTGTCGTTCTTGAGATATCTTGAATTGTGTTGTTGAATAATTTTTATTTTAATGGAAAATATTTTACATCGATTTTTATCAAATAAATAAAGACAGAAAATCATTTTAGCAAAAATTTTCCGTTGCAAGATATAGAAAACAATGACTATTATAATATATATGTATATCATTAGAAAAAAATGCGATTAACAAATGTAACCCTCCCCTCCCCCTCCCGTGTTTTAAATAAATAATATATGTGTCATTCTAGTCTAGCTATTTAACAATTAACCACAGACTTATATATATATTATTATAATTATTATAAATATGTACATTGCATTTTATCTTTCTATATATTCTAATTTATATAAAACCACAATTTTTAGTATGCTGATAATTTTTTTTATCGAGATAAAAATAGATTGTTTATGTCTAATATGTGTTGATTAATATGTACAGTAAGACCCCGTTTAACGCTATTTCGGATTAACGCGGTTTTTTTCCGTGTCCGTCTGTCTGTTCCCTGAATCCTTGTCACACGCATAACTCATGAACCACTGAACCGATATTATTGAAACTTGGTCGGATGGTTGGGTCTGGCTTGAGGACGGTCCCATTTAAAAATCATAAAAATCGTGTGTAAGGGGGAGGGGTGACACCCCAAAATATTTATTTTTTCAAGATATCTCAAGAAGTAGAGCATTCAATTTGCTTTTAAAAATTGCCAAAAATTAAAAAAAACATCTGCCAAGTAAATGCACAGTGCTTCCTCGTGCTGAATTCACCAAAGGTAGTTAATTATTGAACAATTTAAATAAAAACCCGTAGTGTTTACACAGATACATTGCCTGGAATTGGTTAACCATTTAATTTTTATACAATTTTCGTAAAAAATACTAGTTCGAAATTTTTCTTAAGACGCACCTGATTATTTTTTCGTATATTTTTAATTTTTTGGCAATTTCAATCTAAATCTAAATTTATGCAAATGTCAAAATGACTTTTAATATGTTCAAGCAAATATCAATTTAGAAAAACAAAACACGAATTTTTAAAAGCAAATTGAGATAAATCTTTGTAAGGGAATATTTTACAACAAACGTTGTAGACCCATATTATAGGAAATTTAATGCTCTACAAAAAATATTCTATAAAATTTTCACGTAAAAATTAATATTTTTTAGTAAAATTGTATAAAGATTAAATGGTCAATTTATCTGAACACTTTATCGGTTTTTATTTAAATTGTTGAATAATTAACTACTGAATTTGGCACGAGGAAGCTCTGTGCATTTACTCGGCAGATGTTTTTCATATCGTATGAACATGTAGATTTTTCTATATTGTGTTAAAAAAATAAAATGCAGACTGATCTCTGAAACGACCTAACACGTGGCCTATTACATAACCTCACAATCTTTATTTGTGTGTGTGAGAGAGATAAGTGCTATCAACAAGACAAATGTAAACATACACACACACACATGCTTGAAAATGTGGGTCACGCTGCTTAAAAATAGACACTTACTGAATAATCAGATAGACCTGGCCAATATTATGAAGCCTTTATCTGTAATATGTATCATGTGATGGACCAGAAGTCGAGCGGATTTTTGAAATATATATATATAATAAACTCGTGTTCTCCTCCCTGTGTTGTGATAACACCCCCCCCCCCCTCTCCCCCCTCCCCCTCTCTTTATCTATTATATTAACCCATTTACGCCCAAAAGAAAACTAAAACATGTAGAAGATTTTTTTAAATGAAATTAAGTATACGATCACAAAGCTTCTCGTATCTTCGATATTGCGAGGAAGCAAAATGAACAGCTTTAACCCATTAACACCCAAAAGAAAACAAAAGCATTCGTGTGAGTAAAATTGGCAGATTTGAAGCCTATTTTGTGTAAGATTGCTTTTTTGATATCATTTTTAGATTTCTGTAGAAAACCAGGAAACCTTATATGACATTTTGATTTTAACCCTTCAGTCACGATATATTTGCGTTGAATGTCGTGATCAAAGCGTTCCCCCCCCCCCTCTTAATTTCTAAACTATACATTCAATAATGTAGCTTTTAATTAGTACTTCCACTGAAAATTATAACGAACACTGTCAAAATTTCAAAAAAATTTTCACTTACCTCATTGAGTGGGGTATCTTGAGATAGGTCTCCTAAAATGCATCAAAAAATGTTATATGACCTTTTGATTTTAACCCTTCAGCAAAAAATCTAAAGAAAAATCCAGAATGTAGCTTTTAGTTTGTACTTTTTAAAATTTATTTTACATTTTAAGGCTGGATATTAACCAGTTTGAAACGAACTGTAGGTAACTATCGTTTGTGAAACCGGCCATTAAACATAACAACACATATGTTCTTCATCATGTATACGTTATATAATATTTTAAATTAACTTATTTATTTTTTATTATACTTTTTAAAATTTATTTCACATTTTAAGGCTGGTTACTAACCAGTTTGAAACGAACTGTAGGTAACTATCGTTTGTGAAACCGGCCATTAAACATAACAACACATATGTTCTTCATCATGTAAAAGTTATATAATATTTTTAATTATCTCATTTTTGTTGATTATAACATTTGTCAGAGAACAATATCACAAAACAATTAAAAAATTTAATTGAAGTTGAAACAAACAAATATTTTCTAATAAAAAAAAATATTGTGAAATAATTATTTACGGCTTAGTCATTGTGTGTATTAATTTTCAATGCCGTTTTTTAATAAAATCGAGATAAGCCGTGTGCGTCTGGTTTTCTGGTAGATATATTTTTTCTTTGAAATGTGCTCTCTAAAAATAAAATTCATTTTATTTTATTTATATTTTTTCTCCAGTAATGGATAAAGTAAAACCAGTAATGAACACGCAGTGATGGACACTTGCTAATGATAAGTACTACGACACAAAATATATAATATATATTCAAATTTGAAACAATGTAAAGCAGTTGCTATGATAATATAATAATTAGTTTAAATATCCACCATTTTGACAGCTATTGGCCTCATGTGATCAAATCACGCTGTAAGACAGTTAAATGTATATAGATTAATATTCAGAAATGGTAGTATGTAATCAAATATCTAATTCAGTACATTTAATTTAAAAATAGCCATTACTGGGGTCATATCCAAGACTGGTGCCAGTACCTTATTTTTTACGGTCCCGAAAACGGGACGAGACTTACGCAACTAGTGTCTCGTTTGGAGATTTTTTTTGGTCTGTTAGAAAGAAGTATTTTTATCGTAAATGAATTAATTAAAATGCAAGGTCAAAAAGATTTTGCATATACACATAATATTTTACGTATAATTCATCATGATTAAATTGCAATTCAAAATAATTTATTTAAAAAACGTGTCTTTTCATTATCACGTGACATTGCAATTTGCAAACGTGGCACAAAATGTTAACAAGGTAAATGTACTTAAATTGCAAACATATAATTTTGAATTTGTATTTAATGGTTGAGGGATGAAGGGTTTTATTATAAAGTGAAATAATTTTGGAGTAACAATTTTTAGTTCTGGACTATTTAACTCGTTCAAAAGTTACGGTCAATTTTTTCCCAAATTAAAAAAAAATAAAACTTTGAGATACGATATCTCGAGAACGGTTTGAGATACAGATCTGCGGTTAGAAAATATCAACTTTTCAAAAAATTTCAAAAATCGAAAACACCAAAAAATTAATCAAATTTCAATGTTTCTTAGTTTTTTTCCCAAATTAAAAAAAAATTAAAACTTTGAGATGCGATATCTCGAGAACGGTTTGAGATACAGACTTGCGGTTAGAAAATATCAACTTCTCAAAAATTTTCAAAAATCGAAAACACCAAAAAATTAATCAAATTTCAATGTTTCTTAGTTTTTTTCCCAAATTAAAAAAAAATTAAAACTTTGAGATGCGATATCTCGAGAACGGTTTGAGATACAGACTTGCGGTTAGAAAATATCAACTTCTCAAAAATTTCTAAAATCAAAAACACCAAAAAATTAATCAAATTTCAATGTTTCTTAGTTTTTTTCCCAAATTAAAAAAAAATTAAAACTTTGAGATGCGATATCTCGAGAACTGTTTGAGATACAGACCTGCGGTTTGAAAATATCAACTTTTCAAAAAATTTCAAAAATCGAAAACACCAAAAAATAAATCAAATTTGCAATGTTTCATTGAAATTCTGAAACAGTTTGTTGTGTGTGATTCTTGAGATACTTTTAATTAATAATTCATTGTTCCCTTTCCAGTACGTCAGAGCGATTTTGATTCTATGTTATTTGAGTAAATTGCTGTTAGGTTGTTTTCGCTCGTACGTTGATTGTGATAAACACTTGCTATGTGCATAAAATTAGCAATTGATTATAGAGAGAACACAGTCGGGAATGTTTTTGTAGAATAGAACGCCTCGTGCGTTGATATTTCAATCTTGTTTTTACTTAAGTTCCATTTTCTTCCCATATAATATATACATTAAATTATTTTACACTTTGATCTGTCTTTCCCCCTCTAATAATAATAATAATACGTCACAAAACGTTGACCCCCCCCCACCCTCCAAATGAATGATTATTGATTGTACTAACTTCAAAACGTAAAGTTAAATTTTTTTTTCGTTCACGATAACTACTGTAAAAATACACCGATCTGAATTATTTTTGGGGAAAATGTTTGTCTCAGTGAGTACTCCAGACGTATTGATTTTGGTGCTAATCGGATTAGGGGTTTTGAAAATATTCGAAATTTTGTAACGTTGCGAGTATTATCTCACTAATTTTGATAAGACTTGGTACATTTGTAGTTCAATTAAACCTAAGGGGCATTTATTATTTGTACGTGCCTAAACAGCTATTGAAGGGGTAAAAACCACCCTCAAAATTTGAATTTTAAATACTAATTAATACGTCATAAATTAAAAAAGACGAATTTTTAAAGCAAATTGAGATAAATCCTTGTGAGGGAATATTTTACAACAAACGTTGTAGACCCATATTATAGAAAATTTAATGCTCTACAAAAAAGACTATAAAATTTTCACGTAACATGTGTCGTTTTTGAGATATCTTGAAAAAATTCATATTTTGGTATGTCACCCCTCCCCCTTGCACACGATTTTGATGATTTTGTAATGGGACCGTCCTCAAGCCAGACCCAACCATCCGACCAAGTTTCAATAACATCAGTTCAGTGGTTCGTGAGTTATGCGTGTGACAAGGATTCAGGGGACAGACAGACAGACAGACATAAAACAAAAAGTGTTTGTCTTGATCTGAAACAGAAATTTAGCAGTCGTAAAACTTTTAATTGAAGTAAACATTTCGTTAAACAGTTGATTGTACAGATTTAATTCAATTCATTTCTATAAATATATTATGAAGATTTAAATTTTAAATAAATTGATTTATATGGGGTGACCTTAATTTTTTAATTTATTAAACTACAATAGGACTATTAAGTGTGACAGAGATGCAAGTATATGTGTCCTGGACCCTTTTTAACATACATTATTTAATTTATATGAACTTGATTTGCAAGGCCCATTTATTTAATTTCGACTCTCATTATTAGGGTAACAGAAGCGTGGGCCACCGCCTGTAAACCGATATTGTTAAAACTTGGACGGATGGTTGGGTCTGGCTTGAGGACGGTTCCATTTCAAAATCATCAAAATCGTGTGTATGGGGGAGGGGTGACACCCCAAAATATTTATTTTTTCAAGATATCTCAAGAACGACACATGTTACGTGAAAATTTTATAGAATATTTTTTGTAGAGCATTAAATTTCCTATAATATGGGTCTACAACGTTTGTTGTAAAATATTCCCTTACAAAGATTTATCTCAATTTATTTTTAAAAATTCGTGTTTTGTTTTTCTAAATATGGACATATTAAATGTTATTTTGACATTTGCATAAATTTAGATTTGGATTGAAATTGTCAAAAAATTAAAAATATACGAAAAAATAATCAAAAAATTTCGAACTAATATTTTTTAGTAAAATTGTATAAAAATTAAATGGTTAACCAATTCCAGGCAATTTATATAAACACTATCGGTTTTTATTTAAATTGTTGAATTTAGCACGAGGAAGCACTGTTCATTTACTTGGCAGATGTTTTTTATGTGTTTTAATTTTCATTTTTTAAATTTAATTATTATTATTATATATTGACAAAATCAGGAGGGGGGGGGGGGGAGAATCTAATCACTCTCGTTGGGTGCGCCACTGATTCAGCCAATAGAAAAGAGGTGATCACGCCATTGAAGTGTGATGGGGAAATGTTTCCATCACAGCTGTTTCTATAAATAGCTTTTTCTCTGCAGCTGGAGGAAATTATTTATTCATTAATAAAGAAAAAAACTGCAGGATCGTTAAAAATAACTTTGTAATAAGCAAAGTGGCATCATATTTATAATGAAAGCTATTAAAAATCCAGCAATGAATGTTGAATATTCATTTTAAGTTGATGTTGTTTCGACATTTTTCCTAAATTTCCTAAATTCCATTTTGTAACTTGGTTTTATTAAAACTATTTGTATTTCCTCGATTTTTGCATCGTCTTTTTAATGCGTTTTTGAGGAACGTCTATTAATTACATACGAAAACAAGTTTGGGGTGGGGTAAGACCCTTTAGGTCCACACAATCAACTTCCCAACACGGTATACTTGATTATTTACTGTTTCCATATAGTTTATGTGAATATTTTTTTAATAAATTTTAATGGAATTGGTCAGAAATAAAACTCACCTTTGTATTATGAATATAAGTTTTCTAATATCCTAATGTCAATAATATAACACACATTTTTAGAATAACTAATTTGACATTTTGGATTGTATTGCATTTGTTTCCAAGGCAACTTATTTATTAGTATTTAAAATTCAAATTTTAAGGGTGGTGTTTCTCCTTTCACCCCTTCTATGGCTGTTTAGGCACGCATAACAAAAAAAATACTGAAATACATTTTTCATTATTCGTATTGTAGAATATTTATGCTACGTAATCTTTTTTAAGCGTTTTTACCCCCTTAGGAGTTGAATTAAAAAAAAATAAAATAAAGGATTTTTTTTGTAATTGATATTCTATTATACATTTATAACATTTGAATACGTCTTCGTGGTGACGTCACTTCCCGCGCCAACGCTGATTGGTCAAGGAACTGATATACCTTGAACTTTACTTTCAGATTGTAAAACCAGTAAGTAAACGTAATATGGGCCATCATAGGATGGTATAAAAAAAACTATTGTGTCTGTCTGTCTGTCTGTCTGTGCGTTTGTTTGTGTTAGCTGATTCTCAATAACAATGCACAGAATATTGTAGTATGTAATTGATAACACGTTAGCCTTGAATAATAGGGCTTCTTGTTGCATTAGTAAAGTAGACAGGAATTTGTATGTTTAAAAACATGTGTGTATAGATATATTTCTTTCTTGCAGGTGTGCGTCAAGGCTATAGTAGAGTTGCTGCCCCCTCTACAACGGGGTGTGATTTTTGGGATTAAAAAAGGGGGAATATTCTTTTTTTTTTTTTTTTCAAAAATCTCAGTTTAAAAATAGTATCAAATATGATCGTTTTTTTGGATATATAGGGGCTGAAAATTGAATATTTTTAAATAAGGTACTGGCACCAGTTATTCTCATGAATTGTAATTCTCATGAACTCTTGTCAAATATAGTTTGATTTTTTTTTTAATTATAGCCTTTTATTTTGTTTATGTTTTTTCTCCAGTAATGGATAAAGTAAAACCAGTAATGGGCACGCAGTGATGGACACTTGCAAATGATAAGTACTACGACATAAAAGAATGAAAACAGTTGCTATGATAATATAATAATTAATAAATAAATTAGTTAAAATGTCCACCATTTTGACAGCTATTGGCCTCATGTGATCAAATCACGCTGTAAGACAGTTAAATGTATATAGATTAATATTCAGAAATGGTAGTATGTAATCAAATATCTAATTCAGTACATTTAATTTAAAAATATATAGCCATTACTGGGGTCATCATATCCAAGACTGGTGACAGTACCTTTTGTTAATGTTACGTGTTTTAATGTTACAGTTAGAAGGATCAGTGGTGCAATTAAGAGCTAACTTCATGGACATTAATATCATATTAAATATCATTTGCGAATTTAAACGCATCATAATTTGTTGTTTAGTAGCTGTTTGGTAATATTTAGACGCCCCTTTCTGAAAATAAATTATTTTAACAACACTGTCCGTTTTCGTAGAGGTTAAGATTCTCAGTGGCGTGCTAGGAATTTTCCTGGATTCGATTAAAAATGTATAAAAAAATATAATACATCCAAAATTAAATTAAATTAATATAACATTGTTCTATGTGGTATTTCTTTAAGAAAATACATTAAATTATATATAAAAATTGTGTTTTCTACATATTCTGTAATTTTTACAGCTTCGTAAAACTATTTGTGTAGCTATAATTTCGTTAAATTATTTGTCTAAAAAAAATTCTACTTTTTGTTATTTAGCAGAAAAATGTATTTGACGTCAAGAAAGCTAAGGAACCCTGTAATTTATGAAAAATATAATTATTTACCAATAAAATCTTTAAATTTTGAATTTTGTTAAGAATGTCAGCGAAGCTTGTTGACAATATAAACGAAGATAACATTGTTTTTTACCAAAAACTTTTCTTAACTTGACGACAACAAGATATTATTATCTGATTTACGTAAATACTAGTAGGAACATTGCAAAATTTGTTTTTTTGTCTATGTAATCGGTTTCACTTTTCGCATAAACTCTTTTTTATCTCTTAGAAGTTTTAATTACTTAGCGATTTAATATACCTCTATATACAGGGTGGTCCGGTTTGGCATGCAGATATTTTAAAAGCTGATTCTTTGGTTCATTGTGAGTAAAAAATTGTACGGGAAGGGGGGGTCTATCTTCAACACCCTCTGAGCTACAGGAAGTTTAAAAACTTACTTACAAACAAAGATTATCTCATAACTTCCAAAGTTACGTAACTAGAGCAACCACAATGGGCAGTTTCATAGGTAATTAACTAACGTATTTTTCAGTATTAGCGTTATTGCTAGCAGTGTTTCCAGTTCAGAGTTATTGCCCATCAAAGTCAAAAAATATATTTATTTTTTTGAAAATTTTTATGAAAATTACATTTTTCTCCAAAAGTGACTTATAATATGTCATTATTTTGGTATGTCATAATGTTACGTATACAAAAAACTCTAGTTATACGTTATTTTGGAAGTTATGAGATAATATTTGTATGTAAGTACTATTCTGAAGGAAGTTTTTAAACATCCTGTATCTCAGAGAGTGTTGAAGATAGACCCCCCCCCCCCCCCCTTCCCGTACAATTTTTTATTCACAATGAACCAAGGAATCGGCTCTTAAATTATCTGTATTCCAAACCGAATCACCCTGTATATTCATAAATTATATTTTTTATTTATATCTAAAAATGTAATAATATACGATAGTAACATACCTGAAGGGGGGGGGGTAAATAGAGTTTGATAAGTAATTATCGACTTATTAAACTCAACCTGCCCCCCCCCCCTCCCTCTGTTCAGGTATATTATTATCGTCATTTACATTTTTAAAAGATTACTCAATAAAAAGTAAATTCAATATGAAATTGCACACAGTTATAGATAAGAAATTCAATTATAAAAGAAATGTATCTATAAATAGACATCTTTGGTCAAAGGACATATGTGTCTTATTGATTTAAAAATAGATAAATTAAATATACTTACATTTAATCATTGTATTCCTATTTCATGTCAGTTATTACTAATAAAAATTAATACCAATATACAAATTTATATACAGGATGAGTCATATCAAGTGGAACAAACTTGAACAGTATATTAAGAATATTGGATGAGGCAATTTAAATGTTACAGATTTTTTATCTCATAATCGTCACAAACCCGAAAAAAACCGTATTTTTCATTACCCTGAACCCGAAAAAGGTTCAATAAATTACTTTTAATATTTTTCTCCAATAATTTTTAAAGATATTATAAAATGTGACTTATCAAGTCACATATTTTTTACTTTTTTTTTAATTTCTATAACTGAATTACATTTCAATTTGCAAAAAAAATCTGAAAAATATAGATTTCAATCATTAAAATGTACTTTTATTTTTTGCCCCCTTTTTCTAGCAATATTTTAATGGCTGTCAATGTTTTTTTCCTCTTCAGAAAAAAATTTTTTTTTTCGAACAAAATAATTTTCTTTGAATTACAAACTTAAACCCGAACCCGAACTATAAATAAATTCCGGTTCAAGTCCCTGCGTTAAATGCCCCACCCTGTATATCAATAATTTCTATTTGCAATTTCTGTTTTCCATCATAATTTTTATATGATTGAAAAACCAGGCTCAAAAAATCAATGATTAAATGTTAGGTTAGGTTATGTCTGGTATCATATGTGCACATATGTGCGCTGTACATATGGATGACAGATATAGAATAGAGCAATGTACTTTATCAGTTTAGGCCACGGATTTTTACAGCGTTTTATGTAAAAATTGCGAACTTTGACCTCATCTCCAGCTCGTCATGAGTCTAACAGCGATAAGATTATTCGCGTGACGGTTCAAAGTTTCAAATTACTTTTTATTTTGATTGTTGTGGTGTATTACATATGTGGAACAGGTTTTGCAGTTTTATAATTTTGTTATTTAAGCTTTATCGTTTTTTTTTTAATTTAATATTATTGTGGACTGTACTAGAACTAGATTTAATCGGTTTATTAGCTTAATCATTCAAAATAATGTGTCTCCTATTACTTATTTCTGCAGAAAATAAAGGTTTAATCACTAAAATTGACCTTTTTAAAAACTAATTTTGAATTTGGCGCCAAAACGCTCGCAGATGTCATGGCGCATTTGTGACGTCACACCTATGTAAACACTCACTGTCAACACTTGTTCCATCGCTAACGTTTCTCGGTTTTTTAGTTTTGGTAACACAAAACTGAAATTGATAATTTAAAACCACAAAATAAGTACAGATATTAATGAAACAAAAATGATGTTTACTTAGGCGTGACGTCACTGGTGTTCCATCTAACATGGCGGATTGATGTATTTTGTGTTTTTATTTTAACAAAAATCATATTAATCTCGCTTTTGATATAAAAATAAATACATTTTTTAGAATCTTTTTAGCCTATTTCATTAATTAAAATCATAATTTCAGTGACACTTTGTTACTGGCATTATGCCCAGTGGCGTAGATAGCTTTTTGCGATGGGGTGGGATATGAAATAATGGCTGCGAAATAAACAAATTCATACTAGACGAGTTTAAAAAAAATTTCTTTAAATTTTCTCATTAAATAAACTCATGGGGGGTGATTGATCATCTTAATCCCCCCCCCCCCCTTTATCTACGCCACTGATCATGCCTTTTGCAATTTTACTGTACTTTATTGCCTGTTTCACATGTTAATTTTTTTATCATCTATTTTTGTATAAAACAAAAATATTTATTTTAAAGGTAATTAATCGTGACCCACAATCTTGCAAATTTAATAGCCAATATTATTTCCATTTGTCACCTATAGGAAATTTTTATTTGATTAGACTATATAGTGATAATTAAGTCATTGGTTGGATTTGTAATGTTATAATTACAGTTAAAATTGTAAAATGTATCGTATTGAGTAATTTTTACCGCATGTAATATATGTATAAGTGAATGTGTGGTTTATATTACTAAGTACACGAAAAGGTAGATAAGCGAATGTATTTCTGAGAATTTGCACAGAAATTCTGATAAGTGTACAAGTAACAATGCCAAATGTTAATCTCTACGTCTGGCCAACGATAAACAACATTTGATAAAAGCAGTGACATCGACCGATTGGAAGAAAATATATTTAATAACTTAGCCTAAATTATATTTTTGTACATTTTAAAATATACAAAAACACTTAATTTACAATATTTTTGAATACTTTACTGCTTTATATATTTACCTATAACTTGACCAATTTAAAAGTAATCACGGTCGGCTAGAAACCATTATTTAGGGCATTAAATGTTTTATAGATCCCTAGTTGGATTTTATTTTATTCTGTGTAGAAGGTCTTCTTTGTGGTTGTTGAAAAACATGAATAATTTTACTTAAATTTTTGTAATACTTAGAATTAGAGTGCTTATAACTCAAACATTTTTCGAGATTTCGACATTGCGTGCAAAGCATTATTTAGGGCACTCTTTTCTCTATTATAACTTAAAATTTCATTTTGAAATTCAATTAAAGACATATTAAACACAGCGGTTGAACGGAACTCTGCATGGTTTATGCGTGGTTTCCAAACTCGATGATTTTTCGCGGGCTCTATTTCAATAACTATTCATGATACATAATTTTTAAAAACACCATTTTGTTCGAAATTTTATCAGCTTTATGTTTTATAAAACCTATTTTATCCTAAAACTGATAGCCCCTGTGTTATTCCCGTATAACTGATTTTAGACAGCTTTGTAAGGCCCTAGAAAGAGGGGGAAAGTTATCGCCATGTTCGATACATCAAAATCTACCAATTTATTGAAAAAAAATGTACTAATGCCACCCCTATACGAAATTATCTCAAGACTGGACTATAAATAAATAAATTGAACAAATAACATTAATTATATTAATTTATTATTGCAAATTGTTTAGTTAATAATGTTTTTAGATGTGATGGAAAAGTCCTTGAGGTCCTTTAGCTTCCTGTTTCAGTGTTTGTCTATAATAAACACTTTACCGAACGAAAACCTTGGCATCTTACACAAGTAAAATCACTGCTACGTCCATAAAACTGCTATTAATAATAATCAATTATTTTTAGTTTTGTCAACTTGTCTTTGAACTTAACTCGCTATAAATAATTGTATCACTGTGTTAAAAATGCCGTGTGTTTTTATTTATAGATGACAGATTTTTTTATTTATTTTTAACTGACTTTTCAATAATATTTTTTAAGTTTTTTAAGAATTTATATATACAAATATTTTTATGCAATTTTATATTTTATATTTAACATCATAAATTTATTCGAAATGTCGTTAGGAATTGAATAATGACATAACGAGTGCCCCCCTCCCCCACTTCAATGGCCAAGAGATTTTGAACTGAAAGTAAAGTGACAAGAAAAATATTTTTTTTTTTAAATATAATACTTTTCGATTAATTTGTCGTAAGGAAGTATGGCACGTACAGTCTGAGTCAAAAATAATGTAAATCTAGATGCAATGAACGATCAAAATTAATTAAATGCTTATAAAAAAGTCAAATTGGTTTATACACTACATAAAATATAAAAATACTTTTGTTTAAAACCTTATTTCCCATTATCGACTGTTATTTTAGAATTTTAGCCAAAAAATTAATATTTGTGTTGATTAAAATTTAATTCAGACGTTTTGACATCGACTAACAGGGAAATCTGTAGGGGTGACACATCACTTATTAGGCGATTCATATTTTCAGATCGCTTTAACAAACCTTTAATGATGATGTCAGTTTTTATAATTCTCGTATAAACAAATTAGTTTTTTAGTTGCAAGCTTGTTTCACTTTTACCCCATTTTTTGATGTTTCATATTTACAATTTAGCTCGCTCGATCCTAAACAGAATTTTCAAAATTTTGTATTTATCCCAAGAAATTGTTAACATAACAATCAAAATAGATCATTGCATTTTTCAAAGCTGATGGTCAACAAGAAAACGTTGTCTAAGGAAAGTAACAGCTGATTTAGTATTATTTTCCTTTCGCAAATTCAGCTGTTTCAATTTTTTCTCTTTACTAATGTACATATTCTGCAAGGCATTCAAACTAGCTGCAACAGTATAAATAGGGTAAAGAAAATCCCATTGGGGTGCTAGAACTTGTTTATTACAATCAAGAACAACCCCAAGAAATTGTATGGAATTATTTTTGTTTGTTACAAAGGGCCGTATTTAAAGTTTTTCTATTTTTAAATTTATTCTATACCCTAGTAAAATAAAATATATTTTGAAACTGACAACCGTGGTTTTATTGTTATAAAATGCAGTGTTTATGCCCCCATTTTAAGAGTTAGGTGTTACGTGCGTACCCTTACACTTTACATGGAGAAGGGGGGGGGGGTCATTTTTGAAACTGTAAAAAATGAAATACGCAATACAAAATTTAAAAAAAAAGAGTGGCAGTGATTTCTGACACTCTGTTTAAATTATAGTCTTTTATTTTGTTTATGTTTTTTCTCCAGTAATGGATAAAGTAAAACCAGTAATGAGCACGCAGTGATGGACACTTGCTAATGATAAGTACTACGACACAAAATATATAAAAGAATTCAAATTTGAAACAATGTAAAGCAGTTGCTATGATAATATAATAATTAATAAATAAATTAGTTTAAATGTCCACCATTTTGACACCTATTGGCCTCATGTGATCAAATCACGCTGTAAGACAGTTAAATAATGTATATAGATTAATATTCAGAAATGGTAGTATCTCGACTTCTGGATATCCATGAATAATATTGAAAATATTCGGCAGAATTAATTTAAATTTAGTCTTTGTATAAACAAATCAACGCTGATTATTCCATTTCACAAAATGATGTTGTTTTTAAAATAATATGTCCTTGAGATTCTTCATTAGTATATTATTGTTTTATTTCATCATATATGAAATGTGCTTTACCAAATAATCAATTTTTACACCCACTCTTTGCAAATGCTATGAACATAATATATAATATACATATGTATAAGGTACTGGCACCAGTTATGGCCGCTATAAGAGCAACTCATTTTACTAATAAAACAAGTAACTCTTTATTTAATCAATTTAATTACCAAAGTCCGCAAATATAGTTTGTTTTTTTGTTAAATTATAGCATTTTATTTTGTTTATGTTTTTTCTTCCAGTAATGGATAAAGTAAAACCAATAATGACACTTGCTAATGATAAGTACTACGACACAAAAGATATAAAAGAAAGAATCGTCAAATTTGAAACAATGTAAAGTAGTTGCTATGATAATATAATAATTAATTAATAAATTATACTAATAATTAGTTAAAATGTCCACCATTTTGACACCTATTGGCCTCATGTGATCAAATCACGCTGTAAGACAGTTAAATGTATATAGATTAATATTCAGAAATAGTAGTAATCAAATATCAACACATATTTTTAATTCAGTACATTTAATAACTGGATTCTTTAATATTTATTATATTTATAGATGTTATTGTTATTTTTGTAAATATTAATGAACACTAATTGTTACAATGGTGTCATATTAAACCATTTGTACTAGACTATTATGTTACAATAATATTTGCTAAAGATAACCCTTGAAATATGTTATAAGTGAGTCAACCCTGTGCAGTAGTTATTATAAATTTAATTACAATAGGCATAATGCCAGTAACAAAGTAGTATATGGATATTGGCTTCTGGGTGTAAGTCGCGTCGGTTTGGTCGTGTTATCGGCCAACGTTTCGTCACACATTGCAGTGAAGACATCTTCAGATCACCGCGGAAGCCTCAAGACTTGAGTAACAAAGTATCACTGAAATTATGATTTTAAATAATGAAAAATAGGTGAAAAAGATTCTAAAAAATGTATTTATTTTTATATTGAAAGCGAGATTAATATGCTTTTTGTTAAAATAAAAACATGAAATACAGCAATCCGCCATGTTAGATGGAACACCAATGACGCCATTACTGAACTATTGTTCTGAAAGAAATGGAAGTATTTTTTTATGTAACTACGATTTTGTATTACTTATCTATATGTTATGTAAAACTCTGTCCTATGTAAAATATTGAAAATATTCTACTCCTCTTTTTGGGTGCGTAAAAGAAAATTGAATCTTGTACGCAAATAACTAGATATCAAATTTTAAATTTTCTTATAACGAGGTAGGTTATATACTAAAATATACAGCCCCAAGCTTGTAATATACATTTTTATTATATTAAGGTTAAATAGCATTACTAAAAATAAATTTTATCCACCGAAAAATATGTGTTGCTCTTTTAATTCTAATAAGGTAATGGCAACCCCAGTAATGGTTGTTTTTTAATTAAATGTACTGAATTAGAAATATTTTTTGATATTTGATTACATACTACCATTTCTGAATATTAATTTATATACATTTAACTGTCTTACAGCGTGATTTGATCACATGAGGCCAATAGGTGTCAAAATGGTGGACATTTAAACTAATTTATTTATTAATTATTATATTATCATAGCAACTGCTTTACATTGTTTCAAATTTGACGATTCTTTCTTCTATATATTTTGTGTCGTAATACTTATCATTATCAAGTGTCCATCACTGGAGAAAAAACATGAACAAAATAAAAGGCTATAATTTAAAAAAACATACTATATTTGCGGATTTAGGTAATTAAATTGATTATATAAAGAGTTACTTGTTTTATTAGTAACATGAGTTCATGAGAATTATAAAAAACAAGCCCATTAATCCAAAAAAAAACGAAAACTTGCTCTTATAGCGGCCATAACTGGTGCCTTTACTTTATAAAGAATATTAAATTTAAAACGTATATATAATTAGAACGATTTTTTATAGTGAACTTATTAATTAAGATTAAATCAGTGGAGATCACTAGGGTTATATTTTATTAAAATTTACAAGACATTTAAAAGATAAAAATGTTTTGATGCATTATATATGCCAGTACTTTTTATCAGTGGCATTATTTTGTACAGTTAAAATATTTAGAACATAGTAAAAAATTGTACACTCAATTATCAGTACAAGAAAGATTATGGTTTATACTAATTTTTGTTGTTAATATAATTTAAATTTTGTTAATTTTTGAAATACAGTTAGAACCTTGATATAAAGGGCCCCAATAATTTCTGTGCTGTATTTTTCGTAATTTATTTTGATTTAAAATGGAAGAAATTGAAAATTTCTTAAGGAGTTTTTTTAATAGATTTCTATAACTAATTAATTTGGTATTTTTTAACACTTGGTTATATAAAAATATCGGTATGGAGAACCATACATGACTTCCATGTTCTTTCTATCTTTTTAAATAATTTTTAAATATACATTTTTTTAAATATTTTATTTATATAACCTACTACTATGAATATACATATCGTAATACATTAAAAAAACATAAATACTTACGGTTATAGCTCATTTTGCCATTTGTATATAAATATTAGTTTTCTAATGTCAAAAACATAAAACACATTCGTAGAAAAACTAATTTGACAATTTGAATTTAGTTGTATTTGTTTCCAAGGAAACATGAATTAATGACGTATTAGTATTTAAAATTCAAATTTTAAGTGTGTTTTTCACCCCTTTAATGGCTATTTAGGCACGTACAAATAATAAATGTCCCTTAGATTCAATTGAACTGCAAATGTACCAAATCTTATCAAAATTAGTGAGATAATACTCGCAATATTCACTTTTTAGACGAAAAAAGTTACAAAATTGCGAATATTTCCAAAACCCCTAATCCGATTAGCACCAAAATCAATAGGTCTGGAGTACTCACTGAGACAAACATTTTCCCAAAAAATAATTCAGATCGGTACATTTTTACAGTAGTTATCGTGAACGAAAAAAAAATCTACATCCTGACAGACAGACACACAGACACACGGACACACAGACACACAGACACACGCACAGCCGCCATGCGGAAATTAACTTTTCTTTACGTTTTGAAGTTAGTACAATCAGAATTTGTCATTTTCTCGGACACGATTTTTCGATGGTATTACAATACTTCCATTTCTTTCAGAACATGGAAGTAAAATGGTCACCCTATTGCGTCAATTTACTGGATAATAATTCTAAACAAATTGATTAAAATATTACAAAAAATAATTTATAATTTGTCAGTTACTATTTTTGAAAAATATCATTGGCAGTAGCAGTGTTAATTTAAAAAGTTACCATATGCGCTACAGGACTTTCTTATACGTGTACACTTGTACATTGTTATTCTAATTATCTTTCTGGATAAATTATAAGAGATACAATAAAAAATTATGCATTAAAATTCTCTACAATTTTTTTTGAAATATTTTATTTTAATTCGTTTAAAAAATAATTTAAAAAAAAACTGGCAAGGGTAAACATCCGTTTTTCAAAAATAATCCTGTGTAAAAAAAATATTGTTTTTGGAATCATGGCAAAAATAGAAATGGACATTTTCAACGAAAAATTTAACAAACAATAGAAGGTTTGTTATTACTATGCTACAAACTTAGACCCTTTTGTTAATATGCTACTGAAATTTTATGGGTCATAAAACTTGAGTTGGTTATCCGAACCCTGTATTATATTTACCACCCTACTTTAACCCCCCTCCCACCCCTTCTGTTTAATTTTGACTATGTTCTTGCCATTCACTTAAACTGAAATTTCCTCGAAGTGGATTTCTTAAGATTATCCGGATGTCGCGTCGCCTTAATCATTTTGTCTTTCTTCTGAATGACCTTAGGGCATTCTAGATCAGGTACAAAGTTTTAGATTTTTGTTTGTAAATAATTCTGTGTAAATTTTGCTCAAAATTACATCAGCCAAAAATCTTTTAAGATGATGAAAGTGTAGTAGAATGATCAGTTCAGTAGCGCACCCATGAGGGGGGTAAGGGTCAGACCAGACCCCTTCCCCAAAATTTTAATAAATTAATATATAATTACAATTTTTATTTTAAAATCTATGTAGAAAAAAAATTGTGTGTGTGTTTGACCGAAGTAATCTCGAAAACTACTGGACCGATTTTGGTGAAACTTGCACCAACGTGTTCCTTGATAAATTAGAAGTATTATAGGGTTGATATTATCACGCTATCGCTCAAAACGGCTGAGCGAAATAATTTCGGAGTAAAAAAGATGTGGTTTGTAGATAAACTTTGATAAATAGAATTTTTTTTTTATTAGAGGTCCCAAAAAAATTCTCTTAGCTACGCCACTGGCTAGAGGTACAGAAAGAGTTATGAAAGTGTCACCATTTTTAGCTAAGACGGTAGTAACGCGATTTATTTAAAAAATAATAATAATATCGAAGATACGAGAAGCTTTGTGATCGTTTCAGATTGAGACAAAAAAATGTTCTACGATTTCAAAAATTTTTTCACGTCAAGACAAACACTTTTCGTTCCGTGTCTGTCTGTCTGTGTGTCTGTCCTTAACCCAATCATGCCCATCGTTACATATAATATGTAACAGAGCGCTTTTGTTAAGATTTTGCGTTTGATGTAAGATTATTTTAATTCGAATCGGTTTGAAATCATACTTATTTTCGAGTATTGGACTGAATACATCAACAATGCAATTACCAACGTTCTGGAGTTTTAGTATACTTAGATAGGTATGAATTGATGACAGAAAAATCAACAATATCGGTAGCAAAAAGAAAAAAACCTCGGTACATATGAAAATGAGAGTCAAAACTGAGTACGTCCCTGATTTCTAATACAACAATATTTTCTAACAGCGAGTTAGTCTAGGCTTTCACAGTTCAATGACCTCATAATGATTGAAGTAAACCACATTTAAAAATAACCGATTATATGAAAAAGGAAAGACTATTTTTTTAATTTTTTATTTCACGCATTTCATTGCAATGCAATTGTAACAATACGCAGTTTCTAAAACTGAAGGTTAATCATTTCGTCTTTGTCTGATTAAAAAATAATCTGAGCGCAAATGATTATAGTCCTCGGTCCCGGCTTTAAATTTTTGAAATAAAAAAACATCGTGAATGCCCGGGAAAAAATTTCAGATCTGAAGTGATCTCGGTTGATCTTCATTTTGGAACAAATCAGATCTTTGTAAATAAATAAACTTTTGTCTACCTTAAATAACAAATACACATATACTACCTATATAGAAACCTTGTTTATAATTTAATCAATTAAAAAAAAATTGTACAGAAACGTATTGAATGATATTTGAGGCCCGTGTATTAAATGAATAAATAAATTCACAACTCACCCCCTGTCACAGATGAAGGGTTGTAATTGGTCTCATTCGATCCAGTGGGAAAAATACTTCGGGATCAGTTCAGATCTGAAATTTTTTCCCGGGTGGATTCATTTTGGCGTAACCTACAACTTTGTTATCTTCGAAAATTCTGAGAATTGGGGCGTTTTTTATGTGGCAAGTTTAGGGCGTAGGTCATGGCAAAAGACCCTTGGTTTTTGTACGCCAATATAACCATAACATTTTACTATTATTTATCTAGCAATTGTGCAAAAATCAGCCGGTCATTTTATAAATTACATAACATCATGAATTTGACATGTTGAGGGTGCAGTTCTCGCTAAATGCCCCAATATTTTTATAGGTCAATATATTTCCCTAATAAAATCTTGTAATTCAAGTAAAAAAGAAAGGGTTATTCGTAAATTTCCTATAACTATCCCAATTCTCAAAATTTTCGAAAATAAAAAAGTTGCAGGTTACGCCAAAATGAATCCACTCACGAAGTTTTTTTATTTCAAAAATTTAAAGCCGGTAACGGGGACTTTTGTTATTACAAGTGTCTTTTTTCACGTTTTAAATAGCGTTAATGACAACAAAGGACAGTAGACAGACTTTCTAGCATAGAAGCCATGGTTTGATCTCATGATAGGATTATTTATTGTAATTGCACATGTGTTTTATGTCCAACAGAATATGCTCACGATTTAAATTTAGCGATCTTTCATGTAATATCATTGTTGTGTATAGAATTTTTTTTTTTTTTTTTTTTAATTTAAATGTACTGAATTAGAAATATGTGTTGATATTTGATTACTACCATATTAATCTATATACATTTAACTGTCTTACAGCGTGATTTGATGACATGAGGCCAATAGGTGTCAAAATGGTGGACATTTAAACTAATTATTATATTATCATAGCAACTGCTTTACATTGTTTCAAATTTGACGATTCTTTTGTGTCGTAGTACTTATCATTAACAACTGTCCATCACTGCGTGCTCATTACTGGTTTTACTTTATCCATTACTGGAGAAAAAAAACATAAACAAAATAAAAGGCTATAATTTAAAAAAACAAACTATATTTGCGAACTTTGGCTCTTATAGCGGCCATAACTGGTGCCTTTCTTTACCTTATAAGAAAGACTTATAAAAATAAATTCTTGACTAATATTGTAAACATAGATTACTAATTGATCAATTATTGACTACCTTTTTAAACAACGTAAGAATAATAACAATAAAAAACGAATGAATAAAAATATTATAATCTATATTTGAAACAATGAACGCGTGACGCGGGATGCGTAAGAACAACATTCTGACTGATCTGATGCAACACACAGTCAAGTTTGCTGTGTAAAGTGTTCAGCCAATCAGCGCGCGTTTAAGCTTTTGTTCTGGCAAACATAAACCGATCGGCTTCGAACAGAATCAGTCGACTACGAATCGTCGTACTGTCTAGTCGTAGTCAGGCAAGCAAGCGCTAATGTAACGTAGGTCGTAGCTTAGTAACACAAAAAAATGATAGTTACCATTGTTGTTATAAATATTGTTTGACAGTGTTTTTTTTTTGTTTAATGATTGTTGTTAATTCGTGATATATTTGAACATACCAATGAAATAAATAGTCATTTAATGTTATTGTGTTATAGCTACGTAAAGAAATAGTAATTTATAATACAAATATTGATAGACATAGTGCTAAAAGTGAATTGATAACATTTTATATTTTTATAACCTAACAAATATATTTTATATAATAATATATATCGTGTTAAAAATAGTTTTTATATGATAGTGTGTTGAAATTGTGATGAAATTAGTTTTAAAATTGCCTCTGAAACATAAAAAATCACGGACTAGTTGAACACATAGCAACAATACAGTCCTACTTACCGACTGAGGTGTTTTTGCCGGCCGTCACAATTCCTGTGGCACTGACATCTGGCGGCGAGCCCGCCGAAGCTCGTTCGCCGAATTTTGAAATCGGCAATATTAGTACCACTGAAATGGGTCAAATAGGACATGGGGTGAGTTTAAAAAAAATTAATTAATATTATTTAGAAAGTAACCTCAAATGTATTTATTTTAATTAGAATACGTTTAGCGATTAAAAAAGATTATAAATCTAGTGTATTCTGAATTTGTATTTGATTTGGGGTCAAATTGAACATGGGGTGAGTTTTTAAATGTACTCATATTATTTAGAAAGTAACCTCAAATGTATTTATTTTAATTAAAACACGTTTAGCGATTAAAAATGATTGTAAATTTAGTGTATACTGAATTTGTATTTGATTTGGGGTCAAATTGAACATGGGGTGATTTTTTAAATGGATTCATATTATTTAGAAAGTAACCTCAAATGTATTTATTTTAATTAGAATACGTTTAGCGATTAAAAATGATTGTAAATTTAGCGTATACTGAATTTGTATTTGATTTGGGGTCAAATTGAACATGGGGTGAGTTTTTAAATGAATTTATATTATTTAGAAAGTGACCTCAAATATATTTATTTTAATTAGAACACGTTTAGCGATTAAAAATGATTTTTAATCTAGTGTATACTGAATTTAAGTATATTTATAATTTAGCCTTG